>OY282449.1:92379323-93579323 GCA_958295655.1 Palloptera scutellata | reverse complement strand
CTTAATGACTCGAGCAAAGGAAAATGTAATCAGAATGGTTTTCAGAAAACCGTTATACTCAGAATGTAAGAATATGTTGAAAGGGAAAGATATTGGAAAATAAAAGTTATTGGTGATAATCTCGGGACCGAGACAAGGAGATATAATAATAATGGGAAAGGGTGGTCGCTTTGGCGTAGTGGTAATGCGTTGGACTGCTACTCAAAGTGTCCAGGGTTCGAATCTCGGTACAGACAAAAAAATTTTCTACACTGCACCACCTCTTGACAGGCAATGGCAAACCTACAAGAGTAAAAATTATATGAAAAGCTTTTCACTTCGCCGTTCGGATTCGGCATTAAACTGTAGGTCCCTTCAATTCATGTACAAATAAAACACGCACAACATGAGTGGATGCGAAAAGCTCGGACAAGAACCTCCATGGGCTGTTGTGCCATTAAAAGTAAGTAAAGGGAAAAGGTACTTAGTGGGTCCGAGACATATTGGTAGAAAATTCAGAAAACAGATAGACTCAGAAAATAGAGAAAGTAAAGATCGTGGGGGTAGCCCACTGTTTGAGATATGCACATTTTCTATTAGGGTTTTAAATTCAGAACCTTTAACTAATAAATCCATTTAAAATTATGGCAGGGACACTACCTTAGTGAGTTCAAATCATTGTGTGGTAAAGATGAACCAGAATCAGATAGAGACAGAGAGTGAGGGTGCAGGAAGGGAAAGGGTGCAGGAAGGGAAAGTCAGAGGGAAAAGAAAAGTTATCGATGGCAACATCTTGACTCTAGGATTCCCGACTCAAAAACGTTGAGTTTTAAAAATTCGCTGATGAAAATACGAGGCATAACCTTAAAACTCGTGACATTTTTTAAACTGAAATACTGGCGATTTAAAATAATTTTCACTGATGAAAATACGACGCACATTTTTTAAACTGAAATACTGGCGATTTAAAATAATTTTCACTGATGAAAATACGACGCACATTTTTTAAACTGAAATACTGGCGATTTAAAATATTTTCTTTTAATCAATGAAGATGATTAAACTTTGAATGACTTTAACGTACTTCTAATTCATAACCTGCTTTCATTCCTACCGATATAAAGTGAATGAGAATTATAACAAAGTATACAAGTACAGCGCTTGGTAAGCAATTCCAAAGCCACCATATGATAGCATTCGGCATCAGCGTTCCACTGTACATCCACGTGGTATTACAACGGACTTCACTGGCCTAAGTATGCCCCACTATAGAACAGTTATTCTAACCTAACCTGACGGGTGATGCAAAGCTCCTCGATGCTTTCAACAACCATTTAGTAGTTTTACACCTACTTTCCTTTCCCTCCCTGGACCATTCCTTTCGGTGGACTTCTTTGGCAAAATGCTTCTCATAAAAACGGAAAAGAAGGCCGTCTCCTTACTTACCTTAAAATTTTTCCAGACACATTTGCATGAAAACCCAAACAGTGGTGTATTGAGAGGGAGTGGAGGGTTGGTCTAAAAACGGAAAATGGTTCTGCTTTTCATATCGAACACCAAAATTGTGATCTTTAAGTTAATAATCGTTATCAGAAACAAAAAAAATGTGTAAATCCGATTTTAATCTGTATTGCGACCCACAAATGCTCTCTCCGGTACTCACTCAGAATTACTCCAATTCCGAGACATCCCGTAAAAGTCAGAACAGCTGGCTACCCTTAGTGGATCCAATTGGTGCAATACACTTTTTTTTACCAAGCATAGGCCCAAAATTTGCTAGAATAAAGCATTTGAGTTATAAGTTTCTAATATTCTTTTTCAATAACTGTTTTCAATATCCGATTTGTCCATCGATTACTTCATATTTCTCTCAAAATCTAACGAGTCAAATGTCAATATAATAAGTTAAGCATTTTTTTTTATTGATTACCATTAAAATTAACGAAAGTTTTATTGTGATTTTAGCTTTAAATGACAAACAATTTCGTCTAACCAAAATTTTTGGTTTTATTGGCCACACCCATTACAATGGCATTGAGTATAAAATGATGGTAGTATGCACAAAATAAAAAATAACAAATAACAAAGGAAGAAAACAGGTCAAAGAATAGAAAACTATTTGCAATTTTGTCACTGACGAGTTTTGAGTTTTTATTTACTTCTGGTGTATGTATGTATTTTGTGTATTTATTGATGTACTATATGCTGTACTATGTAGTTGGTTTTATTGAAATTGTTATTACTGCGTGTGTTATCTTACCCCATATAAACCCATTTATTTATGCAATGATATTTTTTCTTTTTATTATTATTATTGCGTGTTTATATAATCGCAGTTAGAGTTGAAAATGGAATTGAAATTGAAGCTGAAGCTGAAGTTGGTCGCAGCATGCAATAGTTACCGACTCGTATAAAGTAGGTATAAAGTTGTCATAACGCCACTGTTATCGTCAGCAGACAGATTGACAGACGGACGGACATACAGACAAACACACAGCGCCACTATATTCGAACGTTAAAAGTAAATGCACTTATGGCTGATTTTTATGAGAAAATTAAGTCAATTCTATAGTTTATTTATTTTCTTCAATTTTCGTTTGCTGCCGTTGTTCATTGCTTGTTTGCTCCAAAAAGTCAAATGATTTCTTTGCTGTTGCTGTAAACATACAAACATTAATATGTTTTTTTATTCATGCTGGTTCCAGTTTCCGTTTGTTACCACCACCACCAGTAAACGAAATAGCTGCTGTACTGCCAACATTGGCGGCACAGTGTTGGGGCACATTGCCCGACATGATGCTATTCCCGCCACATGTCTGCCGCTCGCTCGCTCTTCCTCTCGATGCGTTTTTATCTATAATTTTCTTCTGCAATTATTCCACTGTCTGTCGGTCCAAATTGCGCTGACAGACAAACATCATAAAAATTGTGACTGAATGTGATTTTTCTTATTTTTGTTGTTGTTATTTGCAACGTACGCAATTTGTCAACATTGCCTTATTTATGAAATCTTATGGAGTATTGGAAGTACTTAATAGCTGACGGTAGGAGGGGATGGGGGAGTCAGAGCTATTAAGAAGCTACATATGTACATAGTTTAATGACTGAGACAAATTTGTTGAACTGATTTCTGAGCATTAACAGAAATTGAAAATTACACAGTGCGACAATTTGTTGCCTGACAAAATCGAAAAGCGAATGAAAAACTCTTTAATATGGAAATTGAGGTCGGTGATTACGATCCTATATTTAAATTTTTTCTATGTCTGAAATTACCATGATGCTGGTATTGTAGCATAAGACTACCAACGGATGAGGAGATTGCAGAGGAGGACGGAGCTTTAAATTATTTCGTCTTTAAAAATTTTGGATATCTATGAGCAACGATCAAAATATGTACATACTTATATGTGATTGGAGGTGGAAGGGAGCGTGGTCGCTGTGGCGTAGTGGTAGTGCGTTGGACTGCTACGCAGAGTGTCCGGGGTTCGAATCTCGGCACAGGCAAAATCAAAAAGAAAAAATATTTTTTCTAGACGGCACCACCTCTTGGCAGGCAATGGCAAACCTACAAGAGTATAAATTGCTATGAAAAGCTTTTCACTTCGCCGTTCGGATTCGGCATTAAACTGTAGGTCCCTTCCATTCATGTACAAATATAACACGCACAACATGAGTGGATGCGAAAAGCTCGGCCTAGGCCCTCCATGGGCTGTTGTGCCATTAAAAGTAAGTAAGTAAAGGTGGAAGGGAGCCGAGATTTAACCCAAAAATTTCCTTTCCTTGGACCAGCTAGTGTGCATGACCAATATCTAAATTCTATTTTGTTTATTATGAAAATATGAAAAAAAATTACTCAGACAGTCTTGTATACACATGACTGCGTAAACGGTCGCAATACCTCTATCATAAAGTCCTCGATGAAAAGTTTCCTCATCAAAAAATATTTCGTTGGCATTCAACTTTTAAACTTTTGTTTTTCAGAAATTAACCCTTTAAAGACAAACACTTTATTTTATTGCAGTAATCTCTTTTCACTTCATAAATCACACAAATAATATCAATATCCGAAAGCGGATCGAGATCAAAAGCATGCGCAACTTTTCTGAAGAAATACAGGGTGCGCCATCTCTTATGTCGGTATGTGAATATTGAATAACTTTAACAAAAAAACAACCGATTTCCATATTCAATTTGTTATTTTATTTGGTCCTTTACAATTTATTTTGGCTAGTTTTAGAAAACAACATCATTCAAGTGGCCGCCGTTAATGTCCAAAGCAAAATATGCTGCGATTTCCATTACTTTTTCGATCATCTCTGGCGGTACAGCGATGATTTCGGCACGAATGTTTACCTTGAGCTCGTCAATGGTCTGAAGCTTTACTGGCGTACACTTTGCTTTTCAAGTAACCTCACAAAAAGGAGTCCGGAGGGGTCAAATCTCGGTGGCCAGTCATTATCGCTTTTTTTTGGACAACACACATCCGTAGTCATCCAATGATATTTCATGGATCTCGTGTGGCTTCTCCGTTCCCCAAATGGGGCAATTTGCTTGTTAAGGTCGCCAGAGAGTGTGAAGTGGGCCTCGTCGGTCATCAAAATTTCCTTCCAAAAATCAAGTTCAGTTTCAACCATTTGAGCGACTGTTTGGCCGTATTCCCAGCGACGTGGATGGATTCATGGTTGAAATTGTACTGAATTGACGTTTCAAAAACATGTTAACTCAAGTCAATCAATCGGTTGATAAATGTTAAAATTATTCAATGCTTACATACCGGCATAAAAGATGCACTAACATATGTACTCGTAAAGGGCTTCAGAGGTAAATTTTCTCACAATATATTTTTGTTTTACTTTAGGTTCTGCAAAATGACGGCGACATTTTGAAGTTGGTACATTTCTTAAATGTAGAACAATTTTTATTTAAATTTCTTCATTAAAATTGTGAAATTTCAGAAAAATTCTGTAAATAATAAATTCCTTTGAGAAAAATATTTGGGGTCTGTGAAGGTGAAAAACATCTAAGTCAAATGTTTCTTTATCAAATTAACACTTGAAAGCTAAAATTTTGTTTGCAATAATCCTCATGTAGGGTGATCGCCGTGGTATAGTTGGTAGTGTGCTGGACTATTACGTAGGGTCCCCGGGTTCGAGACTCGAAAGAGTGAAAATCGAAAATAGAAAAAAAATTACATCCATTTCTCAACTGAATCATCTCTTGGTAGGCAATGGCAAGCTGGCAAACTTCTAAGAGTAAAAATTGCCAAAGAAATAGTTTCCAACTTACCGTTCAGACTCGGCATAAGTCTATAGGCCCTTCCTTTCGTGTACAAATATAACTCGCAAAACATGAATGGATGTAAAAAGCTCCGTCTGAGACTTTCACGGACAAATGTACGAAGAAGAATCTCTTTATATTCGAAGCAAATATAGCTAACTATGTTCGAAGAAAATAATACTTATTGAAAAAAAAAAATTATTGAAAGCACTCGGGCTAGAGGGAGCCACGGTGGAGGAATACGCAGAATAGGACGTTCAAATCTTCGTTGGAAAGACCAGATACAGGGCGGCCTGACTGCTCTTGGCCTTATCAACAGCGCCAGCGCGTGCATAGCAGAGACGATTGGCAAAGCTTAATCCAGGCGGCCACCACCGATCATCGGTTGTAGAGCCAGCTAAGTAAGTAAGAAAAAAAGGTACTATTATAATTCAAATTATGCTATATCCATTGTTTTACATTAAATAGTTAAAATTTATTAAAAATAAAAAAAAAAATTCACGGATTATTCATTCTATATTGAAATCTACTGTTGCACTGTGTGTGTAATTACATAGTACTACATATTTTTTGGTTTAAGCCAGACATTTATTTTGGATATACATACAATAATACTCGTTTAATTGCATCGATGAAAATTTATGATTTATGGTTAAATTAACCGGGGAGTAATATGAATACATTTTGAACTCAAAACATAATATTTTTGGAGCAATTAAACGGGGTTTAATTAACCGGGGATTGCGGAACTCAAGTAAAATTATCTTAAAATATTCACTACAGATTCAGAGTGATGAGCATGAAACTTTATTTCGTTGAAATCATGTAATTATCTTGTTTCTTGTTAATTCGAATTTTGGAGATATCGAAAAATTATAAAATTGTTGAACTATATCCAACAGCTTCAGTTATTTGGCAGACGACTTATTATGTTCAACTGAAACATAATATAGTTATCCATACTTGATGAACTTCACAGGTGTTCCAAATGTTTCAGATCCAGACTTTGGAACATAACTAAATCCAAACGGATTTACCTGAAACATGATTTCTTTGAGATCAAACAATTACCACTTCTCTGAAAGGGGTCTTGCTTTGATGTTAGATATGTAAAGTATTCTTAAAATATGTATATTAGAAATTAATACGAACTAATTTAAGATCATTTCCTTGAGTATCTGAGACAAATAAAAACTAAGCATTCATTTCCAGGCTTCAACTCGGAATGTCTTCTTTTAAACATAAATGCTATTACACTATTGAAGTGTTACCAGATTCAATTTGCCATAGCTGTGAAGCTATCAGTGCCATCGCGCTAAAATTTGGTACAATGGCAACTCATTTCATTATCTACCAGTTAGTTTTGCATAAAAAATTTCATAAGAATTGGAACTAAAACATAATAGGCAGGAAAAACATTATTTGGCAGGAATGATAGCCAATGATAGTAGCTGAAACATTTAAATGTCAACAAAATGTTTGTGTATCGAACCATAAAATGTTACAAAGATAGGTGGACGCAAAAGAACAGCAACTTCAACAGAAATGATTCAAAAAGTGAAGGCCAGAATTCGACGAAATCCCAGACAGAGTTCAAGGAAATATTCCATTGAGGTTTGCTTGATATTTTTACCAAATTGAGCAATATGTAAATATTGCGAAAAGAACGTACGACAATTTGTAACTATGGATGGCCACTCTATCACAAGCAGCAGGCCACGTCACGATTTGGACCGCAGTGGCTGCCGATAGCTGTTCCCCGCTTGTGCATTTCAAGCCTGGCTTTAAAGTGAATACGACTGTGTGTAGTAAATCAGTTTTAGAAGGTGCATCACAGCTTTCGATACGCAAATATAGGTTTCAACAGTAGGTTCAGCACAGTCGCACAAAATTCGCGTGAACCAAGATTGGTTAAAAAAGAACGTTTCGAACTTAATTTCGGCACAACAATGACTTTCGAATTCAACAGACGCCAATCCGCTGGATTTCTCTTTCTGCGGTTTTGGTGTTGGTACCCTCAAATCTGGCAAAACTAGTCCGATTATGTCAAACGAACACAACGAACGAAAGGTGGCATTTCAGGCTACATTTGGTGTGTAATTCGAATGTTAGTGTAGAAAATTACATTGATTTGAAAATGAGTGAAATATCTGAAGAAATACGTTATGTGAATCTTTCGATATTATTATAGACAAGGTAAAACCGCTACAAAAACATGTCGAAAAATTTACGGCGAGGACGCTGTAAGTGAATACCGGACCCATGAAAGGTTAGCTCGATTCCGTTCAAGAAAATTCGATATCAAAGATGCACCGATAAAGTTTTGCAACTGGTAGAGCAAGATTGGCACACAAGCTGTAAGGAGATAGCGGAGCCACTAAACATCAAGCACATGACAGATTTGTAAGTCCCAACCGCGTATACTTTGTATATGACCCAAAATTTTTAACTGCATTCATAGTTAGTTTTTCATTTCCTTCAGATGTCTACATGGTCTTGTTATTCAATATTTTTATTTTCAACATAGTTAGTTTCATGTTTCTGTATTTTTCCTATTATGTATTTGTTTTTACTCCTGTCTACTGCCGGCATCTGAAGACTTGAAAACTTTTTCTCTTTCTTATTACATTTTCAATTATTTTATCATCATTTCTACACGAACAATTTCCAAAGTTGTTCAACTATAGCAAAGTTTACTTCAATGACTTTTAGAATTTAGTTTTGTGTTCCGGCAAATTTTTAGATTTTCAATTTGTTTAAATAGGAATACAAAGAATGAAATCAAAAAAAGGCATACTCATAGTGGGGGAAAAATGTATTTTATAGTTAGAGGCGCATTCTTCTATTTGTAACGTAACTTTAATACTTTTTGACATGAAGTGAAATAGAACCATGCGCTATAAATTCTCTGACAATCATTTTTTGACAACCATTTGTCAGTAAAATCAATTGAGTTTTTAAAAATTTCGTTCATTGGTAATTTGCTATGATCTAGACGAGATTTCACAAAATTTAGTTTAAGTAACTGAACTGAATTCTGAGTTTAATTGAAGTTTAAACCACAGCAGAGCTTCTTGCGCTTTCTATTGAATATTTTACCTTTAAGCTTCGTAGGTAGGCAAGTAAAATGTCTATTTCCAATTACACTTGAAGAAGCATAAATTGCTTTAGAGAGGTTCTGGCTAAATAAAGTATGTACTATTAAATTTATTTTGTATCTTATTTAATTAATTCATTCTTTAAAAAATATTTGAAAATCTCTTTCTCCATAAATTAATTATCCAACGGTCGTTAATCTTTGATTAAAATATTATTAAAAATTTTTATAAATATATGTAATTATAATTACACGCATGACAAATCAATTATGATAGTGTACAAAAAAAATGCAATAAAATGTCAAAAACATTGAATTGTCATATTTAATGTCACAAAATCTTAATGAAATTTTCGCTCACTCTCTTTCTCTCTCTCTATAAAATACGCTGAAGTTCAACGTCAAATGAAAGTAAAATCTGTAGTTAAACAAGATTTTTTTTACTTTGACTTTTTTTTAGGTTTTTTTTATTATTATTTTTCTAGTTTTTGTTTTTCATGAAGCTGTAAAGATTTTCATGCATACCATACATACATACATATGCATAGTACATGAGCGATGGGAAAACCGGAATTCTGACTTTTAGGCTTTCCTCGTATCTTAAACTTTAATCAATTTATTGCCTTTTTTCGTATTTTCGATTTGCTTGCTGCAGAGCCAGGAAAGAAAAATGTAGAAAATTTTCCATAGAAAGTTGTTTGACGGCATTTCCTATACATGAAGTTGTTGATACTGTCATCAGCGATGTTGTCGTTTTTGTCATTGGAGCGCGACTAAAAAAAAAAACAAAAGGAACTCTAACTGAAAATTGCATTGCAAGTACCAAGTTTAGTGTCAAGTCAAAATGCCAATGTAGTTGATAGTAAATGTGTAAGTAAGTAGTTATGTTAATTCAATGATATTGTACAATTTAATATGTCAAATTGTGGTCAATTTTCTTTGAGTTAAAAAAATAAAATAAATTTTGAATACAATATCACAGTATTATTATACTTATTTTTAAATTTTTTTTTTTTGCAACTAATCATTGAACAAAGAAAACTGATCCTAGACCATCAGTTCGGTTTTAGCGACAAAAACACTCAACGATCGACCATGTGCATAGAATTACCGATTCCAGGCACCAGAAAAAAAGTATGCTCTGCAGTGTTCCTCGATGTGGCACAAGCATTTGTTAAAGTCTGGCCGGAAGGCCTCATTATGAAAGTTAGAACACACCTTCCGAGTGATTTCTGTGATCATCTTGAATCATATTTAACCAACGATTCTTCCTCATCAAACAAGGTTATAAGAACTCGGGCCTTAGAGAAATTAAAGCTACTGTTTCACAAGGAAGCGTATTGGGTCCAGTCCTATATCTCTTCTCCAACTACACTGCTACCTGTGCCAAAGATAAAGCTTTTTTAGCTGATGGTTTGATCATAGAAGAATCTAGTAACTCCCTTCAATTGGCGGTTACAAAAATTAATGATTGCACCGAAAAATGGAGAATTGAACTTAACCAAATCCAAATAAAGATATTCTTTATATACGGATATAAATGAATAACCATATAGAATCTTATTCGAACTCGGCCAAATACCTAACCATGACATTAGACACTAAGCTTCGATGGAAGGAGCACGTAAACAAAAAAAACCACAGAGCTTGATCTAATATTCAAAAATACGTATTGGCTTCTTGGTCGAAAAGCTGTGCTTTCAATATACAACAAAATTATTTTATATTAACAGGTCATCAAATGAGGTCCAAATGACCTATGGAATTCAACTTTGGGGTTGTGCCAGTCAGTCAACAATAATGTAAATTCAACGTTTCCATAATAAAGTACTTAGATCGATCGTCAATGCATTTTAATAAAGGGTGTTTTTTTTTAGAAGTGTGGTTTTCAATCTGGCAATCCTTTTTTCGGAGTAGGTTTTTTTGGTAGCTGTCACTTGATTTATGCTCAGTTTGGTTTGCCATTTCATAATGAATAGATTTACTCCTGAACAACGTTTGCAAATCGTGCAAATTTATTACCAAAATAATGGTTGGGTTCTCGCGATGCAGCGATGTTCAGCGATGAAACTCACACTTTGAACGTTGAATGAGTACGTTAATAAGCAAAATTGTCGCATTTGGAGTGATCATAATCCACAAGCCATTGTTGAGACGCCGTTAAATCCTCAAAAAGTCACTGTTTGGTGTGCTCTATGGACAGAGGGAATTGGTCCATTTTTTTTCAAAGATGAAGCCGGTCATAATGTTACAGTCAATGGGGAACGCTATAAAGCCATGATAATGACTTTTTCGTGCCTGAATTGGAGGATGTTGATGTGGACGACCTTTGGTTCCAACAAAACGGCGCTACATGCCATACAGCCAACGAAACAATCAATTGATTGAAGGAAACTTTTGGTGAGCGCATTATCTCGCGTCGTGGGCTTGTGGCGTGGCCTCCAAGATCGTGCGATTTTACACCACTGGACTATTTTTTGTGGGGTTATGTGAAGTCGCTTGTCTACGCAGATAAGCCCGAGACGATTGACGCCTTGGAAGAGAATATTCGGCGCGTTATTACAGACATACGGCCCCAATTGCTGCAAAAAGTGGTCGAAAATTGGGCCTCTCGGCTGGAATTTATTCGAACCAATCGCGGTTGCGAAAAGCTCAGCTTGGGCCCTCCATGGGCTGTTGTGCCATTAAAAGTAAAAGTAAAATCGCGGTTGCCACTTGCCCGAAATCGTTTTAAAACATAATGGCAAATCCTTATCTTTATAATAGGGCTAAATTCTTGGCCATAACATTAAATTATATGCGTTTTATTTCTTCTTGAAAACCACACTTCTACAAAAACCACCCTGTACATTCGTAGAGCCAACCTGCACCGTGACCTGCAGATAGATGTGCAACGGACGTGAATAAAAAAAATTAACTAATTCTAATGCTGTAAGGCTTCAACGACACCTAAACGAAGAAGCTTCAAAGCTTATCCTTCCTGTTGATTTAGAACGTAGGCTAAAACGAACAAAGCCCTGCGATCTAGTTGGGCGATAACTTAAATAAGCTAGTCTTATCTAACTTTGCAATATTCGTTTTAAATTTACTAAATAAGAATTGCATCGCAGTATTATGACAATTGTCAATAATATCCTCCTTGTATATCATTAATAAAAAAAAACTTATTTTTCAATGCTAATGCTGTAATTTTTTTTTTATTTCAGGAGACATTGTGTGAAATATTTATGTTTATATGACGGAAATTAAAACTACTGTCCGCTGTCAAAAATATAAAATAAAAAAGCAACACTTTATCACGTGCATTTTGAAGCATTTGCTATCATAAAAGTATCATACATACATACGCTGTAAGTACATGGAAGGAAGTAAAGTAAAGGGGAACCTTAACAAACAAATATCAGAACACTAAGCATAAATATCTTGCTTTAAAATTTGCCGCCTCCCCCATATGCAACCATTTCTTTTCACTCTCCAATTGCTATATATTTCCTTGACACACTGTGTCAAGTTAGTTCCAAAAGTTGCCTATACTCGACAACTCTGTCTGTCTGTCTGTTTGTCTGCTACAAGCCTTTACATTCTATTTTCTTCTTTAAATAGAAAATTTTTTGACACTTTCTGTAATATTTTTCCAATTTATTAGTGGCATTCATATAAACTGAAAAACTCGTAGCAAAACTTTCAATTTTCATACAAATTTTGACAAGTTTATACACTTATGAAACTTATGAGGCATTTATGGGTTTTTATGAATCCCTCTATTAGCTTCTTTAAATTCAGAACAGAATAAAAAAACACAAAACACTTTTAAGTTGTATGTGGGCGGAATGGCACATTGCTTTCTGAAGTTGGAAATGCCATGTCGGATAATTTAATCAGAGAGATATAGAAATTAATGTGTATTTACAATTGGTGGAACAGCATTAGCCATGATAGCTTTATTGTGGTTTTTACATTTTTAACATAGCCACGAAAGATGTCAGACATATGTCAAATTTATTTGCTACGGTTATGTGATTTTGAATGACCTGTTTTGCTTTAATGTTGAATTAAATTTCATAAATATTACAGATTTTTTTTGTATGCGGAAAATGAAGAGTCATTTTAAAATTTGATTTGTTTTAATTGAGAATCCAAGTAATCATAGAATTATATGTTCAAAGATGAACGAGTATATACCATAAATATATGGAATCTTTAAAGAAACATTTCCCAGTTGTAATGATTATGAAATCATAAGATTAGCATTTCCATGACTTCCAAAAAAGATTACATTCCTCTGGCTTTAAAAGAGACTTTGAGGTCCATAATATGTACTGAGATGATTCCAAAAATAATTTCATTTTGTATTTTAAGTAGAAATACAACATATGACGTTGTTTCCAATTACACTAGGAATCCCAGTGGAAACTAAAAATGATACGCCTTCTGCCTTTGTCCTTGTACATAATAAGACTAAGATCGCTAGATAAACTACTTACAATAAGGTGATTCACAAGGTGTCGTATCCTCTCTCATTTTTCATACGAAATGTGACAACATTATGATTTAGTTTACTTTACTTTTAATGGTACAACAGCCCATGGAGGGCATAGGCCGAGCTTTTCGCTTTCCGCATCCACTCATGTTGTGCGTGTTATATTTGTACATGAATGGAAGGGACCTACAGTTTAATGCCGAATCCGAACGGCGAAGTGAAAAGATTTTCATAGGCAATTTTTACTCTTGTAGGTTCGCCATTGCCTGCCAAGAGGTGGTGCCGTGGAGAAAAATTATTTTTTCTACTTTTTGATTTTGCCTGTGCCGAGATTCGAACCCCGGACACTCTGCGTAGCTGTAGCAGTCCAAAGCACTACCACTACGCCACAGCGACCACAACATTATGACAATACGACATAAATATACATATTTGTGGTGATTATCGACAAAGTCTCTACAGGGATGATTTACCATGAGTCAATCTTAGAGACTTCCAACGGTCTTGCGCTATCTCTTCCAATTTCCTTAACCCATTTTCAAAATCGTTTAAAAAACAAATTTTTGTTGTGAATATTAGAGGATGTCATATTCGCAGATTATAAGGTAATGAAATATGCAGAAAAGCATAAATACTCATACCCAACGTCATGGACAATAAAATGTTATTACTTATAAGTTAAAGTCAGCGATGTTCTTTTTCACTTCTGTTGAATTTTCCTATTTTTCCATTTGCTTGTTTTACTCACTCTGGAGACCTGTGAGATTATAATTTCTACATTAAGTTATTTTATCTAAGTAGATGAATTTTCCATTTCAAATGCCATATAATAAAATTTACTATTTTTTGTTGATTTTCAAGGCTACCTACTTAAAGAGCATTTATGTTTAACTGATCTTTAAGCTAACCTCCGTTGGAGAGACCAGGTGCAAAGAGACCTGACTGGCGAACTTCTATCGAGGCAGCCCAGACCGTTCATCGGTTGCACTGCCAACTAAGTAAGTAGTAGTAAGACCCTTAGGCAATCTGAGTAAATACAATTTTAAAGCTAAGTAAGTATTACATGTAGAAACATTAAAAACAGCGATAATTTGTGGTGAAAATATATAAATGTATTTTTAACGAATATTAGAATATTAAAAATTTATGTACAAAAAATCGTAGAGATATTCAAAATTGTTTTAAGACCTAAAAGGGTTAAAGTTATTCAAAACTATCTTAAATGCTTCTTGGAAGCTTCTACTTTTTTAATTTTTTCATTTCTCTTCAAATCACTACACTTCACAAAAAGAAACCATTTATTTGTGGTCTCAACCATTCCTGGAATGTTGTGAATGTTTGTCGTACCTTTGCGACAACGGAGGTCGTAATTGTCGAGTTCTGCCGTACATTTTGACGTCTCCCCGAAAATTGTCCCGGAAATTTTTAATAATATTAATAATTAGTATGCATATGTGTGTACACATAAATGATGGCAGCGCCCTCTATCAAAAGTAGCGTATGAAAAATTATGTGTACTACTGTGGGCAAAAAGTAATAAGACTTTTTAATTTAAATTTCGCGCGGAAACCCATTCATCAAAATATTATCTTTTTAAGGTTGGTATGACTGTCGGTGACATCTGTGCCAAATGTCACATCAAAATAATCATTAGTGTTTAGTATACGCTTGTCTTTCCGAAGTACAAAAAGTGCATTCGGCGATTTTCACAATGAGTGAAATTATTCAACAAAGAAGTTCCATTAAATTTTGTGTGCGGAATCAAATTTCTGGTGCCGAAACGTTCAGAATGTTGCAAAAGGCCTTCGGTGATAATTGTATGTCGCGAGCAAGTGTTTTTGATTGGTACAAATTGTTCAAAGATGGTCGAGAACGCGTTGACGACGAACCACGTCCAGGACGGCCATCAACATCAACTGATGATCAACACGTCAATAAAATCAAGGAATTGGTGCTCGATAATCGACGATTAGCAGTCAGAGACCTTACTGGCATCATTGGAATATCGGAAGGATCAGTGAAAACCATTTTAAAACATCATTTGGGCCTAAGAAGAGTGAATGCACGATTGGTTCCAAAATCACTGCATTGGTTTTACTAGACCATTTTGCCAAAAATTCGACTGATATCGTTCCGCAACCACCCTACCACCCTATTCGCCTGACTTAGCACCGTCTGACCTTCTTAACTCAAAAAACCGCTTCGGGGACACCGTTTTGAGTCAATTGAAGACATTAAACATGAATCGCTAGCGCATTGAAGGCTATTCCGGAAATTGACTTTAACAACTGTTTCGAGAATTGGAAAAAACGTTGGCACAAGTGTATGTAGGGGCCGGGGGGGATTACTTTGAAGGGATCGAAATATATTTGGAAGAATGAATAAAAAAATTTGAAATTATGAACAAAGTCTTACTAACTTTTGCCCACAGTAGTATACCCATATGCATAATCATTTTCTTTAATATTCGATTGATCTTTAATATTCGTTGCCCATCAGTTTTTCAAAAAACAAATTTGACATTTCAAACAAAAACCGTTAGAAATTTAGACGAAAACATTTTGAATAAGTAAACTTCTGAAAGGCGTCTCAATGACGCATAAAATTTATTTATTTTTCTTACTTTTCACGATATTCGTCGTTTGACGTTTTTAATCTTCCTATCAAATATTGTCAAAAATCTTCATTATTATATCAATTCGAAAATTGTCTATATCGTCTACCTAAGATGCTAATGTTCTGAAATGATTTTGAAACTGAAATAATTAAAAATTCATTATTTCGATTTAAATTTTAATTGAAACCGAAAATCAGAACATGACTTTATAAAATTCTCATTCCAGATATTTTCTTTCCTGTTTTTTTTTTTATATTTTTTTATAAATGCGATACTTTAAGGAATTTTAGTACATATGCATGTATGTTTCGAAACAATTGTATGGTTTGAGAGATTTACTCCTGTTATAGTTTTTGGTTTGGTTCTGGTGATCCAGTCGAGTTCCTGATCATTATTCCTTGCTCTAATCTTGAGTCTACTTAAATGAAATTATAATATGTTTCTTCATATATTCATTTTGATATTTTATTACTTCAAAACTCCCCTTGGTTTCGTGTCTTTGACATTGCTTTATTATCGGATCAAAACTAGCAAAGTGTAAAGATTAAATATTCTTAATCTCTAAATCGGTTAGAGTTTTCAATTGAATCAAAATTAACAACTGACCAAAAGCAATGTAAAAATTATAAAGTTTTATATAAAATTTAAGTTTTTTAAATTAGTTATGTCATTTTAATAAAATTAGTTCAATCGTACCTTAAGCCCAGTGTTCAGTAAGTAAAAAGTTAAAAGATATCACGTTATGAAGACACTTACCTGAAAGAAAAAGATAAACCAATTTTAATCAAATGTTTTTTTAAGAACTTGTAATAACTACCTACTGAATACGTAAATTATATTATTAACTTTGAAAACTCTTAACTTTGAATGCTTTTTGATTCAATTGAAAAAATCATGCTCAAAGTTTTTAAAGCTATTACTACTTAAGTATGAGTAACTAAGTATCTCGACACCCAAAATAAGATCATAATTTCATTTATGTATGATAATTTAATTCAATAATAATTCATTTATACACATATAATACTATTTTTTTAAGTAAAACTTACACAAAAGATAACAGGAAATTGAAAATTATGAATTTCAAATAGAAAATAGTAGAGTCTATACCATTCATGATATGAAGTAGAATAAAGCGAAAGATAATATACGAATATAAATAAATACTTTTGAACACGCACCTACGAGCTGTAAGCTCAAGATAAATAATAATCATCGGAAAAGAAAAGTCTGACTGACTGACTGACTGACACATGACAAAGATGTGAACAATTTTCTCAACCCACGTGATTTTAGTGCATAAATTTTAACGCACACTGTGCAGAAGAAATACTCAAGAAGAATTGCATAAATTTATCTAGAGTTTGCTGAAAAAAATTAAGAAGAAAGAAAGAAAGCTACAGTAAACTGTAGTCTGAATTTAAATTTTTTTTTCTTTGTGATTAGGCAGCGAATATATTGCTTTACTTATTACTGCTCCATCTGTGGCTGTGAAGCTTCAGAGTGTAAACTTAGCCTTGCAGGAGCAAAAGATTTGTAGAATATTATTTGCCAAATGGCAAGGTTATGAAATTAATGGAACCATTGTGCATTCTATGAAGAGTAAAGTAAAAGTCTTCGGAATGATATCTATCCAACTATTTACTCCAACCTCTTACTCCAGAAACAAATTTCGCTTTATGAAAAGCGTCGGTAAGTTAAGGAGAAAATGTGTTGGGACCGCGAATAAATGTTATAAAATGATTGAAACTATTGTTCAATCTAGAGTTGAATCCTAAATTTGTATCCCCCTATCCAACTATTTACTTACTCTAATCACTTTCTCCGGGAACAATACTATACAATATTAAAATCATCGCTAATACTCCATAAACATTGACGATAGCAGCTACACACATGACTTCGAATTGACGTAGCCTACTACTGTCGCCGTGTAGTCAGCTAAGTACTTGATAACAATAAGAGCGACAGAAGCGGCACAACTGTGTTATATGTGTGCATGAATGGAAGGGACCTACAGTTATATGCCGAATGTAAACGGCAAAGAGTAAAGCTTTTCATGGGCAATTTTTACTCTTGCAGGTTTGCCATTGCCTGTTAAAAACAGTAGAAGACAGCAGCTTCACGAACACAGGACTACGAATTACTTTCGCCAAATGAATTTACACATTGACAACGGCAGCTAAACAACCATGTCTGCCAAATTATAAAAACACACGCCCCAATGAAGACGATTATTTTGGCTACGACACGACAACGTAACCACCGACGACAATCGTGGCTGTTGCCAATTTATGTAAACCTATTTCTAATACTCCATACACATAGACGATGCAGCTACACACATGACTACGAATTGCCGTCGCCTTCAAATGTCACCGTGTAGCCACAATAAAAGTGACAGCAGCAGTAGAAACGCAAGCAGTTCTCTTCACTTGCTCTCTACTTTTTCCTCTTCTTGCTTGACAAATTAGAAATAGGTTTAAGCTGGCGACAGCCACAATTGTGATCGGTGGTTCACGTGGCAGTGTTGCCGTGAATTTAATTGTCTCGATAAGAATGTTTGTTTTCTTAATTTGACAGATGTGGTCGGTAAGCTGCCGTCGGCAATGTGTATGTAGCAATAAATTGGTAACAGTCACAATGGTAGTCGCCAAATAATCGCCTCTATTTTATAATTTGACAGATGTGGTCGTGTAGCTGCCGTCGGCAATGTGTATGTAGCATTAAATTGGCAACAGTCACAATGGTAGTCGATGGCAAAGTAGTCGTGTCGTCGCTAAATAATCGTCTCTATTTTATAATTTGACAGATGTAGTCGCCAACGTGTATAGAGCGACTTTTAATTCCCATATCCTTACCCTCTGGGTTCGCTTAGTGCTCAATAAAAATAGAACAATAATACTACAAAAAAAAGCTATGTTTTTAATTGCAAATAAAAAATTTTTGATAGTCAGAATTCATGCACCTCTCCATCAGCTAACGAAAATTATTTTTAAAATTCCATTAAAAGTTTTTTTTTCTATATTTTTCACGGTCACATTCGAATGCACATTTTCCTCCCACTCAACATTGGCACAGCAACACAACACCATAAAGTGAAACAATTTTGGAATAATTGATGGCTACACTCTACTACCATAAATGTTGCTGTCGTCAACAACCACAGCAATTTTTTTCCAATTCACATTTAATTTTTTGCATGTAATTTTCGTGAAATCACATTCCATCATAATGAATTCGAATGCATGGTGGTGTCACAGTGCAGTGGCGGCATACCCAAAGGGGGAGTATTTCGGAGTTTAAAGAACCATACGAATAAGGACATTTCACTGTGTACATACATACATCATGTATACATATTTCATAATGCGCAGCTATTGTTCTTTTGATACTATAATGTCATTTCAAAACATCCTACGCCAGTGATGCTTTTTGGGATACGCCAGTGAATGATATTTTTTTTTAATACACCAATGCGCACTGCACCACCAACCAAAAGCCAAACCAACTGCAACAAATTACAAATTAAAATCAAGGTGACAACAAACATTACCATCACCAACAACAACTACCATCATGCTACAACTCTACAAAGTGATAGTGTTTGGTTTTTATGTGTGTATGACACTAACCGAGCCAGCCAAAATTGCATGCTATAATTTTGTCAACCTAAACGAGCACTGACATTTCGTTTTCTCCCATTTGTAAATGATTGCAAGAATGAGAGTGAGTACCTACCTTAAGAGTATATGTAAGTAAATGACTGAGCAGCGTGCACCCATGAGTAAATATGAGTCACGTGATGTAATTGCAATTTTGTTGATTTTTAATTAAGTTGATGAAAATGAATGCATACAGGCAACTAACTATTTACATATGTATGTAAATGTGTGTGTTTTAATGTTTAACAGACTCTTCATTTATTGTACTTAATTAATTTACAATAATTGAAAATTCAAACTTACACTTATTGTAAAATATTGAAAATAAGGTGTTCACTTTAAATGTCACTTAATTCGTACCGCATTCTTAAGGCCTAATTATAGAAACTTAACGTAACTTAGAGTGGTCGCTGTGGTGTAGTGGTAGTGCGTTGGACTGCTACGCGGAGTGTCCGGGGTTCGAATCTCGGCACGGGCAAAATCAAAAAGTAGAAAAGATAATTTTTCTACACGGCACCACCTCTTGGCAGGCAATGGCAAACCTAAAAGAGTAAAAATTGCTATGAAAAGCTTTTCACTTCGCCGTTCGGATTCGGCATTAAACTGTAGGTCCCTTCTATTCTATTCATGTACAAATATAACACGCACAACATGAGTGGATGCGAAAAGCTCGGCCTAGGCCCTCCATGGGTTGTTGTGCCATTAAAAGTAAAGTAAGTAAGTAAGTAAGTAACGTAACTTAGAGCCGTAACTTAGAGAACTGCCACATAGAATTCTCTTTCATACATTTTGTATACTTATTTCTGATCATAAAAACTTAATAAAAATTAACATAACATAAAAGTCTATTGAATTTTGATTTCTTTGCTTTGATTTCTTGTCAAGTTACATTTTAAAAAATCAATAGCCATCCCTTTATTTGTGTTTGTTTATCGATTTAAAAAAGAAAATGTTCCTTACTTACTACTGTGGGCAAAAAGTAGTAAGACTCTGTTCATAATTTAAAATTTTTTTATTCATTCTTCCAAATCTATTTCGTCCCCTTCAAAGTAATCCCCCCGGCCCCTACATACACTTGTGCCAACGTTTTTTCCAATTCTCGAAACAGTTGTTAAAGTCAATTTCCGGAATAGCCTTCAATGCGCTTAGCGATTCATGTTTAATGTCTTCAATTGACTCAAAACGGTAACGGTGTCCACGAAGCGGTTTTTTGAGTTTAGAAAATAGCCAAAAGTCACACGGTGCTAAGTCAGGCGAATAGGGTGGTTGCGGAACGATATCAGTCGAATTTTTGCAAAATGGTCTCGTAAAACCAATGCAGTGTTAGCCGGCGCATTATCGTGATGCAAAAACCATGAGTTGTCTTTCCATAATTCCGGCCTTTTTTTGCGAATCCCTTCACGCAAACGACGCATTACACTCAAATAGTATTCCTTGTTGACAGTTTGGCCGGTCGGAAGGAATTCGGAGTGCACCACACCTCGATAATCGAAGAAAACTGTCAACATGACCTTGATTTTTGACCTGCTTTGACGGGGTTTTTTCGGCTCACCTTTGGCATGATATTCGGCCGATTGATCTTCTGTTTCCGGGTCGTAAGCATAGATCCAAGTCTCATCGCCAGTTATAATACGTTTCATGACATCCTGGTAGTCGGAAAGCATTGTTTCACAGACGTCAACGCGACGCTGTTTTTCCATAAAATTTAGTGAAAATCGCCGAATGCACTTTTTGTACTTCAGAAAGACAAGCGTATACTAAACACTAATGATTATTTTAATATGACATTTGGCACAGATGTCACCGACAGTCATACGAACCTTAAAAAAATAATATTTTGATGAATGGGTTTCCGCTTTTTTGTTTTATTTAATTTATTTACGAAAACAGCTGATTTTATTAAGTTTTTTATGCGCCATTTTGTTACATAAAGCTACGAAAGTTTCTATAATTAGACCGAAAACAGTTGATTTTATTAAGTTTTTTTATGCGCCATTTTGTTACATTAAGCTACGAAAGTTTCGATAATTAGACCTTTAGTCCGTCAAATTTAAATTGTTAATTCGGATATCAATTTAAAATTCAGTGATCCCAAAAAGCTGGACCTGAATTAAAAATAAAAAATTTAATATCCATCTGTAAAGGGCCTGAGGCTATCAACAATCCTTTCATTACTTTTTCACTAACCTTACTCTAATAGCTCAGAATTATTTCATACATACTTTATTCCAGACTCTATGCTGCGATCTGATTGGCATAGTTACTACTCGTACGATTTCATTTGACTGAGAGAGAGAAATAAGAACATGAGATTCCACTAAACAAAATGTAAACAAAGGTCTGGTATGACGTAGCCAAAAAATGGCGAACCTTCTCATTAGGCGTTGCGCTATTGTATTCTATCAGTCTTGGATTGGTAGGAGGATTATGCTGTAACTGATTTGGGTGCTCAGTCACTCATGAATACCAGTCATTGATACAACAATCAGGCTCGACTGAGGTCAATTGATTATTTTTCCGTCTCAAATACCGTTATAGAAATATATCTTACTGCCATTAACGCCTGTGGCTTCAGGGTAGAACTTTATTTAATTCTAATAATTTTTTATCTCATCTGCATTGTTTCCAATAACTTCTATAGTTTCTTAAGTCGATAGATTTACATATTAAAATATTACTTAAAAACATTATTTCGACATTAAATACATTAATTATTTTCGCCTAACTACTGCATACTCTTCCCCCATAAACATTTATCATAATTTTTTAAACATCAAGTTATCCATAAGCATTTTGGTATATGTGAAAAATTGCCACTGACTTGAGTTGAAGTCGAAATCCGTAAAGAATTACATATCGAAATAGGCGAAGAGTTTTCTGCCGACCTTAGGTACATTAATAATTTTCCGTTTTTCCGTTCTCATTCTAACCGATTTTTTTTCAAAATTTTAAATGAAATAAAGATAAATGATTAATACAAATCTTTATCAACTTTGAAATTAAGTATGGACTTTCCCACGTACAATACACATTTCTATATGGTAATTTAGGCGTGTGACGGAATTTAACACAGGATACGCGTGAGCACCCGAATTGAACGTGAATTAGTTTCCACGTAAGTTTGCGTGAGCGTGGTATAATTTTATAACATCTACGTGAACATACGTGAGCGTGATATAACTTTCAACGCCAATTTTGGTAGTTTCACTTTAATTTTTATTTTTAAATACAAATGCGTGAAATCTTTTTCGAAAAATGTCGATGTGCTTGAACATGTATGAATAATAACTTTGAAGTCAAAAAATACGCACGCGTCCATCTCTATTTGGGAAGCAGGACTGTGAGTGGTGCGATCTTTTCAGCATGCGAATGTAACCCTGATTTAAGTTTAGGGCAATTTTTACAGTATTACATTGCAATTTTGCCATTTTCAAAGTGTTATCATATTTTTTCAGGGTATGCTGAAATGTGTTTATGCTCTATATCAAAGACAATGACACAACTTTCTGGTAAAGATTAAGTTTTCTGAATCGAATTTTCATAAAAATTTGCAAATAGAACAAAGTTTTGAAGAATATTTGCAGGAAACCACAACCCTCGAATTACAGGACTTGAGGATATATTAACTGGATACTTCATTGGAGTTAGCGAAGCTGAAAACTTTTCTATGAACATTTACCCTTCTTTAAATTTATGTCTTTTTCAAATTTTAAAAGTGTTGGAAAAATTTTTGTAAAACTCACATGGACCGAAAAATTGTCTGGCCCTCTTATTTCGGAATATGTTGACTTTGACTGGCCATCGCCTGATTTGAAATCTCCAAACTTTTTTCTGTGTCAAAAGTCAAAGGGTTGTATACCAATAAACCAAGAACTCTCGGTGCTTGGCAAGTGCTAAGACTGACATAAAAATAACCGCTTTATCGATCTATACATTTGCAAAAAAAAAAGATTTAAACATGTGGAAAAACAAAAACCTTTCGAAAAGCGAGTTAAAGGCGATGACTTACACAATATTATAAACAGTGATGAGAACAAACCTCAAGAGCTCAAAATAGCTTAGGCTTGAACAGAAAATATGTTTTTTAGGTTATTTCAGAACTACTTTAATGGATGTGGTTAATATGGATTATCTTCTATACATATGAAAATTATATGGAAATATCTCTGATCTCTGGAGTGGTCTGACGTAAAAATTTTTGATTGTCGCACTGCACTAAGATGAGAATAAAAATCAAAATATTACAAATTCGGTTTGATCTCATTGAATATTCATATGTACCAGGTGTACAAGTATGAAACCGATATTTTTTAAGAAAATACACGTTTATTTAAGAAAAATGGTTTTACATTCAATCTTCAAAGTAATGGCCATTGATAGCTACACACTTTTCCCATCTCTCTGGCAATTTGTGAATGCCTCGGCAAAAAAACTGTTCGTTTTTTGAATCAAACCAGTCATCAAGCCATTTTTTCACATTTTCGTACGAATCGAAGTGCTGCTCAGCAAGTGCGTGCCCCATTAATGAAAGTAAGTGGTAGTCAGATGGGGCCAAGTCTGGTGAATAAGGCGCAGGGGGGAGGGCTTCCCAGCTGTACGAATCTGTTTTGTTCGATGTGATGGTGCATTGCCATCAAGAAAAATCACTTTGTGTTGCCTAGCTTGATATTCTGGACGTTTTTGGCGCAAAGCACGGTTCAAATCGGCCAATTGCTGTTGGTAGCGTTGACCAGTAACTGTTTCACCTGGTTTCAGAAGGTCAAAGTAGATAACACCTCGCTGATCCCAGAAAACACACAGCATTTTGAGCAGCTGTACTGGGCTTATTATCGTTTTATTTTGGGATTCTCGAAATAGATCCACTTTTCATCGCCAGCAACAATTCGATGAAGATATGACTTTCTTTTGTACCTGGCGAGCAACATTTCACAGGTGGTTTTTCGATTTTCTTGCTGTCTTTCAGTCAATTCATGCGGCACCCATCTTCCCACCTGCAAAATCAATCCCATGGCTTTTAAACGTGGAGAAATGCATTGTTGGTCACATTTAACTGTTTTGCAAGTTGTTCTTGCGTTTGACCATCATCCTCTTCGAGTAAAACTTGCAATTCGGCATTTTCAAACTTAAACTTTTTCGGTGGTCTTCCACGTTCTTCGTTTCTCACATCAAAATCGCCAAATCGCTTTTAAACTTATTGAACCACTAGTTGCACTAGTGTGTTTTGCCTAGAGCGTGCTGGCCGTAAGCTTTCACAAGCATTCGATGAGATTTCAAAGCATATTCTTCAATTGGAAACAGAAAATCAATGATGTCCGCATATCGTAGTTTGTGGGCACAAAATTGAACATTTTTACGAACGAAAAAAAAATATGTTGTTGCTTGAAACTTGATTGTTTATGAACTGAAATAAATGCGAAGAAATGACGCCAATGATTGGTTTGACAGAGTGTATTGTGGTCGCTTTGGCGTAGTGGTAGTGCGTTGGACTGCTACGCAGAGTGTCCGGGGTTCGAATCTCGACACAGGCAAAATCAAAAAGTAGAAAAAATAATTTTTCTACACGGCACACCTCTTGGCAGGCAATGGCAAACCTACAAGAGTAAAAATTGCTATGAAAAGCTTTTCACTTCGCCGTTCGGATTCGGCATTAAACTGTATGTCCCCTCCATTCATGTACAAATATAACACGAAAAACATGAGTGGCTGCGAAAAGCTCGGCCTAGGCCCTCCATAGGCTGTTGTGCCATTAAAAGTAAAGTAAAGTAAATAGTTTTATCTAGCGACACAGAGATGTCATTACTTGTTTCATACTTGTACACCTGGTACTTGGACTTACTCTCTATATATCCCTCAATAGATTTCGCACACTGGTTATTTTTATCAGTTGTATGTTAGTTAAGGTTTTACTGTATTGTACGAAATCAACACATTGACCCCATTGCACAATTAATAAATGATATTTGTAGGCGGCATACACAAATCTACTCAAATACAAAAGACCAACTGAAATTGTCATTTATGTTGAACAAATGTGTGCAAAAACAAAAAACGGGGGAGAACGACCGAGAGGAGTAAGCAAAAAAATGTAGATACTTTAATTAATTGAATTTGGATATTTAAATTAATGTCTTGTACTATGTACGAAAAAACTACATACGTACATAAGTATTTAAAATTGACATATTGAAAAAGTGACATAAGCTCCAACTGTCAATGGGAGTGAATACAATAGAAACGTGGCCATTTATTTTTACCCTTTATTATAATTTTTTAATTTCGCTGGCTTTTTTGTGTTTTGGGTTAATGACATCGATTTGTTTAATGATGTAGAAATTTTACTTTATTTTGTACAAAATTAAAATTTGTATTTGAATTTTGTTTTTTATTCAACAAGTTTTCTTTTCTTAATTTTGTTTTTAGGTTTGTGAATTTTTTGTTTGTCTCTTTTTTTTGGGTTGGGTACTACTAAAGTATTGTTGTTTTCGCTGTGTATCGCACATCATCTTTAGAAATTAGCATTTCTTTTAATCTTTTCCTGTTTTTTTCATTTTTGTTTTTTCTGGATTTGTTGCTTTCGTCTTTTATTTTAGTGTTGTACTCTGTGCTTTGTGATTCCGGTGATTTTTGCTTACCACCATCGAAACACTCTCAATTTTTAAGGCTTGCATTTTATTTTTTGTATGCAATCTCACGTTGATCTTTTTACAATTTAAGTTTGCCAAATCTTTTTGCTAATTGTATGAGTTTGACCTATTTTTGCTGTCTTCATTTCTTTCATATGATCACTTTCTTGGTTTTGGAAATTAATAAATAATTTATTTTTAAGTTCATAACTTTCATTAAACAATAATTTCTTTCTCTTGACATTTCAGTTTTTTAATTAACTTGAATAACAATTAGAAAACAAAAACAAAAATTTTAAAAATTTAACGTTTAATTATAGCAACGAAATTCAATTTAATAACATTTCTAAAATTATTTAGTTGAGTGCTATTTTAATGTATTAGCTTTTATAGCCTTAGGCAGTGAGTTGTCTACATCAAAGTTTAAGTAGGTTATATATTATTGTACTTAAAAATGTGATAGCGAGTTTAAGCGTATGATTCCAAACTTTTTATTTATTTATTTGGTTTTTTGTTTTTTGCTAACCAATTCTAGCTTAAAGAGTTTATTAGCCCCTAAAGACTTTTAAAAACTTTATAGAATCTGTGTCAATAAAGTAGGTAGATTTAGATAAGAAAATTACAAGGGGCCAATTTGATATTTTGATAATGATCACATTTTTGTTTTATTTAAATATATAAAAACATAAAAACTTATCATTTAAATATTTGGTCATTTCGCGACTAAAATATTTGAATAGGTTAAACATAGAAAGAAACCAACTTGACTTACGCCGATCTTGTTACAGCGATCTTCTTGTTATTTCGAAAAATACCAGTTCTAGTTTGAAATATATATTTTTAGTTGAAGTTGTTTGGCTACCGACTAATTTGATAAGAGATTAATTTAATGCACAGCTAAAGTCGAATATCCTAAACCTAAATCGGTCACGTTTCATCTTCACTTCACCATCTCAAGTGAAACCTCAAGTAGTGACTTTCTATCATTAAAGTAAAATCGTGAAGCGCCTGCTAACATTTATATGCTTTCTGCAGAAGCTCTATGTAGGCCAAGAAATGAGTGGAGAACGCATATCTGTTGCTCAAGAATGAGTACACAGGAATGTTCTTTAGCTTCCCACTAATGATGTAACAATCCATCTCCTAAAGAAACGGGTCCAGATAAAATACTTATGTTCTGTAATATTCAATACAAATTCCCCCAGACTCACGTTCTTTCTCAACCGTGCGAATTTTCATTGCAACCTAATTATCGATAATATCGAAAAAAAAATCACATCGATGGCAAAATACGATAAAGACGATTAAGGAGTAGAAGGATCATAATCTTGACCCAAAATAGATAAAATTGATCCTGTAAAATTCAATTCAAATTCACCTCAGACTCAAGTTCTTTCTCACTTACTTTACTTTACTTTTAATGGCACAACAGCCTATGGAGGGCCTAGGCCGAGCTTTTCGCATCCACTCATGTTGTGCGTGTTATATTTGTACATGAATGGATGGGACCTACAGTTTAATGCCGAATCCGAACGGCGAAGTGAAAGGCTTTTCATAAGCAATTTTTACTCTTGTAGGTTTGCCATTGCCTGCCAAGAGGTGGTTCCGTGTAGAAAAATTATTTTTTCTACTTTTTGATTTTGCCAGTGCCGAGCTTCGAACCCCGGACACTCTGCGTAACAACGCACTACCACTACGCCACAGCGACCACCAGCTCTTTCTCAACCGTGCGAATTTTCATTGCAACCTAATTATCGATAGTCTAGAAGAAAATCACCTTGATGCTGAAATACGATAAAGCAGTAGCGAGATAATAATCTTGACTCAAAATAGAATTGAGTCAACATTCATCTGTCTCCTAAAAATTACAAAGAAACGGATCCAGATAAAATCTGTTCTGTAATATTTAAAACAAATTCAGTCAGACTCAAGTTCTTTCTCAACTGCTCGTCTCAAAACTACCATCGGCTGGAATTTTCATTGCAACATAAGGATCGTTCGATCGCCTAGAAAAAAAAAACTCGATGCCGAAATAAAGTATTTTCTAAATATAAAAGCCGAGCAAAATATTAAAAATTCAAATACTTTATCCGGGGAAGTCTTTTATGAAAATCCCGGTTAATAGTAGTTTCGGAGATTATACGAAAAAACTGCTTAATGAACCTTTTGGGGCTTATATAAAAAAAACCGCATACACAATTTACTCGTATTAATAAAACAAATTATATATTTGTAATTTTTTAAAATGTTCATTTGTAGGCTAAATTCATATACCTATAATAAACCAGAGCAAAAAATAATGTAAGGAACAAGTGAGATCTTGAAGAACACGATTTCGATTATAGTACATACACATCTTTATGTACATAAAATATGTGCATATATTAACTAACAAAAAAATAATAATATAAGGAACTTGTGAGATCTTAACGAATACGTATGTATGTTGTATGAACACATTTGATTGTAGAACATCTGTAAATGAACAATGTATGACAATGACAAATTTAAATGAAAAAATTAAATTTTTTTAAAAAACTTATATATTTTAGTTTGGAATGTCATCTCATTCTCAAGAATATCTCCTTCCATACTCTCCGATTCAGCAGCGCATTTGTTTTTGGGCAGAAAGTGGGCTTTGAGGCTCTGAATGCAATAGAGAACCTCTGGAATCGATGGTGGTTTTGGTATATCCTCAATCTGTTCTTCTTTTTTAATTCTCAATTGTATGCCATTACGCGGCATACTGTGGCGTAGTGGTAGTGCGTTGGACTGCTACGTAGAGTGTCCGGGGTTCGAATCTCGGCACAGGCAAAATCAAAAAGTAGAAAAAATAATTTTTCCACCCGGCACCACCTCTTGGCAGGCAATGGCAAACCGACAAGAGTAAAAATTGCTATGAAAAGCTTTTCACTTCGCCGTTCGGATTCGGCATTAAACTGTAGGTCCCTTCCATTCATGTACAAATATAACACGCACAACATAAGTGGATGCGAATAACTCGGCCTAGGCCCTCCATGGGCTGTTGTGCCATTAAAAGTAAAGTAAAGTAAGTATGCCATTACGCTTCTGCAATCGCCAAAGCTATCCTGAGGTTAGCGTAAAATTTGCTTTGAGTTGCACCGCGAACTGCTTGGCTTTCTCAAGCATCAAGTTGGTAGAAATTGTTGCTCCACATGATCTTACTTGATTAAACCACATCATTAACGCCTGCTCTACCTAAACTTCTTTACCGTGCCTCATACGTTTAGTAGACAATAATTTCACCTGCATTTCTTAAAATGTTGTTAAGTACACTGGCGGAGCACTCATATTTCGAACACAATTGAGCTTTGGCAACAAATTTGCTCTCACTGATAATTTTGATTTTTTCCTTTATTGAAAGCGTTTTCCTCTTATCTCGAACCATGCTGTAGAATAAAAATACCATGTAAGCTTTAAAAACGTAAACAAAATTTTCACTTACATTTTTCGCAGTTAACCACTTGCCGCTATAACTCAACAAACATATGTTTTTACAGGTACAAGATAAAAAGTTGCCATGACGCCAAAAAAAAAAAAATCATTACAGTGCTGCCAACTTTTTAATTTTTTTTATGCGGAGATTTTTGTATGAATTTCTTCAAATGGTTCACACATTTGCAATGTAATAAGCGGGTAGATTTTTTAAGCGGGAAATACATTAACCGGGAATTTTCATGTATATTACATATGGGGATTTTTCGTGACCTAATTTAGTTACCTTATAAGAGGGGAAATTCATTAACCGGGAGGCTTACATCCAGAAAGTACTGTAACATAAAGAATATTAAACACAAGAGAAATTATAATCTTAACTTAAAATAAAACTGAATGGAACAAACTCGTTGAAACGCTTTTTATATACTTCAAATTCATGTTAAAAAAGGATCGATTATCTAGAAAAAAAATCACCTCAATGGCAAAATACGATAAAGAAGATTAAGCAGTAGCTAGATCATAATCTTGACTCAAAATAGAACTGAGTGGAATAACGATAACATTCATCTGTCTCCTAAAGGAACGTGTCTAGATATAATTTGTTCTGTAAAATTCAATCGAAATTCTCCTTAGAATTTGCAACCTAAGAATCGATCATCTAGAAAAAAAACACCTCGATCCCGAAATACGATAAAGACTATTAAACACAAGACACATTATAATTTTGGCACAAAATAGAACCGAATGGAAGAAATTCATTGTGGTCCTTTTTTCTACTTGGAACCTTAACAAGTAATATAATTAAGTTTTTTTTGGATAAGTTTTTATCGAGGTAGAAAAATGTCGTTTCGGAATAAATCTATTTAAATTTTATGTTGCTGGTCAACCGCTATGGGTTTTCTCTGCAGAATCTAAACTATAGGGAAATTCAAATTTTGACGTTTATATTCTTGGGAGTATATAAAAATGACAAATGCATTCGATTTTTGGAATCTCAAGGATATTCTACATTAAGATTATTTTGCCTCCTCGGATTTACATAAATTTAACCCAAGATATTTCAATAGCGCATAAAGGTTGAAAAAAAATGAAGAGATTTGCGAAATTAATCCAAAATTCTCAAGAAACATTAATAAAAACCTATTGCATAGTTCAAAAATTTCACATAAACCAGGGTCACACTACGTTTAACCAATTACTTTCGAGTTCCATGGCCATCACCATCACAAGTAACCAAAGCTTGTGCTATTCAGATTTCAATCTAAATTAACTTGAAACTGTTTTACTTTACAGTTATCGATTTTAAAGTGACTATGTATTAACTATAAATATAAATTGACAATGTAGTAAAACCGTAAATGCATTTATCAACTGCCAATATTACAATGGGAAATAAAATACAAAAAGACAACAATTTCATATTGTCATAATATTTATGGTGATTTCAAAAAAAAAAAACAAACAAAAAAGGTAAATAGCATGAGCATGTTAATTGATTTTCAAAGTAACTAAATCTTTTTTATGTATACAAAAAATTAGAAATAAACAAATCCATATGAATATTGTCATTTGTTTGGCGGTAAAATGACAATTTACAAAATATGTATAAAAAAATTGTATGTGTAACTTTCACTTGAAGTTTTATTGGCATGAACAGTTTTTTGTTTCCAATATAAACTCAAGTTGGAACTTTAAGGTAAATATTTACATTAATGGCATTTTGGAAAAGTTTGTTTCTTTTGTATGCTAAACAAAAGGTTTTAAAAAATATCACGTAATACATACAAGTACTTATAACTAGTTTTTATTTTTTCGTTGACGATTGACAATATGTTAGCATTGTAAGTCGTTGAAGAAACGACATATTATTTTATAACAATTTACGAGTGCTTTAATCTTATAGCACTCGTAAATTAATATAACTTTTCATGAATAGCTTTAATTTAACCCTCTAGTTAACAAGCAAGGCTCTGGATGTACACTTTATCATATCTTATAGTGAACTCCTCAAAACTCCCCATCCACTATTTTCCCTTAATTTGTAACCGGTCTATCAATGTTAGGCCGCGCGTTGTCATGTTTGACAATTAAGGTCTCGCATACTCTAGTTGTTTTTCGGTTATTGCTCTCTTCAAACGAACCAATTGTTTTCGATACAGCTCAGCCGTAATAGTTTCAGCAGCTCATATTATGCGACTTCTTGCGCTTCGGGTTGTCGTAATGAATCCATTTTTCGTCGCCAGTAATAATTCGATGCAAAAACTACTTATTGTTATTCAATGGCACACATTTACCTTCCTTTTGAATGAATCCCAATGATTTTAGACGGTTGGAAGTTACGTCTTGAGTAACTCCAAATGTTATTGTAAGTTCCGTTGCCTTTGGCATGAGTATTCGTCGAGTAACATTTCCAATTCTTCATCTTCGAACTTTTTCACTTGGCTAAGGTGTTCCTTGTCTTCCGTATACAAATTTAAAGCGGCAAAACAAGAATTCGCATTTATGAAAAAATTTAGTATATTCACCGTAAACTTCCAACAGCAATCGGTGACTTGCAACAGCAACACTTTTTTTTCGAATTATAGAGAAGAAAAGCAAACCTTCCCACAAATGCTGTTTATTTGGCGCTGCCATGTTTGTAGCGCAAAAAGGTTATGTTGTTTACACTTTGGCAAATTGATACATAATCATAACAAAAGTTACATAGTAAGTAGCTAAAACATGAAAGTAGTTACAGTATTGCCAGATGAGATTTAGTACAAGTTACTCCATCAATTGTAAATCCCTGATTTTCAACTTACATCGAATATTATTTTCGATTTTTTTGGCAATCATTGCTCGTTGCATATACACTATCTTTATACATTTCAAACAAATCGACAAAAAAAAAAAAATTCAATAAAATATAAAACTGAATATCGAAGCACGAAATGTTTTTCAGATGATCTAAACAGCGGCGACTAATTGAGGATTCACCCCACTCTCAGTTGAGGAAACACATGCATCAAGATTCATGTATCATCAAAACACGTAAACTTAGTGGAAAAAGGACATGTCATGGAGGCGACATTTTTGTACGCTTTTATAGCTCATAATTTCTTGCAACATTCATTTATAATAACATGAATAAAGGTTGAAGTGCCTAGCGATCATGCTAGCGTCTTTATGATACAGTAAAAAAAAAATCAATTGAGCATCTATATAAAGAGAACAATCTTCAGTCATGGGTTATACTGATTTCGTGACAATCACGAATTAGACGATGGGACCAGTCTTTTTGTGAAGCTTTTTAACAGTCTCTTTTGATGTTTCACTTAGCTTTTTAAACGATGAGACTATTCTAATGAAACACCGCTATACATTCTATTAAAAAAGGAATATTTATTATTCATTCAAATTTATTGCATCGCCTTCTAAGTAGGCTCCTTCCGAAATAATCCACTTCAGCCAACGAATAATCCAATCATCAAAACATTTTACAAACATATTTTCCGGAATCAACTTTAATTCTCGCCGCGAATTCTCTTTTATGTCTTCTATCAACTGATGGCCATATAAGGTGAATACAGTGGTTATTCGATCGTCACTCTGATCGTCCCTGCAAACATATTTTTCTGACAATTTTCACGTTACCCAAAATTCCCGCCCATTACGATACCATAACTCGAGATTGTTTTGTTGGATTTTCTATTGTGCGATTCGGTGTTTGGCCATTATTTCAATATATGGTATGATATATTTACTCTCATGCAATGCAGTGGCATAATATAAGCCAAAGGAAGTTTGATGCGTCTGCTACCAATTTATAAACTCTCTCACTCCGGGTGAGCAAACACAATCGCTAAAACGATATTAATCGCTTTTGATTACGTGATTAACTTTTCTGATCGAGAGAGAGAAAAATAGAAAAAATCAATCAAATCAAAAAAATTAAATAAACATATAAATCTTTATAGTATAGTAGATACATATCTGGTGATCGGACAGCAACCGCATTTTAATTAACATGAAAAACAACAATGTTGTTATCTACAAATATGGAAGCATTTTAGATTTGTCAAATAAAAAGTGAAACCGTGACAAAACGCTCATTAAATTTACCCCAAATTGAGACAACAAATTTAAAAGTGCATTTTTACGATTTATAAAACGTTTTAACGTTTTCCACTTTTTCAGCAATTGTCAAATTTGCTATAAATTGCACTTTTTATTGTAAGTTTTATTGTTTTCTGATCTGTTGCACAACATACGCTAACTAAAATACTAACTAATACTTACCTCGACTGTATACGTACATAATTGAAATGTTAGACAAGTTGAAGGTAACTTCTTCTCTCTTTTTCGGTTACCCTCTCTGTCTATCTATATCACTCCCAGTAGAGAGTGAGACAAGTGACTGAGTGATATTAATTTACACGCACATAAAGAATGACAAAAACCAAACCACAAAACGCCTTCGGCACGATGAAATATGAACTTCATCATTTTTGGATAACGAAGAAAAGAAAATCCATTTTCTCCACTAAAAAAGAAAACAAGCAACCAAAACAACAACAACTTCCGCTACACACTCAGTTGTTTTTGCTGTTGTTGTTGTGGTGGTTGGTGTGTTGTGCTCATATTTCAAGCCAATGATGTACCACATGCGGAATACCAACCAACCATATCTAATAACAACCACGACTACTAAATACGTGGTTACAACTCGCGTAGTACAGTAATTGTGACCTACACCTAAAACGTGAAAAACCAAAGCAATAAAATTGGTTAAAAGAAAAAAAAATAAGGAGACACTTGTGAAAACCGGCAATGGCAACAGCAACAACGACTACAAAAAGCAACAGCAGATGTGATGTGATTTTCCTTTAAAAACAACAAAGTCAGTGACAGCAATTCCGGCAATATCAACAGCAGCAGCAAGTTGCTGCAGAACAGCTGAGTTTAGACTGACGGTCGGACAGACAGACATACCATGCATATACCCACTTACTTACTTACATTGAGAGATCATGTTAAGAAGATGTGAGATTGTTGCAACAGAAGAAGATTAAGCAGTTCATGTCTATTATTACACTCAAAGAAATTAGGTAGTAAAATTAAATACATACTACTGTGGGCTAAAAGTAGTAAGACTTTTTAATTTAAATTTCGCGCGGAAACCCATTCATCAAAATATTATTTTTTTAAGGTTGGTATGACTGTCGGTGACAGCTGTGCCAAATGTCACATCAAAATAATCATTAGTGTTTAGTATACGCTTGTCTTTCTGAAGTACAAAAAGTGCATTCGGCGATTTTCACAATGAGTGAAATTATTCAACAAAGAATTTCCATTAAATTTTGTGTGCGGAATCAAATTTCTGGTGCTGAAACGTTCAGAATGTTGCAAAAGGCCTTCGGTGATAATTGTATGTCGCGAGCAAGTGTTTTTGATTGGTACAAATTGTTCAAAGATGGTCGAGAACGCGTTGACGACGAAGCACGTCCAGGACGGCCATCAACATCAACTGATGATCAACACGTCAATAAAATCAAGGAATTGGTGCTCGATAATCGACGATTAGCAGTCAGAGACCTTACTGGCATCGTTGGAATATCGGAAGGATCAGTGAAAACCATTTTAAAACATCATTTGGGCCTAAGAAGAGTGAATGCACGATTGGTTCCAAAATCACTGCATTGGTTTTACTAGACCATTTTGTCAAAAATTCGACTGATATCGTTCCGCAACCACCCTATTCGCCTGACTTAGCACCGTGTGACTTTTGGCTATTTTCTAAACTCATAAAACCGAACCGCTTCGTGGACACCGTTTTGAGTCAATTGAAGACATTAAACATGAATCGCTAAGCGCATTGAAGGCTATTCCGGAAATTGACTTTAACAACTGTTTCAAGAATTGGAAAAAACGTTGGCACAAGTGTATTGGGGCCGGGGGGGATTACTTTGAAGGGGACGAAATAGATTTGGAAGAATGAATAAAAAAATTTGAAATTATGAACAAAGTCTTACTAACTTTTGCCCACAGTAGTAGTTAGTTAATTTATGTAAATATTTTTTCAAGTCATTGTATGAATAATAGTTGTTTTTGGGTTAGTAATTTTCAGTAGTCAAAACATGAGCAATTGTTGTTATGATGTTTGGGCTTCAAGAATATAAACTTCATACATTTGTGAAAAATCAGTAAAATTTCAAGTAACTTAGAAAAGTAGTAGGGTTAAGTAGTCTGCTTCAGGGTAAAGTGGAAATCTCTAACCAATCGTTTACATAGACCGTCATTATCGTTAGGATGAGGAGCTATAGCCTGTACGTATTCTTACAAAACATTACGCATCTTGACTGTGAGTTAAGAAATACCCAGGATAGTTGTGTCTTTGGGACTATCTTGCAGAATAGGGTTAACAGTAGATTCAGTACACTAGCGGCACAATTCACTGGTGCTTGCCCATCTCAGTGTGAAACAGATAAAAGGGACTATTTCACGGCGAGCCTTTGCTTCCGCTACATTGATTAAGTTAATAATTAACAAGCTAGAGAGTTCTTATTCCACATTTCAAATAGGCGATCAACAGGATACATCATTAACGACACTGAGCGAGAGATTCTAACCACAAGAAGCAGGAAACCTGCAAGACGCACGTATGGCGACAGTTGGTAAGCTCTTAAATTTACATCCAAGCCAGGAAAAGATAATTTCAAGAAAGCCCGCTTAAAGGGGTTTGAAAAATTGTTTTTGTCGCTAAGTTGGCATTAATTTTTTTCTATCCTGATGTGAAGTTCGAGCGCGATCAGTCATTTGATTGGTTTACAGCGTTCGATTTTGTCGGATCATCTAAAATGTGTTTTGCGACAATGAAAAAAAATCTCGAACAAATAATTTGTCCCAAATTTTGTATTGCTAATGGGGGTTTAAGTGTCGAATCACTGAAAATGTTCCAGAAAACTTATAGCGAATCGATTCTATCAGAAACACGTGCAAAAGCGGTGGAGATGTGGTGAAAGATTAAACTCGCTAGATTAAGGCTATCATTGTGAATGAATTTCTAGCCAAAATTTCAAAAATTATCATCGATAAACCATCGTATTCACCTGATATGGCTCCGGCTGATTTTTTTCTCTTTCCAAAACTCAAATTACCACTTCCAGGCATCCGTTTTCAGTCTTAAAAGAAAATTCACGGCGTTAACTGAAGTTGATTCCGGAAAATAAGTTTGAAAAATGTTCTGATGATTGGATTATTCGTTGACATACTTAATTGTATTATTTCGTACAATAAATTTTAATAAATAATAAATATTTTGTGTTTTCTTGACCAAATCCCGGTAAAGAATGTTTATCAATATCTGTCAAAGTTTTTCCCAGTCCTAACTTCATTACCCGACACAATATATTTCCGAAAATTTATAAGCAAATAAGTTTTGCCCTGCAATCATTTAAGGAAAATGGCGGGTTTCCTAGATCCGAAGTATCACTGCAGACTCCTACTGCAGCAGGCTACGTTCAACAGAGGAAAGATCTCTATTTGAAAAAAAACGCAGTTATTTCTTTGATAAGTAGATGTCTATCAAAAATATTGCATCACTTTTTGCTCCAGTTAAACTCTAGTTCTAGGCAAGAATTCAATAGTTGGTAGGACTTCGATTTGGCGCTTTCATTATTTTACTCTCAACTAGTTGAGAAGTTTATCATAAAAACTTTTCGACTCGAACTTTGAGACCATGAAATCTAGTCCCGGTAATAACTATTAGGTATATAGTTTTTACTTCAACGCACAGACTTAGCCGAAACAGCCAAGCTAACTGCGAATGGTTAACAATTAAATAAACAACTTTTGACCGACAAGCTTCGTCCACCTATTGGACCGATAAAGAGTCTGATGATAGGAGTAATGGCTGAACTAGCACTACTAACTGCCTCATATTGTGAAGAAAAAATGCGGTAAGAAGAAAACTAGATTACTTCTTAGACATATAGCAAACTAATTACCCGGATAGTAAGTTCTCAGTAGTGCGTTCCCTATTCACAAATAATCACTAACAAAATTCAGTTTCACTTTTACATTAAAATTTTTTCTAGTGTATTTTGGCAACCTAGTTTACAACCTGTTATTAAGTCTAGAAGAGTTTGGAAAATGTGCAAAAATAAATATGTATTATATACAAAAAACTGTAATAAGTAGGTAGTTTTATTATTAAGTTTCATTTGATGCCATATCGGTGAACAGAGTCTGATTTCTTATTCTTCTATTTCGACTTCTACATACTCGTATACTTCTTCAGCTCACATTACAAAATAATGCCGCAGACATAAAGAAAAAAACGGAAGACGACAAATTGACAGTTGCGCATTTGGCTAACTGTCTAATCAAACAGTCAGTGCGATTGTCACACTGACAGTTGAATGCGTGTGCGCGTAAAGTCAAAGCGTCATGTGCGGCGCGGCAATTCATTCATGATTTTCCAACGTGAAAAAGAGGAGAAGCCAAAGAATTAACAGACAGACAGGCGATCATCTCAGACCGAGATCAACCATGGCTGTTCGAGTTTTCTTCTAGACTTTTTCTCTTAATCTTGCTGGTTTTTTTTTTCTCCCATTCATGATGAACGTACTTACCAATTAAGTTTAGCTTGCAATATTTTCTTTCTAGGTATGAAATGCATAAAGAAAAAGTTGGCAATTTTACTTTATGTCTGACGTTGACGAAGACGAAGACGACGACAACGACAACGCCTCCTAAGGCGTTAAAATAACTTTTGTGTGTACTGGCATATATTTGTTGTTTTTGTATTTTTTTTTTTATTTTTTTTTTTGTAATACTTTTGACATTAAATAGTAATTTACTTTCTTTTTGTTGAAGTTTGCTGTCGCTGTTGTTGTTGGCATTGGAGCCCGCTCGTTTGCCAATTTGTTTTCTAATAACTTGTTCTATTGATGATCATTGATCAAATTGGTAATTGATGCGATTAATCAATTAAGTTTAGATGCTCATGGTATAAGTATGAACGGAAAATTGTGGGGTTTGGAACACTGGACTTGGTAAAGTATTAGAGTAAGTTTTTCGTTTAATATCACTTTATTATATGTTTTTATTAAATATTTTGTAGTTATAGTTGGTGAAAGCAATTTGCAATGTTGAACCCATTAAAATTGAAGAATGTTTTGGTGGAATAATTTAAGCACATGAATAACCATCAGCTTGTTTTACAATAGACAACAATTGTTTGGAAACTGTTTTTCCAAGCGTTTAAAATTTAGTTCTTGATTAAATTAGTTATGTTAACCAGGTGTGGCATAATTGCGGTCCATGGTGATGACTCACCTCAGGGTGACGGAAAATACTAGCATAAATGCCTAGCATTGTGATACAAATTAGATCATCATGTCGTCCCAAGAACATAGCACCTGTGTTGACGCTCCATTTATGTAATGTAGGTAATAGCAAATATGCAACATTGGTTCGGATACCTGATCACCTCAAGGAATAACGGTTATTAATTCTATAGCACAACTGCGCATTGAGGGCATATATCGATCTACGCTTTTAACACACATTTATATTGTGCCTAATGGGGATTACACGATTTGGGATTACTTACTTACTTAACTGGCACTACAACCGATGATCGGTCTTGGCCGATCTTGATAAGGCCAAGTGAAGTCAGATTGCCCTGCACCTGGTCTTTCCAACGGAGATTAGGACGTCTCCTTCTGCGTGTTCCTCCACCATGGTTCGAATAAAACACCCTTCTAGCCGGAGCGCTTTCTTCCATTCGCTCAACATGACCAAGCCAGTGAAGCTGCTGGAGTTTTATACGCTTTACTATGTCAGTGTCTGCGTACAGCTCATACAGCTCATCGTTCCTTCTTATTCGATACACGTCGTCCACGCATACTAGACCATAGATCTTACGGAGTATCTTGCTCTCGAACGCTCGCAACAGCCTCTCATCATAGATGGTCAATGTCCACGTCTCTGCGCCATACATTAGGGCGGGAAGGATGAGGGACTTATAGAGCGTTATTTTACACGATTTGGGATTGCTCAAGTTTTATACCGAACAAAAATTAATACCCTACGATGATTATCCTTATTGACGTTGGTATAACGGACAAAGATTCTCGGAATATTTTCCAGATGAGACTGGAAAGCAATAGATAATTTTTTGGGTCGAATTAGGGTGCTAATTGTTTCGTACCGTAAAGAGCCTAGTCTTAAAAGGCGTATGTTGTTGTTGTTATGGCAGATAAAATTACTATCAAAAAGTTGTAAGTGTAAGTCAATATGCATTATTTAATGATTAAAGTACTGACAAGTATTGTCAGTAGACTCAAAGCCAAAGTTATAGCAAAAAATTAAATTAAAAAAAAATATTATAGTAGCTGGATACATTGTGAGAGTTACCTACATATTTTAAGAAAAAGTATTTGATCTTACCAATACTAATGTGGGCAAAAAGTAGTAAGACTTTGTTCATAATTTCAAATTTTTTTATTCATTCTTCCAAATCTATTTCGTCCCCTTCAAAGTAATCCCCCCCGGCCCCTACATACACTTGTGCCAACGTTTTTTCCAATTCTCGAAACAGTTGTTAAAGTCAATTTCCGGAATAGCCTTCAATGCGCTTAGCGATTCATGTTTAATGTCTTCAATTGACTCAAAACGATGTCCACGAAGCGGTTTTTTGAGTTTAGAAAATAGCCAAAAGTCACACGGTGCTAAGTCAGGCGGAACGATATAGTGGTGGTTGCGGAACGGTATCAGTCAAATTTTTGGCAAAATGGTCTCGTAAAACCAATGCAGTGATTTTGGAATTAATCGTGCATTCACTCTTCTTAGGCCCAAATGATGTTTTAAAATGGTTTTCACTGATCCTTCCGATATTCCAACGATGCCAGTAAGGTCTCTGACTGTTAATCGTCGATTCTCGAGCACCAATTCCTTGATTTTATTGACCAGACGTGTTGATCATCAGTTGATGTTGATGGCCGTCCAGGACGTGGTTCGTCGTCAACGCGTTCTCGACCATCTTTGAACAATTTGTACCAATCAAAAACACTTACTCGCGACATACAATTATCACCGAAGGCCTTTTGCAACATTCTGAACGTTTCGGCACCAGAAAATTTATTCCGCACACAAAATTTAATGGAACTTCTTTGTTGAATAATTTCACTCATTGTACAAATCGCCGAATGAACTTTTTGTACTTCAGAAAGACAAGCGTATACTAAACACTAATGATTATTTTGATGTGACATTTGGCACAGATGTCACCGACAGTCATACCAACCTTAAAAAAATAATATTTTGATGAATGGGTTTCCGCGCGAAATTTAAATTAAAAAGTCTTACTACTTTTTGCCCACAGTAGTATACGAGATATTTTAATCAATGTAATCCCGGAAACCAGATATTTTGAGTTGGGATCCCAACTCTAGACCCTGAATAATAAAGATTAATTGTACTGAAAGCCGAACAGTGCAATCTACATGCAGACGGCAAGTTAAGGAGCTGCATCTCAGTAACCTTATTTTATTGATTTTATTCGCTCGCGAGCGAAAACAGCTTTTTTTGCTTTCATAAGTACACATATAGAGCTTTTGTGCTTTTACACATACGAGTACACGACAGATCATGCTATGATAGAAAGCAATCGTGCAATGTGACTGTTAAGCAGTCGTTATACAGACTTCATGCGAGAAGGTATTATACGGAAATCACAAAGCCATATACAGTACGCTTCAAATGTTTAACAACGGTTGGGAAGGTTATTTTTATTCACGCAAAATAACGTGAGGGAGCTAGTATGTTTTGTATGCCAACACAATTTGAAGCGTACCCACAAATTTAGTGTCGAAAGGTATGACAGTTCTTGTTATAAATAATATTATGACGAAAGAGCATTTTAAATGTTAAATGCTAAAAATTTTTGAATGGACTGAAGGAAATATTTTAAATTCTGATTTATGTACTAAAAATAATAAAAGAAAACGAAATTAAAAATAATAACATATCTAACTTACCAAACTTAGCACAAATATTATATTTCAGTACCATAAAGAATTTAACAAAATGGAAGAATATCCAAAAACAATCGACATCCTTTTACAAAATTTTAGTCTCATATTTAAGGATTTTTATGTTCTAAAAAATAGTATAGATTTGTACGATTACACTCTTATTTGTAACATAAAAGAACAAAATATTTATTTACCTTCAAGAAGAATTAGCACGAATGAGAGAAGATTTTCCAATTCGCTCAGAAACTGATGAAAATGTTTGGAATCAAATAAGAGATGATAAGTACCATAAGCATAAAAGTTACATATATTTGTAAATTATATTCTATGCTTGGGTCTACGTATATTTGTGAGTCAGCATTTTCTACCATGACAATATTATTAAGTAAATACCGATATAGAATGACCGCATTAAAAACTACGAAAGTGAAATATAATAGATATAGAGGAATTAAAGCTTCCCTCTTAAAATGTGTAAAATTACTTTTGCTGCGTGCAGTTTGCCGAAGTATCAATATAAAAGCTTTAACGCGTACCCAAGCCAATCGCATAAATTGCATACATTGAAGTTGGGCATAACTAGATTAAAGGAATTTTGATCTATTCTTGAAGGCCAATACTCAAATACAGAACATACCTTCTTTGATGCACTCAGAAGTAAGATTATTGACGTATCTCTGAGCAATGTCAGAGATAAAGTGAGAATTGGAAGGGCAATGGACATACTAACAATATCTAACCACAGAGTAATCAGTTTCGATATTCTACATAGTTTATGCTATATACAGCCGCAGCTTCAATAAGGGAACTGTTTTCAGTAAATTTTTTATCGACGAGAAATATAGAGTAACTATCCGAAGAGGAGGCTCTCACCAAACCCCACCCGCTTCCCCGTCATGTTCATGAAGCCATCCTACCTACAATTTAAGAACCACATTAATAGGTTATAAAAAACAAACTTAATAAAAACAGAAGCTTATAAAAAACATACAATTTATAACTGATTAATACGAATATCAGTTTCAGACTTCTCTTCCTAAGCTTCTCTCTCATTTCCTATTTCTACCAGGCTGAAGGTAATAAACACTACAACTTGTTAACTTTTAGTTATGGTACAATATCAAATTGTCGTTAATGTCACTGGCTTTCTATACACATTCATATACCCGTAGTATTAATACTATTTACAACAACAAACAAAAGTAACAAAATCTGACACGATTTGAAAGAAAGCAGGAAAAAATTAAAAGAAAAGGTGTTAGTTTTCTTTACGTTTCTCTTCGTCTATTTTTATGCGTTTTCCTATAAGAAAACTAGTGCATGTCATTCACAATGGTTTTAGCTTCGGTTTTATGAAAGGTGTTAAGAAGCTGAAAATTCATAACGGTGGTTAAATGGGTCTTACAACTTCAAACATAAAAATATGTTAACAATTTAGTGTTGTAGTTAACTAGAGAGATGATAAATATACGTAAAGTTAGTACATAAAGTTATCTCAACTACTATTCAAGGTACAAAGATGCAAATTATTATATATTTCATTACAGCAATAGAGAGAGAGAGAGAGAAAGAAAAATATAATTAAATATTAGACATACACACCCACAAAACAAAAACAAAAACAGCAGATAAAGAAAAAAAAAATGAATTTGAATAACAAATGAATGAAGTACGAAAACGTGAATGCTCTTATTTCAATGTTTCCGAACGATAAGATCTGAAACATGTCACTCAAGTGGCACAATCAAAATGTACATACATACATACAAGTAAGTACAATAAAAATTGTTGAAAACAATAACAAAAAAAAAAGTCAAAATATTACAACATCTCAATCGAAACGAAGATAAATCAAAAATATTATGGTGCTTGAGATATGAAAATGACACAGAGAAGACAAGGACACAAAATATAACAGACAGCACGAAAAATATATAAATCAGAAAGTTGATAATAAAGGACCTGAGCCCATGTAATTCAGATTGTCGCTATCTGTTTTAGGGCTAATTGGTACCTAAAATATCGGCATCGATCGAGCTCTGACTTCTCATATTCGGCCTGAAGCCTCTCATTCAAGATCAGTATATCGGAAAATTTCGCCAAGACAACCCAGATAGTTCAGTCAAAACTTAACTTCGCACCATAACAGAAGTATATGTAGTTATAAATAAAACAACGCATAAAGAACTTTAAGAACCTGAGTAAGTTCATTCAATATATTCATAAGTGAATTACGTCAGGTCAATCCTGACGCTCAAAGACATATCGATAGGGCAGGTTAAACAATTGAGTTTTGATTTTAGGCATTTCATTAACGATAGACAAATACTCGTAGATATAGGCTACGACATACAACAAGTTAGATAGGGCATTTCAGGCAGTCGAGGTGTGCCTCCATCTTAAGGACCTGAGATCATTCAATGTGGTTATGAGAAAGTTTCAAGGAGGTTTGAATATACTTATACTTTGGATCTGATCATTTCAGATTCTTATAGGTACTTTATCAGGACAAGTACCTAAGACCATTCAATGTGGTTAAGAGAAAGGTGGAAGTAGGTTTGAATATGCATACGTATACCATATGTACTTTGCATCTAGTCATTCCAGATTCTTATGAGATAACCACATATGTACTTCATCAGGAAAAATTTGAAGTTCGGGATATGAGTGCATCTTCTTACAAAATATAAAAGCAAAAGTCAATCTATTCAATATAGTCACTATAGTACAGTGATATAATTTGGCAAAACGATCTAGAATCGATTGCATTTTCGCATTTCAAACTGCATGGGTTTAAGGGAGTTAATTAAAGATTTTTCAACAAGAAATTCCAAAGGCAAAAAAGGTTTGAGTGACCCTTTTCTTATTATCAAATTCATAGTTGATAATAAATACAAGAAGAACGAAGTTTTCAAACTAAATCTTGTCGGTCCATAAAAATTTTATTTTCATTATCGTTGAAGTTTTTTGAAGGATCGAAAAAAACTATTGCAAACTACTTAATACTTCGGTAGTAATAGTATGTAGGTAGTAGGTAGTAGTTAATACTACTCCAATGTACCCCAGAAATAATTAAAAACTTGACTTCTCCAAACCATAAAAAAAATGCAAGCTAGCCAGCAGGATCTGGTTAATTTTTTGGTTCTTGAACCGAGCAAAAACCAGCATTTCTTTTAAACTTAATTGCTCACTGGTCGTACTACTCAAAGCATACTAGACTTTCATCTCGGGCATCCCGGCATTCCATTCCTGGCAAGAACATGGCTTTAAACTTATTTCTAATCTTTGAATTGACAGAGTACTCTCTTCTCTGTTAAATCATTTTAAAAAAATAACGTTTTTCTTCCCAAGTTTCTCTGTAAGCATCAGTTTCTTTGAAGGAGAAAGTAAGAACAACTCACAACTCAAACCTATTTTACCTATTTTTAAGCTTTGCTGATTATATTCCTCATAAATAGCAATAAGTGGTCGCTGTGGCGTAGTAGTAATGCGTTGGACTGCTACGCAGAGTGTCCGGGGTTCGAATCTCGGCACAGGCAAAATCAAAAAGTAGAAAAAATAATTTTTCTACACGGCACCACCACCAACTCTTGGCAGGCAATGGCAAACCTAAAAGAGTAAAAATTGCTATGAAAAGCTTTTCAATTCGCCGTTCGGATTCGGCATTAAACTGTAGGTCCCTTCCATTCATGTACAAATATAACACGCACAACATGAGTGGATGCGGAAAGCTCGGCCTAAGCCCTCCATGGGCTGTTGTGCCATTAAAAGTAAAGTAAGTAAAGTAAATAGCAATAAAGTTTCCCGATATTTTCCAACGTAAAATATCACAAACTTTGCAAACCGAATTGCTTATACCTACGTATACGTTTTAAAGGTACAAAAACCACGTATGCGGTCTATTTTTATTAGTTTCTGCTACAGGAAACAGTGCTACAGTGTATACTCCCTACGCTTCTTTGTGGTATGCCACAAAAGTAAAACACATTCGAAAGCATTTTTTTTTGTTGTTTTTAACCTCATGCTATGTCAAAACTCTTCAAACAAAAAACAAAATAAAAGGAACAACTTTATTACGTGCGCGTTTAGAAACTCGGAGGCCCTCAACTACTGCTCACGCTTTCTAAACAACGACTCCACAAAATCTAATATATTTCAACTATATATACCCAATGACGTCATTAATGTTTGGCACAGTTATGGTGACATTATTTATGAAGACATTTAATGCAGTTCCTAAAGCAAAAGCAAAGGCTATATAGAAAAACCGAACAGACCGAAAATGGAAAGCATTTTTAGAAGAAGGTATTATTACTATTTCTTCAATTGTTGTTGTTGTTTTTATTTCTATAGCTTTCGACGTGTTGTTGTTCTTTTATTTTGTTGTTCGTCAACGATTTTTAGGTTATGGTAACTGCGCGCTGAGGAGTGCCGGCTTCCTTCATAACATAATAAATAATTCAATTGTGTATGCAAGCTAAAAAGAATTTTTATTTTTCTTTGAGATATTTTTTCGTTATGATTAGTTGTATTTTATTTTTTATTTCTATTTTTGCTTCATTTTATCGAATTATTTTTTTGGTTTTTGTTGTATTTTTAAAGATCTTCCGAGTCTTGTCATGAGTGTCTGTTGCCCCACCATCATCACAAAGACACCACAACTGTCGCTTCCCCACTCTTCTTTGTAGCTTGCCTCAAAATAACAAAAAAAATAAAAAAATATAATTTCAAATGTGTACAGCAGTTTTTGTTTGAGGCTGCTGTTTATGCCATAATTTATTTCTTCTTGTTGTTTAATTTTATCTCGATTTTATTTTTTGTTGTAATTTTTATTTTTTTTTTATATATTTTTCAGTACTTTTTCTTATGCATTTGTTGTGCATTTTTATTGAATTTATCATTTTTTTTATAAAATCAAACTTTAAGTAGCTTCTTTTATTTTATAAATTTGTATCGTGCTTTTGAAGATGACGATATTTCTTCTTTTTGAGTTATATTTTATTCAATAATACCAGAAATCTGACTAAAATTCATGCCAAATTCAGATTGAAATAAAGACCAACAAAAGTAACCCAAAAATCAAATCAAAATCAGACCAATATTCAGAAAAAAACAAAAAAGAATTAAACTGAAACCCAGACTAAAACACAACCCAAATTCAGGTCAAAAATTGGATCAAAATGCAGATGAAAATACTCCTCAAATTAGCCTCAAAGCAAAATCACCGCAAGTATCATGTACCAAAACTAAGATCAAAAATCAAATCTCAGTCCAAATCAAAACCAGACCAAAATTCAAAACAAATGCAAAAGCAAATAAACTCGAACTTCGACCAAAATACAAACCAAATCCAGTCGAAAAATCAATCCCAAATACAGGCCAAAATACTGAACAAAATAAGACAAAAGGCTGAAGGTAAATTCAGGGCTAATACCAGTTTAAAATTCAAACTAAAGGTTGGACCAAAACTCAGATCAAAGACTGGACCAAAACTCAGACCAAAAATCAGATCGAACTCAGTTCAAAACTTCAACCAATCAAATTTCAAATCAAATACAAACCAAATTCAAGTTACATAGAAACCGATCCAAAATTTGAGTAAAATACAAATCAAATTTAGGTTAAAAACGGATCTAAAATTCAGGCAAATACTTACCACATTCAAACAAAAATGAGATCGAACTCAGGGGTAACACCAGTCTAAAACTCAAAACAAAAGCAGCGCAAAAATAAGAACAAAACTCAAACCAAAAAAAACAAACCAACAGTAAGACTGAAATGCAAACGGAAGTTAGACCATTAAAACCCGAGTCAGAATACTAACCAAGCCAAATTTGGGGCCCAATGTCAGTAAAAATATTCAATCTAAAAATCATGGCAGAACAGCCCAAAAATCAAATCAAAACTCAGATCAAAAAACACACCAAAAGTCAGACCAAAATTTAGAGCAAAACTCATATCAAATAGAAAACCATTAAATGAGACCTGAAACATAGCAAACCGAATTCATTATCAAGCTCTCCCAAAGTAGGACATATGATGATTCCGAAATTTCTGATTGAATATAGTCCAAGTTTATATTATAAGCACTTAAGCAGTAAAAAAATTTTTTAATATTATCAGAGTATTAATTTTTTACGGAGGAGCTGCTCGCAACGACAATATTTACGGAAGAACATTTCGCTTTAGGATTTGGCTACTTAAATGCGCTTTTAATTAATTGCCTGTAAATTTATATTTTTCGGCATATATCCATAGAAACTTCCCCATTTAAGTGCCTTACCGGCTAAAGTACCTGACATGTTCAGCTGTCTTACTTAACCGGGGTTTATTGTAAATTCTCTCTCCAAATTCAATAAATATTTCAGCCACTATCATCGTTGTTTCTATATTACATAAAATACTTTTTTAAGAATCGAAAACACCTAACATTTTGCCGCTTTTTAAATCTAGGGTAACTCTAACGCATATAAGACCGTTTGCCTTCAGAATACCACTGACGATTTAGAAACTAATGCCATATATACGGCTCTAAGAAATAAGCAGCAATGTGCTTGAATTCGGAAGGCTCTTCGAAATGTCTTTTGGAAGAAACGGTTACCGACGATAGAGAATGTGACGCAGCAAATACCAGAAGGCAGCAGTGAATAGCGTAGGGTACCAATCCGCATAGCGAAAACACAGCGGGCGTGAATGCGAAGGCAGCTGCATGCTGCTCATGTAACGCCACAACCAGCAGCATTTGTCGCGGGAAGATATTCAGCAAGACGGTAAAATGGTTTCGCATGCAGACTAAAGGCTTTCAACGCCTTTTCGAGGGATTGGTATGATACGAACAACGGAGCTAGGATAAGTCTATAAGCCATAAGTGTCATGACTAAAAAAAGGGCACTAAAAAGGACACTTAAGTAAACACCTTTGAGGTAGAGTTTCAATGGTTCATAAATTATGTATGAGTGATACTTTAGATTGTAGGTCCCTTCTATTCATGTACAAATATAACACGCACAACATGAGTGGACGCGAAAAGCTCGGCCTTTGGCGCTATATGCGTTCATAGTCGACATTGATAAAAACTGAAGATCATTGTGGTAAAGGCATAACACTTGCCACAATGACAGTCTATCTCTTTATCGGTGTCCTGTGATTGCATCCCCTTTCCGCGTTCATAGGGGCACACACACATCAATCAAAAATAAAAAAAGGACTGCAAACCGGTTGTGAAGCTAACCGTTTTTAAACCGAATTATCCGCAATTTCTCTTACATGAACCGAACCCTGAACCATGCGATTTCGGTTTTTTTCACTTGAACGTGGTTTTGCTCGAAAAAATGTTTTGGTACAGTTCAAAAAAATATATCCATTATTTTCTTAAGGGAATCTATCTCCAAATTTCAAAAGTGGTATCGATGGATGAAAACTAAGCGCTCTTAAAACGTTTCAGTTCCAAAAAAAATAGATCATGTCGATTATTAATTATTTTTTATCCTATTAATTCCCCAGTTGTTGTCTAAAAAAGATTTATGCACATCTTATTGCTATAATTTTAAATATATAAATACAAAAAATAAATAAATGTAACTTAATTAATTCATTTGATGGAACGATTTTTGCACCGAATTAACGGTTTGAAGGTGCGAAAGAACTAGATTTTGAAACACACCAGAGTTCAGAGACTTCTAAAACCACTAAACCGAACCATACTTCGAAATTTTTTTGGTTCACAACCCTGACTCTAGGTAGACTTATACATACAATATAAAAATTTGTTTCCTCAGTAAATGGCTCAGATTCTGGTGGCTCATTTCTTATAAATGATAGTAATCTATATTGCAGGCAGAATACTAGAGCAAGTGCAGTGATGTAACTTAATTTGGAAAAATTTTGGTTCTCTATGATAGAACCTTATAGCATTTGGTAGTTAAATGTACGACGTTTTCCAATGAAGGTAAAGATATGTAAATTTTTCATCTCTACATAAAGCCATTGATACATGCAACACAAAGGCTGTACCCCTATGAATGCAGAGCATTATGTTGATTGGAAGGAAGATTGATAGGTGGCAGGAAGAAGGAGGGAGAATGAGAGAGGGATATGGATATGATCTAAAGATATCAAATTTGGTAGATATAATTTTTAATAAAAAATATAAACACACACGAGATTACATTTCACTAATTTTGCAGTCATAACTTTTATTTTAAATATTCGCAGCAATATTTAAAAATAAAACCTAATTTCACAAAATTTTATTAATTTATAAAAAACGTATACATATTTTATTCTTGGTTTGACAAATCGACTTACATACTTCTTAATTTATTACCTCCTTTCCCAAAACTTATTTACAAAAATATATGCGCTTTGAAAAAAGAAGCTTAACCTAAGCTGATGACTGGCTACCACTAACTCACTTCCTAAGTGCAGAACTACTACCTTTCTAAAACATTATAATTAAGCCAAAAAAAAAAAAAAAAAGAAAAGAAATTAGCGAAATCTTAACGCTTCTAGGAATACAAAGTTAACAACAATGTATCGACTCACTTTTCTTTAACATAGTTAACCTTTTAAAGAGGTAACCTCTCTCTTTTTTTTGTTGCTAAAAAGCTAATAACGTTACACTTTTGCTTTTAAGTTATAGGTTTAGACTTTAGCATATTTCTTGTGATTTCTGCTTGCTTACATATAGCCTCAATTTTTTAATATGCTTTTTATGTGTCACCCAAAAACCATAACCTCAAATAAGTATTTCAAACAAAAGAAGCTTTTTATTTCAATCAGACACGACAACCTTAGACACAGAAACTGAAGAAATAAAAACAGATACCTAAAAGAAACGACAAATAGCCGTAAAACGAAATTACGTAAAAAAAAATGAGCCCTTTAAATGATTTAAACCTCTTAATAAATGTGCCGTGCAATATTTTGCATAAATGTCAAATGTCAAAAGCGAACACAGAAAATTAGTGAAAAAGAAATGTGAAACTGGCAAAAGAAATGTGAAACTATGAAACGTCATTAATGACCTTGACATAATGGGCAACATTACACGGTCGTAGTTTTATTCTTCTTCTTCTATTTATTTTTGTTTTGGGTTTGTTATTGACAATATTTCTTACGTTTTGCTTTTATGGTAGTTATGTTAAATTATCAACAAAAAGTAAATTTATAATTTGACATGAAAACTTAAGGTTGTAAAAGGTAATTTGGCACGCTATAGAAGTATGAACATACATACAATACATAGAAAAATATACAGAAAGAAAAAATGGGCAAAAGATAAGAATATATGGTATACTTAAATGATGTCAATTATAAATAAAATATAATTACAAGTTTAGCATTAGATAATTATGAAAAATAGAAAAAAAAAAAACGTTTTAGTAATAGTTCTAAACTCACTGTAATATTTTCCTGGCTTCAGAGGATATAGCTAAATATTAAAATAAGGCGATAATTCGTTAGAAGTAAGCATGATATACGGCATGAACATCGGTATATTCCTGAAGTTCTTGATACTATAGCACCCGTCCGTTCCCATTCACAAAGACACCAGACGTAAGCCAAAAAGGAAGGAGCCAACATGAATTCAACCTGGTAACATAGAATTAAGAAAGCTTCAATTTATACCTAGTATAGTCTGATTGAATGCAACAATTTGAATAGCAAAATGCGAAAATGTGATTAGGGACTATTGAAAATTAATTTAAATGAAACCAATGTGAATTTAGAATTTTATATAAAATTAAATACGGAAAGGATTAAGTTGTTGAATTCGCAAATTGAAGTCAGAAGATTCGTTGAATTCAGACTATTCAAATCCCACTAGTCTGAATTTAAGCAGTAATTTGTACTTAGTATAGTCAAATTGAGAAGGCGACAATTTTAATATGGGTTAGTTAAATTTACCTTTGAAACAGTTAATATGAAAAATTGAAATTGAATCCAGAAATCTTCAAAATAATATGTAATATGATGTAGTCAGTTTGAATTTTGAATTGAGAGTAGTCAAATTGAACTTAAAGCCAATTTAAAATCAGTATTTTAAAATTAAATACAGAAAACGTCAATTTGTACCCAGCATCGACAAACTCAAGAGTCTAGTGGGTAGCAGACCAGACTCTCATTCGAGAGGTACAGGTTCGATTCCCGTCTTGGTCTGGTAATTAATTTTCATTCATAAGCTTCTTGCATTCCCAGCAATATGAAGTGAATGAGAATTATAAGAAAGTATACAAGTACATCTCTTAATAAGCAATGGTAAAAGCACAAAAAATTGCCACCCCGCCGTTCGTAACCAGCGTTAATCTAGTATCATGTGGTAGTATCATGTGGTACCACAACGGGCCATTCTGGCCTAAGTGTGTCCTCTGGACAGCTACCCAATTAACCAACCAACACACAATTGACAAATTAAAGTCAGAAAGTTATTATGTATTTAAATTCAAACTAGTCAAATTCGTACAAATACTCACACTTGCTATATTAACTGATAGATGGGTTGATCCATTTTGGGAACACTTAAGATGACAGAAAATGGTTTTATGGGTAGATGTTGAAGTTAGAGTAGGTATCTTCTAGGGGAATTCGTCTTTCCAACTTAGCTAGTGTATTCCAGGTGGAGGCAGACCACATATTTAAAACCAATATCACTATTCTATCGGATAGAGAAGCCGCGATCATAGCGACTATTTCGGCCACCACAACCTCAAGTATTGTGAAACAAATGCCTGAAGTATTGTGAAACACTCTTAGCTGGGCATATTTTTTTTAAATGACTTCGTTGTTCCCCCACGAATCCATAGGACAACATACATATAGTACACTCTACACTGTTTTACGATACTTTGACGGCTGTAGATGAACAGACGCTGAAACAATCTTAGCTGAGCATATTTTTTTTTAAAATGACTTCGTTGCTCCCCCACGAATCCATAGGACAACATACATATAGTACACTCTACGCTGTTTTAAGATACCTTGACGGCTGTAGATGAACAGACGCTGAAACAATCTTAGCTGAGCATATTTTTTTTGTAAATGACTTCGTTGTTCCCCCACGAATCCATAGGACAACATACATATAGTACACTCTACACTTTGACAGCTGTAGATGAACAGACGCAGCTAATCCAATGATTTTCATGCAACAACTAATTGACTACATTTGCACTTTGTCCAAACCTATAAAAATTCGGTCACTAGTTGTGTGAAACATGGCGGTTCTCAAGAAGTGCCTGAGTAGATAGTTGCATGAATTTGGGTATTGGTGTTTGGAGTGTACACTATCAACACTAAGCAGATGATAAATGAGGATGTGGCTTCAAAACGAATAAGTGCTAATTGAAATGATCGTCTTTCGAACCACCACTTAAGCTTAGAAAGGCAAAAATATAGAATAAGGAATTGAGGGTACTTAAAAGAAGGCTAAGTTCGTACAATTTACTATGTGCATTTATTATTATTTAATACTTGTAGAAGATCGCAGAGTGTCCGGGGTTCGAATCTCGGCACAGGCAAAATCAAAAAGTAGAAAAATAATTTTTCTACGTGGCCACCACCTCTTGGCAGGCAATGGCAAACCTAAAAGAGTAAAAATTGCCTATGAAAAGCTTTTCACTTCGCCGTTCGGATTCGGCATTAAAACTGTATGTCCTTCCATTCATGTACAAATATAACACGCACAACGTGAGTGGATGCGAAAAGCTCGGCCTAGGCCTTCCATGGGCTGTTGTGCCATTAAAAGTAAGTGAGTAAGAAGATCGTGTATAGCTCTCGCCCACGGTAGCCAACATTTTAATGATGTAATAAAATTGCCCGATTTATGGAGAACTTGGTGATGACAAATTTTAACATTTCTGCCATTCTTTTGACCATTTGTGCATAATCTTCTTAAATATGTAGCTAAAAATATCGTCTTGCTATCAAGGTACCATAGCACCTGATTGTATGTAGGAACTGTGCAGCTTTTCATATGAAACGAACCTTTCGTAAAATTTAATATTATAAGTATAGGTATTAGTATATGACCCCAAGGCTGTTAGTCTTTTGAGCGTTATTATCAAAGCCATTTTTATGCTACTGATAGGTTTCCGCATAAGCTATTACAACCTCATTAAAGCTCAGCTTAGACTATGTGGGCTCTGGTTGACTTGCGTGCAGTTTCAAATTCAGAAGCTACAGTCATTATATGAAAAATATCAAATATCATAAATTATCACGGAAACCATTTCGATTTAGAATATACCATTAAATTCAAATACTCAAATTTAAAATTCGGAAATTCTCACACAAAAATTCAATTTGAAGTGCGTGTGGGAATGTGAATGGCTTGATGTGCAAACATTTATACTCAAATTTCCTGTCAAACGGTGATTCACATGATTTGCTACGCTCATCACGTGAAATAAAAAAAATACTTATGAGAATTTCGGTACCTTACACAGCGAAGAAAAACGAAACTAAAATAAAAACTAGTGTACAGTTTCAATAAATAAGCAATAAAAACATTTTTTTTTTCGCACGCAAACAAGTTGAAAAGTACAAAAGTAAAAGAAGAATGAAATACTGCAACAACAACAAACATATACAACACGTATGTACATCAACATAACGTAACAAAAGGAAGTCAAATGTTTGCATGTCAAAGGATCATTAGAAAACAAAGAGATAAAGAAAGAGAGGGCGAGAGAGAGAGAAAGAGATTGAGAACAGGTGGAGAGCGACCAAACTAGGAAAACCTAAACAAATATGTAACTATATAGCAGAATGCGAAAAAATTATGGCACAGTATACATGTGTATAAGTTATGTATGCCTGTGTGTATTTGTGTATACCTGTTAATGTGAATTAATTATGGGAATAAAAGCAAAGCGAGGAGTAACAGTGAAGTACAAAAAAACAGCCGTTTTTTTTTTTTTTTTTGGGAAATATCAAAACAAGTCAACAAGACCATACACATACGAACCATGCTGTTAGCTTCAGGTTTGGCCCACTGGGTGTGTCTTACTTTTAATTATGCCCGTTTGTAGGGGAAAAGGAAATAAGCTAAGTTCAGTGAAAATAGCGCACACACACACTCGTACATTAGATATTTGATGATAGTGATGTGTGTTCATTTGACAATGTTTCAATAAAACGGGTTATTACTCGTACATGTAATTTCTGTTTGATGAAGGAAAGGCAGATATCTTAAATAAACCAAAAATCGAAGAAAATATGATTTCCTTATGTATTCTAACCGCAAGACTTTCAGAATCCACGTTTTTAGACCCGAATTGTTACTGTTATTCCAAAGAAGAAAGTTAGATGACCTTTTGTATTGCGATAAGCTGAACAGAATGATTCAAAAGATATAGCACATTATAAAGCGGTTTTCAATAGGGACATAACAATTTTTTATTCAAATTCAAAAGCATCCTTAAAATGTTAGAACGTCATTTAAGGATTTCATTTTTATCATGGAATGTAAACGAACGAGCAATGTTTCGAAATTATTAAAAATTACTAGGTACTGAAATTCTAAGTCCGTGGTCGCAAACCCAAGTTTGAAAAACATCATGAATGTAAAAAAAATTTATATAATTACACTCAGGTTGTACCCCTATGAATGCGGAGCATTGTGTTGATTGAAAGGAAGATTGATAGGTGGGAGGAAGAAGCCAGGTGAATGAGACAGTTAATGAAATCACAGGACACCGATAATTTCATCGAAAAATTAACTCCAGCAATGAAGCTCATTGTTGACTCAATGGATTTGTCAATAAGCTAAATATACGTTATTGGACAGCAACAAATTCACATGTGCTTCAAGAGACTCCATTGGATCCACAAAAATGTACCTTGTTGTGTGGATATCATGATGGAGGTGTGATTGTACCGTATTTTTTCGCCAACGAAAATGATCGACACGTCACGACCAATGGAGTTCGTTATCGTGCCATGTTGGCAGGCTATTTTTGGCCAGATTGGATGGTCTTGAAATCAGTGACATGTGGTTCTAACAAAATTGTGCCACATGTGACACAGCTGGTCCAAAAAAGGATTAGTTAAAGAGAAAATTCGGTAATTGTGTAGTCTGGTGTAGAAATGGTCCGGTCGAATGGCGATTTGACCTCTTTGGTTTTCTTTTTAACGGGCTACGTTAAGTTGTTTGTTTTTGTCAACAAGTCAACAACGTTGGAGGAGAATAATATCGAATGCGATATTGCCTATGTTCCAGCCAATATGTGTGGAAGAGTGGTGGAAAATTAGATCCAAACAATCGATCGCTGCAAACGTACGTTGCGGTAGTCACATGAGCGATACGGAATTCCATACTTAAATGTAACATGTGTACTACATACATATATCTGGAATAAATTTCAGAACCGATATCCCAATTATTCTGTGCTTTGTTTAAATATCCCTGTTGAAAAACCCTTCACATACCGATATAACAAATTTGCATACCTACTGTTTATGATGACACTTGAACAAACTTAGCATATGTATATATTATTTTAATGTTTTTATAAGCTTTTTAAATGGTTAATCACTTTCACGAAACACACTTAGTTTCCGAGCTATTAAACTTCATCCAAGATCCCAATTTTTCTAACATATTTGCGCCCAAGTCTTTGCAACTACAGCTAATGGAAAGAACGTTAAACCCTCATTACTTAAAGAGAAGAACACTTAACGTGATAATATTTGCTTGGCAGCATATGAAATTAAAATTTTAATTTTTTCCATTTCCATTTCATTCAGAATTTGTTGAATACCCACCCACATATTCTTGAACCGGATAAAAACCGAAAAAATATTTCAATGAAATTTCAATGACTGCGAACTTAAGGGTAATTTTATTGATTTTTTATAATTTCTTTTAATAAAAAAGGGTGTTTTTTCTAGAAGTGTGGTTTTCAAACTGGCAATACTTTTGTCGGAGTTGGTCTTTTTGACAGCTGTCACTTGATTTATGCTCAGTTTGGTTTGCCATTTCATAATGAATAGACTTACTCCTGAACAATGTTTGCAAATTATTGAAATTTATTACCAAAATTCATGCGCTGTGAAAAAAGTGTTACGCAAGCTATGTCCATTTAGCGACGAGGCTCATTTTTGGCTCAATGGATACGTGAATAAGCAGAATTGCAGTATTTGGAATGAAGACCAGCCAGAGGCAATTCAGCAGCTACCAATGCATCTCCAAAAATGCACTTTTTGGTGCTGTTTATGGGCAGGCGGCATCATTGGGCCGTACTTCTTCAAAGACCATGAAGGCCTCAACGTTATAGTCAATGGAGAAAGGTACCGTTCGATTATAATACTTTTTTTGGCCGAAAATGCTAGAATTGGACTCGGCCGACATGTGGTTTCAACAGGACGATGCTACATGCCACACTGCACCCGAAACCATGCATCAAATGAGAGGCGAATTTGGTGAGCAGTCAATCTCACGTTTTGATGTAGTCAATTGACTTCCAAGATCTATGTTAAGTCTATAGGGACCAGCCAAACACGATTACTTCTTTAGTAGCCAACATTGAACGCGTCATTTGTCAGATTCCGGCCAAAATGTGTGAAAAATAAGCCAAAATTGGACCTTCAGAATGGACCACTTTAAGCGTAGCCGCGGGCAACATTTAAGTGAAATTATCTTTAAAAAGTAAATGAAAAAAAAAATAAAAGGAATTGATTTATCGATTCGAATAAAAATTTCATCAATTAGCAAGACAAATATAATAAAAGTAAAAAAAAACTCAAAGCCTCAAAAACTCAATCTTCAAACTTCGCAAACGTTTCATTTAAACATTTTGCAAACATACAATTTTTAAATTTACTGCCTCATTAAAAATGTTTTAAAATAACTTTGATCAGCACGTGACTGAATTATTATTATTTATAATGATTACATAAAACGCTCATTACGCTCATTATTATTATTATTGCCACCACTTCAATCAAATGAAAATAAAGCATTAAAAAAACATAAGAAAATTATAAAAGTAAAACCAAATGAAATGGGCAAACTAAGCTTTAGCTACTATTACTTTTAAGTAGTAGAGTATGTACAAATACTTAGTAAATGGTAAGCTAAACTGTCATTATCGCCAGTAAAATGTCATAATTATGACAATTTTAAACACCGTAATTTACACAACCGATAATTATTGTGAACGATGCATTTTAAACTAACTACAATTTGTAACTAGTTGGTCAAATACTTACTTACTATTTAAGTTAATGGGTAGATAACATTAAGACATTTTAAATATTGGGTCATATCAAAAGTATTCGAGGTTTTTGATGTTGGCTACCACAAATGTAGCAACACTAGTCCGATTATACTTATGAAACGAACACATGTTTCAAAGGAGACATTTCTGGTTTCATTTCTTTTGAAGACAATTGTGTCATTTGTCGCTAGTGTAAAAAATATCTGAAAATTTACGCTACGTGATGCTTTCTTACTATGGAAAAGGTAAAACTGCTGCAAAAACATGCCGAGACATTTTGTGCGGTTTACGGTGGGGATACTGTGAGTGAATGTCGGACACAGGTGTGGTTTGCCGATCAAAGGATATAGTGAAGGCAACTAAACAACAACCACATGACAGATTTGTGGTTACCAGCCGCGTATACTTTTTATATGACCTAATACAAAAGCAGACACATTATTTGTATCAACATACATATTTACTTATAGATACACCTGACCCTCAATTTACACGGTACTTGAAATGCACGGTTTCGTTTTAACACAGTTTTCACATTTACTATATTACCTAAACGGATTTAAAACTGGTCGCAAACCTCCAAAGGTAGCATTTGCTTAAGAAAAAGCTTTCCAATTCGCCGTTCGGATTTGGCATAAAACTGTAGGTCCTTTCATTCGTGTACAAATATATCGCGAACAACATGAATGGATGCAAGAATTGTTGTGCCATTAACAGAAGAAGAAGAAGAAGAAGAATTAACGTAAGCACTCAATTCAATTCCTTTACATTGAACACACTCACCCACTTCACAAATTCAATAATGTGTTACTGTATGTGTTTTTCTTTTTTGTAAAAAAAATAAGCTGAAAATATAAAAGTTTTACGTCTTAGAATACATTGGCTTCATGTCTTGACCATGTTTTCATATAATCCGTGACTCAGCTTTCAAGGTTATTATGAACGTAGAATTTTCCTTATATTCTTTGGCTAAATATACACGACTAAACATTCATTTCCGATATTCTTTTGGTGCATGAAAGCAGACTCGTTTTACACGGTTTCGATTAGCACAATTTTTTGTGGAACATACATATCTACCGTGTAAATCGAGAGACAGGTGTATATGTATCTATGTTATCTCTGTAATTCCGCATAAATAGACCTGTAATTTGGCATAAGAATTTATTTATGTATCGCTGTCCATATCTACGATAAAATAAAACGTGACGTAAGTAAATATGCATAATTAAGCTAACGATCAATTATGAAAAACGTTCTTTATCAATTATTAAGTCTGGGAAGGTCAAACTCCCCAACCGTCTCCGGTGGGTGGGAAAAGGGTTCCAGAGAGTTTTTGTGTAGGTCATTTTATCCACGCCGATCCCATGTCTGTAAAAGGCTGAAACCTTTGACCGATGTGATAGTAGCTGCAAATGTATTTGAGATCAAGCAACTAAGTATATATCAATGTTGTTTGATTATTCGAAAGTAAAATTCTTCCAGTTGATTCTGGTACACTATTTCGTTCCTCGGCTGGTATTGTAGTAGCCCATGTTCCTCAATCACTCAGTCTATGTAGCCCATTATACTTAAGGCCTAGGAAAAAAAGAAGGGGTTAGAGAAAAAGAGGGAAAAAGTTTATAGGGGGACTATGTTCTCTTCCGCATATTTTCCGGATTCTCTCACAAATCTCAGAAGATCGCAGAAGGAGAAGAAGTGAACTTTGTCCATTCCTGTGACACATCGAAACCCAAAATGCGCCATCTTGTTCTGGCAAAGGCGGGACATGTGCAGAGAAAATGCTCTGTGCTGTCCACCTCCTCCAGACAAGATGTGCAGGTCGGGTCCTCGGTGATGCCGATGGTGGTTATATGTTGGCCCCATGGATTAGCCCATACGACCATACGATCAACCGCATTGTTCAGTACATTTTCGACTTTATGGGGTCTCACCAATTTCATCCATTCACTGTAACGCATCTTCCTTTCCCATTTTCAAAGAACATTTACCCAATGAGCCCTAGATGCGACAATTTATCTTATTAACGTAACCACCAAAGTCCAAGTGAGCTTCTTCAGAAAATATGATTATTCGGTAAAAATTGTCTTCTTCTTCCAAGCGTTCCATAGCTCAAATAGCGAACCGAAAACGTTGCAGATTGCCATGTCGCTACAGTTGTTGTACCCATTTAACTTTGTACGGCTTCATACCGAGGTCTTTTTACGAATTTCGCAACAAAGAAGTTCGTGAAATGTTGAATTCCTTAGAACGATGGCGAGTTGATGTGGTTGGTTCTCTTTTGCACATACTGAACAACTGCAACAATTTTGTCCACTTTCACGCATACTCACAAATTGGTCCACAAATTGCGTGGAAGACGCTTCTCTTCTATGGAATTTTGAACGTAATTTTCTTACACTTTCGGTAGAAGATTCACCATTTTGCAAGTACATTTTTAGTATTTCCCAACGCGGTTCAAGCGTATATCGACCCATTTCGCTAACCGCAAATATAAAACTAGTTCTCGGTAAAAATACGAATGACGTTAGAGTTTCCACACTCAAAAAACCCAGTAGTTCAAATTCTAATTGTTAAATAGATCAACCGATATACGAGGTATGATCAAAAAATAACCGTTATTTTTACAAAAAGTATTTATTTATTCATCAACAACTATCTTGTCCCCTTCAAAGTAATCCCCCTCAGATATAATACACTTATGCCAGCGTTTTTTCCAATCCTCGAAACACTTCTGAAACGCGCTTTTTGGTATCACCAACAGCTCCTGTTTCGATTTTTCTTTTATCTCCTCAATCGTAGCAAAACGCTTTCCTTTCATCGGTGTCTTCAGTTTTGGGAAGAGGAAAAAGTCAGCCAAGTCGGGGGCCAAGTCCGGTGAATACGGTGGTTGAGGCATGATAACGGTTTTGTTTTTGGCCAAAAACTTACGCACAAGCGACGTTGTTTTTGCTCAAAATTTAGCAATTTTGGAACAATCTTCGCTGCCGCATGTTTCATACCTAAAACATCCGTGAAAATTGCTTGGCATGAGCCGATCGATATGCCAACATCATCAGCAACCTCTCTGATAGTGATTCGACGATTCGACGATTATCCAAAATCATTTTCTTCACTGCGTCAATGTTTTCATCGGTTGTTGACGTGCTCGGGCGACCAGGACGAGCATCGTCATTGACATCTTCTCGGCCTTCCTTAAACCGGTTATACCACAATTGAACTTGTGTTCTGCTCATAGTAGACTCGCCAAAGGCCACAGTCAACATTTCAAATGTCCTTGCGCATTTAATTTCATTTTTTACACAAAACTGAATACAGTTTCCTTGATCCATTTTATCGAATAGTAAAAAATCGAAGAGCACACCAAAACAAGACTAACCTTTTTATCTGTCAAAAACAAACTGACAATCCAAAATGGTTGGTATTGCCAACATATATAACAGACATGTGTACCAACATAACAGAAAAAAAAATGCAAAAATCGAACTTACATAACTCACGAAATTTGAAAATAACGGTTATTTTTTTATCACACCTCGTATAGCACGAGCTAAGTAGTAATGACTGTGAAAGCATTGATATACAGGATATGCAGAAAATAACTGTCATTCCTCAGCTCATGACTGACATGAGCATCAAAATATGACTTCAGAAAAATGTTCGTTTTTAGAGGTATTGCCACTTTTCTGAATTTTGTGAACACTCGTGAATCGATTTATTTAAATTTTAAATTTTTCAATTTTGTAGCTGTGGCACATGAAAAACTGATTTTCACGAAATACATAAAAACAGTTCATATTTACTTACTTTTAATGGCACAACAGCCAATGGAGGGCCTAGGCCGAGCTTTACTCATCCACTCATTTGTGCGTGTTATATTTGTACATGCATGGAAGGGACCTACAAAATGGTTCATATTTTCATATTATATTTAGTTATGAGCTGGCCTATTAGCGCTCGCTATCAGGGATGACGTTGACTGTATGTAACAGGGTATCCCAAAAGTCAACTCAGAAGTAATTTCTCCATTAGTTATTTTTTTCTTTTTTGAGAATTTTCTTTCTGTTTCTCAACGAAACACGTACAAAAAGTTTTAATCAACACTGACAACACTGCGTGAGAGTTAAGAAGAAAGTTCCTCCAAAGTCATCAATTAGTAGATATGTAAATATTTACATTATTATTAGCTTACATTTTGCTGCAGAACTTTCTCAAATGCAACAACAAAACTTAAACAAATAAATTAGCATGTGCAGAACATAAATGATGTTAAATTATCAACAGCGTGAAAGAATGACATTTTCTCGTATAAATCGTTGATAATTTCTATAAGAGATAAGAATAATAAGATCGCAGCTTTATGGAAATGATGAAAAAAAATTGCGCACATGTTAAATATTATCTCGATTTATTTTTTAAACACTCTTTATGCAATAATTAAATGCAATTTAAAGTTCATTCTGCTACGCTAAACAAGTTCCCACATTGTCTGCGACATTATAGAAAGAGGAAGAAGAAGAAGAAGAAGAAGAAGAAGAAGAAGAAGATAGCGAAAAAAAAACAAATTAAAAAGCAACAGCGACAAAGCCGCACACTCCCCAGCAACTGACAGCGTGTGTCATTTGTCAAATGCGCAAATGAGTGAGCGAATGGAGAACGAAACTGAGAGACGCGCTGTCATGCAATAATATTCTTTTTTCTCACACGCATTCAATTCACTCCGCTTCAAAACACTACCGCAGAATTAGCTTAGCTTCCCTTTCGTTTGAGAGCGTGTGTTTGTGTGCGTGTGTGTGTGTATGAGTGTTATCTTCTGTGTTTAATTAAAGCACATTTTAAATGTTTATAATAAAAAGTAAATAAATAAATAAAGCAAATGGGTGAAAGAAAAGGGAATGCCGGCACAATTATAAAAAAAAATAAAGCGAGCTGCAAGCAACAAAGTTTTATCAACGCATGCGCATATGTAAACAGAAAATGCTCGAGTATTTTTGTTTTATTTAATAACAAATTTTCGTTGGTTTTTATATATATTTTGCTTTTGTTTTTTTTTTTTTTTTTTTTTTATGACAGCTTAGGTAATATATTTTGCCAGATTTTTAACAAACAAAAAAATAAAATAATTAAATGAAATATTATGTTCTTGTACAATTATTTATGTGTGATCATTTGTTGGAATTGTGGCAAGGTTGCTGCTTTGTTGATTTAGAAATAAGTGGTTTTTCTGTGATTAAAATATAGACGAATGTATCAGAAACACATAGTATGTATATACTTTTATAAAAAAGTCGTGAGCAACTGTGGCAAAATCTACTACAGTGGTCGACTTTCATATACGAGGTGTGATCAAAAAATTTTATTTTCAAATTTCGTGAGTTACGTATGTTCGATTTTCGCATTTTTTCTGTTATGTTGGTACACATGTCTGTTATATATGTTGGCAATACCAACCATTTTGGATTGCCAGTTTGGTTTTGACAGATAAAAAGGTTAGTCTTGTTTTGATGTGCTCTTCGATTTTTTACTATTCTATAAAATGGATCAAAGAAACTGTATTCAGTTTTGTGTAAAAAATGAAATTAAATGCGCAAGGACATTTGAAATGTTGACTGTGGCCTTTGGCGAGTCTACTATGAGCAGAACACAAGTTCAATTGTGGTATAACCGGTTTAAGGAAGGCGGAGAAGATGTCGTCCTGATCGCCCGAGCACGTCAACAACCGATGAAAACATTGACACAGTGAAGAAAATGATTTTGGATAATCGTCGAATCGTCGAATCGTCGAATCACTATCAGAGAGGTTGCTGATGATGTTGGCATATCGTTCGGCTCATGCCAAGCAATTTTTACGGATGTTTTAGGCATGAAACGTGCGGCAGCGAAGATTGTTCCAAAATTGCTAAATTTTGAGCAAAAACAACGTCGCTTGTGCGTAAGTTTTTGGCCAAAAACAAAACCGTTATCATGCCTCAACCACCGTATTCACCGGACTTGGCCCCCGACTTGGCTGACTTTTTCCTCTTCCCAAAACTGAAGACACCGATGAAAGGAAAGCGTTTTGCTACGATTGAGGAGATAAAAGAAACATCGAAACAGGAGCTGTTGGCGATACCAAAAAGCGCGTTTCAGAAGTGTTTCGAGGATTGGAAAAAACGCTGGCATAAGTGTATTATATCTAAGGGGGATTACTTTGAAGGGGACAAGATAGTTGTTGATGAATAAATAAATACTTTTTGAAAAAATAACGGTTATTTTTTTATCATACCTCGTATAAGCAGCATATTTTCTTTTATTAATTTCTATATGCAAATATTTAGGATATTTTAAATAACAACAAATCATGTATTCTTTTGTAGTTCACAGTTTTAAATCATTTATTCTTTGGTGTATCTAACAAAAAAAAATAATTAAAATAAGGTGGACATTCTTATAAACGCATTTGATAAAATTAAGAAAAAAAATATAAAGAAAGACAACATTTCACTCAAACTTTGTGCTGCCATATTTGTTAGGCATAGAGTTTGTTAGATTTTTGAGGGTATTAAGATCAATGTCGGGCCAAGATTCTTTGATTGCTGCTTTTAAATCTTTAACGTTATTGAGTTACCTTCATGATTTTCATCAACCTTACCGGCAAGGATATCCCAAAAGTTCTCGATCAGATTGCAGTTAGGGCTGCAGGACAGCCATTGAAGTTGTGGTATGCTTTTATTCAAAAAGAACTGTCTTGCTTCTTTGGAAACATGAATAGAAGCGTTATCCTATTGAAAAATTAATTATTCTTCAGAGTATATAGTTTTCAAGATGAGAGAACTAATACTTCTTCCAAAAGTTCCGTAATATGAGAATTAATCCCATACCAGCGCTTTCTCCAAATTGCGTTTCGATCTGACAACGCCTTTGTTGCTCAAATATTATTTTCCGCCAATCCGTTGTTCAGGACATATAATCTTTTAGTAAATTATAGTCGTTTATCTGTATGACCCGGAGTCAGACGTGGATATTTTTTTGAGATTTCGCCCATTTAATGCTCGGAGAAGATTTTAAAATACGTTCAATCTGGCGAGTAGTTACTGGCATGTTAACTTTTTCTTTTATTTGTTTGGATGATTTATTTATATTTTAGTTGCTTCGTGCCGAATTTGCACCTTTTGACGAAGAGTGAGCTTGGTTTTACCCTTTGTTAAAGCTTTAATTCCATATTTACTTACTTTTTTTTTAAATTTCTGATGACGCCTTCAAACCAACTAATTTTGTATGGTGGTCACTTTGGTGTAGTGGTAGTGCGTTGGACTGCTACGCAGAGTGTCCGGGGTTCGAATCTCGGCACAGGCAAAATCAAAAATAGTAGAAAAAATAATTTTTCTACACGGCACCACCTCTTGGCAGGCAATGGCAAACCTACAAGAGTAAAAATTGCTATGAAAAGCTTTTCACTTCGCCGTTCGGATTCGGCATTAAACTGTAGGTCCCTTCCATTCATGTACAAATATAACACGCACAACATGAGTGGATGCGAAAAGCTCGGCCTAGGCCCTCCATGGGCTGTTGTGCCATTAAAAGTAAAGTAAAGATTCACTGTAAGACTTTTGTAACATTTCCAGCGATTCGGCACACGAAATTCCATTTGCAGTACAAAATTTAAGAGAAATTCGTTTTTCGAGATTAACATACAAAATCGAGCGCTGTAAACAAAATAATACACCGCAATGACGTCAGTATAGAGTACAGTGCTGCCAATTAAGCGACAAAAAAAAAATTTTGGCTTTTAAAATTATCATTTCCTGCTGTTTTTTTTTTTTTGTATAAGGTGAATACTTACTAAAGTTAAATATCTAAAAATTATATATAAATTTTGTTTTCAATCGAAAACCACAAATAAGCAAATGCATATTGAAGACTTTTATAGCTATGTTAGAAGATTTTTAGCATATATTTGTTAAATAATAACACTTATTTATGTATGTAGGTATATTAAATAAAAAAATATTTAACAAAAAACTCAAGTCAATGTTATTCACAGCATGTAAGTCCGATTGCCCTCAAGCTTCAAGTTTTTGGACTTTACTAAATGATTATCGAATATTTTAAAATTAAGTATGTAGTTTCTGATTCTCTCTCAAACCAAAACCGGATTTCATTATTATATTTCTGCAGTTTTATTTTTACTAATTAAATATAAATCTTCAAGATGCGCGAAAAACAAAAGACTTATTTATATACCTACATACATACGAGTAGGTAAAAAGATTTTATTGATTTCTTTTTGTTTCACAAAATTAGTTGTTGTTAACAACCTACCTTACCTTTCTTTTGTTTTTTGATAGACGATTTCATTGGCAGTATCTATCCGAATTCAAATATAAAACAAAACAAAAAACCTTTTATCTTTCAAGAAATAAGAAGAGGAAAACATTTTTTACTCGTAGTATTGTACCTTTGTTCAATTAAGAGTTTCATAGAAATTCTGGTGAGCCAACTGTTAAGCAGATAACTTGACAGCAAGCAGCACAGCAATAAGCATGAAAGACAAAAGGACGCAAACTAGTGTTCGGCCGAATCGATACTTGATTTTGAAAAGAATCAGTAGAACACAATTCTAGAAAGTATAGATTTCGAGTAATCGAATCTATTTTTGTACTCAGTATCGCAGAGATATTGTATTCAGGATCGAAACGATTTTACTAAATTCTTTTCAAGCCATAAACAATCCGTTTAATACGTTGTACGTAAATGTATACTATACAATATTTTATTTTATTATTATTTTATAAAACAAACGAAAAAAGGTGTCAGCGAATTTATGGCTAATTTACAAACATACATAAAAATGACAAAGACTATAGAGAATTGCAGCTATTCAAAAACATGAGGCGGTAGGCGGTTTCTTCTTTGGTTAGCTATCTGCTCTGTTTTTGGCAAAATTATTTCGAACGGCACCGAAGTTGACAGGGAACGCAAAGATATTTTGCAGCAAGTTAGTATAAAAGTGGGAAATTATTTTCGTGTATTTTTATCAAAGTTCCAGAGGATTATTCAATCTTTTGGCAAGTTCACTAGAAGTTTTTGGATTAGTGTTCGTGTGATCGCGCGTCAAAATGTGATCGATGAAATGTGGTCGATTGATTATTCTGGAAAAATTTTTTTTGTATTTTATGTAAAATCCAATAGCTTTAAAGCGTAGGTCTAAAGAACATGATTTTTACACTATGCTCCCAGATTTTTGATCTTGGTGGCCTTGGAGCAGGAGCAAGAAAGGTATTTCTCAAAAATAGCGTTTAAAAAAAAAACAGCTGTTTGGTAAAAGTGAAAAGTGCTGTCAGATTGAAATTTAATTTGTGAAAAGTACCCGATTCTTTCGAAAAATATCCGATTCTTCAAATTATCGATACTCAAAAATACTCGATACTTCTCATCACTAACACAAGCGTTCACAGAAAATGTGTGACATACGCTATGGCGTAGTGGTTGTGCGTTGGACTGCTACTCAGAGTATCCGGGGTTCGAATCTCGGTACAGGCAAAATCAAAAAGTAGAAAAAATAATTTTTTTACACGGCACCACCTCTTGGCAGGCAATGGCAAACCTACAAGAGCAACAATTGCCTATGAAAAGCTTTTCACTTCGCCGTTCGGATTCGGCATTAAACTGTAGGCCCCATTCCATTCATGTACAAATATAACACGCACAACATGAGCGGATGCGAAAAGCTCGGCCTAGACCCTCCATGGGCTGTTGTGCCATTAAAAGTAAAGTAAAGTAAATTAGCTGTGTTATTTATGTCAAATATTGATGGCGATAGTCAGTCAGTCAGTAAGTGCCGCGTTTTTAGTGCATAACTGTTAAGGAAGAAAAAAGACCAAGTTGATTTAACCTCAAATTACAAAGGTAAACCGAAATTAATATGAAATGTAAAATATTTATGGTTAGTTAATTCCGAATTTCATAATCAAATTAATTTAACCTTCTCTAAAGGTCAATCGTACAAAGACTAAAAAGCATTTCAAGAATCTGAATCATATATGGAGTAATTTTTCTGGAAATTATTGTTTTTCTCAGCGATTGAAACCGTTTCCCTTGCCGTTACCTTACCGACTTGTTACCGGTAACAAAAATTCATTTAACTCAAAATAATATCAAAATAATTCTTAGTAAGTCTCGTTGTCGATGATACTATTTTAACTTAACCTAAGTCCGTTTTATCTTACATAGTATATTTACCATCCTAAGTAGTTGTCTAATTAAGTTTTTCAATGTCCAATTTAGAGTTCTTCTTATTCCAATTCCTACACTAATCTTCCAGAACTATGTACTTCTACTATATTCATATTAAGTATAAAGAATTGCTTTTTAGCAAGAAAATATGAAACACTGATTTAATTTCTGTTGAGTTCTAACAATTGTTGTATTATTGGTGGACGAATAATGCTTGTCAGAAAGTTTACCAGTCATCTTTTAAGTATGTATTGTATCTTCTATGTATTGAGAGTTCCTTAAGCTTTTGCATATTAATAAATATATTTTATAGTCTAGTTCCTTTAAATTTTACAAAAAATACGTAAGGAGACACAAAAACTCATGCAGAAGTTGAAAAAAAACAGAAGTTTCCTCCATTTACACTATCAACTCGCTTACAATTTCCATTTTTTACTTACTTTTCTACTTAATTTACAATGATAAAAATCACCTTTTTTTCTACAGACATGCCTGACATTCCTACACAATTTATTTTGAAATGCCAAAAACAATAATAAAATGTTGGTTGTTATTATACTTGTTGCAGTTGTTATTGTTATGTCGTACATACATAAGTAGGTACATGTGTACATTAATATATAATAAAGGGTGTTTCTTTTTAGAAATGTGGTTTTCAATCTGGCTATACTTTTTTCGGAGTTGGTCTTTTTGACAGCTGTCACTTGATTTATACTCAGTTTGGTTTGCCATTTCATAATGAATAGACTTACTCCTGAACAACGTTTGCAAATCGTGCAAATTTATTATCAAAACGAGATGCCTACCGATCCCAATTTTCACAAAAAAATTTTGTTCAGCCCCCGGCAGGGGGAATCATTGGTCCATATTTCTTCAAAAATGAAACCGGTCATAATGTTAGTCAATGGGGAACGCTATAGAGCCATGATTAATGACTTTTTCGTGCCTGAATTGGAGGATGTTGATGTGGACGACCTTTGGTTCCAACAAGACGGCGCTACATGCCATACAGCCAACGAAACAATCAATTTATTGAAGGGAACTTTTGGTGAGCGCATTATCTCGCGTCGTGGGCCTGTGGCAGTGGCCTTCAATATCGTGCGATTTAACACCGCTGGACTATTTTTTGTGGGGTTAAAGTCGCTTGTCTACACAGATAAGCCCGAAGCGATTGACGCCTTGAAAGAGACTATTCGGCGTTATTACTGACATACGGGCCCCAATTGTTGCAAAAAGTGGTCGAAAATTGGGAATCTCGGCTGGAATTTATTCGAACCAGCCGCGGCGTCCACTTGCCCAAAATCGTTTTTAAAACATAATGGCAAATCCTTCTCTTTATAATAAAGCTAAATTCTTGACCATAACATAAAATTATATGCGTTTTTCTTGAAAATATGCGTTTCTTCTTGAAAACCACACTTCTAAAAAAAACACCCTGTATAATATAGGTAGTATGTACCTACAGACAAAGTAGGTATATGCAATTACAATTCACAGAAAGTTTACTGACTTTTTGTAACATGAAATTTTACAGTTGAAATTTTGTAGATTCATCATTTTATGTTTCACTTTTAACTTAAATTTAAATGAAATTGTTCATATTCTGAATATTTGTTTCATTGGGATAGAGAATGGCAGACATGCACCATTAACGTCATTGTTTCTAGCCAACATTTAAACTGATACGTAAATTTTGATTGAGTATAATCAAACTGAATTCAGTAGATTATAATTTGAATTCATGTGGCGAAGTTTAGAATTCAGACAGGGTTAGTTTGAAATATATGAATGAATCAGATGGGGGTAATATTAATTCAGAATGGAGTCATTTCAATTCATAAGTCAATTTTCGTTTGGAAATTTGTCAAATTGAATTTAGAACGGGTCAGTCTGAATATTGTAGCTGTCAATTTGAATTCTTTGCGTACCAAATTTAATTCTTTTGGTGTCAATTTCAATTCAGAAAAAGGCCTATTTAAATTCACATACCAATTTATTTTGCACATACTCGTATGTCATAGTCAAATTGATTTGTTATGAGGTCAGATTAATATCAGAAGAGCACAATTTAAAATTCAGAAGGCTGCAATTTAAAGTTAGGAGTTAATTTTAATTAAAAATAGTTAAATTGAATTTAAAAGTTTTCAATTTGAATTCAAAAAGCCACAATTTGCATTCCTAGTCGATTTAAATCACTAGAACGAGTAATGTTAATGAATTGATTTCAAATCTTAGTTACGGGGATAAAGATGTGGAAAAAAATACGAGAAATAAAAGTCAAAAATAAATACAATGAAAAGGAAATTAATTTCTACTTGTCATATTTTTATATAATTCCCGAAGTTCCTGAAGACAAAACGAAATACTTGTGTCAGCAAACAAAGAGTCTTAGACAAAATGACACTGTTGACAATTACACTTTTAAAATCGTCAAGGATTTTGTTTACTTGGATCCAGCATTAACACCAAAAATAATGTCAACGTTGAGATCAAGCGGAGATTAACTCTGTTAATCTGTAACACAGAGTACGGGTTCAGTAGGCAATTGAGAAGCACAACCCTCTCTCGACCGACGAAAATAAGTCCCTCTTTCTTCCCATCCTAATATACGGAGAAGTGGATATTGGCCATCAATGATGAGAGACTGTTGGAAGTGTTCGAGAGGAAGATACTCCTTAAGATATATGGTCCAATAAGAGAGGACGACGTGTATAGAAGAATATGGAACCAGGGGCTGTTATGAGCTTTACGCCGACACTGGCATAGTCAAGCGCATAAAAATCCGGCGGCTTCGCTGGCTAGGTCATATTGAGCAGGCTCTCCGGCTACAGTGAAGGAACACGCAGAAGTGGACGTTCTAATTCCCGTTGGAAACATCAAGTACAGGGCGACCTGACTGCACTTGGCCTTATCGTCTGGCGCGCATGGCAGAGGTGACTGACGAAGCTTTATCGAGGCGGCCAAGACCGATCATCGGTTGTATTGCCACCTAAGTAAGCAGGTAAGTTCCAGTGCTTTGAAGAATTCAGAAAGTTTAATTTTAGATTTATAATAAAATTGAGTTTAAATCATAGTTAGACATCATATAAATCTGAAAAAGCAAAGCTAGAAATAAATGCGATGAAATGGAAAAAGGACCAAAGCTCGTGACCTTTAACCTCTTTTGTCTTCTCTAGCAAAGATTTAAAGAGTTATTCTATTCAACAGCAAGGCTCTTTCTATAGAATTGAAAATATTGATATATTGAAATATTTGATAATAACAAGACTACACCTCGGAATTAGCGATTTTAAATCAAAAAAACTTAATCTTGTTTTCTTTAATGAATGCATAATTAATTGTCTACAAATGGAAAACCAGTGAAAGTCACGAGGCACAGCACATTTTCAGGACTACCTCAGTTAACCTATGCAGTAAAACTGAACCGCTTTTCCTTGCAACTATGCAGTCTAAGAGTATCTGGGTAACTATCAAATGACAGATGTCAATTGGAACTCCATAGAAGTGGGTTGATCAATACTAAAATTTCAATCAGAATACCTACATCTTATTGGATGCGGTCACTACCCAATAATAATTTTAATTATAATAATATGCTTTTTACAACTTAATACAGTGATTATAATGTCATAGTAAAATACCATGAATAGATAATAAATAACATTGAAAAGTTAAACTCTTCTTAATTTACGTAATTTTTATTATATCAAATATCATGCTCGTGATGTGCTCAATAACATCTGATAACAAATTATCTAATATTTTTTATTTAACTTTATCATGCTCATCAATTTGTCTAGAAATACACGTACGTCAAAATATCTCAGTTTACCAGTAAGTTTTACACGCAGAACATAGAAATAAGTAATTAAACAACATAAACTTTCCCGGGAATAAATGATGACTCAATCTCAAGAAAATATATTAAATTTAATTAAAAAAATATATATGTATGTATATGCGAGTAAACGAGTAGTTATTAATATTAATTATGTTTTTCCACCCAAAAATACAAATGAACATAGAAACTCATATATTTCATTAAGCCCAGTAGATGTAGAAATAAATTGTTTGCAATATATAAAAATAAAAATAAACGCACACTCCTTTTTTCCCAGTTTTTATATTATTTTATTTTTTGAGTAATTTCGACGATAACCTCCAAAAGAGCACAACAACTCATTAATATTCTGCACGACATGCGTTTAAATTATCATATTTTTTTATTCTTTTAACTGTTTTTTGTATAATATTCTTCTTTTTCTTATATTATTTTTATCATTTTTATTAATAAACTAACTTAGTTTAGTTTATTAATAAAGATTAGTTTTAGATTTATTAATTAGATTAGTTTCATTGAACAAACAACACATAATTTCCAATTTTAATATTTCACATAATTCCTAAGTATTTATTTCGCAATAAGGAGGAAAAAGGTTATGTTTTTATATGAAAATCTGATAAGTAACCTTTTTGTGCATATGGCTTAAGGTTTCACTCAAATTTAATTTGCACATTTTAATTCAACCCATCACTCGTACTATTTATTCCGCATTGTTATGATGGTAAAAGCTAAAGCCTTTTCTTTTCACTTTAGCCTCTTACGTATGCTTAGAAAAGGTCAAAATACTGCAGCTCAATAATGTTTACGGTATATTATTTTCTGAGTTTTATATAATGGCTTATGATATTTAAATTTTCCATCTTTTGCACTATAGTTTCGGTTAGTCTTAGAAATATTAATCAGATAGATTTTCTATGTATTCTGATCAAACTTCTCTAATCGTATTTCTGCTGTTTTAGCAACCATTGAAAACAATTTGCCACTGTAATGACTGGAGATGATTATGAGCGTGACACAGACCTAAAAAGCAGGGAAAAACTAATATAACAATCAATCAAAAAGTTGAGTACCTTTGAAGTTCTATCGACTTAATCGTTTCAGAGCTGAGTCCTCTATAGAGGACAAAATCTTTTAGTGAAAAATAATATTAAGTAATACTGTTTTTTGGATTGAATAATTTTTGAAGTTTCAGATTAGATGATTTCAGGGTCCACAGAAAAGAATATATGTAAAGCAATTCAAGGAAATATCAAGGAAGTGTTCTTTTAAAATGAATACCTTCCATTTGAGGATGCATCAAAACTAAGTTCATTAGCAGTTAAATTTTAAAAGTAAGGGAAACACAAAACTTTAACATTTGCTTTCTATATGTGGCCATATTTGAACAAATGTAATTTAAAAAAAATTTATAAAAAATGTATGAATATATTGGAAAATGTTCATATTAATGTCTCGGATTGTGACGTTTAATTTGTTAACATAAAATGTTTACACTTTTCCATTAAATGGTTTCATTAGAGTTTTTATAGTTATATTGTTGACTTCTGTGTAGGCTCTCTTTCATCTATTTTTTATTTTAAACTTCTCTTCATAAGAGTCAAGTATTGTTCGAATGGCTTTATTTCAAGACAGTTTGAAAGACTGAGTTTAATGGGTACCACTAAAACATCATTATTCCTATAACAAATTCACAGTACTTTTAGCATAATAACTTATTGCTAAGTCTGAGCAAAACACGATGCAACCTTAATGCTGGGTAATAAAAGGTAAGAGATGCTCTTTTGGTACATATAAACATTCGAGTATAAGTATAGTGCCTTGAATATTACATTTTTTGCTTCGCAGACCGAAACTGACTATGGCTTGCCAAATCTTGTAAACTTTACACGGAAAGATTTCATCGTTCAAAACCACACATTCAAATTGGGTTAAGTACTGCTCACAAAGTTGCCAAACTCTATTTTTCTCCCACTTCTTCTTCTTTAAGCGATCTAATGCACTCTGGACTTTATGCATATGCCATTTGATTGTATAATTGCTTTACCCTTTGCACTGTTGACTTAGACTTGCCTGCCATTTTTGCCATATCTCGTACAAATGTGCTAGATTTTCGGTTCCTCTTGATTTGTCTAGCTACTTAATTTTTTAATCCTCGGACTTATTTTTTTGCCCACAGGGTACCAGTAGATAAAGCTTGCTTTATCTTGCTTATGCAACTATTGGTAAATAATTTATTTATACGCCTTTGGTGATGGTGATGTTTAAATAGAAAAGTAGCTGACTTTTCTTCATGTTCAGTACTTAAATAATTATTTCTTCGAAAGAATTTTTACAAGAAAGAAAGAAGGGTAATTTAAATTTGTAAAATAGTTACTTTTTTCTGGAACCGTCTTTACATCATAATTTAATTTTAAATGATTTAAATTCCTACCGTGGGAGGTAACCCCGAAGGCAGCTTCTAGTTTAAATAAAAATTAATCGAGATAGAATTGTATTATACAAATCTCAAATTCCAACTTTGAACTTATAAATACACAAATCCCAAATCTAACTTTATAAAATATCTGAAGAAATTTCAAATTCTGCAGCTTCTCCATTATTCAATTCGTATTTACATGTAACCATTTTTTTTTTTTATATAGAATATGAAAGTAAAAATTTATAATGAACGAAAATCAAAAAGAACAGGGTAATACTCACCACACACATCTAACCAACCCTCAACGCGACTTGGGTAATTTATGGCGCAAACGCGATTAAAACGACGACGTTCCATATTGTTGCTATTGTTTTTGTTGCTCTAGAGATGTTGAAATTTGTGTTGCTGTTGTTGTATGCAATTGAAATGCTATTGTTGTTGCTGTTATGTCGAAGGATGCTGTTCCTCACGCTCTCTCTATCGCTCGCTCGCTCGCTTGCTCTCTCTCTCTCACGTTTCTTTCTCCTGCGTTTACGCTCTTTCTCTTTAACTTTGACAACAAATGTATCGAAAGTAGAATATTGCGAAGGATATTTATTGTTGTCGATTACGGTTTCTAGAACATTTCAGTGGGTGGCTGAAGGACGATAAACTGCGAAGGACAGAGAGGGGACGCGGTAGTCTGTAAAATTGAATTGGAGAGAAGCGCTTCGTATGAAATTCAGATGAAATTGCAATGGCAGCAGCGGCAAAAGCAGCGAAACAAGATAAATATAGATTTTCCAAAGTGTGCACTTCAATGGGAAGAAATTAGTTCAACTATAAATAGCATTTGATTTGGCATTTCTTCTTCTTCTTTTTTTATTCACAGAGATTTTATGGATTTATTGCATTCGTATCTATTATATAAGTGTTATTGCTATTTATTTTTTTTTTAGGTTATTGCACTTTTTTGTTTTGTATTCATACTTTTAACTTTTTATTTTTTATTGCATTCAATTGCGCACTTTCTTTTTTAGAAGCTTGCTTTTTTTTTATTATTTTTGCTTGTTTGAATTTTTAGAATAATACTAAACCTAAAATAGAAACTTCTTAATTAATTAATGTATCTATAAGATACATTTGCTGCTTCATTAGATAAAAAGCACGAAACACCGTTGATGGTGTTTTTTTTTTTTTTCATAAAAGCAACAACGACAAACAACAACAATAACAATAACAAAAAACATAAAAATAATGCTGGCTTTTTTCTTGCTCCCCTACGACGACGCTGAGGCTGAGGCTGAGGCAAAGGCCAAGCAGTGGAAACAGAAGAAGCAAAAACCGCGAACTCGATTTGTTAAAGCGCGAGAATTTGTCGAGACGCAATGGAGAAGAGATGAAGCCGGCGTTCAAAGATTTTATTCATATTGCGGTTTATGTTATTATTATTTTGTGTGCTGCTGATTCTTTTCAAAACAGGTCGTTTCTTTAGAATTTTGTTTATTTTTTTTTTTTTGGTTTTTTGTTAATTTTTTTGCATTTTTCTTAACGATTCTTTTATATTTTAATTTCAATTTTATTTTACTTTTTAATTATTTAACAAATCACAACACACTTTAAATGACTAATTGCAGCTGCTTTTCTTTATTTTTATCGCAAAAAAGAATTAAAATTCCAATTTAAATAATGAAATTATATCATTGAATATTTTTGTTTTATTTTGTTAACAATTTGCAGGTACTGAATTTTATTTTTCTATGATAATTTGTTCCTAAACAAACATTCTTATGGGGAAATAAAGCTTATTTTAGGACCTGCCTATAAAGTCTTCTGAAATATTCACGCCTATTCCAGATTCAGTCTCATAACAGTTATGAATTCGTATATAAATTCCAAAAAATCAAAGTCTGAGAACAAAAAACACTGTTGGTTAAAAACACATATTTCAAGCATTATGATCATTGTTCCTAAATTAAAGCAATTCTAGAATAACAAAAAAAAAAAAATTAAACCCCCAAACTTCCACAAATTTATTGATACGCTTATGGAGGTGTAGTATATTTAGTGAGGAAGGAACTGGGCATCGCGAAAGATTTAGCTACTTTGAGCCATACGTAGCTACTTCTGTAGAGGCTTAATGCATTTGTCTTCTCAAAACATTGTTTATATGCTTGTTTTGTTTCGAATCCACAAAACCATTAAATGCATTATAAAAGAAACTAATATCATAAGTATCAGGATTTCGGGATGAAACTGGTATGAAACGCTACAGCCTCGAATTCTTTTAAAGTATTCTTTCTTGGTCAGCCATTCGGTTTCAACATCCCTTATGGAATACATTGAAAGAGTGAAGCTCTGTAATCTCTTTGCTCATCTCTGCTTTAAAGCATTGAGATTAAGTCTGGTAAAGAGAAGTTAAGAGCATGAAGCAAAGATTAAGCAGGGTAGAATTCTACAAAACTCAATTGGTTTTTTTTTTTAACTTTTGGTATAATACTCAAATTGTTGCCGTCGAATACATACTTTTAAAACATTTCAGAAAAGCTGTTTTGACTTGGCACATCACAAACAATGTGGCCAGGATTTTAAACATAATACTTGCCCAAAGATTGGCGGAAATGGTACGGCTGATTTAGCGAACTCAATGAATTCGGAAACAAAAAATGTTTGTTATTTCTTTCCCATAATTTAATGGTAATTAATAAGTGATCCAATCCAGTACCATTTTCATTATCCCATTCTGAAACAAATTTAAATTTATGAAGAATCAGTTTGTAAAAAACATAAATTGGTTATTTAAGTAAATCTTTCTGATAAAAAAAAAAATTAATTGAGAATATAATAGTTGTCGGTTGTGCCAACACTGATTGGAAAGCCAATGATTAGAGTGGTAATGGTGTTAGATTTAATTTTTTAATAAGTGATTCTAATCGACCAATTCCTGCTATTGACGAACTAAAGGGACAACTAGAGGATTTGGGTATAAATATGTACAATCAAATAGTAGGTATCTTCTTATTTTTATCTCTTTTAAAACAGTATAAATATCAGATCATTATTATTTTTTTTCTGGTAATCATTGGTTCTTCACGGAAATCTGTATTCGAAAAAATAAAGTGTTTTGCACAGTGATGGGCAAAAGGGCGTACCTAAAGTACCTAAAAGATGCTCATAAACTGTTAGTCATTCCCTTCGACCCAACAAAAATTAAAATAGGTTTAAGCCTGTTTAAAGTAGAACTTTCGATTACAAGTGTACACGTATACCCAAGTATTAAAAAAAATTCCCTGAAAACAAGATCCCGAACAACACGTGTATTTTAATCGTTCGTGTAACGGTTCATGTAGATCAGTGATGGGCACACATATATATTATCACATATTACATTTATGTGTGAAGCAGAGTAAACCAAGTTAAATTTGACGCATTCTATGTATTCACCAATAGCTGCACAGTGAGGTTTTGCTTCAACAAGTGCTGAACAGTAACTGATTTGATTTGCTTCGCCGAAATGCAAGAGCCGAATGCTCAAGATCGAAACCCACACGAATAAGCTTATAGCATACGTATGCCGACGTCGCGCAAGCAGCATTTTCTTGCCTCTACATGCGTGTTATACGAATCTTACCAAGAACGTGCTGACTATACGTCTAGTTCGTAATACAAGAGTTGTTCGGGTTCGTGTTTTTTCGTGTCCGGTTCACTGACAAAGTTTGGGTAATACGTAATTTTATCACAAAAAACACTTTGAGCCAGATGATACAATCTCATGTGATCGCGATTGTGATTTTGGATATATGTGTTATAACCATTTTTGAGTTTGTTTTGTTTTTTCAAAACGTGTTTTAATTACAAGAGAACAACTTGAAAACTTTTGATTTATGTACGTGCACTTCTTATTTCATAACATATAAAAAGGGAATAGCTGATGTTTTTGTTGCTGCTTCTGCATATCACTAACAATAACTAGTGACGGAAGGCGCTACATGCCGCCTACTCAAAGCGGTAAAAAATGGTAAAAAAAAGGTAGTAAAAACAGTATTATAAAAGTCATTGTACAAAATGTCAGTACTGGACTGTACATACATACATATATGGTTCCAGATATATACCGTCCTACAAATAGTTTCTGAGATATCTCGTCATGAATATTCAAGTTGTATTCACATGATATTAAGAAGTCACACTCCACTATAACTTCGGTATTGTTAAATAATACTTGCATACCACTTAGTATCGTAGTACAAATGCTTCCTGAGATATCTTATAATGAATATTGAGGTCATACAGGAGTTGTCACACCCCCTTTCCAATGCCACTCAAATCTTTTAAGTAGTAGGGCAATGTCAAACAACGTGGTTGTACGCAATTTCATTACTAAGGTATATGTTAGGTATGGTTCCAGAGATATACTCAAATAAGCACATGATTTGTACGGGAGGGTCCACGTACACTTTTCAAACCCAACCCTAATTTTTCTCACAGAATACCATCGTCCCAAATCTTAGTACCGTACTACCAGTTCCTGAGATGAAAGTTCAGGCTTGTATGGGAGGTACCATGCCCACTTCTACAATCCTCGTTATGGCGTGCACTTCAGGCCTCTTAACAAATACATTGTGTAAGTTTCAACTCTAACGGACGGTTAGTTTTTGAGTTTATCGCTCTCAAACGAACAGCTCATTTTTATATACTTAAAAAGGTTACATGGAGTTCAAAAGTTCGTGTATGCTTGTAGTTCAAAACACGATGAAAACCGAAAACTCTAATTTAATTACATTAGATATACTACTCTAACAATATGAATTTGCCAAATTCGGAAATAATATAAATATTTTATATTTCACTTTTAATCCTTTGTGTCAATTTATTACATGATTACCAAAAAAAAAAAAAAAAACATCAATTTTGTTTATCACTTCGTTTCTCTTTGATTTTGCTTTATTTTTATCACCTCCTCCTGGCACCAACCACCACTGCACAGTGAAATTATAGCCATTTGTCATATGTATCATCGTTAACATCATCATCAGTGTACTAATAAATAAATTTTTTTATCGTTACTTATGGCGATTATAATCTTCAGCGGTATCTTTTATAAACACACACACACACACACACACACACAAACGTACACTTTATGTGCATATGTATTTCGCATTATATTCACCTGTTTAAACAAATGTTATGTTATTGTTGTTCATATTACTTTTATTCTTTATTATTCTTATTGTTTTGATGCTGTTTGTTGTTGTTGTTGTTGTTGTTGCTGCTGCTGTTGCATATCACTAACAATGATTAGGGACGGACGGCGCTACCTGCCGCATGCTCAATCGGACCGACCATTATTGCACTTTTTGTTCCTTCTTCGTAGTTGTTGCTGTTGTTGCTATTTCACTAACATTTATACATTGCTTTCTTTTTATTTTCTTTCTTCATTTATCTACTGACAAAAAAGATTTTCTATATTTTTTTTTTTTTTTTTTTTATTAATTCATATATTTTACGTTTAAAAAATTTCTTCTTTTTGTTTGTATGACAAGCACTAGTTTTCCGTATCCGTACCGCCGATGAAATTTCGAAAAGAAACACTATAAATCACACACATGAAAACTCCGCCACAAAACACTCACGCACTTATCGCGTTTGTTTGTCGCTCTGCAACTAAAATTGAAGTTTCGTCCGACAGATATTTGTGCGCATGGTTGCATTTACGTTGTAGAGGTACCATCAACGTATGCTACTGATAGTACCTTAAAATGCAATCAGGTTATTTTTTGCAAATAGTAATAGATTAAAATGCTGTGTATTTGTAAGAGATTGAGTATTTGAATTTGAATTTGTCTTCGATTTGAGACACGAATATATTAATGAAAGCTCTTTTTCCGAAAATTAACTGACAAAACAAACTAATTTGAAAAAGAAAAACGGACTGCAGGCACATCTTACATTCATCTCAACCAAGAGTGAGAAAATATTAACTTACGATTAAAATGGCAACTGATTTTACATTACATATTGAAGAAAGGCAGCTGCTAGTAAATGCATTTCCATCATGAAGAAGATCTGAACAATAACAAACAATAAGAAAACTCACTTTAATGAAATTCAATTGTATATGAAGAAACTTCTGTATAACAATGAAAGAAAAATTAAGTGGGAACTGAGAAATTGGAAAAATTTTGAGAGCTTTGGTATGAGGTCTTGGTAATTGCACTGGAAGCAAGAAAAGATAGCATAACATCGTTGACCGTAATGACGGCGAAATTTCTTAAAAGAAAAAGAACAAAGAAACTGCGTTGAGAACGCAATAGAATCAAAATAGAATCATGTCGAGTGTTTGTGGTACAGAAGCTTCGGAAATGACCACGTTAAATGCATCTGTTGCTATTGAAGATTTACAACTCTTTTCCCCGGAAAAGCCTACAGGGTAAATCTAAATATCCAAAAAAAATTTACAACAATCCATAAACAATGCCGGTCATTTGGAATAAGTTTTCGGTTTAAGAAATTGCACAGTCCATACACGAGTATGATCCTATTAATAAACAATCGTTGTAGGCTTAACAATTTATTGAACGCGTGATTACTGCTATGAACGTTTACGGGTGGGACGAAAAGTCAGTTTTATAGATGGTGTATAGTCGTTTGAAGAGAGTAGCACGATTGTGGTTAGATGGTCACCAAAATCTACACCGAAATTGGGGCGAATTTGCAGAATCCATAACGAAGGAGTTCTTGATAAAGTTGGACGAAGCAGACATTCATTTAAAAACGTGTAATACGATACGAACAACAGGTGACGGTGTAACTGGAAAATGTTTTCGCATGAGTGCCCTTGGCAAAAAAGAGCTAAGTGAAACGGCTGTAATGTAATATGCACGTGAAGGGCTTAAATATAGAGACTTTTAAACGGCAATTGCACCATTGAAATCTCGATCAATGTAAGAAATAGTAAATCCACCATCGACCAAATATTCACACTACGCCAAATTCTGGAATAGACCCGAGAAAAACCGATTGACACCCAACATGTATTCGTCGATTATAAAGCCGCCTTCAACAGCACGAGCAGGGATCACTTGTACGCCGCAATGTCTGATTTTTTTATCCCTCATTCGTCTTTGCAAAATGGCACTGAGCGACACCACCAGCTCAGTGAAGATTGGGACAGACCTCTCCGCGCCATTTGATACCAAAAGAGGTTTCAGAGCTTTCCTGGAGAAAATAATCCGAGCTACGAACATCGACATCTCTGGTTCTATCTTCTACAAGAGTGGCATGCTGCTAGCATAAGCTGGTGATATTGACATCATTGGCCGCGAGCAGTCAGTACAGCATTCGCCAATCTAGAAAGGGAGTCTCGTCAAGTGGGTCTAATGGTTAACGAGGACAAAACGAAATACATTCTTTCAACAACCAAAGGGTCACGGCGTCTTGAGATCAAATGGAGATTAACTCTTACCAACAGGTGTTACAACGCGTTCAGTAGGCAATTGAGAAACAGAGCCCTCTCTCGGCCGACGAAAATAGCGCTCTATAACTCCCTCATCCTTCCTGTCCTAACATATAGCGCCTGGACGTGGACATTGACCACCAATGATGAAAGGCTGTTAGGAGCGTTCGAGAGGAAGATACTCCGGAAAATCTACGGTCCAGTATGCGTGGACGACTTGTAGCGAATAAGATGGAAAGATGAGTTGTACGCCGAAAACGCTCTGTCTAGAAGGGTGTTTTATTCAAGCCACGATGGAGAAACACGCAGAAGAGGACGTCCTAATCTCCGTTGAAAAAACCTGGGGCGTATCGCAGGTGCGTAAATGTTCGATCCTTCAACCATCAACCTTGCGAAATGCAAACAACCCGAATCAACACCATACCAGACTCAGAAGACAGAAAAAATTTGAACACTAATGAACACTAAGTGTTTAAATAAAAATCGTTCTCGAAACAGTTGTTAAAGTCAATTTCCGGAATAGCCTTCAATGCGCTTAGCGAGTCATTTTAATGCCTTCAATTGTCTCAAAACGGTGTCCACGAAGCGGTTTTTTGAGTTTAGAAAATAGCCAAAAGTCACACGGTGCTAAGTCAGGCGAATAGGGTGGTTGCGGAACGATATCAGTCGAATTTTTTGGCAAAATGGTCTCGTAAAACCAATGCAGTGTGAGCCGGCGCATTGTCGTGATGCAAAAACCATGAGTTGATGATGTTTTAAAATGGTTTTCACTGATCCTTCCGATATGTCAACGATGCCAGTAAGGTCTCTGACTGTTAATTGTCGATTCTCGAGCACCAATTCCTTGATTTTATTGACCAGACGTGTTGATCATCAGTTGATGTTGATGGCCGTCCTGGACGTGGTTCGTCGTCAACGCGTTCTCGACCATCTTTGAACAATTTGTACCAATCAAAAACACTTGCTCGCGACATACAATTATCACCGAAGGCCTTTTGCAATATTCTGAACGTTTCGTTTCGGCACCAGAAATTTGATTCCGCACACAAAATTTAATGGAACTTCTTTGTTGAATAATTTCACTCATTGTGAAAATCGCCGAATGCACTTTTTGTACTTCAAAAAGACAAGCGTATACTAAACACTAATGATTATTTTGATGTGACATTTGGCACAGATGTCACCGACAGTCATACCAACCTTAAAAAAATAATATTTTAATGAATGGGTTTCCGCGCGAATAATGACTAATTTCTTGCCTCAAGGAATGGAAATAATCGAATAGCATCGAGGATAAAATGGAAATACCTCAGATTCCATTATCTCTTAACCCTAATGGACAAAAGATCAAATGGAGCACCCAAAACACCGGGAAAACTGAAACAACCAATAAATTTGAGGAGTTCAAATAAGACAAAAGTACAAAGTGATAAAACTCCCATTAGTTAGATTTTAACTGCAGGATATCAAGTTACATCTCAGGACAATAAAATTACCATTGCATTTGATAATTCTGAGACAAAGGTATTTCCTAAACACATTAAAGATTTGTTGCCAAAAGTTGTGACTTATGTTAGGAAAACACCTGGAGAATTCAAAATTTCAAGTAGAATCACTAAGACATCGGTACAAATTGAGCTTTTGATGGCAAGCCAAAATTCCATTCTTTAATTTGAGGTTTTTGAATGGAAAATGTATGTGTTAGAGGATGAATCTTTACCTTCCAATTCTGAAAACACCAAGATCTAACCTATGCACAGATATTTTATTACAGCAATATCTGGCTTGATTATGTTATGGTTAGTTTTCGTTTAACACCCAAAGAACTAGTATACATAAGGTAGAAAGGTCGTCATCACACTGGCAACAGTTGCAGCGTGGTAAATGTGTTCTGCACTCCTTAACTTTTGCAAATCTGTCGTTACTAAAATTACTCTCTACATCTCTCTTCTTCGTTTTTTTTTTTCATTTTAAAAGGGAAACAACGACAATTATGTCAGCTCCAACTGTTTGCCTGTGTGTGACATCGTCCTCTTAAGCAAGATGCAAAACTTCTTTATCTTTCTTAATACCTTAGTTTTCTAACTGCCTTTCTCGCACAGTCTTTCATGCTTGCGCTTCTTATTTGTGTTTGTTTAACAGTTACATGCAAAATAATTATGATTTTGCATGTAAAAAAATTTCGTGGTGAAAACCAAATATTTATCTCATGGCCGGTATTGGCCGTGATTGCACTGAAAATGTAGCTTCTTCTAAAATACCTGCCAGTATTTTTAGAATTCCTAATTTTTGAATTTATATAAGTAAATTCCTTAAACACATTTTGAATCGAAAAATTCCACCTTTTTTATAATATTCTATACAAACATTTTCAGAATTATAGAAAAATGCACCACCCTCATCTTGTCAAATGCCACATACCTATTTACATATTATGTACCTCAGTATTTTGCAACATTAGAAATAAATCCTTTTAAAATTTCAAATAGAAAATACAATTCTTCACACAAAATGCACTTGAGTGCCATGTAAAGCATATCGTCTCGAGAATTTTTCTCTCCCCATAACCTTACAATTTCATATCTCAGTTCACCGCATAATTTATGATATTTTTCTTTTCCTCCCCTCTTCAAAACACCATTCGTTGTTTGTGTATGAATTTAGCATTAAAGAAAGATGCAATCATGTGGAAATAATTTTCACATTCATATAGAAAACTGAATGTGAATTTGGTGCAATGTGTGAAATTCTTCATGGTACATTCAGCGTTGCAGCAGCTAACACGCGACATCATTATTAGCATTAGTAGTCACGTCTACCAACGTGTACCGACGATCCGGGAATATGTAAAGACTGACGCCGCCACCACCACCACCACCACCTCTGTCATCCAGCCTACTCTTACTCCCCCTTTTTGTTCGTTTTGTGTTTATGTGCTTTCATTTTGATTGCATTTCTCTCCTTTTCTTCCCCGATAATACTCAATTTCGCTGCGACTGAGTTTGTGTGTTGGCTGCAGTTGCATTGATTGCAAGAAGGTGTCAAATTAATTCAGTGTCGCGTTATTTTCATTTTCATCCCTTCATTGTTATTTATTTATATATTAAATTTATTGTGAGGTGGAATTCAATTGTAATCTCATTTTTGCCTTGTCCTTGTGAGAATTCATTTAAAATCTCATAAATTAAAAAACGAATTCATTGCCACGTCTATTTTTCTAATAACCCCAGTTTTAAGTTTTTAATTTTGGTAGGAAGTGTGAATTTTTGCTGCATAGCATCTGAAATTTCAATTTCGAATATGGCGTCAGTCGATAAAATTCTACCGGAAATGGCTATTGCAATAAGCTACTAGAATGCAAGTATTGCTATAAGACTATCATAAATCAGAAAGAACAAAATTTGAGTATCAGAGTATACAGAAATAACTGTTATTTGTTCGGGTTATCTCGTGTAAAAAAAATTATAATTGAATCTCGACGTCATCGGTGTCCTGTTTCCTTTTGGTTTATCGATGTCCTGTGTGATCACATTCACTCTCTCATTCTCCCTCCTACTTACTCTCACCTATCAATCTTTCTTCCATTCAACACAATGCTCTGCATTCATAGGGGTACACCCTGTGTGTTGCATGTATCAAAAAAAAATAATAATAAAAATTAAAAAAACGTGAACTCTTCTTGTGTGGTCACTGTGGGGTAGTTGGTAGTACGTTGGCCTGCTAACCAGAGCGTTCAAGGTTCAAATCTCAGCACAGGCAAAGTCAAAAAGTAGAAAAAACTATTTTTCCATCTCTTGGCAGGCAAGGGCAAACCTGCAATAGTAAAATTTGCCTATGCAAAGCTTTCACTTCTCCTTTCGGATTCGGCATAAAACTGTAGGTCCCTTCCATTCATGTATATACAAATATAACACGCACAACATGAGTGGATGCGAAAAGCTCAGCCTAGGACCTCCATGTACTTGTTGTGCCATTAAACGATAGGAAGAATAACTCTTCACATGAGAAGACTTACTTTACTTTTAATGGCACAACAGCCCATGGAGGGCCTAGGCCGAGCTTTTCGCATCCACTCATGTTGTGCGTGTTATTTTTGTGCATGAATGGAAGGGACCTACAGTTTAATGCCGAATCCGAACGGCGAAGTGAAAAGCTTTTCATAGCTATTTTTACTCTTGTAGGTTTGCCATTGCCTGCCAAGAGGTGGTGCCGTGTAGAAAAATTATTTTTTCTAATTTTTGATTTTGCCTGTGCCGAGATTCGAACCCCGAACACTCTGCGTAGCAATCCAATGCACTACCACTACGCCACAGCGACCACTCACATGAGAAGAGTAAATACTTATTTGTTGTTATGGAAATGGAAAAGTTTAAATGCGATTTTCTCAGAATTTATGATTTTTGAGTTATGGCTGTCCTGCCGCAACTGAGCATATGGTGTCAGAGGATTGTGTAAAAAGTCTCCTCGGTTTTTCGTTACAATATGATGTTAGTACACAAAAATCTGGCAACACTATTCTCCGATTATGTCAAACGAATATATGTTTGAAAGGTGGCATTTTAGGTGGACACATTTTGTGTGAAGACAGTTGAGTGATTCGTCGCTAGTGTAAAAAGTTACATTGATTTGAAAATGAGTGAAATATCGGAGGAAGTACGCTTTGTGATGCTTTTTTTACTATAGATATAGTAAAACCGCTGCCAAAATATGCCGATAAACGTGTGCGGTACACGGTGGTGAGGATGCTGTGAGTGAACGTCGGACCCAGGGGTGGTTTTCCCGGTTCCGTTCCGGAAATGACGATATCAAAGATGCACTGAAAGTCACTGAAAATGCCGATTATACAGCTAGTGAAGTAAGATCGACACGTCAGCTGTCGGGAGATAGAGGAGACACTAAACATGTACCACATGACAGATTTGTGGCTACCAACCGCGAATACTTTTTAAATGACTCAATATAATTAAAAATTCCAAAACTTTTCTTTTATTAACTAAGTGGGCTTGCATAAGTATATGTAAAATGTTACAGCAACTTGTTTCACTTCCACTCAAAGAAAATATGTTTCTTTTAGGATTTAACACGCTTGGACGAGTAAAATTTATGGATTTAAAGCATGTTAAATTTAAATACATCTGCCCATAAAGGAAAATATCAGCCACACAGACCCCAATAATAATGTCATGTTTTCTTTTCCAACTGACACTGATTACGTTATGTTATTCGCCAAATGAGGGGGCACAAGCCAATGCATTGTATTCGAATGTAGAAGGAATAACTTTTGCTTTTGAATGCATTTGAATGCTAACGATAAATAAAATCAAGTTCAAATGCTAAAAGTGGGAGTTTTTTTTACTGCATGATTAGTTGAAGTTGTTGATGTTGATGACATTTGTGTTTGTCTGTTTCTATTTCCGTTTCGCTTTCCCTTTCATTAAAATAATGATTAAAATTTTTTTTTAGATTTGTTTATTTTACTATGTTGCTGAGTGTAAATTAAAAATTGATGTTGTGCTATGATTTACATAAATGAGAGAGACCTTTAAAACTTTCAGTATATCTTCATTAATAATTTTTGTTTCGCTATAGTAAAAATGTTTCTCATTTAATTAATTGTTGTATTACAAATGTATAAAGTTGACATATGAGTTTGAATTCAGGGAAAAGCTCACTGTATCTGGGTTGATAGATACCACTAATTTTTTACTTAGAAGACACAACAAATTTGCTGTCTCTTTTAACACATTTTGTATGTAAAAATTATGTCTGGAAATTCAAATCATTTTGTTTTTTTTTCAGTAGGTAGATTAGGGCTAGTGGTGGCTGTGGCGTAGTTGGTAGTGCTTTGGCCTGCTACGCAGAGAATCGTCAAGGGTTCAAATCTCGGCACAGGCAAAATCAAAATGTAGAAAAAAAATTTTTTCTACACATCATCACCTCTTGGCAGGCAATGGCAAACCTACAACAGTAAAAATTGCCTATTGATTTTCACTCCGCCGCTCGGATTCGGTATAAAACTGTAGGTCCCTTCCATTCATGTACAAATATAACACGCACAACATGAGTGGGCCTAGGCTCTCCATGGGCTGTTGTGCCATTAAAAGAAAAGAAGAATGAAAAAACTAGGAAAACTAATATCGATAGTTTGTGCGCAGGGGCAAGTATCGATATTTTCTAGTGTTACAGATGATATTAATAATGTTACAGTGACTTCACTGTTAGTGTCAAAAGAACACTTGGGTATGTGAACTTTTCAAGTTCACTTCTTAGTACATATACTTAGTAGGGACATAAATACTGTTACAACATTGAACACACCCATTCCAAGAGTGGAATTGAACATACCCTGTTATTACCACATGGTTAATGAAAGTTAACCTCTATAGCGTTAGTCTGTAACGGGAATTCAAAATTGTGTCAGCTTTCACCATGGAGTGGTCTGATAATGAGAACCGTATCGCTGTTACATAACTTTTTAAGTGTGAACTGAAAAAAGGCTCAGACTTTCAAAATGCTCAGCCAATCGGTGTTAGTCGTCTACCGGTGCATAAAAATGTTTGAGGATAGATAAAACTGTTAGAGATATCATCAAAGACAGCCATCGGTCGGGCCGTCCACGAACAGTTCGCACGCCGCAAGTCATCAAAGCCGTCAAATCAAGAATTCAGCGAAATCCGCTCCGAAAACAGAAAATCATGGCCCGTGAGATGAATATCACGCAAAAGTCCATGTGTCGAGTCCAAGTCTTAAAAAAGACTTGGGACTTGGTGCCTTCAAACGCCGCACCGGACATTTGTTGGAAAAATAGGGTAAAAAAATACAAACGTCTTTTGGTGAAGCACGCTGATAACTTGCACAGAAAAATCTTGTTTACGCATGAACAAATTTCTACCGTGCTGGAAAAATTTAAAAGCAAAATGATAGGGTGTATGCACGCTCATCTAAGGAAGTATCTGAACTGATCCCACGGATCGAAAAGGGATCAGGGAAGGAAAAGCTTCAGTCTTAGTTTGGTGAGGTGTCTCTTACGATATGGTCACTGACTTGCATTTCTGCGAACAAAGGTCAAAACTTCGGCCAAAGTTTACCAAGAAATCGGTTTGGAAGCTGTTGTGAAGCCACTTAACCATTCCCTGTTCCAAAACCAGCCGTGAAGTTTCCAGCAGGATTCTGCGCTAGCCCATAAGGCTAAGACGATCCAGACCTGGCTTCAAAATAATTTGCCAGCTTTCATTTGCTCTGAAGAATGACCCTGATCTGAACCCACTGAATTACAAATTATGGACAGTTTTAGAGGGCATGGTTTTGCCACAAAAGATACCCCAACATTGATTCTCTGAAGACTGCTTTGATTCGTTCTGTCAGCAATTTTCCAATGTACGAGGTGCGTGCAGCTATTGATAATTGGCCAGGGCCACTTAAGGCGTGCGTGAAGGCCAAAGGCGGGCATTTAGAATAAGTAATTGCCTTTTGTATACAATATATATCAATAAATATATTTTAAAAAATTGGTACAACAAAATTATTTATTTTTTAATTTTTTAACATTAAATGTGTGTAACAGTATTTATGTCCCTACTAACAATAAGCGCTTTTAATTCATTCCTTGAATCAGTACAATGGCAACACTAAATTTGAAGAAATATCATTATTAGGTTTGGGTTCACCCTATGTAATAATATTTTTTTTTATTTTCGGTTTATTATTACCTCTCAAATGGATATAGCCCGTCGTAGACCAATACGACCATATTATGCGTGGAATCGAAATCAACCACTGACCGTAGACGTACCTATTGTCACTCGTCACATGCCACACTTATGGTATTTGAAACGTTGGAACGTTTTTTTCAGCCAAAGTAGCGACAGATTGGTTTAATAAACAGAAAATTTAACTTTTGCGGATGCCTGTGTTATGTCCGGATTTAAATCCCATTGAAAACTTCTGGGGGATTATGGCAAATCGAATTTATGCTAATGGACGACAGTACTCTAGCCTGCGTGATCTTCGAGCCGCTATAAACCAAAATTGGAGTGAAATATCCAATTTGGAATTTAGAAATTTAATCATGTCAATGATTAAAAAAACGAAATACCTTGTGTCAACAAACAAAGAGTCACGGCGTCTTGGACAAAATGTCACTGTTGACAACTACACTTTTGAAGTCGTCAAGGATTTCGTTTATTTAGGATCCAGCATAAATACCAACAATAATGTCAGCCTTGAGATCAAGCGGAGACTAACTCTTGCCAACAGGTGTTACTACGGGCTCAGTAGGCAATTGAGAAGTAGAGCCCTCTCTCGACCGACGAAAATAACGCTCTATAAGTCCCTCATCCTTCCCGTCCTAATGTATGGCGCAGAGACGTGGACATTGACCATCAATGATGAGAGACTGTTAGGAGCGTTCGAGAGGAAGATACTCCGTAAGATCTACGGTCCAGTATGCGTGGATGACGTGTTTCGAATAAGATGGAACAATGAGCTGTATGAGCTGTACGCCGACACTGACATAGTCAAGCGTATAAAACTCCAGCGGCTTCGCTGGCTGGGTCATGTTGAGCGAATGGAAGAAAGCGCTCCGGCTAGAAAGGTGTTTTATTCGAACCACGGTGGAGGATCACGCAGAAGGGGACGTCCTAATCTCCGTTGGAAAGACCAGGTGCAGGGCAACCTGACTGCACTTGGCCTTATCAACTGGCGCCAGCGCGCGCATAGCAGAAGTGACTGGCGAAGCTTTGTGGAGGCGGCCAAGACCGATCATCGGTTGTAGCGCCAGCTAAGTAAGTAAGTAAGTAATCATGTCAATGCTATAAAGTTTCGAAGAAGTAATTAAAGTGTCAGGTGGTCACACTTAATACTACTAAAAATTATTTACCTTTAAATAACCTTGTCTTTTTTTTCTTTGATTTGGAAGTATACTTTTTCATATGAAGTTCTTTTTAATTTTGAGTTAGTTTGTTTCTTTATGTATTTTTACTTAAAATTAATTGAACAAACAAAACTGAATTAAAAAATTAAAGCACAAATTTAAAAATTAATAAACGCACTACTTTTCTTGGTGGAATTATATTTATAACCATGAGTGTATGTAACTATTTACAACTGAAATTTCTGATTCAATCAGAAACGAATCAACAGCGCAATTTTCATTGCCCTGGTCGATGCTTATTATAAATATATTTTTGTGCGGATTGACTGTAATTGGAGCATTAATGATGCAGAAGTATTTCTTCAAAGATTTTTTGTTCATGTTTTGAGGAGGAGTAAGTAGTAAGGTCTGCCACAAAATAAGTTAAAAAAGAATGGCGCCTTTCTTACGTCACAGTTGCTGTAGATACACTTCCTACAGAAAAACGTATACAGTAGTAAAACCTCCCAATTAGGGCATTAAAAATTTGGACTTCATCTTAAATGGAACGCGGTATCAGAGAATCTTATGAGTGACATAATAAAGAGATGTTCATTAAATTAACCTCAAGATCTGAAATAAAAATGTTTACGCACAATTTAAAATGAATCAATCTGTTATGTGTTTCGAATTCCATTTCGTTTCGTCTTAAATAATAATTTTTTTTGTACCTACATAAATTAGCATAACAATTTGTCAATCATTTTTTCAAATTCTTACATATATATGTATTTATTATGTATACATAAGTATGGAACCAATTAATACATAATTAGTGCCTTTTATTACATCCCCTTCAACTACCAAATACGTTCTAGCTTTCATTGGGATGGTGTACAGCGTTTTTCTTTGTAACTGGAGGTTGGAGGAAAACAAATTTTTGTTTTCGTGTGGGGCTATTGCATCCTTCCAATTTACCTACAATAACAACAACATTCAGTGCTTTCAAATTCTTTTAATGATGTGTGCTTTTAGGGTTAAGTAAATGTTTTCAAATATTTGGAAATACGTTTTTTATTTTTATTTATGCATTCAACACACAGGGTGTACCCCTATGAATGCAAAGCATTGTGCTGAATGGAAGGAAGATTGATAGGTGGAAGGAAGAAGGAGGGAGAATGCCTTTACCGCAATGAACTTCAGTTTATCAGTGTCGACTATGACCGCATGTAGCGCCAAGGGCCGAGCTTTTCGCAGCCACTCATGTTGTGCGTGTTATATTTGTACATGAATAGATGGGACCTACAGTTTTATGCCGAATCCGATCGGCGAAGTGAAAAGCATTTCATAGGCAATTTTTATCGGTGGTTATAAGTCATAACCGCCTAAGTCTGTTTCCCAATTTTTTCAAGACAGCAGTTTAAAGTTTCGAATCCTCACTGACTACTCAGGAGTAGGGCTGTTGTGCCATTAAAAGTAAAGTAAGTCCACACCACGTTTCCAAATTCGGCTACTATTATCTTTGAAGACTTATATTGGTCCTTTTTACAGATAGTCAAGACTCGTTTTGGGGTTTTGCTTTAACGAATTTCTAACTAAATTATGGGTTGTACTTGTCAATCGGTCATTGTCACAAAGTGATTTTCCTTCTTTTCTTAGGTTCGAAACTAACCGGGCTTCTTCATCAGTGCAGTGTGATTTACGACCCATCTAAATTATAAATTATTTAATCAAATTTCACTATTTTCAAGTTAATTAAAGCAAAATTTATCGCTGTTAAATTAGGAACTGTAAGAACTCAAAAAAAAAGAACCGGCTTCAAAAAAAAACTTTAGTGAACTTGTAGGTGTAACTATTATATTGAGCAAGCAGGTTTTGACTTTTTTCACGCAACGCAACAATTCACAATAATTAGGGAAATCACACGTTTCACTTTGCCATTGTCATATTGCGTTAATAAAAAAAAAACACTTCATTTTTCCATACTTTTAATTGCGCGATAATGGTTGCAAAAACCAATTCGAACAAAAAATTTTTCAGTGTAACTATTAATTTGAGCAGGGGTGGGTGTATAAGCTGTGGTTTTTTATTCGCCAACTCGTTTAACACTTGCGAATAAAACTATCAAGTTGTTAAATTTCTTCTTCGTTGTATGTATTGTCATTCAGAATAGAACTGCTTAATAGCACAGTAGTAGAGGAGTAGCATTCCTCTTCTTTCCTTATTGGCAGTAGCAGGTAGGGTTGGTTGCAGAAACAGGGAATGTGCAACAGCTTGTTATCTATAGATACATAACAGCTTTAAATTATACTCGTTATCTCTGCAGATTTGTTGTCTTATCAAACAATTATCGTTGCTAGTCATACATGGCGGATAAAACACAGCTATAAGTAATATTTTTTACTCATTTAATCGATACATTTTGAACTTAATGAGCAACGTTTTAAGACGTAAAGGTAAATATGTGAACAGCGAATGCAATAATTAGGTGGGGGTCAACTAACCGCAGATTACTGTATATATTTAGTATCAAAATCTTATAAAAAATTTCAACGAAATACTTTTATGTTATATAGAACAGAAACAGATTTTATCTCGCACTAAGCGGATATTTGTTTGTTTATTATTTTTGTTTTGAACTTCATGAAATATACATAAATTAAACACAAATTAAATGTATTACTTATAAATATGTAAGTGTTTAAAAAATAAAGAAAACATTATTATTAACATTAATTGTAATCATTTAATCATTTAATATGGAAGGTCTTATATGAAAACGTATTGTGTAATTTGTAGAATTAATAAGAAATAACTTTTAAAGAATATGGCAGTTACAATTTGCCAAATAAAATATAATTTTTAGAAATTCAACTATGAATAATCGATAAAGAAATGTTAAATATCATAAACTGAGAAGGGATGGAATACAGAGTGAATAAACAGTAAGTGAAATTAGTGGGGCATTAGAAGAACTCATCATTGGGGACGATGGGGATTAAAAAATATAAGTTAAAAAATATTAATTGTGAGTGAATTCAGGTTTTAAGGTTTTCGAAATTTCTGGCCAATTAAAAATTATTATGTGAATAATTACAAAATTACGAGAAATATACATACATATATACGTAACTAATTTCTTTCCAACTTACTTATTCTACTCTGATAGTCTTACCGCCTCAATTACATAAAGTGATAAGATAATAGTGAAATTAACAAAAATTTTTGTTTATTTTGCTTTTTTTTTTGATAATAATATACAGGAATGTAATGTATAATTGAAATAACAATTCCTTCATCAAAAGCATTGATGAAGATTGAAAGTACATCAAGAGCATGGGATGATACAATTTCATTCATTCATTGCTACATCACTACAAAAGAGTTTTCTTTTAAGTTAATTTTTCTCACTCGTAAACTTTTCTTAAAACATAATAAATTCAAACTTAGCATAGAGAAATGGTTAAAGAATGGTATGTACTATGTATTAAAAAATCTAACAATCATGTTCTGAAAAATTAGATTTCAAATCGCTTTCGAAAATTGCAATCAAATACACGTTAGATTGTATTTTGTAATTTATTTTCATATCTATTCTAAATCCGAAATTTTATAGCTTTTCATAGTTTAATATATTATATTACAAGAATACAACCAACGACAACAGTTCGGCTTGGTTTCATCAAGTTATTATTATAATTATTCGATCAGCGTAGAATTTGAATACTTTCGGCATTATAGTCACATCTCGATAACGTACAATTGTTTTGCTTAGCAATTGTGTTGTTGATATGAACATTATGGATCCTATTGCGAATCTCGATCGTCTATCGTTGGCTTTCGATGAAAGATCGATCATCGACGATGGATTGATTTTCTGATTGATCCAATTGTTTTTGTTAAGACTAAATGTTAAAATGTAAGTATTTACAAAATAAATGAAACTTTTAACTCAAAAAATAGTAGAAATATACAAAAACATTTATAGTATGTACATAGAAATATTCACAATTGTGTGCCAAACTTAAAAGTTACAATCAGTCGATTAAGTTGCACAATACCATAATGAAAATTTATCAATCTGATCGGCGACAATCGAGCCGACAGTCGATCTATAGTTGAATAAACATATGTAGTTCTCCAAGTAGAGACAACAGGCTTAATAAGCTCACAGTAAAATATGTAGAAAAATGTGCAAAATATTCAATAACAAAATATGTTTGTTAAAAAAAAAAAAAAAAAACATAAGCAAACCAAGAATAATAGAAACAAAGATTTCGAAATGCGTAGAACGCACAGAAAACATAACTTCACTTTGAGCAATTTTAAGATATTTTTATATTTTAGTAATATTCTTACTACTCTTTGATGCAACATAAATTTACTGACTGATAGCATAACCGTAAAAGATAAAAGAAGGGCAGCATTCTACTTGGAATAAGATTCGGAATAGGGTCCTATCTTTGATTATTATTATTATTATTTTTAATAGGTAATAACTTATTACTAAAGTCAAATTACGTACTTTTCTTCTTCTGGTAATCAGATTACAATTCATGGCATGCTACAGCATATCAATTTAATGCCTTAATTTTCCATTTTCTCCATTTCTCAATTTACAATTGAATTTGCAAATTCAATTTACATAAGTATATGTAATTTTTTAGCCTTTTCAATCTACTCTCTCTCCCTCGCTCTCTCTCATTCTATCTCACTCCTATATAGTAACTTTACAATTGAATTTGCAAATCCAATTTTCGTATTATATCTTTAGCCTTATTCAAGCTTGCCGGACCGTGTGTGTTTGATGTTGCCATCTTATACAAATCATTCATATACTTTTCAATATTTTCAATAGTGGCACCATTCGGTTCCGACGGTATTGGCAGCGTCGACAGGGCACTAACCAATTTACGTTTCAATTTATTCACATAGATTTCAAGGAGACGCGTCTTCTCTTGCAATTCATTATTTTCCGTTTCCAACTTGTTAACGCCGAATTTCATATTCTCGACATGTCTTTCGAGCACTGCATTCTGTTGTTCGAGATCGGCTTTTGATTTCCGCAACGTACGCAGCTCCATATCGAAATGTTTATTATGCTCGAGAAAGTCCGGTGTGAATATTGGTATCGCACCGGGTACGGGTGCAGAAAGTGTCAAAGGTGCAGTCGTAGCAGTCGGTTGGGCATTGGTGGCATTCGAGGCTGAGGCGATGGCGGCGTTGTTGCTACTGCTGTTGCTATTATTAGGTGTTGGTGTGCGTTTACGCTTGGCGGCTGGTGCTGGTGCTGGTGGTGGTGGTGGTGGTGGTGGTGATACATCCTTATCAGAATTGCTACTTGCGCCAGCAGCACGTGTTGATTTTGTTTCTTTAATTAATTCCTGTGTGATTTTTGCACCAGCATTTCCATTCAGTTGCTGTGTTTTCTCTTTAAGCACTGCTTTGCCAGCACCGGCGGGACCATTAGCATCAGCGGTGCTGCCGTTACTTTTACGTGCTTTGTTTTTGGCTATTTCCGAGGCTAAAACATCGGGATTTTCTTTGAGAAAAGTATCCAGTTCAGTTGTGTATCTGTAATAAAATATTATTAAGTGGTATTATTTTAGTTTTTCTTTCTCTTTTAGATGAAAAGTTTTCGTTTCCTATTTGGTTGGGGTTTTTTTTTTTTAAATTGTTAATGAACGAAAAGCTCGGCCTAGGCCTATTGAAAGAAGAAAGAGATTTGAACCTGGGATTATTCACACAGCATCTACATACTATCTTCTGTGGAGAATATTAAAATCAAATTAAAGTTTTTATATTGTTCATACCTTCATTTGAAAGCTCTGAAGTATCTGCTTTAACACCAGTGTTTCAAATTCCTCACTATAATTTCACTTGATCTGTTCACGAACCGAAACCACTTATCTGTCCATCTGAGTTTCATGGCTTTAGTAATAATGATAATACATTAATATGCGAAAATAAACACAGGCCAAAAAAATCTTCAGTTCTATCAAACTTAAGAACCAGAAAAGTAATACGCTATACAATTTTTGACGTCGATTTCATTGGACTCTATGAGATAAGTCCCAAATGGACGAAATCGGCAATTTTAAATTTTGTGGTGAAAACAACTCGAAATCATAATGAATTGAGATTCAGATTACGGAAATTGCATGGAGAAATACTTGACTATTCTACTCTTGGAGCCTGAGAATCTCAGTCCTTCAGTCAATCGACATGTTTCGATTGATCTATAGTATATATTGCAATACTTCAATGAAGCTAATAAATTGCGAATGTTTCTCTTAAAAAAAATTGTGAAAGTTATCATTGAATGACTTACTCTACTTCAAAATTAGAATTATATGTATAAAGATTGTTGTTATTCCATGCCATATTTCTGTACACTTTTTATTGACCTGTACCTGAACCTTACCCAGATTTTTAATACGAACCTGAACCGGTTTTAGTTAGAAATAATTCTATAATTAATGTCAAATTAATTCCAATGAAACGCAAGTCACCTAAAAACCAAATGGATAATATATAAATGACATTCTGAACTCCTGCGTGGGACTGCCAGAACTGGTATATCGACTGTTTTCTGACTCAACTCAAAACTTTTTAAATTTTAAGCCTATGACGGAAAACATTTTATTAGCACCCTACAAATCTGTATTCAAAACTTTAAGTTGAAAAAACAAAAAAAATTTAATTACGTGGTTGAGTCAGAAACTAGTCTACATGATTTTCACTGAACTCAAAACCGAACCTGAATCCGAATCGGGGTTTTTCTTTATTGTGCCCTCAAGTTGAACCTGAACTTAAATTTGACACTGAACCAGTAAAGAGGTTACTTTATAATTTTCTTGAACTCAAGCCTGAATCTGAAGTCGAAATCAATGCGAACCCAGAATATTCATTTCCCCCCTCTCCCCCCTCTGAACTATATTTTGAATCTGAATTAAAATTTAGCGCTTAATTTCTTCTCGGAGCGCCAAGATTTGAGGATGGGAATAACATATTTGGGCCGAAATAAAATGAAAATATGTAGTGGTCATTTTTGATTCACGGCTTAGTTTTCGAGTTATCAGCAATTATGTAAAAATAAATTTTACTGAATTTCTTTGAATCTTTGATTTGAAGATGACAATAGCAAAATTCAACCAATATAAGTTGAAAATATTCTAATTTGAATTTAAATTCGCACATAAAACTGGATGAGGTTTTCTTTATTTAGCTTAGAGACCAAGCTGTTTTATTTTGCTTTAACTTGAGACAGCACCACGATCTGTTATCTCTTTATTATTCCAACTGAACTCGAACTTAAATTAGATCCGAACTAGGCTTTGTTGCCATTCTTTACTTTCGTGAACTTTAAACGATGTATGTAAAATTGAACCCGGCTTTGTTTCTTATTTACAGTACCTTAAACTTAGAACAAGGCTCAATCAACTCAAAATGGCTTCACTTCAAAAAACACAGAAAATGATCTAATTCATTATTGAAAATCTCTTTAAAGTAAATGAGTATGAATCAATAGTAACTACTTAAATTATTGAAAACTTTCGACAACATCACAGTTAAATAAAAAAAAAAACTGCTAAAGTTGCTTAACCTGTTGACAAAACCAAAAATGTAAACATTTTATATTAACAAATTCGTGTTTTATATTTAAATGTATAGCCATCAATCTAAACGCTCTGCAAACAGAAAAGCGTTTTATATAGTCATTTGTTTGCCCCCACCATCCCTCACTCAACAACACACCAACCATTGAAGACAAAAGCTAGCAAGCGCGAACTCACCTTTTCTTATCGATTTCAGCTGCCTCCATGTACGGAGCTCTTCGGTCCTCTGGCAATCGATGCCATTCTTCTCCAATCATTTTCGTATGCTCAATGGCGCTTTTACTGGGATGTTCTTTTCTTAGAGTCTCACGACGATCGTTCATGTAACGAACATAACCTACAAAAAAAAAACAAACAAACAAAAACAAAAAACCATAACGTTTTATATAGTAAATATGAGCAGAATTCAATTGAAATGGTTGCTCATATACATAACGAGGTACACACGCATGCAGACACATGCTTACAAACACATAAGTGCGAGCAGATATATAATATTTATTATGAGCAAACGAGCGATTCTACTACACCATGTTCATACATACTTAGTATATATTTAATATGCTTGTAAACATGTATGTATGTATGTATGTATGTATGTATGCATATGTTTGTTGTAATTGAATCACTCTAAATATTTTGTATACTAAATCTAGTATGTGCTCACCTGTTAATGGCATTTTAGGTGCTCCAGCCACTTTAATTTTACGTCGCTTTAAACGATAACGTTGCTCCACATCACGTTCGCCACTAGATGCTCCAAGACTACGACGTTTTTTGGCAGTTTTCTGTAATGGAATTGCAGCACTTGCTGTTACCGTTATTGTTGTGGTTTCATCATCGGACAGCGAGATTATCGGAATCACGGTATTCGATTGTGCTGGCGGTGTTGTTGTTATGGTTGTCATAATTCCTTTTTTCGTCATCTTATTTTCATCGGCTCCTCCTCCTTTCGCTGTAATTTCTGGTGCTGAAATATCTTTGCCTTTTTCTAGATTTGCATTATCCTGGGAAATGGCTGTCGCTGATGTTGTTGTTGGAATTTTAGTGTTATCCTTTGTTCGTATATTGGCCGTTGCTGCTACAGTATTAGATTCAGCGTCAACGTCTACTGCCTGCGCAGACAATGGCGTCGACGTCGTCGTCTTAACTATGTCTTCCATAATTTTTGATTTTTCTTTACAATTTTCCTTTAGCTCCATCTTTCACGTATTCTCTTTATGTTAAGAATATTATTCAATCGTTAATTCGTTTAATAATTATCACTTAAATTTTGTATATGTAATTTATATGCCAACCAACAAACGTCGATGTCGTTTTTAACATATGAAAATGCTCAACGACAGCACACACATGTATACTCTTCTTCTTCTTTTTAAATACGTTTGCAAAATTCTCGCATGCTACAAATAATATGCCGCGCTGCTTCTATTCTTTTTTTGTTACTTTAAATTTAATTGTTTGGTGTTATCACTTAATGCAAGTTTTTCCATTAAAAAAAAACACGTTTCCTTTTTTAATCTTTTCACTATAGTCGAAGTGTAACAACAAATAATTATTGTTATATAGATTTTATTGAATGTATTTTCTGATTTGGAAATTATACAACAAAAATAAACGTCCGTTTATGGCACTGCAAAAAAAAAGTATGATTTTTAACTCCATCCTATTTGAAAGCGACGCTCAGCTGTTTGAATAAAACATAGCACAGGGTGTATATGTGCATTGTATAATTTGCTATTCACCAAAATATTAAATGGCTATGTGCCAAGTTCGTGATTTACAAATTCTAAACTGGCACATCAAGTGCCAAGAATTTCAATTTCGTCCATAATGGAAATACGTGTTTGAAGAATAGCAATCACGGTTTTATCACTTTTCAAAATTTGTGCCTTCTTCTAAATTTCTAAAAACTTTTATTAAATATTTTAATGTATTTTTTATTTAAGAAAACAAAAAGAAATAACATTCACTTTACAGTAATTATTTTAGATAACTTGAAAATAAAGTTTTACAAACATATTGTGGACTTGTGCCATAGACCTGCTATGGGGAAAAAGTGGAATGTCTCACCACCTGTTTTGAAGCATTACCCCGAGATTATTTCAGTGCAAAACAATATCGTTCACTAATTTGTTATTGACCTCCGATCTTAAATTCGGCAAGTTATTCTATCTTTTATATTGTTTTTCAACGAAATACACGGAAACCTCGTTTTTGTTTGACATTACTTTATTAATAAATATTAATGCTCTCAAAATATCATTAAACTTTTGCTGAGAAACTTTTTTTTCATTAAATCTGATTGTTTTTTCTTTCAAAAACTCTTTGTTAAAGACGCTGCAGTGGAAAAACTTTAAAAATCATGTTTTTCTTTTGTATAAACAAATGGTTAGAGGTATATATGTACTGCTACAATATAGCTAAACACTCCTTGACAAAAAAAAAATTGTGGTTTCACTGAACAACAAATCAATCATGCTATAATATTTGCTTTAAACTTACTTACTTACTTACTTACTTTACTTTTAATGGCACCACAGCCCATGGAGGGCCTAGGCCGAACTTTTCGCATCCACTCATGTTGTGCGTGTTATATTTGTACATGAATGGAAGGGACCTACAGTTTAATGCCGAATACGAACGGCGAAGTGAGCAGCTTTTCATAGCAATTTTTACTCTTGTAGGTTTGCCATTGCCTGCCAAGAGGTGGTGCCGTGTAGAATAATTATTTTTTCTACTTTTTGATTTTGCCTGTGCCGAGATTCGAACACCGGACACTCTGCGTAGCAGTCCAACGCACTACCACTACGCCACAGCAAATAAGACACGAATTAGAAAGCACATTTTTGTTTGTTTGTTTGTTTTGTAATTACTCACAAGAAAGCTTGGCATTTTTCACTATCAGAAGTTACCAAAAATCTCGTAGGCTGTTACCATGGTCACAATACGACACAGTTGAACTTAGTACGACTAAGCAAGACAAATCTCTCAGCAGACTTACATATCGCCCAGGCGGATGCAGGGGGAAAACGGTAAATGGGCTGCAGCCGCCACCAAAAATTCCAAACAATTTTAATTTTTGTATGCTACATTTTGTGGGAAGACATTTGTGTTATTCGCTGCTAGTGAAATAAGTTATTTGAAAACGAGTGAAATATCTGAAGAAATACGCTATCAAAATTGCACTGAAACTCAATGAAAAAACCAATGGAATTTTGCAACTGGTGGAGCAAGATCGAATGACACACAAGATCAGGAAATAGCGGAGGCAATAAACATCAATCACATGACAATCGCAGATTCTTTTTATAAGACCCATTATAAAAAGGACATTCATGTAAGCCATCTAAGACTGGTAATTTTCTGTCCGGGAACTTGTTTACCCCTCACGTGTAAATTTACCATTCGATTTTAAGGTGGAAAGCGCGTCATCAGCACTTTGTAAACAAACTCTGTGTCAGCGTTTTAATTTACGCAAATCCATTCATAGAAGCGTTTCTGTTAGAATAGGAGGAAATTCACCTAAATTCACGAAAATTTACATGGTTTATTTGAATTCCAATTTCAGAATTTCAAAATTTGATTTTGTTGCCAGGCTCACTGAACATTTCCATAGACGGGATTTAACGTTTGAATGGAATGATGCACCATGATAACAAGATGGCGTCCATAGCAAATGTTGAACGTGGTCTGCGAATGGAATACAATGAACACAAATCCAGTTATAGGTGCGTTTTTGTCAGAACAGGAGGAAATTATCCTAATTACCAGTTTGAAAATGTACATGGTTTATTCGAATTCTCATTTCAGAAATTCGGAATTTGATTTTATGCTCTCATGTTGCCAAGCTCACTAAACATTTCCATAGACGGGATTTCAGGTGCGAATAGAATGATGCGCCATGATAAGAAGATGTCGTCCACAGTAAATGTTGCACATTGTCTGAGAATTGAACACAAATCCATTCACAGGTACGTTTCTTTGAGAATATGAAGAAATTCATCTAATTACCAGACCGAAAATGTTCATGGTTTTTTGTTTACATGTTGCCAGGGTTACTGTTATTTACAGTCTATTGACAGAATGACTTTAATTATATTATTTACAATTTCCACAAATTATTTATTTTACACCCATAAAAACCAACTGCTTAAATTCGCCAGCTCGCAAATGAGCTGTCAAAATTTATATGGATGATTATTTACACGAACCGCCAAAGTTTGCGCTACAATTCTGGTGTGCAAGCCACTCTGTAAACTTATGCTAATATTATGACAACTCTGCGTGGCTCGACTGTCAGCTGTTATAATTTATTTTATTTAAATTTATTTTTGAAAAATTGCGGAGGTAAGAATGTAAATTTGAATAAGTAAATGCAGGTAATAGGTAATAAATAGTTCTATTCTAGCGAGGAGGAAAAATAAAAATTAAGAAGTGGCGAACTAATCGCACTCATCGTTGGATTGAGGAGCAAAACGTTACAGGTGGTTGAATTTGTTAAGAATATTCTTGAATCTTTTGAGGTTATGTAATTTAATTTTAGAAGTACCCAATATTTCAGTACAAATAAATAAAATATTTCAATCATTTTAGAAACAAAGGGCTCAGAAATTACATATCATGATCACCAAGAAAATTAAAAAGCGTCGTCTCAGAATCGTATACATATCCACTGCTAAATTGGAAAGTGGTGAAGAGGGACTGGTCTTTTAGCCAGTGTTGTTGAAAAAACAGCTATGGGGTGCGAACATAAAATATGTCTATATTGGAGTACGTTGGAACAAATTTTTGGTTAAAGGAAATATGTAAATTCTCCAATTGTTTTTGCATCAATGGAGAAACTTAACATCTGGAAGACACATTTCTTGATTCGGTTTTATTTGAAGAATCATACTGCGATGTAGCTGGTTGCTACTCATACTATCTTAATAAAAACTCAAGCAATACGACTGTGAATTCTCAATATCGAACTGCCCAGCCTCGAAACCAGTTCTCCGGAACCTACTTCGCAACAAAACAGCTTGAATTTTGTAGTCCTCAAAAACACTCAACACAAAAGAAAATAGAAAAGCCCAAGTCCTTGTACCAAATTAATAGATACACAGAAAAAGAAATTGTATTTATAAGTGTAAAACTTTGATTTGGTGGTAGAATGAAAAAAAACCTAATGGAATTAAAATGAATGAAGTTGTAACAAGAACTTGAAGTAAAAAAAATTGAAAATTTTGGTAGAAAGAGTAATGGTTTGAAAAAATAAAAAAGGAAAGCCAGGAGAGACTTCAAAAATATTAAAACGTTAAAGTATAGTACAGCCAAAGAACACTTTACTTTTGAAGGAAGGAAGGACCATTAAGGACTTTTTGACGAGGCACAACGCGAGGCACAAACAAATGATGATTGTGTTAACGATAAAATCTCCAGATGAAACTGCAGCTGTGAGACATCGAGAGTGTAGACTTCGTCGAAAAATTGAGGCCACACAAAATTCAGAGTTTACTATCGTAAAATATACCACAAAATCCAGCATCGAGAGACTGCGAGAATTTAGACTTCCCAAACAACTTGAGGCATAACAGAATTCGAATTTAATGTGAAGAGACAGCATGAATGGCAAATGAGTTCTTTAGAGCCAATACAACACTCATGTGATTGAGTCACGACGAAGGTCCTCAGATTATAGGGCACCAGGCAGTTATTGAGGTGGCAGAATTCCCAGCTGCTCAACGAAAGAGAAGGGCAGAAGATTTACTTGAAAATTTGCCTGAAAATCTTTCCTCCGTGGAAAGAAATCAACTCGCATCAGCACAAAAAAACATAGACAAGATTTGCCAAGTTTCTAGTCAACCTCATAACATTCGCGAGTTCTCGGGCTGGCAAGTGGTGAATTATCCACATGTTGAGATTACTTACTTACTTTTAATGGCACAACAGCCCATGGAGGGCCTAGGCCGAGCTTTTCGCATCCACTCATGTTGTGCGTGTTATATTTGTACATGAATGGAAGGGACCTACAGTTTAATGCCGAATCCGAACGGCGAAGTGAAAAGCTTTTCATAGCAATTTATACTCTTGTAGGTTTGCCATTGCCTGCCAAGAGGTGGTGCCGTCTAGAAAAAATATTTTTTCTTTTTTTTTGATTTTGCCTGTGCCGAGATTCGAACCCCGGACACTCTGTGTAGCAGTCCAACGCACTACCACTACGCCACAGCAACCATTAGATCACAGTTGAGATTATACAACCTGAATATTTTGATGATGGTAAGATAATAATTATAATGAAGTAGCAAATAAATTCGCATTTGAGTATGAACATTTTGATGGATTTGAACGATTAAAATTAAGTTAGTCCAGATGTAGCACCCAGGTCTTACAGAATCATTAAAGTGAACTATACAAGGCTTAATTTGATAAAACATGCTCGTTGAAAATTCCTTCGGCCATGCCTGTAATGTCTGTGATAGACTCTGGTTTTTACAAGATTACTAAACCTAACCTGAAAACCTTCTAAAAAAGTAAACTTTCGTAGAGCATCCCACTGACAAAATTTTATTTTATTGTTCAATATAAAAATTATTAAATTTAAATTCGGATTTCTTTTCTTTAATGGAAATGACCAATATGATATTTTGATGAAAAACTGTATTTACACAGTAAAATTAGTAAAATTAAGCGAAATTATTCATTCATATGAAAACATTGCTATTGTAGTAACAGGTAAGAAATATAATAAATTCAATTTGAAATTATATATACTACATACGTATGGATGTACAGTGATGGAAAAAATAATAGAAACGACATATTTTTCTTTTAATGTTCAAATTTTCTTTTGTAAAATGAATTTTCTTTTCAATGTCATAATTTTTATTTATTACTTATTCCATTATATTTCAAAATAAAAAAATAAGATATTTCTGAAAGTCCATATATAAAAAAAATTAACTTCATTTATTAAGCTTGGAAAAAAAATAGAAACAAAAAACTTGAAACTAAGTAACAGTAAAAGTCTTTGATAAAAATTAGTAGAATGTTTTTTTTTAATATTTAGTAGTTCTACCACGATTTTTTATAACTTGGACACACCGACGATCCATGGAATCCACCAGTTTAGCACAAATTGTTGGATCAATGGCGTACCATTCAGCCTGTACTTTTCTCCATAAATCCTCCTTATTTTTGGACTTAAACCCAGCAATTTGTTTTTTTAAGACTCCTTAAAGATGTTCTATTGGATTCAGGTCTGGTGGTTGTGAAGGCCATTCCATCAAAGAAATTTGGTTGTCCCGGAACCACTTTTTGGCAAGTTTTGATGAGTGTTTGGGGTCATTATCTTTATTGGCATTTCTTCCTCTGCATATGGCAGCATTATACTATTTAGTATGTTAACGTAGTCGGTGGCACACATTTTACCTTTCACCCAATATATTGGACCAACACCGAATGCTGAAAAAAAATAAGAAGTTGATCGAAGGGGAGGTTTTTCGCTTTCTGCCTCGTTTCTCTTGTTTTTCTTCAAAATGAATTGCGGAAAACACTTTTTGGAGCACTTCATTATTTGCGCAATTTCAGCCATTGATTTGCCTTCGTTTTTGAGATTTCCCATGACTTCTCTCTCCACATCTGTGCAATGCACTCCACGACCCATTCTGAATCTAGAAACAATGCAGGAGGACGAATTTCGCAAGAATTGCTATTCTGACACTTTTTCCTTTTTTGAATGTGCAAAAACTACCTCAATTAAAATATTTCACTCGTTCTAGGAAAATATTTTGACGAAATTTAATCGCGTTTCTATTTTTTTTTTCCAAAGCAAAAACGTGGTTGATTGAAAAACTCAAATGCAACAAGTATTCATGCCGAAATATGCACAAAATTGAAAACAATAACAATAAAGTACCGTTATCAGGAAATCTGGGCACCAGTAGGCTTCACGCATAGAATTCGCCAAGAAAATTATCGGTATGGTTAGAATTGTTAAAATGTATGTCGTTTCTATTTTCTATTTTTTCCATCACTGTATGTATGTTCAATATATATGTAAATATGAAAGAAGTGATAGGAAGTTATACTAAATTCAGTCTCAATATGTCCGCATATGTATGTATTTTGTACTTCTAAACTAGTCCAAAAAGTCAGGGATATTCATACTTGATTTCATTTCTAAACAGTTTTTTATTCCCTGGTATCGTTGCGATTTCTTTCTGTCTTCCTTTATTAGTCCGTTTTCAACTTGTGCCAAGTTCATTTTTATCGATGCCATTTCTTGTGATTCGACAGAATTTTGTATTTAAGGAAGATTTTCATAAAAAAAACTTGTTTACAAACTTTCTTCTTATAAACTTTTCATCTTAGATTCATAGCTAATGTATTTCCTTTGAAGCCAATTTTATATCAAGTCTGGATTCCCGTGTACCGTTATACATTTCCTGAAAATATTTTGAAACTTGCCAGGTTTCCGAATTACCATACTTGTTTAGATAATCCTTCCTTCTGAATTCTGCGCCATATAATTTTGCTGAAGTGAAATTGGCAGCCTTTGTGTTGGGTATCAATCATTTTTGGGCTCATTAAACGAAAAATGAGACGAATAATATGCCCTCTTAAGCAGCCGTGAATGCTAAAAAGTTATCGCATTAGATTAGGAATCACATAAAATGTTTCATCTATGAGCCAGCAAGAACTTTGGCTTAATGCCTGTAAATAAGCTATTTTGAAGCCTTTATAAATAATTATAATTTCGTTATTCGCAAAATATTTTTCGTGCATTACAAAAGGTTCGCCGTCTAGAAATTTTTGTTCATAAGAAATGTTGATATCGTGTATATTTTTCTGTTCTTTGCACCGAGCAAATCCACATCAGGCTCGGGCAACTTTTTGTTTTTGGTAGTATTTACTTGGCAAATATAAACTGCAATTCTCTGCGCTCTCTACTGCATTGTTTACTATTTGACCTGGACCTAAATAGGATTGACGGGCCACTACATATTTTCATCTCATCATTGATAGAGAGCGCATAGTGTTTGCCTATGTGCGCTGCCCATCATTTATGTGTATAGACATAAGTATGCATCCTCATCTTTTTCATACTTGATTGATAGAGGGCGCTGCCCTTCATTTCCGAGACTGTTTCGGTTTTGCCACGATCATCTTTCACCCCCCCGTAATTATAAAAACGATTTTAAAGAAATAAACTTAAATAAACATAAAAAATGTCTAATTTATTAAATTTTTTGGGTTTAAATTGAAATTAGTTGAAATTTAAAGATTTGGAGATTAAAGATTTTGTCAATGAAGATAAAATTTTGGAGATTTTATTGATGGAGATTTAGGATTATGATTATTAATATATAAATGTTAACAATTAACGCAATGAACATATTTTAAAGTGCTATTGTGTTCACGTCTAAAAATATTTGAATAAACAAATCGGATTGAACTCTACCATTTATGTACCCATGTCTCCATGTCATTTCTTAATGTGCTGATATTTTTTTTTTTAATTTTAATTTGATTTATGAAATTTAAAAATATCAAAAGAATAATGCAAACTAAACTTCTTTTATTTTTTTAATAGATTTTTCAGACATGGAATGGAACAACTTTTTATGAATCCAACTCCTTCATAACTTGTGAAAGTGAATGTATGTTAACGTCACCACCAAAAGTTGTATAGTTGATAGTTGGATTTTCTGGCTCACTCATTTCTTCAGCATCCGACTGGAAATTTCTAATTCGAAGACATTTTCTTTGTTTTCTACAATATTATCAGGTGCAATATAGCACACACTAAAATTCAACGTAATGTTCTTTTAATAGATGATTCGTTGCCAATTTGAAGCCTTAGTTTATTTCAACTGTTAATCCTAACTTTCATCAAACCTAAACAGTGCTTAATTCTAATAAGCTACCTACTGAAAGTTTTGTTGGAATTGTTTCTGTCATGCAATGTATGATGGATTGGCTCTGAAAGGAGTAAGCATAGAACCAGTTATCTTGTAGGCCCTGTCACTTGCTAGCCATTCTGTTTGGCTTAGAAAGTCTTGCGTTTTTTATTGACAATTCGCGTTTGCTGTATATCCTGGCGTCATGAACTTTATCCTAGTACCATGTGTCAAGAAAAATACTATTCAGGGCCCTGAATAGACTTTTCCGCTAATTTAATCTCGGTTCCGTGTACGTAGCATATACAATGTGGTAACCCATGAAATGTGTGAGACACTAAATTTGTTTGCTCTGATGTATCCGGCCAATATAAAAATACAGCTTTTTGCGATTTAGAATCGCTTTAAAAATTCTATCAGTGAGTATCTGAAACAACCATTTGCATACTAAAACACTTATTACCTGTTTCCACCATCGTCAATTCCTTACAGTTTAGCAATTTCGGAAACACATGCTCCCTCCCACTGTAACCTAAACGGTATAAAATAATTATCAGTAACTTATTGACAGGATACTGCTTGCTAGAATGTGGGCTGTGGAAAACTTAATCGTTTTTAATTAAATCCAAAATTTAAAATTTGCCCAATTCATACGGTCTTTTTATTTGAAGTTGCTTTCATCTCAATTGGGTTAAACATCGGTAAGAAAATTTTGCGATTTCGGAACGGAATGATTTGTAAATGCAAGTGTTCCAAAGCCTTCATCATAAGTGTCAATGTCATTTCAAAAGTAAATATAAAATAAATTAATCCATCCGTTAGAGCCAGCAAAATATACAGAAAAAATTAAAATATTCCTGAAAATAACAGCTGCCTCTGTAAGAATATATAGGGTAAGGAGATATCTCTCTATTCCTAGTGCTGAAAGCCTAAAAAGAAAATGGGAAACAGCCTGCAATATATCACTAAAGAGCACTCAGTGAGTATGCGCAATACATTTTGTGGTAATTGATTTCCGGGCTCTCGGGGATGGCAAACGAAGACGGCTAACTGCAACCATATACAAAAACTATTTTCTTTGCCATTTGCTGAAATTATACAAAATGAAAAACTATTTAAATTTGTTTTATAAATTGTTCAGCTCTTATTTTAATTTTTCTAAGATTTTAGATTTTTAGTGGTCGCTGTGGCGTAGTGGTAGTGCGTTGGACTGCTGCGCAGAGTGGCCGGGGTTCGAATCTCGGCACAGGCAAAATCAAAAAGTAGAAAAAATAATTTTTCTACACGGCACCACCTCTTGGTAGGCAATGGCAAACCTACAAGAGTAAAAATTGCTATGAAAAGCTGCTCACTTCGCCGTTCGGATTCGGCATTAAACTGTAGGTCCCTTCCAGTCATGTACAAATATAACACGCACAACATGAGTGGATGCGAAAAGCTCGGCCTAGGCCCTCCATGGGCTGTTGTGCCAATAAAAGTAAAGTAAAGTAAAAGATTTTAGATTTAATGTCTTAAATTCTTTTTAAACCACACAAATTATGGTAGCTAATTTTGCATATAACAAAATAAAGTAAAATATACACAAAAAGTTTATTTGGTTTTAATTTATTTACTTAATTGTATTCATCAGACAAAACTGGGTTAAGAGAGAAAAAATCTTAAACAAACTTATTGTCAAAATTTATTGAGCGAGCGTATTGACATAGTTGCCAAATCACAGAAGACCTCAGAAGACTTTTTAGTATCTGACATACCGTATACTGAGGGTTAAACGAAACATATTACAGAATGATAACTGAAAAGGTTGTGACATTCAGAAACTTAAGCCGATATCGAAAAACTGATAACGCCAATCGAAAGATTTCGTCTGTCAACACCTTCATGAATGCATAAATAACTCAAAACTGCCTGATTTTCACATGCGACAATAAACATAAGAAACGAATGTTGAGAGAAGCAAATACAATTTCAAGATCGGTAGATCGCAATCGTCGAGAAATCTGGCAAAATCGGCGTAAAAGCAGACCATTTGTAATATTTGTGAAAAACTTAAGTTCTCTTCATGTGAAACACCCTTTGCTGAGTTTATGTACTTACCTATACTTTTGTCCCTTTCACTCAGCGAATTAGGGACCAGCAAAGAATTTAAACAAACAAAAGCAAAAAGTCAAAATTGAAAACAAGCAAGAAGAACAAACTGCCGCGACAGTAGAAAAGAAAACGCGAAACAAATTGGTTGAGTTTTGATTTGTGAGCGTCGTCGGTGGCTGGGAGAAGATTTCAAATATTGTGGATTCAAAATTTCTGTGAAAATAACAATAAATACAAAACAACAACAAAATTATAGAATAAATAAAAAGCAAATTAAGTAAATTGCGTACAAATTAAAATGCAAAGGCAAAGGATTGTTAGAATTTCATAATTATGAATTCAGTAATAGAATAAAAAATAAAAATAGAAAATTATTTCAAAATTTGCTGAAAAAAGCAGCAAGTAAGAGAAATAAGTCTCAAGTGGATGTGTGCGTGTGTGTGGTGTGAAATACAGCAGAGGAGCGTTAGGTGCTGGAAACTGAAATAGTCTGTTTTTTCTATATTAATTGTACGCTATAAAAAGGTAAATTGCATTTGATTGAATAATTGATGATGTTCTGATTTCATTTATGTTTAAATTATTATTTAAGGCGATTACTGATTACACAATAAACACAAAATTCCTCTCGATTGTAGTGGAGCCAGCTAGAGAAACTGGAATTTCGTGTTCTCTGCGCGTTTCTTTATTTTTTGCTTACTTCTTATTTTTGTTGTACTTAAACTTTCGAGAAATAGACGGTCCGACACTCCCCCTAGTTTTAAAGTGAATTTCTTGTTGTCGAATTGGTTGTTGCTGCGGTTTGTGCTGGTGTTCATGTTATTATTGTTGTTACGTTGTTGTTACGGGCTGTTTCCTGAGAAATGATGTGGAAAAGAAGCCATGCAAAGCATCTATACATCCATGAGTGTTACATACACACACACACACATAGGCCAACAACACCTCATAGACATAAATCTCATTCTTTTATATTTATTTCTTCACTTATGAATTCTATTGTTGTTTGTTTGTTCTGGATTGAAAATTTAAAATTATGAAAAATTAATTTGAGAGGACTTATAGAGCAGTAAAGCATCTGCGCTCTGGGATTACAAAGTGTAAAGTATTTGGTTGCACTCTGGAGGCAAGGATGGTAACTTTGTTACCATTTATAATTTTTAATCAAGCTATGTATAACTGTAATTATTTTGGGTAAAGTATATTATGTTGTAGGCCCTTGACTAATCCAGAACGGAGGCTCTGAATGTTTAATGCATCTGCTTCTTATTGATCACTGTGCATACGAGGGTAGATCAATAAGTACCCGTGTGTGAAGACAGGTGGCGTTGGTGAGGGAAGTTGGCATTACCGTCGTGTACTGCCATCTGTCACACGACACCACACTAAATTTTAAAAAAGAACAATATCGATCCGTAATTCGCTTTTTATTTTTGGATGGAAAAACATTCGAAGAAATAATAGCGAAGTTGGACGCTATCTATGGGGATCTTTCACCATCTATGACAACCGTAAGATATTGGTTCAACGAATGTAAACGTAGTCGTACATCTGTTTTTGATGAGGAGCGCCAAGGCGCCGCCCGGCAGACGTGATTACCGAGGTAATCGTTGAAAAGGTTCACGACATGATTCTCCTTGATCGCCGAATGAAAGTGCGCGAAGTAGCAGAGGCGATAGGAGTGTCGTACGGAACGGTAATTACTTTTTTACATGATAGGTTTAACATGAGAAAGGTGTCGGCCCGATGGGTGCCGCGATTGCTTACGGTGGACAATAAGCGGATACGGAATTGTCGCGGCAAATTGCATGAATTGATCTACGAATTGCTGCCGCACCCACCTTACTTGCCCGACTTGGCTCCCTGTGACTTTTTTCTGTTCCCCAACATGAAAACGTGGCTCGGCGGAACAATATTCAGCTCAAACGAGAAGGTTATCGTCGAGACAGAAGCGTATTTTGAAGATTTTGACAAATCGTATTTTTTGGAGAGGTTAAAGAAATGGCAGAAACTTTGGGAACAAATTGCGCCTAACCAAAATTAGTGCCGATATACTTTCTTCCTTTTCCTTCCAGATGGCAGATGCAAATGGCTTTCCACATGCGCTGCTACCAGGAACACATGGCCATTATACGGTTGTAAAAAACAAGATATCTATACTTCACCATACCTGGTATCTACTGCAGCCAGACTGATTGCACTACTACCAGTACAATAAATAGGCAATAGACTCCGGATTGCATACGACACACACTGCAGGACCTGCAACGACTTTAAAGAAAGACATACTTCCTCTCACTTGATTGTTACTGTCCGGCAGTGGAGTAGCACTACATGAGCACTTACGTCTGCGAAACGCGACTAATCTTGCGGGTTTACTGTAAAGGCACTAGAAAATTACATAAGCAAAATATGGCCGTGCTAATTATACTTCCACGAGTAGCCATGATGACTACCTTCTTGTTTTTTTAATAGGACAACATCCCAGGAAGGGCCTTTGCTGAGCTTTTCGCAAACACTCATGTTGTGCGTATTATTTTTTTGTACATGAATCGAAGGGTTTTCAGTTTTATGCCGAATCCGAATGGTAGATTTAAATTCGGTTTTCTTAGGCAATTTAAACTCTTGTAGGTTTGCCATTGCCTACCAAGAGGTGGTGCCGTGTAGAAAATTTGTTTTCTTTAATTTTTGATTTTACCTGTTCCGCCATTTTTATTTTTGTCAAAACAAAAAAGAACTGGTGTTTATGACCTCGTCTTAAAATTCCTAATGAGGTTGTCATTTCGATTGAGCACGACAAGGTCATTCTCTGCCGAGTTCCTGGACATGATAATATTGAAGGGTATGAAATAGCAGATGAAATGGCCAGAAATGGACATGAACGTTTCAGATACCCTTATAAAGGGTGTTTTTTCTAGAAGTGTGGTTTTCAATCTGGCAATACTCTTTTTGGAGTTGGTCTTTTTAACAGCTGCCACTTGATTTATGCTCAGTTTGGTTTGCCATTTCATAATGAATAGACTTACGCCTGAACAATGTTTGCGAATTATTTAAATTTTTATCAAAATTCGTGTTCTGTGAAAAATGTTCATTTTTGGCTCAATGGGTTCGTGAATAAGCAGAATTGCCGTATTTAGAGTGAAGACCAGCCAGAGCCATTCAGCAGCTACCAATGCATCCCGAATAATGCACTGTTTGGTGCGGTTTATAAGAAGGCGGTATCATTGGGCCGTACTTCTTCAAATACGATGAAGGCCGCAACGTTACGGTCAACGGAGAAAGGTACCGTTCGATGGAAACAGAGTTTTTTTTGCCGAAAATACAAGAATTGGAATCGGCCGACATTTGGTTCCAACAGGACGGTGCCACATGCCACACTGCACTCGAAACAATGTATCAATTGAGAGGCGAATTTGGTGAGCAGTTTATCTCACGTTTTGATGACTTCCAAGATCGTGTGATTTGACCCCGTTAGACTATTTTTTGTAAAGCTATGTTAAGTCTCGACAATCCAAACACGATTGCTGATTTGGAAGCCAACATTGAACGCGTCATTTGTGAGATTCCGGCCGAAATGTGTGAAAAAGTGTGCCAAAATTGGACCTTCAGAATGGACCATTTGAAGCGTAGCCGCAGGCAACATTTAAGTGAAATTATCTTTAAAAAGTAAATGAGAGGAATTGATTTATCGATCCAAATAAAAATTTCATTCTTTTACTTACTTTTAATGGCACAACAACCCATGGAGGGCCTAGCCCGAGCTTTTCGCATCCACTCATGTTGTGCGTGTTATATTTGTACATGAATGGAAGGGACCTACAGTTTAATGCAGAATCCGAACGCGAAGTGAAAAGCTTTTCATGGCAATTTTTACTCTTGTAGGTTTGAGGTGGTGCCATGTAGAAAAATTATCTTTTCTACTTTTCGATTTTGCCTGTGCCGAGATTCGAACCCCGGACACTCTGCGTAGCAGTCCAACGCACTACCAATACACCACAGCGACCCCGAAAAAAAAAAATTTCATTCACTTTTCTAAAATTTCTGTGTTTTGTTTTTTCATTTTCAAAAACTAAACTCTTATAAAAATCACCCTTTACAATCTACGATATATGAACTTTTTAGAAATGTAGACCAGTGCAAAATCGCTAACTAACATAGATGACTGAGAAGTTTTATGAGCCCTATGGCAAAGGTTAGACAGGAAAAGACAAATGTCCTCTTCCAGCACAACACATCCGCAGTACTGGTATACGGGTAATCATGTACATATTCGCAAACGCCTTCCAAATCTAACCTTGTCATTTCGATTCACCCTAATGTTCGTCCTTTATATTCACAAAAGTTCCATTAACTTTGCTGTCTCTCACTCCATCTTTTCTGTAGATAATCAAAGAAGTCTCTTATTATCTCTTAGCATCTCGAAATTAATGCGCACAGACATAAAATACGAATAAGCTCCTTGTGTAGTCTCACGCTTAAGCATGCTACGATTGCCATTAACAAAATAAGCAGTTCTTTCAGCAGCGCAGCGGAGGTCATTGTAGCAATTGACTTTTCCACTTGCAACAAAATACACCATTACAACGATGATGTCGTCTCACATCTGTCAATGGATGTTGCTGTACACCATCATCGCCATCATCAGCATGAGCAATGCCACGAGCGCATGAAACGACGACAACAACAGCAACAACAGCTGGAGTATGTAAAAATACCACAACAGCAGAAATAATTGCACTGCAAATGACGACATAAGAATAACAATGATGAAGTAAAAAAAAAACCCTGCGTTTTCTTTCTAAGCTTTCAGTTTTTTCTTATTGCGATTGTTCAAATCTTTTATAAAAATGCATTTGCGTCGCCATCACAGACTCTGGCTGCCATCCGCTGTGCGCCACCCTTATCAACGCTACTGCTCTGCCCTGTTTGCTATTCTGATAAATATTATAGCAACTTTTTGTCACTTTTTTGGCTTTGCAGACAACAAAGAAATTCAATTTTACTTTTCGAAACTTTGATTTGAGCTTAGAGTCGGTCGCATTTGGTGCCTTTCTTTCTACTTACACTCTCCTCTTCCTATCTTGTTTTCTTGTCATTGTTGTTGCTCTTCTTATGTGTATGTACATATGTATTTTGTTGTATTTCTTTGAGGTTCATCTTTAAAATTTTATGGTAGTGGCTACTTGTTTACTTATGATTTGGTTTTGACCTGTTTTTCTTTCATTTTTTCGGGTTTGTTTTGCCTTTGGTTTTTGTTTTCAGAAATCATATTAAAACACGATTTCCTCGTTAAATTTTTGTACTTAAAATAAACAAAAAATTTTTTTGTGGGAATGTGTATGTGAGTGTGTCAGAAAATAAATAAATAAGTTTTTTTTACGTTATTGAGAAAGTGCAGTCAGTCATTTGGCGTATGAGGAAATTTTGTAATCTTAATTTGTTATCGATACCGAAAAATTGTGTATGTTGAATTTACTATTTCGATTGAATGACATTTTTATCATAGATCAGATACATACTCGTACATGTCCAAGATCACCAGGCTGCTGGGATAAAGCTCTATCAAGTGAAATATACTAAGAGGGAAAAAACTCCCTCAAGTCGACCAACTTATTGTTAGCATCATTAGTATATGTAGTAGCCGTTGGCATTTACAACATTACTCGAAGAAGCATTTAAGAGTCGTTTTGATCCCTGTAAGTTTAACAGCGAATTATCAATAATATCAAATATCAATAAGCATCAGAGTTTATTCCTCCTGGTGGAACTGAAAAGTACTTATAAAAGATCTGCGGCAAGTAGAGTAGATGTCATACTTTAGAGTAGTGCGTTATGGGGCATCATTGTAAAATTAAAGCTGCCTTCCACTATAGAGGTTGATGTTTGGGCAATTGCCTGCAATTTATTATAATATTTTTAGGTTTGGCAGTAGCATTCTGTCTTCACGTTTATGAGACTCATTTGCAGATCCAGAATATCATTCGAGAAGCCTTTACAACAGATACTAGCAAAGTGACTCACACGAGGAAAAAGATGCCATAGTAATCGTGAATGTCAAACCCTGAACTTTGTATGATCTATACTTACTTACTTACTTGCTTACTTACTTACTAACTTACTTACTTACTTAATTACTTACTTAATTACTTACTTATTTACTTACTTACTTACTTACTTACTTACTTACTTATTTACTTACTTACTTACTTACTTACTTACTTACTTACTTACTTACTTACTTACTTACTTACTTACTTACTTACTTACTTACTTACTTACTTACTAACTTACTTACTTACTTACTTACTTACTTACTTACTTACTCACTTACTTACTTACTTACTTACTTACTTACTTACTTACTTACTTACTAACTTACTTACTTACTTACTTACTTACTTACTTACTTACTTACTTACTTACTTACTTACTTACCTTACTTACCTTACTTACCTTACTTACCTTACTTACCTTACTTACTTTACTTACTTACTTACTTACTTGCTTACTTACTTACTTGCTTACTAACTTACTTACTTATTTACTAACTTACTTACTTACTTACTTACTTACTTACTTACTTACTTACTTACTTACTTACTTACTTACTTACTTATTTACTAACTTATTTACTTACTTACTTACTTACTTATTTACTTACTTACTTACTTACATACTTACTTACTTACTTACTTACTTACTTACTTACTTACTTACTTACTTACTTACTTACTTACTTACTTACTTACTTACTTACTTACTTACTTATTTACTAACTTACTTACTTACTTACTTAACTGGCACTACAACCGATGATCGGTCTTGGCCGCCTCTGCTATGCGCGCGCTGGCACGAGTTGATAAGGCCAAGTGCAGTCAGGTTGCCCTGCACCTGGTCTTTACAACGGAGATTAGGACGTCCCCTTCTGCGTGTTTCTCCACCGTGGTTCGAATAAAACACCCGTCTAGCCGGATCAATTTGTTCCATTCGCTCAACATGACCCAGCCGCTGGATTTTTATACGCTTGACTATGTCAGTGTCGCCGTATAGCTTACTTTACTTACTTACTTTTAATGGCACAACAGCCCATGGAGGGCCTAGGCCGAGCTTTTCGCATCCACTCATGTTGTGCGTGTTATATTTGTACATGAATGGAAGGGACCTACAGTTTAATACCAAATCCGAACGGCGAAGTGAAAAGCTTTTCATAGCAATTTTTACTCTTGTAGGTTTGCCATTACCTGCCAAGAGGTGGTGCCGTGTAGAAAAATTATTTTTTCTACTTTTTGATTTGGCCTGTGCCGAGATTCGAACCCCGGACACTCTGCGCAGCAGTCCAACGCACTACCACTACGCCACAGCGACCACTATAGCTTATCGTTCCATCTTATTCGATACACGTCGTCCACGCATACTGGACCGTAGATCTTACGGAGTATCTTCCTCTCGAACGCTCCTAACAGCCTAACAGCCTCTCATCATTGATGGTCAATGTCCACGTCTCTGCGCCATACATTAGGACGGGAAGGATGAGGGATGTATGATCTTTACCATACACGAACTCTGAAAAAAAAACACAATAATTGATGAACCCTGGCCCGATATTAGTCCAAAAAGTATGAAATTCTGCAGCAGAAATGGCATGCGGCCAGGGTAAAGCACATAGGAGTATGGGTGCTCAATAATCTTTATATCTGTGGCCACAAGGAATAACAGCTACACTAGAGTTAGGAAAAATAAAAACTTATTGCATTGTTTTCCTTATAAATACTAAAATATTGAAAGTTCTTAAATAATTATTGGAGTTTAATTCATAAAGAAACAATGAAAATTGCTAAATTGGAAACATTTTTCTAGAACTCTCAATATTTTGGAATTTATAATGAAAAATATGTAATAAGTTTTTATTTTTCCTAGATCGAGTGTAGCTATTATTCCTTGTGACCACAGATCTTAAAGAATAATCTCTTTAAAATATAATTTTGATATCATAGAAATACTTTACAATTATCTTGGCCCCCAAAACCTTTTTTTTCCAGCTCCAGTTTTCCGCTCAATGTCTCAGTTGTAAAACCCAGCCGCAAGCTGCTACATTCGACGTCTGTCGTCACTCAGTTGTCATTCAATTGGTTTTTAATTGAATATTGTTGCTGATATCCTTATGGTATCACTGGTTTCACTAGTTTAACTACTACGAAAAAAGAACAGATAAATCACGTCCTGTTCTTTATTTAACCTAAATTTTTACTGTACGATAGATTGATGAAAATCAACCAATTTTCATATATGAGGTACATATATTATTTATTTTTAATTTGAACCTTTAAAATTTACTTGGGATAGTTTTTGAATACAACATCAATCAAGTGGCCGCCTTTATTGATCAAAGAAAAATTTGTCCCGTTTTTTTGCTGTATTTTCTATCACTTTTTCGAGCATCTCGGCCGGTTAGCGATGATTTCGGCACGAATGTTTGCCTTGAGCTCGTCAATGGTCTGAGGCTTCCTGGCTTTTGAAGTAACCCCACAAAAAGAAGTCCGGAGGTGTCAAATCTGGAGATCTGGGTAGCCAGTCAATGTCGCCATTTTTTGACACCACACGTGACATGGCGTACCGTCTTGTTGAAACCAGTAACCTTCTAGACATTTTTCACACATTTGCGAGCAGTTTTAATAAGCCAAAATCCACTGATATCGATTACCATCGACATCGCCTTCTCTGAAGAAAGATGGCTCAATGAAGGTTTTGGGGCCAGTCACTTTTTGGTCATCCAATGATATTTCATGGATCTCGTGTGGATTCTCCGTTCCCCAAATGCAGCAATTTTGCTTGTTAACGGCGCTAGATAGTGTGAAATGGGCCTCGTCGGTCTCCTGCCAAAAATCAGGTTCAGTGTCAACCATTCGAGCGACTTTTTGGCAATATTCTTTACGTCAATTTCACTTTATACTGAAATAAATGCAAATCATCCTTGAAAATATGCGCCGCAAGGTGGTTCCACTGACGCCAAAATGCTTACCGCGGTGATGATACGACATATGTGGCATATATGATACTCGGCAACACTCTCTCTTACCGCTTCCAAAATTTCATTGGAACCTCTTGGGCGTTGATGAACGGCTTGCCTACGATCTCCCACCGTCCCGTGCTCCTTAACAAATTTCGACACCAAACGACGAATAGTGTTGTCATACGGTGCTTATTGGCCGCGATATTTTCGATGATATGCACGTTGAGTTAACACAACTGAACGACTAATTTTCAATGTACAACGTCACTATTTCGGCGCGTTGTTTTGATGTGGAGCGAAAATGATTCATGGTTAAAATTGTACTGAATTTACGTTTCCAAAAAAAAAAATCACTACTTAAGTTAATCGGTTGATAAATCTTAAACTTATTCAATGTTTACATACCGACATAAAATATGGTGCACTTACATACTTACTTTTAATGGCACAACAGCCCATGGAGGGCCTAGGCCGAGCTTTCCGCATCCACTGTTGTTGTGCGTGTTATATTTGTACATGAATGAAAGGGACCTACAGTTTAATGCCAAATCCGAACGGCGAAGTGAAAAGCTTTTCATAGGCAATTTTTACTCTTGTAGTTTTGCCATTGCCTGCCAAGAGGTGGTGCCGTATAGAAAAATTATTTTTTCTACTTTTTCTTTTTGATTTTGCCTTTGCCGAGATTCGAACCCCGGACACTCTGCGTCCAGCAAAACATGGTGCACCCTGTACGAATTTTTGAGGGCCCTCAAAATTTACCTATAAATATTTTCCGTTACGAAGTTGATGACATTCTAAGCATTTAAAGCTGAACAAAGAACGGAATTTTTCTTTATTATAACGATGTAGTTATGTTTGACCTTTAAAGTTCTTAGACTTAGTTGATAGTGTAATGAAATACGAAAAGTATCTACATAGTGGTTGAAACTCGGAAGCACTGATTAATTAATTAAAACATGTTACCCCAATTATAATTTCTTTGGTAATTTCTCAAAAGGAACCACAGCTATCTGCTCAAGAGTAGTTTAAAGTTGAAATGTAATCATGTGCTGGTGAAAGCAAGCAGTAATGTTAGATTGCTACATTTGTTTCCACTAATTTTAGCCTTACCTATCTTGTCAATCCTCACGGATTGTTGCAGTTCCAAATCTACATATATGGATGCAATCTTAAAATTACTGTTGTCTAATAAGTATGTAGTTTTTGCATTACAAAAATATTTTATTAGTGACCTAAAATATTGAAAATTCCCCACAATTAAGTACATATGAAGAACTAAAGTTAGTTGCGGTTTATTTTATTTCTCCCACTTAAAATTGTTAACATTATTGCTACAGCTAACTTTGCTACTGTAACGTTGCAATAACTCGTTACTTAGCAGAAGCTGTGTTTTTCTTTTGCAATACTTTAAGAATGATTCACATACTCAGTTCTGCTGAAGAATAATTACATAATTATTATAAAATTAATTATGATAATTTGGGAAATTTCCACTGTTTCAGCTCTTATGTGTGTAGAATTCATATCGTAATCATATATGGTAAATCAAATATCGCAAATTATAGAGGTATTGCTAAATCAAGTGTGATATCTAATTTTTTTTGAATTAATTGTTTCTACTCAAATTATGCACATTGATCAACACATCACAACATGGTTTCCTGAAGGGGAGATCTGCAACGACAAACCATGAATGGATTTATTAGTGACCTTTGATGACCAATGATTTTAGCAAAGCATTTGATAAAATCAATCATGGTCTTCTGATTAAAAAGCTAGGTTTGATTCCTGCCCTTGCTTATAAGAATATTAGAGCCATATATCACTAACAGAAAACAAAAGGTGATCTTCCGGAATGCCGTATCAAAAAGCATGGATGTTACTTCCGGAGTTTCTCAAGGGAGCTATCTTACTTAGCTGGCCAAGGGAGCTTTATTGTTTGTTCTGTTTATTAATGATTAGCCGTTTGTTATTCGAATTTGCAAAATTATAATGTATGCTAATGGTGTAAAGTTGTTCTTATCTTACAACTCTATAATCAACAAAAACTGCTGCAAGAAGATCTTGATCATTTTTCAAAATGGTACCGATTAAACTTAATGTTACTTAATATTGATAAATGTAAGTGTATGACATTTACGAGGAGGCAACATATTTCTGCTAAATAATCTACAGGATCAAACTCTGAATCATGTATTTATATCTGTTGATTTGGATATTACCATGGATTCCAAGTTAAGTTTGAACTTGCATATCAACTCGTGAGTGAACAAAGCTAAACGTTCTTTAGGGTTTGTTAAACGATGGTCAAACGAATTTAGCGACCCTTATACAACACTTCACTTGTTACACCCATCCTTGAGTATGCATCTGCTGTCTGGAATCCTTAATATACTTACTTACTACATATGTAAGTAAAATTGAGTCAGTTCGATAACAATTTCTTATTTTTGCAATGAGGGATTTTTGTTGGAATCTTCTCTTGAACATCGACATTAATAAGCAGATGAAAAATGCTGAATATAACATTTTTTATAAAGCTTTTACTTTTTACTTTACTTTCAATGGCACAACAGCCCATTGAGGGCCTAGGCCGAGCTTTTCGCATCCACTCATGTTGTGCGTGTTATATTTGTACATGAATGGAAGGGACCTACAGTTTAATGCCGAATATGAACGGCGAAGTGAAAAGCTTTTCATGGCAATTTTTACTCTTGTAGGGTGAGCCATTGCCTGCCAAAAGGTGGTGCCGTGTAGAAAAATTATTATTTTTACCATGCTACTCTGCTTAGCAGCCCAACGCATTTCCACTACGCCACAGCGACCACATAAAGCTTTTGAATGGTATTTTATCTTCATATTTGCTAAACGAAATAAACTTTAATATACCCTGCAGAAACTCACGTTATTTTCGGATATACGCAGCTCATTACATATTTTTGTATATGATAAGGGCATACATACTTTATGAGACGGTTCCGAGTCTTGTTGGAACGTCCATGGTGTACAACCGATATGTTTGCGTGCCCACTGCTTTAAAGCAGATTCCAAAACATTTTCCCGATAAGTCGCATTGACTTTTACATCAGGCTCGATGAAAACGATTGGACAGCATCCAAGAAAGAAAATTACTTCGGGTGGCTTAGTAGGCTCAAATTTTCGTAAGTGCGTTCAGTTAAGTAAACACGATCATTTTGAAAGTTCATGAGCTGGTTAATAGGGAAATTTCTCTCAGCAGAGAACAGAATATTTGGAAATTCGTCACAATTTTGCAATCTCTAATAACATCATTTGTTAATGATAGTTTAAAAAATGCTTAATAAACTAAACTTTATTTGAGTGAAATCGGACTGTTGGTTGGTTTTTCATGTCTCCGTAAAAATTCTACAATTTTTCTGGTTTAATGTAAAAGTTAATGAAAATCCGACACTATTTATGTTTTTACCACTCGTTGGATGCGTTGGACTGTTACGCTTACGTCCGAGGTTCGAATTTCGACACAGGCAAAATCAAAAAGTAGAAAAGACCATCACCACCTCGTGACAGGTAATGGCAACCCTACAAGAGTAAAAGTTGCCTGTGAAAAGCTTTACACTCTGCCGTGCGGAATCGGCATAAACTGTAGGTCCCTTCCATTCATGTACAAATACAACACGCGCAATATAAGTATGTGAATGCGAAAAGCTCGGTCTAGGCCCTCCATGGGCTGTTGTGCCATTAAAAGAAAGAAAAAAAAGGTGTAAACTCATGCGGAGGCGGGAAATTGAATTAAGGAATACTCTATTCGTAAAAAAAAAATTATTTTTCATTTACTATTATTATATTGGTCTCCAATTTTATGAACCACTTCAGAAAAAAGCGTTTGTTTCGTCGACAACCTCTTCATTCGGCCCAAATCTCTTACTGCGCCGAGCCAATTCTTCATGTTTGGAAACAAGAAATAGTCACAGGGTACTAAATATTTATCCCCATTTTTAGTTTTTGCTTCAAATCGGCGTCGAATCGATCCAAAAAACTCTGAACAAATTGCGCTGGTGATGATCGTCTTACCCTTTTCAAGGTAATTGATGTGAATGAAACCAAAAAACTGTCGCCATTACCGACAGATGCACCCTTGGCCTTCTTCGGCTTGGATTCGCCCATTGTTTCGACTGTTCCTTGGTCTTTTGAGTGTTGAATCCAGGTTTCGTTCACGTTTACGAAGCGGCACAAGAACTCTTTCAGAGCGCAGTTAATGATACTATTTATTTTGAGAAACTGGTCCAAATACTATAGTAGCACTATATTATTTAGTTCCCCAAAAATATTGCACATATTTCCTATATAAATTTAAGAAGGAGCTAGTTTTAGCACGCAGAGAGTAGCATAATAACCTATTTTATTGTTTTTTTCTTTGATTTGTTCTACATATGTTTCGAAATCTATATGTGGAATAACTTTTTTTTTCATTTTTATGCCGAAATAATTTGTTGACCTTATCCCCAACTTCACCACTTTCGTTTCGATAGTGGTGTGGTCCATTGATTTTATGAAACTTTGATAGTAAGTACTGAAGACTTACATAAAACAGCTTGCAAACATATTCATTTATATGTTTTCAAAACAGCTTGCAAACATATTCATTTATATGTTTTCAAGCTGTTTTATGTTATGAAAGCCTTCAGCGAATAACTTCACACAGAGTCTAGCATGTCAATTGTTTCGTTCAGGCTGAATTCTAACCTTCTTTGTATCCAGCAACTATCACATTTTTTGTACTGGTTTGTTTGCTGTCGTCATTCATTGTATTCTCTAATGATTATGATTATTTTATTGCATAAAAAGAACAGTGACTCGTTCGTCTTGATAATTTAAATGTGGGGATTTTGTGTTGCGGTTCTCTTATGCGAGACACTTTCGTTAGTAGTCCACGATACTACCATATCAAGTCAAAACAAAAACAAATTAGAGCCACACGTTTACTTGTATGACTAACATTTATTAATTTTCTTTTTTGTTTTCTTTTCTTTCATACAGCTCACACCTATAATCTAATATAAAATAAACAAAACGAGACAAGGCAAGAAGCTTACAAAAGAAGCTAAAGCAAAGACAGCGACAACGACGACGCAGGCGACGGCGTTAAAAGAAACTTATATTTGGCACAGCCGCATTTCATCAGCGCGCCACAGGTGAAATTAGGGTGAAAGTCAAGATTGAACTACTTTGCAGGCAAAAGTAAAAGATACACCTTTAAAATATTCACACAAAAGTCACACAAAAAATAAAGTAACCGAACATGAATAAAGCTGGAAAACATATACAGAGCGGTGCAAATGCGGGCATCATCGGCATGGGCGGTGGTGGTGGAGGTGGCGTTGGCGTTGGCATTGGCTTTTTAACATCACCCAATTCAGCTGGCGCAGTAACGTCGCCGGCACAAAAGAACGTTATCAATTCGATAATGAGTTTTTTACCCGACAATCGTCCCATCACTTCATTGCAAATTGTTGAAGATTATGAAAAGTACGTATTCATGCCATCCAACCTTTTCATTAGTGCAGAGCGTTAAGTGCCTGCCACATACATAATTAATTACAAGGCACATGCACTTGCACTTAAATGATTGCTAAGTCTGCACTTCTTTGCATTAATGCATACATTTCTGGTTTTAATTTCCTATTTCTCTATGTTATATTTTTAGATGCCCTAAGAATTTCACAACAGTACATCGTACTTATGACCAAGATGCTGATGCCGATTTATGGCGTGAAAATATTCTATTTGGCCGACAGACAACGCGCTACTTGTGTTTATCGAAGACTGAAGGCTTGCCCGAATATGTTGTGGAAACTTTAAAGTATGTACCAATCATTCAATTGGATATGCACATATGCTGTCATTAAATCTAGTTTTGTTCGTTTGCAGTTAAATTTTTCATGATATTTTAGTCGGTTGTTGATTGACAAATTTGCATTGCTTATATTATTTACGGAATTTTTATAGCTTCCAGAACCAGAATATTTTAATTATTCATGATAAATAGATGGCGCTAGGTGTGCATGGCTCAATAACCAATCCTAAGGCTCAGATTAAATGCTTCTATGCCAAGATTTAAACTATAAACATAACCTTAGGAGTAACTTTTTGATATTGACCGTCTATGCAATCTCTTGAAGTTGGAAACTGAAACTTTTAGTAAAAATTAGACACACAAAAAATAAGTTCTTAAAACCTAGCCTGAACCGGATTTAGCCCCAACCTTTATATTCGATTGGAACTTTCTTGAAATCACCATCAAGGCACAGAGGAAAGCAATGCAATTTTTGGCTTCGAAGGATCTGAGAATTATTAAAAAAAATAATTATCTAAGAATCTAAAGGAGTGCTGACAGGTTATTCTACATCTACCTTTTCAAGACTTGAACCGAAGTTAAATTCAAGCCAATAGTGATATACAACATATAATGTCTAAAATTTAGATTTACTACATTACTTTACTTTACTTTTAATGGCACAACAGCCCATGGAGGGCCTAGGCCGAGCTTTTCGCATCCACTCATGTTGTGCGTGTTATATTTGTATATGAATGGAAGGGACCTACAGTTTAATGCCGAATCCGAACGGCGAAGTGAAAAGCTTTTCATAGCAATTTTTACTCTTGTAGGTTTGCCATTGCCCCTGCCCCTGCCAAGAGGTGGTGCCGTGTAGAAAAATTATTTTTTCTACTTTTTGATTTTGCATGTGCCGAGATTTGAACCCCGGACACTCTGCGTAGCAGTCCAACGCACTACCACTACGCCACAGCGACTACATAATTTTCATAAATAAATGGAAAACTTGATCCATAATAAAATGAGATACGCCAAAATAATATCTAATCAAATTAAATAAAAAGATTCAAACGTATCTGCATAATTAAGTCGGTGTAGTCTAAAAATGGGGTAAGTAGTTTTTGTTTTTTTTGTTTATTGTTGCATTTAACACACAGGGTGTACCCCTATGAATGCAGAGTATTGTGTCGAATGGAAGGAAGATTGATAGGTGCGAGGAAGAGAGGAGGGAGAATGAGAGAGTGAACGTGATCACACAGGACACCGATAAAGAGATAATCAGAAAAATAATCAAGGTTTTTAATTGGAAGTGTATCATTTCTAGTCGAACTCATTTCATTTTCTTTGTCGAACTGTAAGGAATCTAATCATTTTAACCCTTGAATGCAAACCTTTAATCTTCATAACTCACTAGTAGGAGCGTAGTCATGCCTCATTATTCGGAGTGGTTTTACTAGAAATATCAAACTAAATAATTAGTGCCTTTTATGATTGCATTTCTGTATACTGTGATTGTTTTATCTTTAACGTGGGAAAATCATATTTCGACCTTACTGGTACAACTGTCTGGGTTGTTTTCCCCTTGTATTCAAAACACTTTTACGCCATTCGTGCGTTTTGCATGCTGTAAAATTTAAGCGCCAACTATGCCATCCTGCTTTGAGCCAGTGCTTAGAGTAGTATTTGAAAGTTTATGAGATCGCTCATTCTTTCAATAAGAATGTTAAACTTCTTGTGGAAGATTGGTTTCACAGTGGTATAATCAATTATTTTTATACGAATCTATATCTACTATTAAGAACTTAGTAAAGTTTGTATGTACATTGTACATACACGCACTGATGATCCCTTTAAATGAAACGATTTTAAACGGGTTTTATTCCTTGATTTAAACAATTATCTGAGGCAAGGGCAGAACTTCGTATTTCACGCTCATTCTCTCTTCACCTCCGTTTTGTCAGTAAATATAGTTTGTGGCAAACTATGTCCTCTAAAACTGTCCATAACTGTCCAGTGGGTTCAGATCAGGACTGATAGACAGACGGCCATTCTTCAGAGCAAATGAAAGCTGGCAAATTGTTTTGAAGCCAGGTCTGGGTCGTCTTAGCCTTATGGGCTGGCGCAGAATCCACGGTTGGTTTTGGAACAGGGAATGGTCAAGTGGCTTCACAACAGCTTCCAAAACTGTTTCTTGTTAAACTTTGGCCGAAGTTTTGATCCCTTGTTTGCAGAAATGCAAGTCAGTGACGCCATCGTAAGAGACACCCAACCAAACCATGACTGAAGCTGGGTGATGACCCTTTTCGACAAGTGGGATCAGGACAGATGTTTCCTTAGATGACCGTGCATACACCCTATCATTCTACTTGCTACATTTTTCCTGCATGTTAAAAAATGTTTATCGGTAAACATGATTTTTATGTGCAAGTTATCAGCGTGCTTCACCAAAAGACGTTTGGATTTCTCTACCCTACTTTTTTTTCCAAAGCTGCAGTCAACACAAATCCGGTGCAACGTTTGAAGGCATAAAGTCATAAATATTTTTTAATAATTCCAGCGATGGACTTTTGCGTGATATTCATCGCATTTCGCTGAATTCTTGATTTGAAAGTTTTGATGACTTGCGGCGTGCGAACTGTACGTAGACGACCCGACCGGTGGCGGTCTTTGATAACTCCAATCTCCACAAACAGTTTTATGCACCGGTAAATGAATATGCGACTAATCCCGAGTGGGCGGAGCGTTTTGAAAATATCGCCTTTTTTCATTTGAAACTTAAAAACTGCTATAACAGAGATACAGTTCTCATTAGCTGACTATTCCCGTTACAGACTAATAGAGGTTAACCATATGGTAATAACAGGGTATGTTCAATTCTACTATTGGAATCGGTGTGTTCAATTTTGTAAAAGTATTTATGTCCCTACTAAGTATATTCTACATTATGAATTTTTAATTTATAAATATGAAAATAAATAATTTAAATTTAATTGTTATGCTTTCAAACGCACGTGCTAATTTCAAAGTGGTTATCTATTTATTTCTATTCAACAAAATGAGGCCAACAAAAAAACAATACAATAGTATTTTCAATACTGCATTTGCTATGCTCGTCGCTTATCTCTGATTCGTACTTCTGAAGCTGCTGCATGAATGTTTACTTGTTTTTACTTCGTTTGACCGCACATTCTATCATTGTTGTCTTGTGTTCAAGTCAAAGTCCATGCAACGTCAAAATCTGAATGGAAATTCAGTGCATATATTTTAATAAAACAAACTATAGGGTGTTTTTTTTAGAAGTGTGGTTTTCAAGAAGAAATAAAACGCGTATAATTTAATGTTATGGCCAAGAATTTAGCTTTATTATAAATAAAAGGATTTGCCATTATGTTTTAAAAATGATTTCGGGCTAGTGGCCGCCGTGGCTGGTTCGAATAAATTCCAGCTGAGAGGCCCAATTTTCGACCACTTTTTGCAGCAATTGGGGCTGTATGTCAGTAATAACGCGCCGAATATTCTCTTCCAAGGCGTCAATCGTCTCGGGCTTATATGCGTAGACAAGCGACTTCACATAACCCCACAAAAAATAGTACAGCGGTGTTAAATCGCACGATATTGAAGGCCACTGCCACAGGCCCACGACGCGAGATAATGCGCTCACCAAAAGTTTCCTTCAATAAATGGATTGTTTCGTTGGCTGTATGGCATGTAGCGCCGTCTTGTTCACATCAACATCCTCCAATTCAGGCACGAAAAAGTCATTAATCATGGCTCTATAGCGTTCTTCATTGACTTTAACATTATGACCGGCTTCATCTTTAAAGAAATATGGACCAATGATTCCCTCTTCCCATAGAGCACACCAAACAGTCACTTTTAATCAAGTTACAGCTGTCTGCCTAAAAGACCAACTCCGAAAAAAGTATTGCCAGATTGAAAACCACACTTCTAAACAAACACAAACCTTTGCAATCAAAAGGTAAATAGTTTTCTTTGAATGTAAACCAAATATGATTATCATATCAATTTAAAGATGTTGTTGGAAATTCGAGTACATATATACAGAATAGAGCGCAATTCGCAATTATAATATTTAACCCTATAGTTCCCAAGCAGGCCTATAGATAGCGGGTTATAACATCAAAACGGATGTTACCACGTAACCAATAAAACAGTAGCCTGGAAGTACACTTTATCATATCGTATACGCTTCGGCTATGAGGTACGATGTGTATTACTGCCACTGGAAGCAATCAAAGTCAAAAATGTTCGAAAATCTGAAAAATTAATTATTTAGATTGAGTTTGAGAATTTTGGTTAAAAAAAAAAACAAATAAATACAACAGTCTAGCTAAGAATAGGAGCATTCAATATAATTTTTTTATAATATATTATTGAATAAAATTGCTAACAGGCCCACAATTGCTTTGGGGGATCCGTTCTTCCCGACTTCATAAATCCACGCCAATGAATTTTTTTAAGTTTTTGAGATCAATTTTGTGATCTTAGCCTTTTACATTTATATTTCTCTATTATAATTTTTTTAGGTCAATCAAAAATTTGGTAACCAGAGGGTTAAGTCATACATTAAGAAGAAAACATTTGCTGCCAATAAGAAATTGAATATTTTAATTAGAAAGTTAAGGGTTTGTAATTGAAATGAAATTAAATTTACCTAGTTCTCGATCGATCAAGATAATAAGAAAACAATTTTTAATTGCATATACAGTGTCGGGCAATCAAATAAGAACACCTTGAACTATAAAACTTCCATTGATTTTTTTTTATCGGACTGCTTATAGCAAAAATTTTTTATAGAGAAGAAAATAGTATGGTATATACTTTATAAATTTCTAGGTGGCAACACTACATTTAAATATTTTCCCAAATAAAAAATTTGAAGCGAAGCATTCGAAGGAGGACAATGAAAATAAGAACAACAGACGAATAAATTTATATTTTAAAAAGAATTTTAAAAACTTAAATTTGTTTATAATTTGTACTGGTGAGCATTTAAATGGTAGCAATGAGGGTAATTCAACAAATTAAATGTAAACTATTTCGTAATGTCACAGCAAGATGGGTCGAGCAAAGCACTGTAGCAAGGAGGAGCATATTTTGGTGAAAAAACTGCGAAATGAGGGACAAAGCATCCGCCAAATAGCTAAAATTATTAGCAGATCCTCGACATTTGTCTACCAATCTTAATTACCTCAAAAATTTCATTGCAAGAGAGGTAGGCCCCGCAAAACTACAAGTGCAGTTGACAATAGCATACAAATTTTGGAGGCGCTCGATCCATTTAAGGCAGCTGCCGCAATTAGAGAGGAGGCAGGGCTTCAAATTTGTGCTCGATCAGTAAGGACACGTTTAGTGGAAAAAAAGCTGTATCGGAGAACAGCACGAAAAGTACTAATGTAAAGTGAATTTTGCTGGAAGTCATGGCAAACGTTGGGTTAGGCGCCCGAAAAATGCAGAATTTAGCCCAAAATATACTAGGAGGACGTTTAAGCACGGAAGTGGAAGCATCATGGTATGGGGATGCTTCTCTTGGTATGGTGTGGGCCCTCTGTATTCGATAAAAGAAACGATTGACAGATTTCTTTACGTAAACATCCTTCAGAAGGTGATGCTTCCTTATGCTGAATGGGAAATGCCCCTGAAATGGCAAATGCAACAGGATAACGACCCACAGCACCCCCCAATCCTTGCGCGAGATTGGTTTTCCCATAATGGAATTCCCCTTATGACCTGACCTGCACAATCTCCTGACCTTAATTCAGTCGAGAACTTGTGTAATAATGTCAAAGAGAAGATTGGCAGTACCAGAGCTAAAAACAAAGACGAATTGTGGCAAAGCATTCAAAGAGCATGGTGTTCCATACCCCAGGCTACTTGCGCGTCTCTGGTGGAATCAATGCCTAGAAGGTGTAAGGTAGTTTTAATTAACAAAGGCTATTCCACAAAATATTAGCATTAGTGAACAATTTGAGTCAATAATTTATAAATTTTTTTTTTTATACTACTGTGGGCAAAAAGTAGTAAGACTTTTTAATTTAAATTTCGCGCGGAAACCCATTCATCAAAATATTATTTTTTTAAGGTTGGTATGACTGTCGGTGCCAAATGTCACATCAAAATAATCATTAGTGTTTAGTATACGCTTGTCTTTCTGAAGTAAAAAAAGTGCATTCGGCGATTTTCACAATGAGTGAAATTATTCAACAAAGAAGTTCCATTAAATTTTGTGTGCGGAATCAAATTTCTGGTGCCGAAACGTTCAGAATGTTGCAAAAGGCCTTCGGTGATAATTGTATGTCGCAATCAAGTGTTTTAGATTGGTACAAATTGTTCAAAGATGGTCGAGAACGCGTTGACGACGAACCACGTCCAGGACAGCCATCAACATCAACTGATGATCAACACGTCTGGTCAATAAAATCAAGGAATTGGTGCTCGAGAATCGAGAATCGACGATTAACAGTCAGAGACCTTACTGGCATCGTTGGAATATCGGAAGGATCAGTGAAAACCATTTTAAAACATCATTTGGGCCTAAGAAGAGTGAATGCATGATTGGTTCCAAAATCACTGCATTGGTTTTACGAGACCATTTTGCCAAAAATTCGACTGATATCGTTCCGCAACCACCCTACCACCCTATTCGCCTGACTTAGCACCGTGTGACTTTTGGCTATTTTCTAAACTCAAAAAACCGCTTCGTGGACCGGTTGACCGTTTTGAGTCAATTGAAGACATTAAACATGAATCGCTAAGCGCATTGGAGGCTATTCCGGAAATTGACTTTAACAACTGTTTCGAGAATTGGAAAAAACGTTGGCACAAGTGTATTGGGGCCGGGGGGGATTACTTTGAAGGGAACGAAATAGATTTGGAAGAATGAATAAAAAAATTTGAAATTATGAACAAAATCTTACTAACTTTTGCCCACAGTAGTATGAAGTGTTGTTATTGGTTTGTCTTTTTGAAATGTGATTTTATGTATAACTTTAAAATTTATTTTTTTACAAAGAATTGATTTTGTTTTTGTTTTAAGAAAAAATTAAACGTATATAATAAATGAATAAAAGTAAATACCTTTTAAATGTATCATAAGCATAGAGAAATATTTTTTTAATGTTTTTGGTTTCAGAACAAGGTGTTCTTATTTATTGTCCGACACTGTATATGTATATTGGTTTTCTTTAATGCGCGAACAAATTCTTGCTGAACTCATTTTTACTCTAACACACAACAGCGAAGCTATTCTGTAATATAACGTTAAGAAATTATTATGCAGCCAAGTGCAAAAGTTAATGCCTGCCAGCAATAGGAAAGTCCATTGACACTCTCAATAATGAGCTAATTTAAATGTACGAAACTATTCCTTTCCTTTGTCTATTTCTTTTTCTTTTTCAGTGATAACTACCGACATATTTCTAGACAAACGAATAGAGTTTATATGTATGTAGATATAAAGTAGCAAATAATAAAATGAAGTTGAATTCTTTAGACTGGGCCATAAAATAATCACTGTTACTATACTTTTTTTTTAAGCTGTTGCTTTTGCTTACTACAGCGCTATCTTATCATTCCTTTGTGATAGTTAAGCACAAAATAAATTATTTCAAAATGACGTATACCATTATACATTATTTTTATTTATAAAATGCATAAGATTTTATTATTTTTATTGATGACTCATACGATTACATATGTATGTACAGTGGTGTGCAAATCATTTGCAACTGCCATATATATAGACGTTTATAAAACGAACAAAAAAAAAGTACATATAGGATTAGGCGATTGAAGTGTATATCTGGCAACGTGATATTGCCAACTATGTCAAATTACCAATTACCAGTACCAATGACAGCTGTTTATATAGTTTACAAGATACCACAAGCATTTACGTCTTATAGAAGTTTTATAGAACAAATGTTATTCGAAATGGAATTCAAACGTAATAGTCTGATTGCGTTATATTTGAGTGGAAAATCACAATCAGCTATTGTTCGTGAGCTCAGGCATCTCAAAGCGAATAAAATGTTTGTGTATCGCTCCATAAGTCGTTATAATGATACAGGCAGCATTGCCAAACGCTATGGTGGTGGACGAAAAAAAAGATGCAACATCACCTGAAATGGTTCGGAAAGTGAAGGCTTGACTTGAACGACCTCCACTTCGTAGTGGTAATCAAATGGCCAAAGAACTGAAAATATCCCAGCGAAGCTTTACTTACTTTTGATGGCACAACAGCCCATGGAGGGCCTAGACCGAGCTTTTCGCAGCGAAGCATCCACCGCATATTCCAAAATGAGCTAAAAGTAAAGCGTTTCAAGTTCCAGAAGGCACATGATCTTACACCAAATAAAACAAAAGTTAGACTCGAAAGAGTAAAGGAGTTTTTACGCTTGCACGAACGTGGTGAATTTCCAAATATTGTGTTCTCTGCTGAGAGAAATTTCCCTATTAACCAGCTCATGAACTCTCAAAATTATAGTGTTTACTTAACTGAACGCACTTACGAAAATTTTAGCCTACGAACGGCCACCCGAAGTAATATTCCATCTTAAGTAATGGTATGGCCAGCTGTGACCGCCGATTGTCGCTGTCCAATCGTTTTCATCGAGCCTGGTGTCAAAGTCAATGCGACTTATTATCGGGAAAATGTTTTGGAAGCTGTTTTGGGCACGCAAACATTTCGGTCGTACACCATGGACGTCCCAACAAGATTCGGCACCGGCACCGTCTCATAAAGCCCGTGTGAACCAAGAATGGTTACAAAACCATGTCCAAACTTCATTTCGTCCACATAATGGCTTTCGAATTCGCCAGATGCAAATCCGATGGCCTGTTCCATCTGGGCCATTTTGGAGAGCAAGGTGAGGACTAAAAAATATGCCAGTATGGATGCGCTGAAGAAAGACATTGTACGGGAATGGGCCAAAATACCGCAAGATCATATTCGGTCAGCATACAACTCATTTTTTAACCGTTTGAAGGCCATAGTAAAGGCAAAAGGTGACCACATTGCGCTAAAGTGAATGGATTCTAAAATTTTTATTATTTCCGTATTATGATCGTTTGAATAGGTAACAGTTCAATCGCATAACCCGTACTTCACTAATACAAAAACAAAACTTAACTTCAATTTAAAAATGTATCGTAGTTGGCTGTGCAAAACATTTGCAACTGCTAAATTTTTTTCATAGAAAGGAAAGAATTTAAAATTTTTATAACGGGAAATGCATTTTTTTTTGTTACATTTGCATTTTTTCTAGTAACTGATTGCAATTTTTTTTTTTTATTTGGTTAGTTTATTATTTGGTATTATAGTGATTAAACCTTTGGGAGTTATAAAAGTGTATTGGACAATTTTGTAAAAGAAATGGGTGGAAATAAATATATTTTTTTTACTAAATCCAATATTTTGAAAGATTACAAACATAAAATGACTCAAAAAGAAAATGTTCAGTCATGCCAGATGCAAGATGGAAAACCCCGCAAGACAAACGACGGAGAGGATCCAGAAATAATAAAATTCATAAAGAATAAGCCTCAGGCATCTTCAAAAGAAATCAGAAACACATTCAAATAAAATGTGGCCACTATGAGACGTAGAGCCTTAGAAGCTAATCTTCGCAATTTCAAACAAGTAAAAAACCCATTTGATTCAGCGAAAAATCATTTGGCTCGTCTCAATTTTTCGTGGAATCATTTAAACTGGACTTCTGCCAATGGAAAACAATTATATTTTCTGATGATTACAAATTTTATTTGTTGGGATCGGATGGTAAAAGTCTAGTGAGAAGAAAGGGTGAAAGGCTGAACCCGAACATCATGGTCTGAGGTTGCTTCTGTGCAGAAGGAACCGTTCCGATTCACCGTGTTGAAGCAATAATGAAGTATCACAATTATAAAGGCGTAATGAGTGAGATCGAAAAAATCGGATAACTTTAAATTGTCCTAGCATTGAAATCCCTTATGTAAATAAAAAAATGTAAACAGGTTTGAAAAGAAAATTTAATTTCTGATAAATAATTCAATCAATAAAATTATTGTTTGTTGTTTTTTACAGAATTCGGACAGCTTTTCCGGTATGCCTGCCATTAGCGCCTTTACTGTAATTTCCGCGACTCTCTTGGCGGCAGCATTCCACTTATTTCTAAAATCTTCCATGGATTTAGCTTCTTTGTTTGTTGCCTTTAATATTCTTTTCACTAGAGCCCAATATCTCAAGATAGGCCGCAGTTCTGGGCAATTTGGTTGGTTGGCGATTTTTGGTACCAATTTGATGTTTTGGTCTTCGAACCATTTAAGGCCAAAAGAAAGTAGATACATTGTTCTTTCTAATGAAGGGCAGCAATCTCTTCTGGAGGCACTCCTTCACATAAATTTCGGCGTTAACAGTGCCACTTTTACTCTTTAGCCCACAACTACAAATCGCTTGCCATACCAGAAACTTCTTCGGTAACTTGGACTTTTGTTTTGTCCTAAATCTTTCCTCAACTCCTCCTCGTTCCTTTGCGGTGTAAAACTCTTGACCAGGCACGTATGTTTCATCGTGCATAACACAGCAATCGAATTTTTGGAAAAAACTGTCTTCAACTTTTTGCTCGGCTCTGGGCTACCAAGTTCTTAGTAGCGTTCCTGTCGGGTACTGACTGCACTTTGTATGCTTTAAGGCCTGCATCTTTTTTAATTTTACGAACTAAAAACTCACTGCAATTCGATTTTTCCGCCAATTTTCGTTTAAACATCGTTGGATTCTTCTCTAAGAGAGCAACGACTTTCTTCTTTTGTGGAGACACGAAACCGCATTTCCTTCCAGAACCATATTTTCTAGCAACTGTTAAGTCTGTATTCAATTTTTTCAGAATCATCGAGACAGTGTTTTGTGCAACTTTCGCCTTATTTGCAATGGTTTCCTGGTTCCACTGCGGATTTTTTCGAAATAATTCAACAACTAAATCGCGTCTTTCCACTTCCGATGCCATGACTCAACTGAAAGTTCACAAGTCAAAAAACATGTGATGTGAAAAGCTTTTCATAGCAATTTTTACTCTTGTAGGTTTGCCAGTGCCTGCCAAGAGGTGGTACCGTGTAGAAAAATGATTTTTTCATACAAAGTTCTTTATTCGTATCTTTTTTAGTTACCGAAAATCGATGATTTAGCTCTATGTGTTCTCAGTTGTAAATGATTTGCACAGCACTGTACACGTTTTTTGCATTAAATTTATTGTATTCGTTGTTTGAAAACAATTGCAGCTACCTCCACCTTTCTTGTCCAACTCCTGCTTATCGTAAAATTTGTATTCAAGAGAAAATATTTATATTGATTTTAAAATGAAAGTAAACATTATTATTTCTTATAATCTAGTCAAAGATAACTGTTTATTTATACATAACTACACACCTGGACAAAATAATAGGTGTGAACAAATTTTTTTTTCAAAAAAGATTGGCTTTCATATATTTTTTATTATCCTTCAAAAAATAAATTAGTTTTCAACATAAACATACTTCAGCGACATAACAAAACATAAAAGGTTTTAAAAACTCTAACTTAGATTTTGGTTAATTCATAAAATACACAGATTTTCGATTGGACAAAATAATAGGTGTGCACAAAAAACTTAGGAATAAATATTGAAATTTTGCTGGTTATGGTTCCGTGTTTCACTGAATTAGTAAGAACGCATTAATACCCAGAATATCCACCATTATTCTTGATGGCTTTTTCGATTCTTCTGGGCATTGACGATATCAACTTCCGGCAAGTTTCTACAGGAATGTTGTACCAAATTTGTTTAATATTTTACCATAACTGAGTTTTGATTTGGCGTTTAAGTTCTCCCCAGAGGTTCTCAATAGGATTTAGATCTGGGGATTGACTTGGCCACTCAAGGACGTCTACATTATGCTCTTGGAACCATGCTTTGACAACTCGCGATGAATGTTTAGGATCATTGTCCTGCTGATAATTCCACAAAAGCGGCATATTATCCTCGGCATATGGTAACATACGCTCCAGAGAATATTGCGCCATTTTTTTTCTCCCTGTGAACCGCATCACGTTTTATGAATCTTTCGTCTTCTTCAAATTTGCAGTTCTAAGCAGAGGAACTTTTCGAGCAATCCTACCGGGTAGATTTGCGCTTACTAATAATCGTCTTGGAACGGTGGTGATGCAGCATTCCCAATCTCGCTTGCAATTGTTCTGGGCAACTTGAACGAGTCGCGTTTAGCTAATGTAACGATACGATTGTCGGTCACTAATGAAGTTTTTTTAGGTGCTCCACGCGTGTCCATAGCTTTTTCTGGCTTGAGAGCATTTGTAATGAAATTCTGAGACCGTTGTAGGTTTTTCCTTTGTCTCGGAGCTGACGAACAAGCCTTCTCTCCTCTGTACTGCAATGAACTCCACGACCCATCTAATATTATTAAAAATTATAATTAAACCTTTATTTAGTTCACTTTCATCGAAATCTTACCTTCTGGAACTAAATAACGCTTTAAATTTATTCACTTTTAAGTTTTACCAAAACACACCTAGTCTATTGTCCAGATCAATTTGAAGGTTGAACAAATAAACAAGCCGAATATTTATCGAGAAGAACTTTTGTTGTGGGGATTCCCCCATTTCATTCCACAACAGTGCTACCAAACTTCCAAATTTGCCTTTTGATTGTAGACCATGCCAATTAATTTTTTTCGCTTCATTTTAAAAATTTTTGGATTCACACCTATTATTTTGTCCTGGTGTGTACATACACAAATTATAGATATCATTATTATTTAGCCGATGCAGGTGCACTTCAGTTGGTTTTTTGTTTTAACTTGATTGGATTTATTTCCTGTTAAAGTAAATAATTAGTAAAATTTCTCTATTATCTGGACATTTTAATGCTAACAATAAATTCGCTTCCATAATTTGCAAAAGCCCTAACATTAAAATTTTCAAAATTGATCATCTTTGCAAAAAACTTTAGAGCCATACACCGAAAGCTTACGTTTTTTTTGTTTTAACTTGAAATTACAATATTTTGAAAACAACACGAGTGGCCAAAAATACAATAGAAGGAGTTGTAGTAGTTCAATGAAGTTTTGCACAAATACTCGTTGGGCAAATATTAAGAAATATTTTGAATTTCAACTAAATTGATAAAAGGACACGCCTATTTCCCATATAAGCTGTATCAAATCATTTTATTAAGATCGCACCTCGAGAGCTTTGGGGAAAGTAAAAATTGTTTCATACTTAGATTCTTTGAATCCTGATCTTAAAGAAAGCTCAATCGAAGTTATCGGAGTAGAATAAACCTACAAAATTGCTTGATGTTTATACTCACTTTCTATTTATCATGGTCAGGGAGATGAACCGTGCTGATCTTTTTTAAGGCATAGGAGTTATGTATGCGAAAAGCTCGGCCAAGGACCTCCATGGGCTGTTGTGCCATTAAAAGTAAAAGTATACTTTTCAAAACGCTCCGCCCACTCGGGATTAGTCGCATGTTCGTCTACCGGTGCATACAACTGTTTGAGGAGATTGGTGATATCAAAGACCGCCACAGGTCGGGTCGTCCACGAACCCCGCAAGTCATCAATACTGTCAAATAAAGAATTCAGTGAAATGCGATGAATATCAAGCTAAAGTCCATCAGTCGAATTATTAAAAAATATTTATTACTTGACGCCTTCAAACGTTGCACCGGATTTGTGTTGACTGCAGCTTTGGAAAAAAAGTAGGGTAGAGAAATCCAAACGTCTTTTGGTGAAGCACGCTGATAACTTGCACAGAAAAATCTTGTTTACGGATGAAAATTTTTTAACGTGCAGGAAAAATGTAGCAAGTAGAATGATAGGGTGTCATCCAAAAAAGTATCTGAATTGAACCCACGGGTCGAAAAGGTCATCACCCAGCTTCAGTCATGGTTTGGTGTCTCTTACGATGGGGTCACTGACTTGCATTTCTGCGAACAAGGGGTCAAAACTTCGGCCAAAGTTTACCAAGAAACCGTTTTGGAAGCTGTTGCGAAGCCACTTAACTATTTCAAAACCAGCCGCGGACTTTCCAGCAGGATTCTACGCCAGCCCATAAGGCTAAGACGACCCTGACCTGCCTTCAAAACAATTTGCCAGCTTTCATTTGTTCTGAAGAATGACTCTGATCTGAACCCACTGGATTTAAAATTATAGGCAATTTTAGAGGACATGGTTTGCCACAAAAGATACCCCAACATTGATTCTCTGAAGACTGCTTTGATTCGTGCTGTCAGCACTTTCCCAATGCACGTGATGCGTGCAGCTATTGATGATTGGCCAGTTCCACTTAAGGCGTGCGTGAAGGCCAAAGGCCTTAATTAAATTAATTATTTTTAATTTTATAACATCAAATGTGTGTAACAGTATTTATTTCTCTATTATGGTAAGTATGGATGTATGGTATATAGATTCATGTGTGCCAGAACTATACCACTGAATTATGCTTGGCTGTTAATAACAACTATATCTCCAAAACAAAAACTGACCATATCCACTTTAAATGATTTATTATACAATATAAAATTAAACTTAATTATAAAATTCATTTAAAATTTCACACTTGACTTGCATATGTATATGGTAATTACAAACATATGTATGCCAGTAAAATATGCAATTAAGCAAATTGTTCTGGTATTATTATTTTACTTTTTATATGACTAAATTTTATTAGCATGTTCTTGACCTACACCATATGGAAGATATTATTTTCAATGGTATACTATTCGCAGACGTCCACCAATAAAGCCAATTCAGATGTTAAGCATTCGACTAACACCGAGCATGGCCTAATACTAGAATGGCTTTATCACCTGAACAGTGTTTCTTGAAAAATTTTACCAATACTGAGCTTATTAACTCTCATAAATTGATTAAAATTGATTTCACTTTGGTATATATATTTTGATTTCCTCTTCTTTCTCCTTTTAATGGCACAACAGCCCATGGGCGGCCTAGTCCGAGCTGTTCATAGGCAGTTTTTATTCTTGTAGGTTTGCCATTGCCTGCCAAGAGGTGGTGCTGTGTGGAAAATTTTTAACCCCGGACACTGCGACCCGATTTCAACTGGAGAAGTACATAAGCGTTACATACAACCCTTCGGATTGGAATAGAGTTGTGATGTTAACGACCTTTAATATAGCTGAAAAAAATCGGAAATTTTCCAAAAGTGAATGAAATTTTTGTTTGGATCGATAAATCAATTCCTGCCGTTTCCTTTTTAAAGATAATTTCACTTAATTATTGCCCGCGACTACGCTTTAAGTGGTACATTCTGATGGTCAAATTTTGGCACATTTTTGCACACATTTCGGTCGGAATCTCACAAATGATGTGTTCAATATTGGCTTCCAAAGCAGAAATCGTGTTTGGCTTGTCCCTATAGACAAGAGACTTAACATAGCCCCACAAAAATAGTCTAAAGGGTCAAAACACACGAACTTGATGGCCAATTGACTGCACCAAAACGTGAGATTAACTGTTCACCAAATGCGCCTCTCAATTGATCCATGGTTTCGCGTGCAGTGTGGCATGTGGCACCGTCCTGTTGGAACCACATGTCGGCCAAGTCCAATTCTTGCATTACCGTTGTCATCGAACGGTATCTTTCTCCATTGACTGTAACTTTGCGGCCTTCATCGTCTTTGAAGAAGTACAGCCCAATGATGCCGCCTGTCCATTAACCGCACCAAATAGTGGTTTTTTCGGGATTCATTGGTAGCTGCTGAATTGCATCTGGCTGGTCTTCACTCCAAATACGGCAATTCTGCTTATTTACGTATCCATTGAGGCAAAAAGGAGCCTCGTCGCTGAAGAAAATTTTGCGATAAAAAAAGGATCGAATTTTGATAATAAATTTCAATAATTTGCAAACGTTGTTCAGGCGTAAGTCTATCCATGATGAAATGGCAAACCAAACTGAGCATTTTTTACTTTGACACATGTCAAAAATCATCCGAAATATTAACGTCAAAAACTAAGAATCAAAAAAATCGCCCTTTACATAAGTTTTAGTGATTAATTTTTGTATCTTGTCTTGCGGTAAACACTGTCTGTGCAAATAATACTTTGATAAGTTCTTTAAAATTTAAAATCTACTTATTTATTTTTTTAGCACTGATTCGGAATCTGCAAAAGAATTTAAATATACATATTCTGCTTTGTTCTGAATCATGTCCTGCATAAGGTTCCTTACCTACATAAATTGCATTGCTTTTTAAGTTGATGAATACGTTATAGCCTTACTTTAATGCTAGTTTAAGTGCCCAGCCCAAGCAATGAATTTTAGCGTAAATTAACGAATTAAGTTTTAGGAACAATGACCAATTTTATCTCTCTCTCCCAATTTTTACTTGACTAGACAGTTGCTTTTCCGTGGTTTTTTGATGGAACATGAAATATCAAAGAAATCAGAATTAATAAAGTATTTGCGCATTAGTTTAAAACGTGCAAAGCACGATCGGCAAACAGTGAATGAAAAGATTTTCATGCTTATAAACATACTTATACATACGATTAGGAACTAAAAGAGATTTAATTAACCCAAATATAAAATAGTCACGTTCACAAAATGCAGTAAAAAAAAATATACCATATTTAAAAAATGTTTGTTTTTTATATTTACGACGGGGTTAAAAGATGATCGTCGCAGCGAAAATTGTCACGGAAATAATGTACAGCGCCCTCTTTCAATCGAGTTTGAAAAAACTAAATGTTTTTGTTTGAAATGTAACATTTTTGTTTGAAATTTCAATTTTCACGAGAAACTGATGGGAAGCGCGTAGCTCCAGACAGGTTTTAATATAGCTTTGTATAATCTTACCTTATTTTCTAAGCTGAGCTGCGAATTTAACCAGTACATCTTTTTTTTGGCTTTTATGTTCAGTTGTTTTTGTTTAGGTGTGATTTATTTCTTCCAGGTACTTACGTGCTACCTAAGTGACCTCCACGATATCTGACACTACCGGTGTGAGGTATTTTGATTCCATTTAGAGTGACAAGTGGGTAGTCACCTCTTCTTAGAGCAAATATGACTTGTACAGATTTATCCGGTTTAACTTTGATTTTCCATTTCTTCAACTATTTATCTATTTCATTTACTTAGTTGGAATTGAATTTGGGTAGATGCTTCTGCTGGAGTTACATTAAATCTATTATGTTCGTATCATCTGCATAAGTAGCTATGTGAACATCGTCATTTTTTGTCAAGTCTGCTGTGAATATGGTATAGAGAACTGGTCCCAGTAATGGCATGTAAAGGGTGATTTTTTTGCTACTTAGTTTTTGAAGTTTTTTGCTACTTGATGTGTCAAAGTAAAAAATGCTCAGTTTGGTTTGGTCTATTTCATCATGAATAGATTCTTGCTCAACAACGTTTGCAAATGATTGAAATTTATTATCAAAAATCGTTCTCTGTGTAAAATGTGTGTATCGCAAAATTGTCTTCAACGACGAGGCTCATTTTTGGATCAATGGATACGTGAATAAGCAGAATTGCCGTATTTGGAGTGAAGACTAGCCAGAAGCAAATCAGGAGCTACCAATGCATCCCGAAAAATACACTGTTTGGTGCGGTTTATGGGCAGGCGGCATCATTGGGCCGTACTTCTTCAAAGACGATGAAGGCCGCAACGTTACGGTCAATGGAGAAAGTTACCGTTCGATGAGACAGACTTTTTTCCGAAAATGCAAGAATTGGACTCGGCCAACATGTGGTTCCAACAGGACGGTGCCACATGCCACACTGCACGCGAAACCATGCATCAATTGAGAGGCGAATTTGGTGAGCAGTTATTCTCACGTTTTAGTGCAGTCAATTGGCCGCCAAGATCGTGTGATTTGTCCCCGTTGGACTATTTTTTGTGGGGCTATGTTTAACCTCTTGTCTACAGGGATAAGCCAAACACGATTGCTGCTTTGGAAGCCAACATTTAAGGCGTCATTGATGAGATTCCGGCCGAAATATGTGCAAAAATGTGCCAAAATTGGACCTTCAGAATGGACCACTTGAACCGTAGCCGCGGACAACGTTTAAGTGAAATTGTCTTTAAAAAGTAAATGGCAGGAATTGATTTATCAATCCAAATAAATAATTCATTTACTTTTGTAAAATTTCTGTATTTTTTTGAATGCTGAAAAACCAAGCTCTTAATAAATCACCCTTTAGCTTTGAGGTTTCGCCTTGTCTTCACCTTGCTTTCATCTTTTTTAATTTAATAATGACAATTGCTTACGTATGACTTTATTGGTAAGAAGTAGGGGGCAGGAAGTATTTTTATAATTTTATATAAGAGACCTTGATGCCAGACCATATAAAAAGCTTGCTTAACGTCTAAGAATACAGCACTGCAATACTTTTTGTTCTCCAGGTCGTCAGTTGCTAAATTTACCTTGTGGTGCCCTTGTGCGTGAGCTCTATGCGCATGTCTGAACCCAAAGTGATGTTTCGGTATGATCTCCTATTCCTCCAAAATCGGTAACTTTCTTCGAAAGAATATTCTTTCGGATATCTTCGATAAGGCCATCAATAAATTGATTCGACGAAGAATTTTGATTTTTCAGGTTTGCTTGGTATCTCAATCTCAATTGTATGATACTCAACATGATAACCTCAGCACATTTCCATTGGATTGGGAAGTGATCAAGTCATAGGATCGCGTTGAAGATGAGTGTTAACAACAGAATAACCTTGGGTAGCATACATTGCAGTATGTTGGCATCAATGTAATCATATCCTGGAACCTTTTTACAATTTAATTGGTAAACTCATTTGACAGGCCGATTTATATTGTTTAGAATCTCTTCATCATTCGATCCATCATTGATTGGATAAGGTTGAAATATTATGTATAGAATAAGTGTTCCGCAAATGCTTCAACTTTGTCTTCGTTAGATCTTCATTCATCTCCATAGCTGGAATGACTAGAAACATTCCGTTTAACTGCCCGTTTTAAGTACTTGTGGCTCTCCAAAGACTGTAATCATTATTTTTTGATAGCGGATCAAGATTTAAAAGAAATTGAGCTAATTATTTAAGTTCAGGCAGTCTCTTTTTGAGTACTTTTGCTGCGGCTTCGAGTGTTAAATTTGTTAGTGACTCTACAGCGTCATCATAAATTGGTAACCGATTTAAGTTTCGTTTTAAAGAATCACTTAATAGTCTTAATTCCACAAAATCTCACATGTGAACATATTTCTTCTCATTTTCAGAGTTATTGCTGAAAAGATACCACCGCCCAAAGAGTTCTCGCTGCTCTCACGTACAGCCGATACCGAACAGAAGGCGTGGCGTAAGCGGCAAATTGCCTATAAGCTAACCAAACGTGGAACTGTTACGCAGGCAGTGACTGACATTATTTTATGTTCTAAATTGAAAATTGCACCGGAAGGATTCAAATTAGCAGGGTATGTACATAGAAATACCTAAATATTAATTGCACTTTAATATAAAAAATACATTAAATTATAATTTTCTTTCGACTTAAATTGTAGTGATATAAATGGTGTATTAATATGTTATAAAACTGGTGCCATACCAATACGTTTGCCACCACCAGTGCCAGGATTACAATCTCCTCTATTGAATAGCAGCAGCAGCAGCAACTGCAATGGTGGCAGCGCAAACAGTGAGGTGGAAAAGGCATTGAATCGATTAAATCTTAATGGTAGTGGTGGCAGTAATAATGTGTTGAGTCCAAAGAAACCGGTAAATGTGAAATGAAAATAATGTACATATTTCTTAAAAGTTGAATTCAAATATTTTATTGTTATTGGTAGCTTCCACCTGTACCCTCCGATCATGATTATGAGGAGATACAAGCTTCCTATCTGATCAATTCACCACAACGTCCAGCACCACCACGCCCATTAGCTACCTTCAGCACTGCAACTAATACATCTGGGCATAGCGTTGGCACATTGGGCGCTTATTCTGAATTGGAGGGTGTACCGTTTATTATTAATCCAACGCTTAAGCAAACAAAAGAAAATGTAAGTTTTTAATCTGAGGTAAATTAACGATGATGATGTTAGTTTTGAAACAGTAGATTGTCATAACTTTTGTCAGAATAAATTTTTTTTTTTAACTGTGACTACACCATTGAACTAGTCCCCAAGACTTTTGTTTTATGTGTTTGCTGATTATTTGAAGGTATTTACTTAGCATTTTGAGTTGTTTGGTTTGAGTTCTGTACTGCAAATTAATGAAATACTTAAAAAATTGTTAAGGTGTGGGTGTGAATTTGCAGCCACTATGCTAATATCCGAATAACTAAACCAAGTTCAACTAACCAGACTTCAGAAACGGAAGCTGCGGGACAGTGACATCATGACCCACTGAAGTACTGAACGAGCTCTTGAATGTCGACTTTACTTTTTCAATGGACAAATTACCATACGCTGAGAAACAAACTCGAAAAGTATCTCGATGTCTTATTTCCTATAATGGATGACTGCAAGGGCGGCAAGTAGCTACAATAAACTACATACAATCTGACTTAAATCTTTGCAATGAAGGATACATGATGATTTGCGGAGCATGTCCTGCCAAATGCCGCATACGTATTTCAGTCAGAAATCTGTCGGTCAAAATTTTGAGCTCTATGTTTGCAAATACGAAACCAGCAAACATATCTCTTATGTTTCAGGTCTCCTCCGGTCATAGGAGTATAAGGAGAAATTAAAAGTTCAATCCACTTGCGAGGCAAAGTTTTTCCCTGCAGATCTCTTATGTGGAACATATTCTCGTTCCGTTAAAAGACGCACCCCAGAGGAATATGCGACAAATTTTCCTACATTTAGCTAATCACATCCAATAGAGGCCACTAGAGTTGCATGCATCTAAAATGGATCTAGAAGTGAGACTAATACTTTCGTAAGAAATAATTTTGCACAATATAATGTCCGGTTCAGCTTAGCTTCGAGACACAGGGCCCTATTGCGTTTCTCGATCGACAGTATTTAATTTTCGTATTGTTTAACTTAATCAACTAATGCGACTTTTGCGTTTGGCAGCTAACTATTATTTCATAATTCAAAAAATATGCTCCATTGAATTATGGTTTAATTAATCATCTATGAGGACGATGAGGAAACAATAGTTAAATTGAAAAGATTTATAAAAATTAAATGATACTTCCAATTTTTTGGAAATGGATTGAATGTTAATGAACGCTTGTCCAACCAGAAATTCGCTGATTGTTTGGTAGAAATTAATAACCATTTAGTATCACAAAAAGCTGTTCTGTTCTAAGTTAAAAAAAAAAACAAACTAAGCAATTGAAAATAAATTATATCTTTAAAATATCTTTAAGTTTTCACGCTAACCTAACCTAAGATTTTATTTTCCATCATATCCTTTTTGGTTAGCTGATGTGCAATGAAGAATAACCAAGTAATGAAACCGCATCAATATAACGCTCCGGTTTCGGTTTAGTCAAGTGTTTCGGTTTCGTTCTTCAACATTCATTCAGGTTTCGGTTTCGTTTCGGTTACAGTTTTGAAAGAAAGACATCAAAATAAATTAGGCAATCACACATGCGATTAATTGCGGCATTGCTCTTCACTGTTTTTTTTTTATTGTACATATACTTTCTTTTTTGTCCGAGCAAAATATTCAAATAAATGCCGACATGGATTATCTCTTAATCGCAGCATGTTGGGTCGCAGATGGAGAACATTCGACACACCTGAAATTTTAAGTTTATCAGGATTAAAATTAGAAAGTATAGGAAAAAAAATGTATTTTTTACTTTGTAGGTTTGAAATTCGTCAAACAATTATGCACAATCAGTGTTGCCAGACTTTCTCGATAAAACATCGCCGATGTGCGGCGCTGAAATAGGCTACAATCGCCGCCGTACATACTGGCATCAAATTCATACTGAATAAATTTTGAAATATAGGAAAAACAGATCCCTTTATAACAATGATCCAGAATAATTTTCTCAAAACCGAATTGAATCGTTTTCGGTTTCGATTTGGGTATTTTTTAGAATAACTAAAGTTAGACGACAGTTTTTGTGAACAATTTCTAGTGCCTTAAGATCAGATTTATATACAAATGAATTTGTAAACAGCTTGATTGTCTGAATTAACCAATTTTGGCACTGAAGTAATTCATACGTCGTAATCATAGCCAAAAATAAAGTACTGTAATCCCCGCTGTGGTCGCTGTGGCGTAGTTTGTTAGTGCGTTGGCAGAGTGTCACGGGTTCATATCTCGGCACAGGCAAAACAATTTTTCCACACGGCACTACCTCTTGGCAATGGCAATGGCAAACTTGCAAGAGTAAAAAGTGCCTATGAAAAACTTCTCGGGATTCCAGGTTCCTTCCATTCGTATACTTAAACATATAACACGCACAGCATGAATGGATGCAAGAAACTCGGCTTAGGCTCTCTATATGCTTGTTGCGCCATTAAAAAAAAATATACATTTTTGACTATGATTCTGTGCCTATCTCTTGTTGCCTTACTGTATGTAGGCTTTAAAACTTACTATGTACAGTCTGTTCAACAAAAAACGTTTTTCTCTAACAGACTGTATGTTACATTTATTTGAAAAAGTGTTTTATTTTTGAGAAATACATATTATTATGGTTTTCGACAGGAAGTTTAATATGCGGTCCAATCTCCTGCATTGTCTATAATTGCTTGGCATCTTTCGCGACAACTGGCAGCAAGAATTTCAGCATATTCCACGGAAGGAGACCTACACGTACTTTTCTGCAATCGAATAAAATATTTTGGTAATTTTATTTTCTTTTTGGATATCATAGCTTTCATTAGAGCCCACACATTCTGGATGGGATTTGCTTTTGGTGACTGAGAGGGCCAATCCAAAATTGTAATATTGTGATACTCTTTCCACTTAGTGCATAGTTTACTTCTGTGTTTCGGGTCGTTATCTTCTTGTAATATCCAATCGATGTTATTTCTCCCATATAATTATTCAGCTGACTTTAATAGAAAATCCTTATACAACTTCAGCATTCTAACGGCATTTAAATTTGAAGTGAAGCACTTAAGAAAACCAAATCCTTGGGCAGAGAAGCATCCATAGACATGAACCTTCTGCGGATGCTTAACTTCGTTGAATAAATTTTTCGCCATTTTTCAACCAAACATGTTTAATTGGATTAAACAACACAAAAGTGGATTCATCTGGAAATATTACTTTGGTCCAATCTCGATCGATGTTTGTGTAAGCCCAATGAAGACGCTTTTCAACATGCTTTTGTTGGTTTGGTTTTGACAAAGAACTGCTACGTTTTATGCCTGATTGCTGAAGTCTGTCGCTAAGGATATATCCAACCCCTTCTCCGATAAAATTTTTTTTGCTGTAAACTCCCGTCGAAACGTTTCTTGAACTGCACACTCATTTTGTTTACACGTGTTACAGTGGAAAGTACAAACAGAACTAAATTAAAATGTGTGCCTCGACAATCGCAACAATATGTATTTATGTAAAGTACCACACTTAGAATTTTTTTTTTTTTTTTTTTTTTTTTTTTGAAGTTAACTGAGTAAGAGAGTAACGTCTTTTGTTCAACAGACTGTATATCTTTGTTGAAGTCTATACTTTTCAATATTTTCTTTATTTTCAGCTTTCCGCAATGCCACATATTTCGAATGTGCTTAAAGGACTCGACTATGATTTTCAATTGGAACGGCAAATTCTCTGCACCATGAAGTCGTCAGCATCGAAAAATCCTTTCTTCAAATAAATACAACAACACTGAATTGATAATAAAAATTCGTAGCAAACAAAAAGTTAAATTTTTTTCGAAATGATGCAATCTTCTTGCTAATTTACTTAATTTTATTGATTTTCCAATTGATTTTTTTGGGAATCCTTAGAGAAATATATTATATGAATACAATATTCTAAATTTTTGGGTAGTTTTTTTTCTGTAATTTGTTTTCCTAATATTTTTTATGTAGTAGGTATAATATTTAAAGAAAAATATGAAGACTCAGTCTTCTCTCTACAATTTATACTTTAGATTGTTTTTTTTTTTTAGTTTGCATATCAATTTCCATAATTCTTGTGCCTTCCATATTTGATTTTATATATTCAATGCCATTTTTCTGTTCAATGCTGCCTAATTATTCATAAAATGAAGTGAACTCATAAATTAATACCTTAAATCTAAAAATCATTAAATATAAAGACTTTCTCTTCCTACCCCCAATGAAAAAAAAATTGTAAATTGTAAACAATTTTGTGATCAAATGATTATAAAAAATTATAATTGTCATTGACATTCAAAATTTATTAATATGTTTCTGTTATTACTTACTTACTTTTAATGGCACAACAGCCCATGGAGGGCCTAGGCCGAGCTTTTTCGCATCCACTCATGTTGTGCGTGTTATATTTGTACATGAATGGAAGGGACCTACAGTTTAAGGCCGAATCCGAACGGCGAAGTGAAAAGCTTTTCATAGCAATTTATACTCTTGTAGGTTTGCCATTGCCTGCCAAGAGGTGGTGCCGTGTAGAAAAATTATTTTTTCTACTTTTTTTTTTTTGATTTTGCCTGTGCCGAGATTCGAACCCCGGACATTCTGCGTAACAGCCCAACACACTACCACTACGCCACAGCGACCAGCTGTTATAATAATACGAAAAATAATTTATATACATACATACATACATTATATACTATTTACATATGTATGTTATATCTGTAAGTAATTAGTTTAACATCATTACATACATACATGTATAAATTTATATATACACCCAATTTAATTGTTAATTAAAGTATTATTTAAAACAAAATATATACATATAAATAAATTAAAAGTTACAATCCATGCAAATGTGATTAGATTAGTGAACACATACTTAATTTGAATAATACATTACACAGTTCAGTAGTGTTTTTTGACAAAAAAGTTATCGTAGGGTAAATAAAGGGTGTTTTTGTAAGAGCTTGGTTTTTGATAATTCAAAAAAACACAGAAATTTTACAAAAGTGAATGTAATTTTTGTTTTAATTGATAAATCAATTCCTGTCATTAAGTTTTTAACGATAATTTCACTTAAATGTTGCCCGCGGCTACGCTTCAAGTGGTCCATTCTGAAGGTCCAAATAAGGCACACTTTTTCACACATTTCGGCCTGAATCTCACCACTGATGTGTTCAATGTTGGCTTCCAAAGCAGCAATCGTGTTTGGCTGGTCCCTATAGACAAGAGACTTAACATAGCCCCACAAAATATAGTCTAAAGGGTCACATCACACGATCTTGGTGGCCAATTGACTGCACCAAAACGTGAGATTAACTGCTCACCCAATTCGCCTATCAATTGATGCATGGTTTCGCGTCCAGTTTGACATGTGGCATGTGGTACCGTCCTGTTGGTCAAGTCCACATGTCGGCCGATTCCAATTCTTGCATTTTCGGCAAAAGAAAGTCTGTTATCATCGAATGGCACCTTTCTCCATAGACCGTAACGTTGCGGCCTTCATCGTCTTTGAAGGAGTACGGCCCAATGATACCGCTTGCCCATAAACCGCACCAAACAGTGCATTTTTCGGGATGCATTCACAGAGCACGAATTTTGGATAATAAATTGCAATAATTTTGGAAACGTTCAGGCGTAAGCCTATTCACGATGAAATGGCAAACCAAACTGAGCATTTTTTACTTTGACACATGTCAAGAATGACGCGTGAACTGTCAGAAATATAAACGTCAAAAACCAAGTAGCAAAAAAATCACCCTTTACTACAATAAATGAGTGAGTTTGTTGTGCCGAAGTAAATTGGTAGTCTAGCACGTTATAGTTTTTAGTTTTTATTTTTAACTTTATTGCAATCAATGGTAAAGTTTTATGATTAGGCTTGATGTCTGTCGCAAATTAGTTCGCTATGAAAAGCTAACCATTTTCTATTCTTTACATAAATCCCCGATTCGCTCTGCTTACGTTCATATTTGGAGGTTTTCAGTACCTACATTTTTGACTGAAAATTTCCAAATGTGATAATGTTTTAAGAAAACCTCATTGTGGTCTTTGAGGAAAATTTAACTCATCGAAAAATAGTAAGAAAATAGTTGGTCTCCGAATAATAAAACAGAGTTTTCAGAAATCGGAAAGATTTTTTTTTGTTTTTGCTTGATGCTATTTTTTGTTTTAAAATAAATTAACCAAAACAAAGTAAGATTTTTTTTGAATATATTATTTAGACTCAGATTTATCAATATTGTTCTTTCAACCTCATTGACACTTTGGTATTTGATACTTTGAAACTTTTTCCAGAAGATGACTCCAATATTCGCCCTTCTTAATAAATCAATGAATATGTGACAAAGGCATAATTTGAATAGCATTTTAATAACAATATAGCCGAAAGCAATTATAGCCGTCCAAAATTTTCTATGTATTTTTAAGATTTTCAAGAAGTCACTGTTGACCAATTGAATAAATTCAACTAAGGCGCTCTTGCCTTGCCTTTCACTTAAATTTTCTTAGAACTCGATTTCATTTGACACTCTATCCATATCAGGTCCACAGAGTATTACTATTAAAAAAAATATGTAATATTTAATAAAAAATTTATATTTACATTATTTCTAATGCGTTATTATAAAAGTCACTTTGAATCTATACTTAGTATCATTATTTTAATAGTAAAACGGAACCGATCAATGATTGCTGTATTGCCAATGATTCTGACTATCACAGAATCATCCCTTCTTTTCGTTTAAACATTTAACATTACCTTCGTTGATATTCGGTGAATTTAGTTTGGGGACACTTGAAATGAATCGCCTGAAAGCTAAAAGGAACTTTATATATCCAACGGCAAAAATTATTATTATAACATCGACGTTATCATTATATGCATCGCCTATTACCTCAATTCTCCACATTTTCTTTTCACAGGAGTGATGTCATTACAATTAATTACATTAAGATATGGATTAGTTCTACTTGAATATAAACTTTTGGTTCTCAGGGGTCGCTCAATCAAAAAGTAGAAAAAATAATTTTTCTACACTGCACCACCTTTTGGCAGGCAATCGCAAAACTACAAGAGTAAAAATTGCCTATGAAAAGCTTTTCACTTCGCCGTTCGGATTCGGCATTAAACTGTAGGTCCCTTTCATTCATGTACAAATATAACACGCACAACATGAGTGGATGCGAAAAGCTCAGCCTAGGCCCTCCATGGGCTGTTGTGCCATTAAAAGTAAAGTAAATTTATTTTTGAATTTAGCAAAATAAAAATTTATTTTCTTAGCAGTTTTGTTTTAAGGAAGGTTTCTTCAGTACCTTTGTTATTTGAAGGTGGCCTCCAGTTTGATAATGCTTATTTTCTCCGAAAAGAGGTCGATTTATGTTAAAATCATGTTTATCATTTTAAGCGGAACTACTTTGTCTCATCCATCAAACCTCCTTGTTCTTAAAGTTTTTTTTTAGCACTTGATTGCGTTGTCACGACTCCTCCAGCCTTGGAATACAGGTGGAAAAGCCTATGACGTGCTAAGACTATTACTTCTTCAGCAAAATTATTCAGCGCAATATACGCTTTCAGTATTAAATCTACAGTAAATTTGATGCAATCATTAAAATGTTATTTGTTGGACTGCGTCGTTAGAAATTATCTACTACATATTATTAATAAATAAGTAATTGTTGAGTTGTAGCAGTTGAGAAAAGACTTTTACGAAAACAATTAATAAAGCACAGATTGGTGCTTAGATTATGTAAGATTTGAAAGAGGACACGAAAGCCATAGTCTTTTCGTAGCATTCAGTTCATTTCGGCCATTCTATGTACTATACAGAGTTTAGAAGAAAAATTAAATGTTAAAAAGAAAGAAAAAAGTACAATGGATGGGAAAAGATTTAAAAAGAGGAAAGGGAAAGGGAAAGGAAAATTCGACAAAAATTTTCTTAAAAGAATTTACGGAGTTAAGAAAGGCACGTAAATAAATTAAATAAAACTCATTCTAGAAATTAGTGTATAACTAATCGTTGAAACATAACTACACAGCAGATGTCTTCTACTTCATGCGAAGGCTGTGTTGATCTGATGTACCATATCACATTTCCCCTATAGGCGAGATCCACAATACTAAACTCTACATGACACCTTTGCTGGTCGTATCATAACCTTTTACTTCATAACAGAGGGGTTAGTTTGATGTTCTACTATTTATTCGATTCACAAAGAATTTAATAGTTTAATCAGGTCAATAAGTAGTATCTGTCCAATTTGAAATCAATGATACTAATTTAACCTTTCATTACCAGGTATATCATAAAGCTCTGGAACCCATGCATACCAGGTGTACACGTATGGTAATGGCATCTCTGTGCCGCTAGGTAAAACTATACGCTCTGTCAAAGCAAATCATTGGCGCCATTTAGTTCTGCCAACAATATTCAGTTCATAAACAATTAAGTTTCATACAACAACTTATTTTGATTCGCTCGTAAAAATGTCGCATTTTGTGCCTACAAACTACGATATGCCGACATCATTGATTTTCTGTATCCAATTGAAGAAATCTGCTTTGGAATCTCATCGAATGCTTGTGGAAGCTTACGGCCAGCACGCTCTAGGCAAAGCACAGTGCCACGAGTGGTTCCATAAGTTTAAAAGTGGCGATTTTGATGTGAGAAACGAAGAACGTGGAAGACCACCGAAAAAGATTGAAGATGTCGCATTGCAAGCTTTACTCGATGAGGATGATGGTCAAACGCAAGAACAATTTGCAGAACAATTCAATATGACCCAACAATGCATTTCTCAACGTTTAAAAGCCATGGGATTGATTTTGAAGGTGGGAAGATGGGTGCCGCATGAATTGACTGAAAAACAGCAAGAAAATCGAAAAACCACCTGTGAAATGTTGCTCGCCATGTACAAAAAAAAAGGTCATATCTTCATGGAATTGTTACTGGCGATGGATCTATTTCCAGAATCCCAAACTTAAACGGTCATCTGTTAAGCCCGGTACACCGGCCAATCGACAGCTCTGTGTTTTCTGGGATCAGCGAGGTGTTATCTGGTTTGAGCTTCTGAATCCAGGTGAAACAGTTACTGGTCAACGCTACCAACAACAATTGGCCGATTTGAACCAAAAACGTGCTTTGCGCCAAAAACGTCCAGAATATCAAGCTAGGCAACATAAAGTGATTTATCTTGATGACAATGCACCATCACATCGAACAAAAGAGACTTGGGAATTGGTAAATTCGTACAGCTGGGAAGCCCTCCGCCATGCGGCTTATTCGCCAGACTTGGCTCCATCTGACTACCACTTATTTTCATCAATGGGGTATGCACTTGCTGTGCAGCACTTCGATTCGTACGAAAATGTGAAAAAATGGCTCGATGACTGTTTTGACTCGAAAAACGAACAGGTTTTTTTTTGGCGAGGCATTCACAAATTGCCAGAGAGATGTGAAAAATGTGTAGCTGTCAATGGCCATTACTTTAAAGATTGAATTGTATAACCATTTTTCTTAAATAAACGTGTATTTTCTTAAGAAATTTCATACTTGTACACCTGGTAATTATAGCAGCCCATTCACGGTCGTTAATAATGACAATATTAGTGTTGTCATTATTTTCAACATTATATTGATGCCAGACTTACGAGGGCATAGAATTATATTATTTCAAGTATCAGAAATTTCTGAATTCCGTCAATACTTATTTCCCATTACTCATCCATTCCAAGTAATGAAGGGATATTTTCTTCGTCTTACACGATTATTAAAAATGTTAATAATTGTAAATAATGATATGATTATGATATTAAGCAGGCCTTACAGCTTATAAGCCACGATTCTTTGATCCCATAACAATATTAAGTTTTACCGTGCAGTCCCTAACGATCTTCCAAAAATTGGCGGTGATTTCTAGACTGTCACTGTAGATTCCTAAGTCTGTCTTTCCTCGCCAACCGTTTTCAATTATCCAGTAAGAATTAATCACGACTTAAACTAAGAGTTTTTAGAATCGGTTCAATTTTAATATTGAATTAAAATTAATTTTTGAAGAAGCCTTTTCTTTATGACACCCACACACACACTCACGAGCAAATAAAGTGCATAAATATTTTACATGCAAATATTTTGGCAATTCATAGTAGAGACTGCATTTTACAAAACAACAACAAATATAACAAAAAGGTTAAGAAAAACCAAGTCATACATCACACACACACACACACACAAACTTTGATTTTAAGTTAAAAAACATCAACTGCACATGAAACAAATATTAATATTTAAAGAAACTGTTAACATTTAATTTCGAAATGCTTATTTGTTTTTCAGCCGCATGTTGCAACTTAATATACATAATATAAATATTAAATATAGTAAGTGCGTAATAATCAATAAATTAGTTATTAAAATGTAGAATTTTAAAAAACACACTCGAAATGTGTTTTTTATTCTCAAAGAAATGTACCCAGATTCAAAATAAAAATCGAATTTTAAACAAAAGTTTCATTTTATTATTAAGTATAAAAAAATAATATATAAGAGTGGGGGATAGCAGTAATATTAGAGGCTGTTTACACGGACGCAAGCATGAGAGAAACAGGTAAAACAGGAAAGTAAAGGTAGTAAGAAAAAGACGCAAACCTTGTAAAACTTCATTAATGCTATCTTAGTTTTCTACCTGTCTCTCTCTCGCAGAGTCTTTCACGCTTTCGCTCGTGTAAACAGCCTCTTAAAAAGCATACTTAACATCATACCCTAGCAATCGATTTGAAAAATCTATATACATATCTATGAAACAAAAAAGAAATTACTTCGAATCGATTACTCTACTTTAATGTATTTTTAAGACGCTTGAGCGAGTAGTAGATACATACATTCAGCAGGGTTACTTTAAACACCAGTTATAAAATACATATAGGCAAACCCTGAATAGGTCAAAGGTTATACACTCTTCGCAGTAAATCAGGATGTATTTCGTCAATAACGCGTCGTATGTTAGCTTCGAAGTGCTCAATTGTTTCTGGTTTATCGGAGTAGACAAGCGATTTTACATATCCCCAAAGAAAATAATCGAATGGCGTCAAATCGTACGAACGTGGTGGTCAGTTAACAGGTCGATTTCGTGAAATTAATCGTTCGTCAAATGTTGCTTTCAGTAAATTACATAATTGTATCGCGCGATATGTGGCATGTGGCTTCGTCCTGCTGAAAACACATGTCTGCAACATTAATGCCTTCCAATTGAGGCACGAAAAAGTTAGTAATCATGTTTTGTATCGCTCACCGTTGACTGGCTGTAACGTTCTGACCATCGTCATACCATTCATAGTTTTATAAAGAAAATAATATCGACTTTTAAATCTTAAAAAAATTCTCAATAACAATTTGAATGTTTTCCCTACTATTTTCAATACATTTTTGTTCCTTTTTGGTAAAATAACTCACTGCTACCCTGAATACTTCGCGTGCTCTCGGTATTCATTGCACCGAGCATTTCGTATTCGTTGTGAGAGTGAGTAAAAGCTCTCTCTTCATGTTCGGTGCAACAACAATTTCATGGTGTTCGCCGAGCAAAATATGAACATAACCACGGTCTAAATGTTTTCAGGTCAAACCGGGCAAGAATGATTTTTAAAGGCTTTCATTTTGTAAAAAAAAAAATCATTTAGACAGGTACAATCACGGTTATTACACTAAAAATTAGTTTGTGACCATATTTAAAGTAAAAAGAACCACAATGGAAAAAAGGACTAAATATTTCTTTACCTTATTTTGTTTAGTTAACAGTAATTAAATATGTAAGCAAATGGTAAGCTAAAAAAAACAATAATTTGGCATATGGTATTTATGTAAATATATTGGAAATATTCTTCAAATATTATTTTATTTGACCTGCACTGCGCAGGTTCGACATATTCTCTACGTCATACCACACATTTGTTTAAATTGACCTTGTCTTTATCTTCTTGTCCTTATTTCTCTCCGTCAAGTGAAACTTACTATAGCCAATCAGATTACACCATAGGGTCTGGTCTGGTGTGACGTACATGCGCATTAGATTTAATTTTTGGCAATGCAAATGGGCAATCTGGTTTTTTTTATTATTGATGGGATTGCAAAAATCATAAATCATTTGTTATCGACAGTGTTGCCTACTTTCATTGCAATTTCTGTCAAAATCGCTCATGTTCATACATTTTGTATGGAACTGACTGAAACACGCCGAGCACCTAGGCAAACTTATTTCTATTTTGACATTGCGTAACGAATCTTATCGAATTGGTGCGGGAAACCATATGATGGTGCGGTTGTGAAAAGCTTAACTGATTTTGTATCTAAAAATACTAAATCAAATGAAATAAAAGAGTAATTGACATTTTCAAACAACTACAGTGCGTTGCGGCCACTTTCAGTCAGGAATTGCGTACGACTGTGCTTCGTAATTTTATGCTTAAGCATTACGCTTTTTTTTAGGTTGGGCAATCGCCTGTGAACAATGTTTACTTCTTTAGAATCGTTTTTATATTTACTGGGAGATAAAAGATGATTGTGGCAAAAAGATGATTGTGAATTGTCACGGAAATGAAGGGCAGCGCCCTCTGTCAATCAATTATGAAGAAATGAGAATGCATATGTATGTATATACACATAAATGATGGTTAGCATATATGCATCCAACGAATGGTGGAGCCAAAGTAGATGTGGAGAATCGGCTGCGTAAAGCTAGATCGGCGTTTGGGCGATTACAGCTCACAGATCTCAAGAAGAACCAAACTGAAGATCTTTAACGCATGTGTAAAATCTGTATTGCTATAGGGTAGCGAAACCTGGTTAATTTCAAACTCCATCACTCAGAAACTACAGGTATTTGTAAACAAATGTCTTCGCATAATATGCAGGGTGTTCTGGCCGAATACCATCAGGAACGAAGAACTCTGGCGATTGACGGAGCAGGACCCCATTGCTAAACAAATAAGATTTCGTAAATGGCGGTGGATAGGTCACACACTGCGAAAGCCGTCCGAAAGTTTCAGCAAAACTGCGTTAGACTGGAACCCTCAAGGTCACAGACACCTGGAAGCGGACCATTGAAAGTGAACTGAGAGCACCTGAAGAATCGTGGAACGTTGTTAAAAGAATAGCTAGCAATAGAATAAGATGGCAATGTTTTGTTGAAGCCCTATGTTCTCAAGTGGAATAAAACAGGAAGAAAAAAAATATATATATATGCATCCACACGTACCCACGAGTATGAATCAAACTCGATTGATAGAGGGCGCTGCCCATCAGTTTCTAACAAAAACTTTGCATTTGAAACTAAAATTGTTAGAAATTTCTAGAGCTGAAAGAATGAGCGAGTATAGACTAAAAAAAAACAAACAAATGGCGATTGTGTTACGATAAAATCTCCATCGAAATCTCCAGCTGAGAGACAGCGAGAATGTACACTTCGTCGAAAAATGGAGGTCCAAAAAAATAAAGATTCTGCTATCGCGAAAAAAAAACCCAAAAAGCAGCAATTAGAGAGACTGCATGAATGGCAAATGAGTTCATTAGAGCCAAGAATTACAACAACACTCATCTCATTAAGTCCCGACGAAGGTCCCCAGATTATACAGAACCAGGCAGTCATTGAGGTGGCCAAATTCCCAGCTTTTCGGCGGAAGAGAAGGGTAAAAGATTTAATTGAAAATCTTTCCATCGTGGAAAGAAAACAACTCGCATCAGCACAACAAAACATAGACGATATTTGCCAAGTATCTAGTCAATCTCATAACATTCGCGAGTTCTAAGCCCGGTAAGTGGAAAATTTTCCACCTGTCGAGATCATACAACCTGAATATTTTGATGATGGTAATGATAGTAAGATAAGAATTGTAATGATGTAGCAAATAAATTCGCATGCTTTGAGTATGAATATTTTGATGGAGATGATGATTTTGCAGAGGGCGTTACATGAACTTAATCAAGATGTAGCACACTTGGGATCAAACTGAACTATACTTATGCTTATCCTTTGCATAAATCAGCACATAAACAATTTCAAAACATGATCTTTAAAAATTTCTCCCGCCACATCTGTAATTTCTGCGATAGTCTGGTTTTTACAAGATTACTAAACCTAACCAGAAAACCCAAAACGTAAACGTTGTGAAGAAGTAAACTTCTGTAGGGCGTCCCACTGACGCACACAAATTCTTTAATTCTCCGTATTATTGCGTTGAAACTTTTGACACTAAAACAATTCTACAAATAGTTTTACTGGCCTCCAATCAGATTAGGAAAAAAACATATAAATATAAGTTTCGTTTTACGTTCTGAACCGGGAATTGGTCAATAACACATAAAATATTTATTATTCATTCAAAGTTATTGTATCACCTTCAAAGTAGTAGTAGGTAGGTATTTCCGAAATAATACACTTGTGCCAATGAATAATCCAATCAGCAAAACCCAAACACATTTTCCGGAATTCGACTTCAGTTCTCGCCGCGAATTCTCTTTTATGTGTGCTATCGACTCGAGGTGCTGATTTGCGTTTTGGAAAGGTCAGCCGGAGCCATATCAGGTGAATTCGGTGGTTGTTCGATGATATTTGTTGAGTTTTTGGCCAGAAATTCGTTCACAATGATAGCGTTTGGAGATGGAGCTTTGCCGTAGTAGTACAAAATCGATGAATTTTCTCTCCATAAACTTATCCTTTTTCGATGAATTTGCTCGTGCCTTGTTGCCTTGTTCTTTTTATAGAGGTGGTTTACCCATATGCACGTGCTTTTGATAAAGTCGATTCACCGTAAGTCTTCTGTAACATTTTCAGCGATTCGGTTAACGAAATTCCATTACTTACTTTACTTTTAATGGCACAACAGTCCATGGAGGGCATAGGCCGAGCTTTTCGCATCCACTCATGTTGTGCGTGTTATATTTGTACATGAATGGAAGGGACCTACATTTTAATGCCGAATCCGAACGGCGAAGTGAAAAGCTTTTCATAGGCAATTTTTACTCTTGTAGGTTTGCCATTGCCTGCCCAGAGGTGGTGCCGTGTAGAAAAATTATTTTTTCTACTTTTTGATTTTGGCTGTGCCGAGATTCGAACCCCGGAGACTCTGCGTAGCAGTCCAACGCATTTCCACTACACCACAGCGACCACGAAATTCCATTGCAATACAAAATTTGTAACAAATTCTTTGTTCAATATTTTTATTCATTGTAAAAATTAAAAAAAAACACTTGCATTTCACCTGACAAAATTAAGCACTGTAAACAAACTAAATGACATATCGATCTCAACCTTCATGTTGGGATAGAGAACAGTGGTGCCAATTTAACGACAAAGTGAGTTTTTGCCAACCCTTTAATAGGGTTTTAAATGATCATTTCCCGTTATTTTTTTATCAGAATGTAGCTTCTTGCGAGCGTTTTCGATTTGTTTTTCCCAATGTGATCCCTCAGTTAAGCTCAAAGTGTGCATAAAAAAATGTGAGTACTCCATAAATCGCGTAAATCTTAAGCAATCTCAGTGAAAAGCTTTTCAGAGACAATTTTTACTGTTATATGTTTGCCATTGCCTGCCAAGAGGTGGAGCCGTGTAGAGAAACTGTTTTTTCTACTTTTTGATTTGAACCCCGGACACCCTGTGCAGCATGCTGACGCACTACCAACTACGCAACAGCGACCAGTTTGTTGTATTTGTACCAAATAATGTCCCTTGCAGATTGTACTTGCATGGGGATAAGCGTGGTTATTGGCTACTACATATTTCCTTTGATATGGTCCTTTGAATATTGCAGTTGTTTGGGAGGTGAGCCCGATATTGGCAGTTGTTCAATAATTATTATTATTTATTATTATTTAAATGAAGGGTCCCGGATTTTAGTCAGAATTTTCTTCAATATCGCTCTTTAAAACATTCAGTTATATGGGAGGTACTTATTTCAGATGTTAACCAAGCTACCAGGCTAAATTTAGTGAGACCCTAATCTTAATCATTCGTGAGATATCCCAAAATTTCATTGATTTTTAGTTCTTTATTTAGAAATATTAACTACTTCCTCTCAATACTCTACTTCAAGTATTATTTCATCATATTCATTTCTACGGGACGAAGCAGACGAAAGCTACCAGCGTGAAAGTGTAGTAGGACGAAGGAAATTGCCTGCGCAATTGGAATTAAGGTCAGCCTTTCGTCTTCCTGATCACTTTAATGTCTTTCATACCGAGATGAAATGGCTAGATAGCGAATTAGCTGAAATGACAGACAGTCAAATTCTTGGCTAGTATCTTCAAGGTGGAATTTGTTTGAATGAGGCGTCCGATTAAAAATTTATGTACGTACGCACCTCTTGTCTGGATTGCAAGGGATATTTGTTCTCTCAACTCTCAACTTGCCGAAGCATCAACGAAACATGGTATGAGCTAAAACTTGGAGCCAACTCATGAGCTATAATAGTTTTATATTTCTTAAAGCCAAAAATCGGTAAACTTTTATACGCTAAATGCATCGCTCCTTATTAACAATTTACATTGGCAATAAAAATTGCCGCAATACATATCGATTCTGTTTTCAACTTGCCATTAAAGTTCACATTGGCAATTCCTTAACACTTTAGTTCACCCATTTTTAAATAACCTCAAAAAATTATATTAGGTAAATACCAATGGAAAAAGCTCAGACCTGTTCTCAAAAACTTAAAAAATTGATTGGCCTGGATTTATGAAGCCGGGATCCCTCAAAGAAATTGTGGTCGTTTAAGCCTGTTAGGATTTTTTTTTAATGATTAAACATTTTATGTTTAAAGTTCATAATCTTAGCTAGTCGTAGACTGTTTTATATACCGTTAGTATGATGGAAAGTATTACACTTTTAATAGACTTTGCTCATCCCTCTTGTTTCTCTTCTCTCCTGAACAAACAAGATTTTTTATTTGCCTCAACTTTCTGAATCCTCTTATGATAATCATCGTTACTGAACCACTCTTTTTACGCAATATGAACATATAAAGCTGCGGCTAAATCGAAAGTATACTTTGTTATTGAAATACTTAAATGTTTATTAAATTCTAAAATAAGTATTGACACATAAATGAACACTTTCTTCTCCTACAAAAACTTCAATCTTTTTGTAGAACATAAAGTAGCAACGGCTGAAATAACAGAGCTTAACGGCTACGTTTTCAGCTTTTCATCTCCACGCCATTTTGAGTAATTTTGACAGATAGAAATCTTTTATTCGTTCTATTCTGTCGTGTGCGTATGAGTGTGCTATTAGTTAACGGAATTGAAAGATAATGCTAAAGGCATAGTTTCATGTATTAAATTTCGGTGACGGTGATAGAGTAGACGTGAAAATTGCTGTTTAAAATAAGTAAAGCTAATTTCAAAGCATATTTGAAACGTCTGAAGTAAATGATAATTGAATTTTTGAAGCTTATAAAGTGAAAATACATAAAAAAAAGAAAAGTTCAATATTTTCTCAACAAACAAAAAAATTTTGCCAAAAGAAGAGCAGACAACAAGCATTAATAGGAAAGAGCGAGCAAACTCGAAACTCTTGTTAAGCATTTCTAGCGTACATGTGTGTGAAAGAAATAAAGATATTTTTGTGTTTGGCATATTTTTGCAAACTACACTACACGCTTTTTCTTCACTCGCTCGTTGTGTGTTAGTATTAGCGAGTGTTCGACGGATAGCAACGAATTCTTGCGGTGAAAAGAGAGGTATGTAGTAATTTTTTGAATTGAATAATGGTGCGGTTTGTTTTATTGCAAGCATATTTTTACCGGCGGTTGTGCCATATTTGCCAATTTTATAGACTAATTTTGAGAGGTGATGGGATTTTTGTGGAATTTTTAGCATTTTGCTAATTTTGGTAACACATGGTCTGGACTGACACAGGCCTAGGTTTTTACGTAGTTATTTTAATTTATTTGATTCGTGTATGGATGTACCAAATCTTTCCATACTAGATAATAGTATTGAGTAACTTGATTTATTTTACAAAAATATAACTTTATTTAAATAAATCGAATGAACACATTATTCAAAATAGCTTCCGATGAAGTTATGACATTTTGCCATCTTTCAGGCCATTTATGGATTCCTATCGCCTATTTTACAATTTTTGATACTTTCAACTGAAACAAAGCGTATCCAAGTAAGGGCATTCTGCTTCGATCGAAATAAGTGATAGTCAGGCGGAGCAAGATCTGGTGAATAAGACGGGTGAGACAAAACTTCCCATCTACTATTTTCCAAATAATTCTTAACCGGTCTATCCACATTACGGTCTTGTGCCTGGCCGCATATTTTGGTGGTTTGCCACTTGCTCTCATTGCTCTCATGAGAATTAATTGTTTTCGATACGGATTTCGCTTAATAGTTTCACCAGGTTTTACCAGTTCATAATAGATGACATTCTTCTGATGTTGCCAATTACAGAGCATCTTGGCGCCATGAATATTCCGCTTCGGCGTTGTTCTTCCTGGTTGGGCGAGCTCATTTATGACTAAATAAATTCGTCGCCAGTTATAATTCGGTACATAAACATTTTATTACTGAGCTGAACCAGCATTTCACACTTGCAAATGCTGGTTCACACGTCTCTCGGCTTCAAATCTTATGGCACCTAATTTCCTTCTTTTTGACTTAACCCCAATGCTGTTAGGCGCTTGTAAATTGATACAAGATCCTTCGAGTAACATCTCCAATTCTTCATCTTCTAACTTTTTCACTTGGCCACGGCGGTCCTTGTCTTCCGTGTCAAAATCACCACTTTTAAAGCGTCGTAACCAGAATGCGCATGTACGGTGAAGTCCACCGTAACCAACACAAAATTTACATTACGTAGCTAAAACATGAAAGTAATTACAGTATTGCCTGATTTGATTTAGTACAAAATACGCCTTCAATTGTAAATCCCGTCGCTGACTTTTTTGTAGAAAACAATCTTTTCATACATGTTTGCATCGGTTTATCTTTAACAGCTCCGCACAAATTATACTTCAGTTGGATTGGTTCTAAACGTAAAAGTGCATATTCTTGTACATCATATTATAAAGTCTATAACATTCAATAATTTTATGAAGTGTTTTTATATTGAATTCAACATATACAAGTTCATTTTATTTCTTTGTTTGGTTTGTAATCCAGTATATTAAAGTAATCCCTTTTAATTTATTCTTCTACAAAAACTTTCAATTTCGGCATTGCTTAAAGGCAAAGTTAATAAGGGAGAAACTACATTAACGAGATTATTTTTAAATTCCCTAACTTCAACTAAATTTTAAGCGTAGTAATTGCATTTTTCCATTGCTAGGTAAGTGTAGTAAAAAATTTGCTTCCACTATTGTTTGAAATTCCATTCGTAATAAAAAACCGTTTCTCTTTTTTCAAAAAAGAAAAGTATTAGCTTTTTAAGAGTTTTCAATAAGAAAAAGTGTAAATATTTTTAAGGAAAATGTGAAATATATTACGGAAATTGTAGGTAAAATTCAAATAACATTTTTGTAGCTAAAACACAAACTAGAGAAAAAAGTAACGAAATTTAGCTACTAAATAGCTAAACTGGTAACACTGATTGTATTCTAAACAAACTTTTCTCTTCATCCGGCAACTTCTCAACAAGAATTTTAACTTTTTGACACATCACGTATAAAATTGCTGTGCACTGGCTCTCTCCTTCCCACATGTATTGACCGAAGCAGGTGTAAAAACAAGATAGCAGTAGTGATTTGTTAAGATCAAACGAACGTTGTCAAACGAACAAATGAGTGAGTGAGCAAGCGAATAAATAACAAAGGCGAAAAGCAAAGAACTTCATCAATATCTATCAAAGAAAAGACGACGAGAGGCACAAGCACACAAGCATTGCTTGCTTGCAAAAAGTAAAAAGGCGACGAGCAGCGAGTGTGAAACGGAAAAAATTTTCGGGCTGAATAATTTTTGTTAAAAAATAATTGCTAATAAAAATAAGCAAATCAATTGCTATTTAAAGCAATTTATAATTTGCAGTAAGGTGTGTGTGTGTTACGTTAATAATATTGCGTCAAAATTGTATAAAAATTAAGAATTTGCGCGTGAAATTCCCTTGAAATATTTTCTTCACATATAAAACGAAGTGTAGTCAAAAAACGCCGAAGTGTGTGTTTCCAAAAAGAAAAGTTGTGAAAACGAAAAAATATTAAATTTACTAACGTTGAACAGAACAAGATTTGTGCATAAAATTGAATTAAAACGAGCGAAAAATTGTGTTAATTTTAAAGGTACAATCTTGCAAAAACGATTAACGGATAAATTTTTAACAAAATATGAAATTTTGTTTCAAGCCGAACGCAGGGAAAAAAATTGCATTAGCATATATTTTATATAGATATTCGTAACGAGAGCGCTCGCTCCGGCAATAAGCAAAAGCAACACCAACAGTAATGTTTAACATCGTCATTGATTTGTCGGTGGTTCTCTTACATATACTTTACTCATGAATTTATAAAAAAAAAATATAAAGTTATTGCTCGTACTTTCTATACCATTTTGCAATGAAAGTTCAATATTAAATCAAATATATCATCCATCGGTTTTCTTTATTGTATTTGATGGGAAGCATTTTTCTAGATTTGTATTCTTTAATTGCTTTCTTTCGTCATTATTGCAAGACGCCACCGCATTTTTCGTCAAGTTTTACTTTTTCATCTTTTTTCTTCGATTTAATGCTTCTTCAGCGCATCAATTTTTCCTTTTAACCTATTCATAATTTTTCTTGGCCATTGCCTTTTTGATTTTTCTTTTTCGTTGTTTGTTTCTTAGCTTTGTTTCTTTGCTAGACAATGAGTTCGTATAAAAATAGCTGTCTCTTTTTAACTAACTTAATTTGAGCTGCTGATAGTTTCCATCGTTAAGTTGTACATATTCTACTTGTGTCTAACAATGTTGCCAGAGCTGAATAATATATACATACATTTTTATGAATGATATGTGAGCAAAGAAAGAATTATGGCACTTCTTGTTTCGTTTGTAAACTTATAAAATTAATTTTTATTTTAAAATTATGATAGTCATAAAATTTATATTTATTACAATGTCGGCTTTCTTTTAATTTTTCTACTTTCATGTTAATTGCTATGAATTACATTCAATATAACGACCTTATATGCATTAACTGCATTAATTAACTTGCTTTTCTTTTATAAACCTACTTTCTTCATAATTTCTTCAACGTTAACTCAAACAAAATTAGCAAATGCAAAAACAAGACTGAAAATGGTGTATGAAGCTTTTTTCTTTCTAATTATTCTTACACTTTTTTCTTTCTTCATTAACTTTTAACATTTTCTCCTTGGTGCATTTTTTTGGTCCTTTAATTACGATTTTATATTTTTTTTTTGTCTGCTTTGTTTTATATTCACGGTCAATGCTATGTTTGTGTGAGTGCTGTACAGAATAGATGATGATTACTCTGTACCTTTTAGTTGCTGTGAGGTATTACTCGAATACAATGAAAGAAAAGAAGTTCGTTACTATTATATTAATTATTCTTCATATTTTGTTCATTAAATTAAACTTTATTTGCGGATTTAATTGAAATATTACGCTTTGAAATGTGGGCACAATGTTGATGAATAAAGATTCTTGCTGGGAAAAATTTTTAATTTGTGAGAGAGAAATCAAAGCATCCAGCAGGTGATTTCTTTTTGTATTTCGTTTTTGCTCTCTTAAGGTCGTTGACTCTTTCTACAAATTGAGTTGAAGGGGAAGAGTAAAAAGTACTGCAAAGTATTTTATTTATTGCATCACACTTTCACTTATTGTCCTATGATTTCCTTAGAAAATTTATTATTTAAAATAAATTTTAGATTGAACCTTAATTAAGAATACGTATTAACTAAGACCACTTAAAGAGGCGAGTAAAACTGGATACCAAACTTTATATAGTGTTAAAGAATTTGTTTGTTTTTCAGATCCGAGTATTTCTTTTCATTTTGAATCCAAACTGGTGTGGGTTATATTAGGACTAATCTTAATCTGATATACTCGTATTTCATTTATGTCTTTCATACTTCTATTTCAATCAAAATTTGTAAAATTTTTCATTATTTTATATTTTTTACAGGATTTACAGAAGACTGAGGATTTAGATTTTAAAAAACTAAAGGATTCATAATAAAATAATTAATGCAAAGTTTCCAAGCAAAGGAGAAGAGCATTGTTCCACAAATTTTTCCTATTGCCTATCATTTACTCTGAATAATCCGCTGAAAAAAGTGAAAGTATTTGAAGGATTAAGCTCACTCCACACTCTAACAAAATAAAGCAGACCAACAACCAACATATTTAGCAATTTGCTACAACGTATGATCGAACAAGAAATAAAAAAATAAAAAAAATTGTTTGAATAACTGCAGAAGTAAAAAAAATAACAACAGCCACTTAGAAATAAAAGTTGAGCATAAAAAAGTAATTCGCACGCCTAAAACCTATTTAAATAATTGAGAATATTTATATCATTTTGCACGTGGTCAAAGCGAAGCTGCCGGACAGTGTAACAGACGAGGAGAAGATTTGTGAAAATAAACGAACGATATTAAATTGCAAAGTTTATTGCAAAACATAAACGAAATAAAAAATCCATATATAAACAAAAGAATTAAATTTAAAATTCTCAAAACAAATCAACAAAGGCAAACAACGACGAACACACTGATAAGCGCAAAAAGCCTTCAAAGCATTATAAAAAAGCAAAAAAAAGTAAAAGTGCAACAAAAATATAGTAAAAATAAGGGAGTCGGGGGAAATCAACCAGCCAAACAGCGATTCACATTAGCTCAAACCGTAACTAAATAACAACAACAACAAAAAGAACAAAGTTAAACCAAGCCAAGTACATTTGAAGTGTTCCGCACGTACGAAGCTAAAAATAAGAAAGAGTGAAAGAGTATTTGTCGTAGTAGTGAAGAGAGCGGCGTAAGGGGGAGGTAACGCTAATGAGGATCAATTGGCAGCATGAGTACACTGGGGGGAAGTAGGGGAGAGCGCAATGCCAAGCCCAAATTCTCAGCACTCGATATAAATCGAATGTACAAAAATAGTCGTGTAAGTGGAAGAGAAGATTTGAATACTTGAAATTGAGTTGACCGTTCTATTTTTATTTTGAATTTTCTTTTATATATATATACAGGGTGAACCAGCTGAACCATCTGCACAAAAAAATCAAGTCCCACGTAAACATGGAATGCAAAGTCTGGGCAAAGTGCCCTCCGCAAGGCGACCACCAGCTAACTTACCATCCCTGAAAGCTGAAACAACAAATTCGCCAACTACGAATAATAATTTAACAACATCAACGGGACAAGAGGGTGAGTGAAAACTTTCATATTTTTATTAAAATAAGTTTTGGTAAAATAAGTATCAGCATTTTAATTTCTTAAAGTCGTAACATTAAATTTTACAAAATCAAGTTGTGGATGAATTATGTTTAACTGAGTTCCATTTCCTTTTGAAATTAATTTTATTAATGAAGATTCAATTCTCAGGAATTGTAATCGGGAATTATTATAAATTGTTGAAAAACATTGAGCTATTTTATTTTATTACTCTGCGACAAACACTTTAGCATAACCACCCTAAAATTGTTTCTCTCTTTTCTTTTAAAAAACACTATACTAAATACTATTCGAAAATTAATAAATAATTTGATGGAACCATTGGTGCATCCAAAATAAAGAACTAAAACAGAAAATATTTCAAAAACGCTAGGAAGTCAATGCTGTCTCTGCAAATGCACACTGGCCAATATGATCTCTGTTCCCAGTGCTGAAAGTTTGAAAAGGAAATGGGAAACAGCTTGCAACAAGCAATTAAAGAAATCGCAGAGAGAATGCGCAATGAATTTTATGGCAACTGATTTCAGTGCGCTGGGATATGGCAAACGAAGATGACTGCTGCAACAACCAGATTCCCAAGTCGGACAGGTCATTGAGAAAGTATTTGCCTCCTATAAATAGCTAGTGCTGGTCGGAAACAGAGGTAGCGAGAGATTGATTCCTCCCAAACCCCTCTGTGGTCTATGTGTGTGTCTATGAGGCAGTGACCAGTTATTACTGACACCACTTTATGTATCTGGTTCCTATCTAGAAATATTAGTTTCTTGGATCTTTTGGAATTATACTCTGGCCATGCCTACTTGGTATTTTTACATGAGGGTTCAATCAGGCATCTCACCCTTGTCTGGTTCAAGGACGCTGCCTGAACTTCGTGCTCGAGTAGTTTTTATATTGTAAAAGTTGAATTGTGCCCAATTTATCAAAAATATCAGCTTTGTCGTTACTATGTAGATCACTACAAAAAGTAGTTAACAAAACATATTTGTTTTTGATGTTTTTATTTCATCTACACATTTGTGTACAGCAGACAAAATGGGCTAAGAGAGAAAAAATCATAATCAAAGTTATTTGTAAGAAATTTATTGAGATATGTGTAACATTTTGTGAAAAGTATCGGCAAATGATCATTTAAAAGCTCTCTTAAAAGAATTTAAAAAATTTTTTTTGTCGCTATGTTAGCACCGCTGTCTATCTTAACATGAAGCTCAAGTATAGTAAAATACCAAGTAGTATGATCGATCTCAAGTGTGTTTTGCGATTTTTAGAATAAATTAAAATATCGAATTTTGTATTACAAATGGAATTTCGTGTCCCGAATAGCTGAAAATGTTACAAAAGGCTTACAGTGAATTGACTTTATTAAAAACACGGTTCAGTGCATTCAAAAGCGGTCGAAAAAAAACAAAAAAATCAAAGTTATCAAAGTTGATCCAAAGTCAAGGTAGTATTGACTGTTTTCTTTGATTATCGCGGTGTTGTGCACTTGCTTGCCAGAAGGTCAAACTGTAAATAAAAAATATTCTCTGCGCGTTATACGGCGTTTGAGAGATAAAATTCGTCCAAAAAGGCAAGGTTTGTGTAGAGAAACATCACGGATTTTAGACCACGACACGAACGACACAAGGCTACCATATCATTGTGAACGAATTTCTCGCCAAAAACCCAAAAAATACAATCGAACAACCACCGTATTCACCTGATATAGTTCCGGCTGACATTTTTTCTCTTTCGAGGCCCCCCGTTTTCAGTTGATAGAAGACATAAAGAATTCGCGGCGAAAACTAAAGTCGGTTTCGGAATATGCGTTTGAAATATGTTTTGATATTGGATTAATCCTTGGCCTACTTTGGAGGCGATACAATAAATTTGAATGAGTAAATGTTTTGTGTGTTATTGACCAATTCCCGGTACATTTTGAATTATAGAATGTATTTCGTATTTGTCCAATCTCAGTAGACCTCGAAAAATATCAGAATACATTTCAACGAAAATATTTTCTTGCATTTATCAGAAGAAAATAACACGTATTTTTTTATTTCTATGAGATTTCTTAAATCAAATTACATTTTCTCAATTTTGGACATTTTTATTCAAAATTTTTTTACTCTGAAAATATTTATTTGTGTGTTAAGAAGTTTGTGTATAAATTTTAGAGTGAGGTGGCGCGAGATGGTTCTGGAGATATTCGAATAAGAAGAGAGCACCTACCAAAGTAGTTTTGTAAATGAAAATCTATATATATAAAAGTGAAGATATGTTATGTGTGTGATGAATGATCTCGGAAACGGTTAGATTTTTTTCAAAAATTCAACTTTCATGTTAAAGTACATGCTTTTCTGACGGACATAAGCTATTTATCCGCCCACTGCCACGCCCACAAAAAGAGTAAAATGCCTACAACTTTTGAACCCCTTAACGCATTCACTTAAGGGAGCTGCGTTCAATTATGATTCGACGATTGATTACATTTTACATCGAACTGTAGTTATTGGTGCTATGGATGACGTATGTAATCATTGCAAAGCGTACAAATTCAGAAATAAGCCACCAGGTTTCTGTTGTGCTAATGGAAAAGTCAAATTACCGGCATTGGAGCCACCTCCAGAACCATTATCTCTCCGATGCAGCACAATATCTCGAGAATTATATTCATCACCAACTATTGCAACTTCATCCATTGTTGGAGCATTAAATCTTCTGGCATGCTCTCCACATGGTACTTTATCGACCTTTATTACAATTTTGTGATTATTAGTAGACATTTGGTCGAGAGCAGTACGGAAAAGTCGAACCAATTCACTATTCTCTTGAAGGAAAGTTTGGATTCGTACAATAACATCTCACTTCAAATTTGAACTAATTGAACATTTACGATCAGCTTGCTGATCAGAATTAATAATGAAATAAATTTGTGAAAACTGATACTGTGTATCAGAAAAGGGCAATAAAGAACCCAAGCTGGGATCTAGGAAAAAAAACCAATCAGAAGCGGGAAAAACGTTGTTGTGAAAATCATTTTCATTATTGTCAAATTCATTTTCATTTCGAGACCAAAAGCATTTTTCCATGTTGTTCATGCAAATTACCTTGAATGTGGTCACAAAATTGTCACGAATAACATTCGTTGCGCCGAATGAAGTCATTTGGAAACATGAATTGTAAGATTGAATGTTTGCCAAAAAAGGCTTTGATTCAGGTGCAACACCTAAAACCAATGAGCGTAATGGTTCTGGAGGTGGCTCCAATGCCGGTAATTTGACTTAAACTTTAAATTTAAACTGGTTTAAATTACTTTTTTAATTATGCACAGTGAAACGTGCATGGGGTCCGCTAGTATAATATAAAATTTAACTCTATATTATTAATTAATATTTATATGAACTTAACGCGCAGAGAACAAGTTCGACGTTATAAAAAATGGAATATTTTGTAAAAAAAAATTTTAAATCAATGTGAGTTTTGTTTATTTTGTTGATATCGAAAAACTTACAATTTCGAATTTTGCATACAAAGTTCGTTCTACTGCATAGTATTTAGATAAAATCCTTATATACTATTCCCTTCTCATTCTGTTCCATCTACCATACATATTTATCAATCTAATGTAATAATTACTAATAATTTAGTCACAATATGAACTAAGTACGAGTATTATACTCACAAGTACTAAGGACTGCGTCGAATAAAATTGTCCGTTACATTTCTTCCCATACTGTGCTATTGAAAGATTCAAAATCAAAAATTTTTATATTAGTAGCTTTGAATTAAATGTCAGAAAATATTAGGTGTCAGTTAAAGACAATAAAAATTTATTCAACGCGAAAATGGCAAACAAAGTGGAAGTGCGAGAAAATATTACAATTTTTCAAAATGAACCTCACTGGTCATTCAAAACAATTGCCAAAGAGGTAGGGGCTAACTCTAAAACCAGAGCTGCGTATTGATCGGAAGGAAGGTTCTGGTAAAAAGAAGGGGCCACATGACTGTGAGAAGGCGAAGAACATTGTGACCATTTTAAAAAGAGATCCAAACATTTCGTGGAGAAAATTGGCGGAAAAGGCTGATTACGCAGAATCTTTCGTGCGCAGGACTAAAACGGAAGCTGGGCTGAGGACGTACAAAGTTCAAAAAGTTCCGGATAGAAACGCCGTGAAGAATGAAGCCGCAAAACAACAAGCAAAAATGCTGAGCCGAGATTTTGTCAAGAAATTTGAATGCTGCATAATGGACGATGAAACTTATGTTTTAGGGGACTTTTCCCAGCTACATGGCCAGGAATTTTATATAGCTGATTCTCGAGGAAATGTCGCTGAAAAATTCAAAGCCAAAAAAATTACAAAATTCTTAAAGAAATTCCTTGTTTGGCAGGCAATTTGTAGTTGTGGCAAAAGGAGCAGCACATTCGTGACATCGGGTACAATCAACGACGAAATATATTTGAAGGAATGCTTGCAAAAGAGATTGCTTCCATTTTTACACCAACATGAAGTGTCCACGTTTTTTTGGCCTGACCTCGCTTCATGTCACTACAGCAAAACGGCCTTAGAGTGGTGCCAACAGAATGAAGTGATTTTGGTGCCAATCCACCAAACTGTCCAGAACTAAGGCCGATTGAGAGGTACTGGGCTTTAGTAAAAAGGGAGATGAAGGTAACAAAAAAAGTGGCCAAAGACCTTCAAGATTTCAAAAGAAAGTGGTCTGCAGCAGCTGTGAGGGTGTCGGACACTACCACAAAAATATTAATGGAAGGGGTTCCTGAAAAATTAACACTTTATTAAAAACTAATAATTTGTAGTTTCTTGTATTTATTTTTTTAATTTAAAAATAATTTGCAAAATAAAATACTTTAGTTTAAAAAAATCGGACTACTGGTTCAAAAGATTTCATCATTTTTGTACCAGACAATTTTTTTTCGACGCACTCCTTACATAATGAAAACAGTTACCAATTTAGGGAACAGACGATTCCGAGTCCATGGAGTTCTAGTTCTAAGTCTTGCTTTTCACATACTTAGTATAATGTAAATTATAATTTCTAAAAATGTATGTATAATAATAATTTAAATTCCTTCCTTTATATTCCTCCTCATTTTAAACGGAAATTTCTAGTCAATACGCAAAGTGGCGGCCAAATAAAAAATCAAGCATCAACAGCAACTGCAAATCAGCAAGCGCTGTTAAAAAATAGCAACAAGACTATACTCGGTAACAATAATAACCACAGCGTCAGCGGCACCGGCAGTAACAGTAGCAGCAACAGTAACGCAAGCGTCCTTGGAATCGGCCGTAAACTAATAAATAACTCGTCATCAGCGTCATCTGGTGGAGTAGGAGGAGGAGGAGGAGGAGGCGGCGGAGGAGGAGGAAGTAGCAATAGCGGTGTACAGCAGCTACGCAACTCATCAGTAACAAATCACGCCAATCAACAGCAACAACAGCAACACTCGCCAATAACATGGTCTGCTGTGACAACAGGCAACGACATCGGCAACAAAGGTGGCAGCGGTGGGGGTGGGAAATCTTCAGTGCCGCCACTCTATCAGAGTCCACAATTTCAATTCGAGTTTCCAACGTTAGATGGCACAGTTGGTGGCGGCGGAAGCGGTGGTGGGACCTCGAACAAAAAGGATCATCATCAACAACAGCAGCAGCATTCACAACAGCAGCAGCAACACCATCAGCAGCAGCAGCATCACCATCATCACCAACAGCAACAACAACAACACCATCAGCAGCAGCACCATCAACAACAGAATCATCATCAAAATTATCATCCTCATCAACGAGATTACCAGCACGTCCGCCACAATTCACACGATCAACGCTACGAGCAGCAGCACCACAACTACAAAGATGGCAACGACGGCGACGGCGGACATGGTGGTGGAGTGGATCATCAACAGCAGCAGCAACAACGCGAATTCAACGAGGTCAGCCTGAGACCGCAAACCGATGCAGCCGCTTGGCTGCAGCAGCAAGAAAAGGCGGCCAAGAGTGCAGCCGCCGAAAACTTATCGAACCAACAGGTCCAGGGCCCCCAGGGTGGCGGCGGGTCTTCGGGAGGAGCCGCGGTACCGCTGCCTATATTGAACTTGATGCCTTCATTTATGCAGCGCGGAGCTCCTTTGCCATCGGGCGGACTTTCGCAGATACCTCCGAACTATCAAAACGGCATCGGTGGAGGAGGTAAGGAAATGAATTCCGGACCTACGACAGCTTCTGGACGCCCACAACGCCCTCTGGCACAGAATACAAATGCCGTTACTTCACAAGATTATCGTGCAGGTTCGCCTGCGGTTAATAGCTTCCGTGCCGCAACTGCGATTCCAAAACGACCACCGCAAATGTCAACCCCACCCATGGGCTCACAGCAGATACCCAACGGTGGTGGTGGTGGTGGTGGCGGCGGCGGCTCTCGTAAGGACAAGGAGTTCATTGTCGAACCGGAAGTGGTACAAATGCAGCGTCCTATTATTCGCGAAGAGGAGTTGGAACGGCTGAATGCCATTGCCAAGGATGACAGTTGGACAAAACAAGACGATATTGATTATACGAAAAAACTAACATTCTCTGATGATGAATCGCCCGAAGAGCAAACGCCAACACAAGAACGTGACCGACTAGTATTCAATAAGAGCGGTTCGGTTTCAAATGCGACAAACGATCGCAAGAACTCGAATTCTGGTGGCAGTGGTAACTGGCAGCAGCAACAGCGCGTCGGTAGGGAGCAACGTGACAGTTCCGAGCGTGAAAAATCCGATGAAAGGGATGATACACGACAGCAGAATGGACATCGCAGCAACGCTGGTAGCATTGCATTGGATGCGAGTGTCTATGAACGCGTAAAGCTACGCAAAGAGGAGGAGGAGCGTCGTGAAATGGAGCGCAAAGAAGCGGCTGCAAGAAAGTTACAAGAACTTGAGATGAAGATTCATAGCAAGAAGGCGGCATCGGGAGTGGGAAGCTCTGGCGGCGCAGCTATGGGAGCTGGTGGAGACATTATCGATCAATCTACGCCACCTCCATCAATTGGCGGTGGTAGTGAAGAAGATTACCATGCGGCACATTCAAGACGAAGTTGTGGTTCAGGTGGCCGCATGTCGACAGACTATGGACGCTACGACAATCGTAGTGGCGGCGGCGATTATGCACGCAGTACCGATCGTAGCTCCGCTGGAGGTTCTAATAGTGGCACAGCTGTTTCGGCAGCTGGCGGCAATGCCTCGAAGTTGATATTCTCAGCGCATTTCCAATCAAATTTACCGCCACGATTCCAGCGCCAGCAACAGATGCAAGCACAGCAAGGTAACGGAGCGCCATCAGTAGCGCCGATAAACAGTTCAGGTAGTGGCAATGGCAATGCGCGCTCGATTACAGCGCCCAACATGGGACTTGAAAAGTCTACATCTGCTTCATCCGCTTATGACGCGAATAGTAGATATATGCAAAAAGGAGGTGGAGGGGTAGGAATGCAACAACGCGGCAACGGCCAGCGTAGTGGTGACTACCGCGAGACTTTTACACGAAGCGGCGGAACTGTCGGCTACGGACGTAATCGTAATGACAGTGAACGAGAGGACGAGCAACGGTATCATGGGCGAGGACGTGATGATCACGTTCGCGGAATGAGCCTGAATCAGTTGTCACGAAGTGTCTCTGACACTTCTCAGCGAAAAAATAGCGTGTCTTCGAATGACGATTCAATCAAGTACAACCTAAATGACTCGAAGGAATTTGGAAGTGGTGCATTGGTTTCATCCTGGGCTGAGGAAACCGACGCAGAATTAAAACGACAACGCGAAGAAAGTTTCTCTTCTTCACACAGTCACGAATCAATACCGATCAAGATACTTCAGCGTCCACACGTGCAAAAGAGTGTTTCGGAAGAAGAGGGTTCACAGCATAATCTAAACCAGCATCAACAACAACAATCTCAACAGCAGCAGCAACAGCGTCGCAGTGAAAGCGAACAAACTCACTTTGTACCAACGCAAATTCTCAGACGCTCAGAATCGAGCGACGAGAAGTCACATTGTATACCACAGCTAAAATCGTCATCGAATCTGTCTAGCGATGGCATGATGGCAACAGCGAAGTTACACGACGAAAAGCCATTAACAATCGGAACATTGCAAGCTAAGCACTCAGAAATTGCCGTATCCGCTATCTCCGAATCTCAGACTATACGTAGAGAAAGTGAAAGCAGCAATGCGGGCAATCAAATGTCCACACATGGTATGCGCAAAGAATCAACTTCAAGCACTGCCGCTGCTGGCGAAGAAAAGCATGATGATACGCAAAGAATTGCAAATCAGCATCCGCAGGCACAGCGTGATCAAAAACGACCGAGTCCACGAGGTGGCGGTGGCAGTGGTGGTGGTGGAGGGGGAGTACGTGATCGTGACAACAGAGATCGCGATAGAGATCGTGATCGTGAAATGCGTGGTTCTCATTCGCGTAGCTATGGTAGCAGTGGTTCTTATCGTAGTGGCCGCGATGGTGGCAGTTGGAGTAATCGAGGAAGTGGAGGTGGAATGCGAAGCAGCGGCGGTGGTGGTGGACGGTATTATAGCAATGGCAATGAACCACCATTCCCAAGTGAATCTGAACATTCAGAAGATGTTGACGAAGACGGTTATGGTGGCGGAGGACGACGCGCTGAACGTAGTCCTAAGGTACCGAGAAAAGATTCTGGGGGTGGCAGACGTAATGGTGGCGATGATCGTAACTCTAAAGAAGGTTTCGCCCCACGTGGTGAACCGTCGCGTCGGGGACGTGGTGGTGGCGGAAACGTAGGTGAGCGTGGATCTTCATCTTCGTACAGGCGGAACGATGGACGCATATCGTCTGGTTCCAGTCAAGGACGTCAATATGGCCGTCCAAGCTACGATGACCATAAGGAACATAAACGCCCTTCGGAATCTGAACAAACAGGAATCGCAACTGATATTGATAAAAGGAAACAAAACCAACTGGCACTGAGTGCTGGATTGAGCAAAGTTAAGGATTCATCGCCTACGGACGATAAATCTCGTGCCGGTGGTCAACAAGGCGTTAAAAGTCTGACGACGACGGGTCAGCAAATGAGAAAAAATAACGAACAGGAAAAGAAAAATTCCTCAATCACTCCGCCGAAGCAGTTCGGCACAGGCGCGTCAGTTAGCAGCAGTGGTAGTGGCCAGCGTAAGGAAAGCACGTCGAGTGTTAAGAATGATGAAATGGGATGTGCCCTTGCATCAGCTATGGACTGCGAAAAGAAATCTGGGTCCAAAGAGAAGGACCTTCCTTGCGGAGCTGCTGTTGCGCAGCAACGTAGCAATAGTTCGGGAAAATTGGCATCGACACAACGGAGTGGTAGCTGTAGTTCAAGTGGACCTACACAGACGCCGAAAAAACAGGATTTACCTATGGCTTCACTACCTACTACTCAATCATCCACTGCAGTATTGTCAAAGCCGAACCACCAGCAACAATCAATAACAAAACCACCCCCTGGCTTGGGGGGCACCAGCTACAAGTCTGGCAGCACGTCCGCCACAAACTGCAATGTAGCAACCACTAATAGTAATTCCCAATTGCAACAAAAGCAAGCGGTCTCTGATCTGCAGAAGAGTAAATCCGAAACTAACGCTGCAGCAAGCATTAATCGCCAGCAACAGCAGTCGCAGCAGCATCGGGCTTCCATTTCGGAAGCTGGCGACAAGCCGAAGCTTTCAGCATCTGTTACTGGAAGTGACAAAACTGGTAGCGGAGGTGGTGGTATGTTGCTAGATGGTGCCCCAGTGAACACGATAATATTCGAGAATACAAACTATAAGCAGCAAGCGCAAGCAGCTCAAATAAAGCGCTCATCGGAATCGTTAGTATCTGCTGCGGTATCAAGTGTTGCTGGTGTTAATGTATCCTCGGCTGTGGACACGCTCAGCAATGCTTTCTCACAGATATCGTTCGCCAAATCAAATGACCCAACTGCAACGCAGGTGCCTGGAGGCGTTTCGACAGGTGCTGCCGATTATGAAAAAGACATTAAACTTGGTTTCACCTTCGGTGATGCTACTGAATCTTATACAAGCGCCACTAAAGCGTCTAACGAGAACGAAGCTATCGTAGTAAATACAGTTTCACAGCAAGCGACCAGTGTCGGACAACAACAACAACAACAACAGCAACAGCAGGCGCAGAATATTATTTCGACTGCCGACTTGAATATGAAAATAGCAAGCGTGAAGAAAGTGTGGGAGAGTGCGTCGCCAATGACAACTGAGGCAAGTTCCACGATGCAACAGCATCAGCACCAACAACAGCAGCAGCAGCAACAACAACAACAGTTACAGCATCAGCAACAACAGCAGCAACAGCAAATCGAAGTTGTCGACGCTAGCGGACACATGACAGCAGCTTCGTTTGTTGCAGCAGCTGCTGCAGTGGCAGCCTCGCAACAGCAGCAACATCAACAACAGCAACAACATATGCCACACTATGCAGTAGCGGCCGTTCATATGCAACAACACCATTCGCTTTCTTCGCCAGGACCTGTGCAGAATGCTTACGGCGGCCATGGTTCGCCATTTGATACAGCGCAACTAGAACAGCAATTTGGGCAGGGAGGCATTGTTGTAGGCGGTGAGGATTCTGCTGTGGGCTATCCCAGCCCGGTGCAACAACAACAGTCAGTACAACAACAGCAGCAAGTGCACAAACATCCCGATGTGGTGAAACAGCAGCAACAAGCTTCTGCGGCTGCTAAACAGCTGCAGCAACATCACAGTTCATCCATGGGCATATCGCCACCTCCGAATCTACAGCAGCAACAGCAGCAGCAACAACAACACCAGCAGCAATCAGCCGCTCAACAACAGATGCATGCGGCAGCTGCAGCACAGCCACAGCCCTTCTATCAGGCATCACCGCAGTTTCCTGGCATCTCGGCCATACCCAGTCCACCAGCGGTCGTTTTCAATTCGTCGCAAATGCCACCACCCCCCTCGCAAGGCGGGCTGTACGCACCATTCCACTCACTCGATCATTCAAGCCGTTCGCAGTTCTCGGCCGCAGCGGCTCACAGCTTCCCCGGACATTACGGTGCAGCGGCAGCAGCCGCCGGAGGCCCCTTCAACGCGTACGCTATGCAAACACCGCCCAATATGGCAACCGCACCCACACCCGAAATGTATTCCAATTTAACGTCGCAATTCCGCATGGGCGGTGGCCCCTCACCTTTCGGCAACCCCAACTCGCAACAGCTCAACAATCCTAATGCGGCAGCCGTTGCGATAATATCATCCAATTCCAATTCGCTCATGTCATCGGTGGGATCCGTTAAACCGCCACCCTCTTCACAGCAACTTGGCACAATCGGATCGAAGGGCGGCGGTGGTGGTGGTCCTTACGCGACAGCACAACAGTACATGAATCTGTATCCAGGTCCTCCGCCACCACAACATCCCCAGGGCGGTCCACCTGGTGCACATCAATTGCAATCAAACAGCTATTATTCGAATTCCGCTGGCGGACCTAATGGACCAGCTGCATTCTACGGTGGTCCCCCACAACCGCCACAAGGTCCAGGCGCTGGAGCACAAAACTACGGTTTAGCGGCGGCAGCAGCTGCTGCAGGCTTATATGGCGGACATCAAGGTGGCCCACCACCAGGTTCGAATGGACCGCCGCAAGCTCCACAGTCGCAGCACACAATGGGCAACTTTAATTCGCCCTTCATGAACTCACAACTACTGACGGCCGCAGCAATAAATCAATTTCGCGGGGGGCCAACACCCCAACAGGCGGCCGCATACATGAAATCGAACCAAGGGCAGAACCACATGCAAGACTCGGTAAGCATACAACAGCAACAGCTGGTATTGCGCTAAAGAAATATATGAGGTTTACTAATTCAGTAATTTGTTCCTTGCAGATGGGACGTCAGCTGAAGAGTCCGTTGAGTGCTGATGTCAGTTTGAACTTGGCGAAACAGGTGCAATCTCAACCAAGCCCACCGCACCACAAGAATTACGGAAGTGTAAGTTACAAATAATTGTAGAAATTATTTAAGTATGGTGTCTTCTGGTTGTTTACATTTCAATAAACTGTTTCTGTTTCTGTTTTTTTTTTTTTTTGTCTTAATAGTGGGACTTGCAAAATCAAGTAATGCAACAACAAGCACAACAATCACAATCTCAACAACAGCAAGTGGCTCAACAACGAGGTAGCGGCGGTGCTGGCGGCAATTCACAAAATATGAACCCTGGCAATCGTAATGGTCCACCTGGCTCACAACAAGGACAAGGCCAGCAAGGACGTTATCCAACACCAATACAACGACCGACAAATTATCCACAACATCCAGGACAGGCAGGACCACAACAACAACAGCAGCAGCAGCAGCAGCAGCAACAACAACAGCAGCAGCAACAGCAATCGCAACAAGGTCAACGTCCTCCACCGAATATGCGACAAGGTGGAGGTGGCAATGGTGGTGGTAATGGTGGTCATCCAGGCGGCCCTGGTGGCTCAAACAATGGCAACGGCGGCGGGGGTGGCCCTGGCGGTCCCAATAACAATGGCGGCGGTATGAATGGCGCCGGTGGCCAACCATCACAAATAAATAAGCCCTACTATGCGAATAATGCGGGCGGAGGAGCAACACGAGGTAATTAGAAATATGGCAGACATGTAAAGTTACATAGATCGCTAATTACAAATCTTTCTGGCTCACTTACTCACTATGCACATTTCATTATCTAGACACAAATAATTATGATAAATACATATACTATCATCATGTACACGCACATGATCACCGTCTCCACTTCTTTGAAAAAATATAAAAAACAATTAAAAATTAAGTTCTAACACACGCAATCAGAGAAATGCTCTAAATAAAAAAAAAATTTAAAATTAATGCATATAATAAAGGAATATATATATTTGAATAAATGTTTGGAAAATTGCAAGAAATGTATGTGTTTAGAAAAATTAAACAATTTAAAAAGAAGAATTTAATAATAGTAATTTGCTACCATTTAATTTTTATAAAATTTAAATTCTCTACCTATATATAAAGGAAAATTAACAATCAGAAGTTATCGTTGAAACCAAAAATGTTTCTGCTAAGGCAAGAAGGGAGAGGAAGTTAGAAATAGAACAGGGCTTAGATAAGCAAATACTGTAGGGTAGGGTAAATGACAAGGAGCCCAAAAAGTATCAAAGCTTGAAGCTTTGCCATCGTCTCTGACATAGGAAAAAATAACGTGGAGTGATAATGAAAGAATTCATTGAGAAACTAACGAATTCAACTATTGAGCTTGAATCAATAACTTTGAAAATATATATCGAAGGATTAAAGCACAGCTATCGTATGTCCACTTTTATTTTCAAACTAGAGTCATATAGTCAAGCATTTCAGACTATGTACGTAAGTCAAGCTCGAAAAAAGTGTAAATATGTGTGCTTTAAACCACAATATATTTTTCGTTTACCAGATTTACGAGCGCTACTGCCACACAAACTTTCCCAATTAATCTACAATTATAATTAAGCACGTACAATTACATAACAGGTCTGCGTTCTTCAATTTAGAAACAGACTTTTCGTTATTTGTAAAAAAACTTTTCCTTTGCTATTTAAAAAAAAGCGTTGCAAATGTTTTTCGCTAATATTAACGCAGTTGTGTTGCTTAGTAACTACATTTCAATATGTAATTATGCATGTTGCAAAGCAATATCAGAAAATCGAAAACAGTGATGCCCTGATTACCGCTTAATTAACGGTCACTTTCTTCAGCATTTCCTTTTCGTTCATTTACTTTAAATGCGAATAACAAAAAAAAAAAAAAAAAAAAATGTTTGTTGTTATTTTGAATCAAATTAATACGTTAACATTTTCGTATGGATGGCAACTCTGTATTCCTTGCTCGCACTTCCTCTCTCATTTCCACATATACTGTGCGTATTGTGCGTAGATTAACAAACGGTACATAACCAAATTTCTCCTATTTTTACCTATTAATATTATTTAAATTTCAATTATTTTTATATTACAAAAAACATACATAAATAGGTATATCTAAATATATACATACATATAAATATATATATATATAATTTTTTTATAACACATAAATTTATTTCTTTTTAATTTATTTTACACACATTATTTAAAAAAATTATTAAATTATCTACTATCTACAAGAGCATAGAGAGAGAGAAAAAAAATAGTAAAACTAAACAAACGTGAAAGTTAACCTAAAACACTGCTGCTTATTGTATACCATATTATTTACTTTAGCTTAAAATGCTTAGGCTCTGTGTAGCTCATTTCCATGTTTAAATTAAAAAAAAAAATTCTCAAATTAATGCCTGATTTAAATTTATTTATATGGTACATAGCATACACATACGCATACGCATACGCATACAACATACATACGTACACACTCGACCATCAACATTTGAAGAATAAATACCTTTTTCAAGATAATACAAGAAATGTTTGAAGAGAGAGAAATAAGAAACCATGCAAAACCATGTGCCAACAATAAATTTTTGATTGCACTTTTATTAGAGAGTACTTGAGAGTAGAATTGAAATATAGAACAAATGAAAAGTCTGTTTATTTGTAGTGGTCTCTGACCTAAATTGGCAGAGTTTTCATTTTTCCAAAAACTCAATTATATTTAAAGGTCTTTAAAAAACTTATTAAACCACACACAGGATAATGCTCTTTTACTCATTTACACAGGCTAATGCTGTTTATGAATGAACAAATTCAAAATGGCTCACTCACTCATGAGTAAACTCGATTTGATAAAAAATATCTAGGAAGAAATTTTCGCATTGCAGCAGTAGCAATCACAAAAGCTGAAAATTGTGTTTTTTGAATGTCCAAGATGTAAAGATTTTATCACATCAAAAAACAATTCTAAGGGCGGAGTTTACATTCGATAAAAAATATTTCAGAAAATTTCTTTCAGACAATGTGTTTTGTTGTTTTTTCGGGAGTAAATTTCTTGTAAACAAAAATAAAGTACATTCGTAGAGTAACTTGCTGGAATTTTCTGTCAGATGTCAACTCCGTTATTGTTTTTGTTTATATCGGTAAATTTACTCTCAAACAAAAACAAATAGTATTAATGAGAATTTTTTTTAGCTATTTTCTTGCCGATATTTTTCTCGCTTCTTAAATTTGTTGAAACAAAAATAGAGAATGAGTAATAGTGTAAGTGTGTGGTTTGCGTTCAAGAGAGCATGTTTTGCGATCAAGAGAGCATGTCCTAGTTTACATTAGGGGGAAGACTCACAAAAGGCATTGCATTGTTGTTGTATTTGCGTGCAAAAAAAACAAAAAATGACTAGAGCAGGAAAATAGAGTGATTAGTTTTCAATACGAGGAAAACAATATGAGTTTCATGAGCTTATGTGGGGTATCGTGAAAAGTAGTGAAGCATTTTTATGGGCGAAAAGCGGGAAAAAAATATTTTTTTTTAATCTAATTTATTTCAGTTTTTCTCTGTAAAATACTACAAAACATATAAATAAAAGTGGTGTATACGTGAGAGCGAAGCATAAAAATGACAACCAAGATGAAATACACGTAAATGTGAGAAGGCCACACTTCTCCCCTTTATCGGTGTCCTGTGTGATTGCATTCCCTCTCTGATTCTCCCTCCTTTTTTCTCCCACCTATCAATCTTCTTTCCATTCAACACAATGCTCTGCATTCATAGAGGGGTATACCCTGAGAGTTGAATGTAACAATAAAAAAATAAAAATACGTTGAAGTATCGGAAAAAATTGGACAACTCTCAACTTTTATGTGAGAGAGGTGGCCAAATAGCAACTGATTAATTTAGTTGCAAAAATATTTGTATTGGCTGAGTCGCCTCCTTCCTTCATGTGCTTTGTATACTTCGTTCGCACGTACATAAAGTACCATATTCTTATGGGCCCAGTAAACGAAATGATATTCTTTCCTTCCGATTGTGTGCTCTTAACCTCCTTTGTATTTGTTTAAGGCGGATTAACTAACCGAGTATCATACTATCGTACTCTCTTCTCTTTTTGTTTTTATATGAATTTTACTGCACTCTCATTTAGTACCAGAAAATTACATATTACAAAACAAGAAGAGAACGTGACATACGATCGTTGAATTCTCCGCCTTACTCTCTCCACACATGTACATACATACATTAAAGTGGATCGACTCTATAACAGAATTTCTTTCATTACCCTTTATAATCCTACCATGATTTTATATATTTTAAAAAAATTGAATTTGAGCAAACTTTGAAGCTTCTGCCTACTGTTCCCGGAACGCTAATCTACGGTACGAATAAATGAAAATGACGACATGTACGCTATATTTATCTCCATGTGTGAAAACTTTTGTCGCTCGATGTAACGTTGTTGTAGAGTTGTTTTGAACATTTTCCAGCATTTAAGGGATGACACTAAAAATGCCTGCATACAAAAAATAAATGAAAAGTTGTAGTGAAAATGTCTTAATTGATTTTTGATGAATACATAAATTATGAAAAGGAAGAAAGAATCTGAAAAGATAATAAACGAAACGAAAGGTTTATTCAATTTATATATTAGCAATAAATATGAACATTTTTTTTTTAAATTTAATCTTTAATTTTTTTTGTTTGCGTTACTGTTGCCGAAATATATTTACAAAACAAAATATACAGTAATTACTATCACTACCGATACCACATACATACTACATGCATATTTCGTAATTATACAATTTACTTCTAAAAAAACTAAACATTATATGCTTTACTATATTATATGTATACTTACTATTACTATTACACATATTATTATTATAATTGCAAATTCATTTTGTGTATGAAAAACAAAAATTAATCAAAAGTAAAACAAGAAATTTCAAACAAATTTAAAATTAGATCCAATGGAATTTTGGAACATTTTTTCTATTTACTCTTCTTAATTTAATTAAAACAAAAATAAATGTATGCAACTTTTATTATTAAATTTACTATTATTATTATTATGTATTCATGTAAATAAACAAAAACAATAAAAAATCAATACGAAAATTATATAAGAATATGAAATTTTTGATTGCATAACATTGAGGAAATGTTATAATAATAAGAAATTATCTAAATTTTTATTTTATTCAATAAAATTATCATTTAATCTTTAATAATGATAAAAGCTATTTAAAATCAATGAAACTCTAACAAAAGATGATTACTACAGTAGAAAAAAATAATAATCAAAAACAAAACACAAAATGTTTATAAAGCAAACAAACAAACAAACAAACAAAAAAATTATTAAAATTTTCCATAGCGAAAAAACTGAATTATTATGTTTGACTTATTATTTTTTACTTTTACTCTTTTTCAGCCTGTTTTTTTTTTTTTAGTATAACTTCTTTCTGTATAATTTTTATGCATAGGCACTTCATCGTGTTGCATAGCATTATGACTGAGAACGCAATTTAATGTGGCAAAAAAAACTGGAGGAAGTAGTGACCGAATATACCTACATTTAAAAATATTTCCCACATATCGTATCACATTCACCATACCCATACCATGTCACTTCAACATTAAAAAATAAACAAATTTGAAGTGTGCATCAACTAAGTCGCGTATACTAGCTCTAGCTGCTAATCTGATTGGGCACTGCGTGCTCAGAATTATCCCCGCTAAGTAGTTAGACATAACCAGGAGCCAGTGGAGAAGAAAATGTGTATTTTTTTTCTTACAATTCCATAGGAGCGATAAGAACTTTTGGTCATTTGTAAAGTCTTCGTCAATTCCAACTCTTCTTACAGGGACTCGCCTATCGCAATCCATTCTATGCTATTCAAAGTCATGTAGTTAACTTCTACTTGGTCAAATATCTTGAGCAACACGAATTGCTTAATGACCGCCAATACGATTTCGAAATCGCTCTTTGGGCGATCCCATGTCGGTCCTCACCAACCACTGGTACCATAGCGTCCATGACTTACAGTGTCGGACAATAAAATAAGAACAAATTGTTCTGAAACCAAAAACATTAGAAAAATATTACTCTAGGCTTATGATAAATTTAAAATTTATTCATTTTCATTTATTTACTTTTATTCATTTTTTCCATTAGTTTAATTTTTTCTTAAAACAAAAACAATATCAATTCCGGGGTAAAAAAAGAGATTTAAAAGTTATACATAAAATCACATTTCAAAAAGACAAACATATAAGAACACTTCAATTAAAAAACAAAAAATTATAAAGTATTGACTCAAATTGTTCACTATTGCTAATATTTTGTGGAATAGCCTTTGTTAATTAAAACCACCTTACTACACCTTCTAGGCATTGATTCCACCAGAGACGCGCAAGTAACCTGGGGTATGGAACACCATGCTCTTTGAATGCTTTGCCACAATTCGTCTTTGTTTTTAGCTCTGGTACTGCTAATCTTCTCTTTGACAATATTCCACAAGTTCTCGACTGAATTAAGGGCAGGAGATTGTGCAGGTCAGATCATAACGGGAAATTCATTATGGGAAAACCAATCTCGCGCAAGGATTGAGATGTGCTTTGGGTCGTTATCCTGTTGCATTTGCCATTTCAGGGGCATTTCGCATTCAGCATAAGAAAGCCACACCTCCTGAAGGATGTTTACGTAAATAAATCTGCGCATCGTTTCTTTTATCCAATATAGAGGGCCCACACCATACCAAGAGGAAGCATCCCCATACCATGATGCTTCCACCTCCGTGCTTAAACGTCCTCCTAGTATATTTTGGGCTCAATTCTGCATTTTTCGGGCGTCTAACCCAACGTTTGCCATCACTTCCAACAAACACTTCACCTTGCTTTCGTCTGTCCATTATTCGTTAGGCCATTTTTTGTGCATTAATTGAACCATCCCACTCAATGTGCGCTTCAGCGAACTCTATGCGACACTTTCGATGTCTTTGTGTCAACATTGGTACTTTTCGTGCTGTTCTCCCATACAGTTTTTTTTTGCCACCAAACGTCTCATTACTGATCGAGCACAAATTTGAACGCCTGTCTCCTCTCTAATTGCGGCAGCTGCCTTAAATATATCGCGTGCCTCCAAAATTTTTATGCGATTGTCATCTGCACTTGTAGTTTTGCGGGAGGGGGCCTACCGCTCTTGCAATGAAATTTTTGAGGTAATAAAGATTGGTAGACAAATGCCGAGGATCTGCTATTTGGCCGATACTTTGCCCCTTATTTCGCAGTTTTTTCACCAAAATATGCTCCTCCTTGCTACAGTGCTCTGCTCGATCCATCTTGCTGTAACATTACGGAATAGTTTACATTTAATTTGTTGAATTACCCTCAATGCTACCATTTAAATGCTTACCAGTACAAATTATAAACAAATTAAAGTTTTTAAAATTCTTTTTAAAATATAAATTTTTTCCTCTGCTGTTCTTATTTGCATTGTCCGCCTTCGAATGCTTCGCTTCAAATTTTTTGTTTGGGAATCCCCAAAAAATATTTAAATGTAGTGTTGCCACCTAGAAATTTATAAAGAATATACCATACCATTTTCTTCTCTATAAAAATTGTTTGCCATAAGCAGTTCGATAAAATAAAAAATCAATGGAAGTTTTATAGTTCAAGGTGTTCTTATTTGATTGTCTGGATATTTCAAAGGCTTTTGACAGAGTGTGACACAAAGCATTGGTGTCAGAACTGATTGCGCATGGGGTCGGGAGTAATTTCACACGGTGGATCATGAATTTTCTAAGCGGCCGCTCTATCCGTGTCGTGATGGACGCCAATGTTTCGGAAGATCGTGTCATTGTTTTCGGAGTGCCGCAGGGTTCGGCCTCTCCCATACACTTTTCCTTGTCTTCGCTAATGACTTTCTGTCATTAACGAAGAATCCCATTTACTTGTTTGCAGATGACAGCACCATTTCTCATTCATATGCCTGCTCAAAACGGCCTAAGTCTTTGGAGATTGCGATTAAAAGGCATGTTATGAATGACTCATTCAATAAAGATCTCCAGTCAATCTCAGAATGAGATCTCACGAATAGAGTTGAGTTCAGTGCGCTTAATACCCAATGTTATCACAAACGAGTTTTCCTAATCCCCGTTAACCTCCTAGATATGGGTGGGGTAGCTATTGCGGAGACAGCGACTCTTGATGTTCTTGTCATGCCCACCCAATGTGATATTCGTTGGAATAAACACTTTTTTGACGTCTCGAAAGAAGCAGCCAAATTTCTCACTCCCACTGATCTCCGCATGATCTAAATCAGCTATATACGTCCAAAATTGTAGCTTAACTCGCATCTATGGGCTGGAGCTTCACGAACGTAACTGGAGCTCCTGGATGCTGGTGCCGCCATTTCCTGTGTTCATCAGAACTGCACGAACTGCAAGCAGAACTCACGCCTTCCTCGTAGACACGGTGTTCCGCCGCACTACGCTTTACAGAGAAAGTTATTTATCTGTAGTATAGCATAGCGCATATTTGGAATAAGCTCGTTACAAATATTTTCCACGATTATTATCAACCTTGCAATTTGAAAGCAAAGGGTCATAACTACTTCCCTTCCTTCTTCCTACCACCTATCAAGCTTCCTTCCAATCAACACAATGCTCTGCATTCATAGGGGTACACCCTGTGTGGTGATTATGTAGGATGGTATTTAAAGTTCGACCACGGTACTTGTCTTACACCAATTTACGTCACATTTAACTGATTTTTTCGACAAATTTTATGGAAAAATTGTCATGTTCTAAATGCCGGAGATCGCAGTTGAGTACACCAAAATCGTACCGATTGCATGCTCTATTAGAGCCTTTAAATATTTGTATTTTTCAGCGTTACCCCTTAAAAATTAGAAGCTAATTATTAAATAATTATAAATTTTTATTTTTTCGATCTGGCATTAAACCGAAAAAAATGTTTATTTAATTCTATTTTTTTTACATTAATTATTTTGCTCTGATATAAAAAATTTATCACAAGTTGAACTTTTAAATTTAAAAAACAAATCAAAAATACAGGGTGACAATTAATAAGTGTATACAACAGTTTGAAATTACAAAAATATATTACAAACGAAGAGCAGACCGAAGAGAAAGATTACGTAATCCATGAGTAAAAATATATTAAGCCGGTTTCGAAATGGCCACCCTTGGCCTCTTTGACTATGGAGCGCAGCTCCTCTACCGTTATTCGATCCCATTCACAACGCAACGATTGTTTCAGGGACTGCAATTTTTTATGACCTGTCCCCTAAAGTTGACCATACGCTATAGTCCATCGGATTGAGATCGGGCGAATATGGTGGCCATTTCTTGAGATGTGATAAAATCAGGAAAATGAGCCCTGCACCATTATTGTGTCGTTTTGGCTCTGTGAACTTTCGCACAGTCTTGCTGGAACGTCATTATCCATGGTCCATGGGAGTACCACAGCCTCGAAAATTTCACGGCGGTACATTTCTTAGTTGATTTTGACTTCTTGTTCCACAAAAATCAAGGGTGTCTGGCCATTTGCGGGAGTGTTGATGGATTGCGAATTTTGGTGATGATGAATGACGAATGATGGTCCAGGAGACTCTGTTGACCAGCTTCTGTCATTTTGATGGTTATGCGCTTGTTCAACAGTAAACCGCTTTTCATCTGTGAAAATCCAAATCCTGTGGCCCGACGTTGAAGTAGGCGACATCTTTGGGTCGTTCGTGCTTGTTTTCATCCGTAAGTAACTGACCTTTTTGGAGCTGTAAGCATTGATCATAATTGATTTTTTACTATGGGTTTTTCTCTGGACGATCTCTATGGCCTCTTTTCCTGGACGATCACTTTCACGACCCAGCTCCGTGCACGAGAAACTAACGAACGAGTAATCTCACAGTTACGTTTGCCTAGCTGTGGTGCAATGATATAATTACTGACCTATTATTTGACATCGTCAAATAAATAACTAAATGAAGTCAAGCCACTCAAACTTAAATCAGATGTACTCTCGATTACGTAGAATAATGCAAGAATGAAGAAAATTGTACAAAAATTACAATACATTTTCTATAGCACTTATTAATTGTCACCCTGTATAAAAATTATAGTTTGCGTTTTATAAGTAGGCCGATTATTAAAAGCGCGGCGGATCGCAATTGCGGGCAGAAACGATCCTTGGTATTATGAAGTTCGGTCCGTCTTTTTTTTGCTTCGCTCTTAAGACACGATATATGGAAGATCTAGTGAGCGTGAGATCTAGTCTGTACAATAAATGATAGAGGTTGCTCCACTATGTAAGGTTTCTGTAAACTTCAACCCTTTCATTTCCGATTTGCAATAGGACATTTAAGAATTCCACAATTATGACGTCAAATTTCAGTCTTCTGCATATCCTATTTGGCCTTTATGCAAGGTTAAAAAAGTATAGTTATGGAGCTATAGATAAAAACTGGATTGAACTCCTTTTCTTTATTTTTCATTTTCATATTCATTGTGTTATATTTAATGATTTTTTCAAAAAATGGATGCAAAAGATATTGAGTGCATTAGTGGGAGGCCCTACAAAAGTTTACTTCTTCAGAACGTTTACGTTTTGGGTTTTCAGGTTAGGTTTAGTAATCTTGTAAAAACCAGAGTCTATTGCAGCCATTACAGGCGTGGCCAAAGGAATTTTTAACAATGTGCTGATTTATGCAAACAATAGATATGCCTTGTATAGTTAAGTTTGATAATTCTCTGATCCCAGGTTTGCTACATCTGGATTAACTTAATTTTGATCGTTATATTTCGAATGCATGCAACGCCCTCTGCAAAATCATCATCTCCATCAAAATATTCATACTCAAGGAATGCGAATTTATTTGCTACATCATTATAATTCTTATCTTGCCATCATCATCATTATAATAATAATCATCATCATGGTAAAAATATTTAGGTTGTATGATTTAAACATTTAGGTTGTATGATTTAAACAGGTGGAAAATTTGCAACTCGCCAGACTGAGAACTCGCGAATGTTATGAGGTTGACTAGAAACTTTTCAAATATCGTCTATGTTTTATTGTTCTAATGCGAGTTGTTTTCTTTCCACGGAGGAAAGTTTTTCAATTAAATCTTCTACCCTTCTCTTTCGCCGAAAAGCTGGGAATTCGGCCACCTCAATAACTGCTTGGTTAATCTGGGGACCTTCTTCGGAACTTAATGAGATGAGATGCCATTCATGTTATCTCTCCGCCTTAGTCTGTGCGAGTTGTTTTTCAATGAAATTCGAATTCGGTTGTGCCCCAAAAGTTGTTTGCGAAGTTGCTTGGGTTTCTTTTTTTCTCGATAGCAGAATCTGAGTTTTATTGGATCTCCATTTTTTGACGGAGTCTACATTCGCGCTGTATCTTAGCAGCAGTTTTTGCTGGAGATTTTATCGTAAAACAATCGCCATTTGTTTGTGCCTCGCATTGGTTTTTTTCAGTCATTCTTTCAGATCTACAAAATCGCTTAGGAATTTTGTTTGAAAATGTCAACTTTTACTAGAAACTGATGGGCAACGCCCTCATAAATCGATTATGATTTATACTCAGCGCCCTCGATCAATCGAGTTTGATTCGATAGAGGGCGTTGATTTGCGTATGATTCAAACTTGATTGATAGAGGGCGCTGAGAAGTAAACTTCTGTAGGGCATCCCACTGAAGCACACAATTTTTTCTCCTTTTTCATGGGTCTTTCTTTTTTATAATTTTAAAGAGAAATCATCGCCAATGGAGTAACCATTACGAGGGCTCAATGAGGGTAAAATCGTTCTAGGAAATTGTTGCTCTTATAATTTTACTGTAGGTTTTCTAATCCCAAAAAACACGTGTAAACTTACCACGAACAAAAACTACCTATATACAAATTAACTGAAAAAATGTAAGAATATAGCTATACATAAAAGGAAACATATGAAAAATGTTAGCTCAACTTTCCCGTTCACTTTGTTAATATGTAAATGGTGATTTTTTTGCTACTTGGTTTTTGACGTTTATATTTCTGATAATTCTGACGCGTGATTCTTGACATGTGTCAAAGTAAAAAATGCTCAGTTTGGTTTGCCATTTCATCATGAATAGACTTATGCCTCAACAACGTTTGCAAATGATTGAAATTTATTATCAAAATCGGTGCTCTGTTAAAAATGTGTTTCGCAAACTATGTCCATTTTATGGTCGTCATAATCGACCCACAGAGCAGGCTATTCAGGTCATTGTGATCAAATTTCACACCAGTTTCACTTAATTGGACATCAATCCACCAAATTGTATCTATAGAGTGCGTACCGAGGATAATATTGCTATTGTAACCGCCAGTGTTGACGAAGATCGCGATATGTCCATCCGCCGCCGATCGCAGCAATTCGGTTTGTGCTATTCGACCACCTGGAAGATTTTACGCAAAGTTTTCGGATTAATGCCATACAAAATATAGCTGGTGCAAGAAATGAAACCAGGCCACCTACCACAATTTCGAATTTTCGGTGAATGGGCCTTAGAAAAGCTGGATGAGTATCAACTTTTTATTATCGCACAATTGCCTTCAGCGACGAGGCTCATTTTTGGCTCAATCGATATGTGAATGAGCAGAATTCCCGTATTTGGAGTGAAGAACAGCCAGAGGTAATTCAGCAGCTACCAATGCATCCCGAAAAATGCACTGTTTGGTGCGGTTTATGGGCATGCGGCATCATTGGGCCGTACTTCTTTAAAGACGATGAGGGCCGCAACGTTAAAGTCAATGGACAGAGGTACCGTTCGATGATACCATAACAGACTTTTTTTTGCCGAAAATGCAAGAATTGGACTCAGCCGATATGTGGTTCCAACAGGACGGCGAATTTGGTGAGCAGTTAATTTCACGTTTTAGTGCAATCAATTGTCCACCAAGATCGTGTGATTTTATTTTCTGTGGTGTTGTGTGGGGCTATGTTAAGTCTCTTGTCTATATAGGGACAAGCTATATCCCTATATGTCTATAGGGACAAGCCAAACAGCCAAACACGATTGTTGCTTTGGAAACCAACATTGAACGCGTCATTGGTGATTGGTTAGAAATGTGTGGAAAAGTGTGCCAAAATTGGCCTTCAGAATGAACCACTTGAAGCGTAGCCGCGGACAACATTTAAGTGAAATTATCTTTAAAAAGTAAATGACAGGAATTGATTTATCGATCCAAATAATTTCATTCACTTTTGTAAAATTTATGTGTTTTTTTGAATTATCAAAAACCAAGCTCTTAAAAAATCATCCTTTAGATACTGTAGTCAAATGGAAATCGAATCAAACTCTTAAAAAATCATCCTTTAGATACTGTACTTAAATGAAAATCGAACTGTCCTTGTTGTTTTTAATTAAAAAGCATATTGCTTTCAATTTTATCTTAAAATTATTTCTGGCGAGACTCCGTACAAAAGTCAGTAAAATCAGGGGAAAGTTAATTGTTTCTTTATACTGGAGACCGGGGATCTCCGAGACGACCGCTTTAGTTGAAACTTTGTGCAACTCGTTTTTTTTTTGGATCCATAAACGCATTTTTATGGGGTTTTCATTTTGCATCTAAATCTATTCTTGAGAGGGCTGAGGTGCAAAAATTAATTAGTATAAATTAGAAAATTACAACTGCAGGGAAGTAAGTTGAAACAAATATAATAATAAAAGGTGTCTCCTTGAGGTTGTGGTTGCTGTGGCGTAGTGGTAGTGCGTTGAACTGATACGCAGAGGGTCCGGGGTTCGAATCCCGGCACAGGCAAAATCAAAAAGTAGAAAAAACGGCACTACCTCTTGGCAGGCAATGGCAAACCTACAAGAGTAAAAATTGCTATGAAAAGCTTTTCACTTCGCCGTTCGGATTCGGCATTAAATTGTAGGTTCCTTCCATTCATGTACAAATATAACACGCACAACATGAGTGGATGCGAAAAGCTCGGCCTAGGCCGTCCATGGGCTGTTGTGCCATTTAAAGTAAAGTAAGTCTCCTTCTCTCTCTGAGGAGTTGTAGAAGTCTCCTGTACGTGGTGATCCACTCTACTGTATAAAGGAAACAGTTTTAACAAGTTTGTAGTTCTGTACCTCATAACTCATAAGCCTCAATGTACGATTAAGAGTACAGAAGCCTTATCATTACTAAAATTAGTAAAGAAATTTGTTTCACTTCATGTTGTTTCATTCAAAACGTTAATGTGCACTAATGATGTTTCGATTTTCATTTGCATTGAAAATGTTAATGCTAGTTGTTGTTGTTAGTTCAATTTAATTAAATGATCAATGACTAGCATTCAAATGTTCAATGACGACGAAGTAAATTTATTTATAATTAAGTCTTTCATTGAAAACGAAATGGATAAATAATAATAAAACATTAATACATAAATATTGCTCTACTCCTCCAAAAAATGATTCATACACATTTGTACACATCTTTCCTTCAAATAATATTATATAATATGATTAAATTTGTTGAAATTATTAAAACTAAATTCTTGTTTCCTCTTTTTCTCTTCCCCTCTCTCTCTCTCTCTCATTCTCTTCCCAATTATTTTTCTAGCAAATCATACCTAAATTAAAACAAACAAAATAATAAAAAAAAACCAACGGATTTAATGGAAAATGCTGCTGCAGTAAGTTAAAAAGGAAAATAATAAAAGCAAAAACTTTTAATGCAAAATGCGAAATACATTAAAAAAATATATTATATATTTAAATAAAAATATAAATCAGAATACAGCAAACAAATTAAACAAAACTCACACACACACACACACACACACACATAGAAAAAATACACAAACATAAACATAAAGAAAAATTTCCCGAAAACGAAAACAAGATTGAAAAACAAAAAACAACAATTAATTTTCAAAGAGAAAAACAAATTAATGAATATGGGCGCTGAAAAGTTTAGTTAAAAAGGAAAGAAAATAAAAATGAACACAGAACGAAAAGAAGAAAATGTGGGAAAACGGACGAGAAATTATTTACGGATTTCTTTTTTTTTTATTATTATTATTATTATTATTAATTAAATATTATAATAGTATTTGTTACAATATGTAAATATATTTGTATATACAGGGTGGCAATTTTAAAGTGACCCACCATAGCAAGTAGTTCAATCAATAGATCCTCCTGTAGCTTTCAAACACGCCTTCAATCTGACAGCGAATTGTATGCAATACGATTCGCCGCAGAACTTATTGGCCAATTTCGCCCCATACTCGCCCGAGAGCGTTTAAGCTCTCTCTCTCTCTCTCTCTCTCTCTCTCTCTCTCGAAGTTGTTGTGTTGTGAAGCAGAAGCCTTGCTTGCTTTCCAAAATACACGGTGGCCATTGTTGGGCAATTGTTGCGTATCCAAGATAATGTACATTTTGCGATGTGTGAAGGAAGGCGCTGAATCTTGCTGAAAAGTCCAGTTAATGGTGCCTAATGTGACTTGAGCCCAAAATGCTCCGATAGGAAACTTGGTCAAATTTAACACGCTTCTCAATAAAAATAATTGGTGTTTTGGCTTTGGCGGAAACTCTCCAACCCACACGATCACCGAAATAAGTTTTTGAACCTCCCCCCATCAACTGTCCTATTATTTTGCGATGCCGATGACAACCATATCCGATCATTTTGAACATTGAAACTTTGCTCAATCGTGTAAACTTTTTCATCGGTGGAAAGAATGTTTTCTAAATTTTGCAATGCAGCAGAACGAAGCAATGTCTTACATCTTTGCAACGCCGAAAAATTTTTTTCGTTTCTTTGTATGGCTTAAGATTAAAAGCTTTGCTTTTGCAACTTTGCGCACTGTTTCGCTGTTTACGTCCACCTCATGAGTGATTTTGTTGCCCTGGTGGCAACCGTGGAAGTTCGTTTCTGTTTTCGATCTTGGAATTCTCTACCTACGGTACGACGTTGTGGTAGACGGAGAGTCGTCGCAATTAGACAATCTTTGTCCATTTTCTCTAAACTTCTAAACTTTGTAACTTCTTCATCTCCTTTTAATGGCACAACAGCCCATGGAGGGGCTAGACCGATGGGTCATTTTACAATTGTCACCCTATATATATTTTATACATATATTTTTAATTAGCCCTACATAAATAGTTTTATAGTATATTTACTTATATTTGCATCTAACGTGTAATTTGTAATTTTAATTTTAATTTATACAAAAAATCTAACAAACGGAATACTAAAATTTGCTAATGTTTGATTTGTAAATGTGAAAGCAAAAGAGACACAAACACAAACAAGTAAATAAGCAAAGAAAGAGACTTTAAAACAATGAAACGTACGCGTAAATCAGATTATGCTGACACAATGCATCTTTGCCTTTAATCGTTAGGAACAAAGTTGGGAAGGTTAAAGGGGGAAAACCAAAACAGCAACTTTACTTTATACTCCACCTTTCAATCCAATGCAACCAATCGCTGAACAAATTTCGTTACATTTTAATGAAATTCCGTTAACCCGTTAAAGCTTCATATACCAATAGTGGCACATATCTTCAAAAAGTGTAGAAACTGTCTCTGTGTATAAATATTTATTATTATTTGTTGAGCAAATACATAAATTACCAAAAATTCACATGGAAAATCTTAAAATTACATATTTTGTTGTTGGTACTTTTTTTAACATTTTGCCTCCTCTTTTAAAAGTACAAACTTCGAGTGAATGTCCATAATTTGGATATCTACGCAGAGAACGTTTGTTTTTCCCCAATATCAGGTCGATAACGAGGTGCAGATACATTATGTCAAAAACGTCAGGGTCGGTGATTGGTCAATAAAACACGAAATATTTATTATTCATTCAAATATCACCTCCAAAGTAGTCTCCTTCCGAAATAATACACTTATGCCATCCAATCATCAAAACATTTTACAAATACATTTTCTGGTATCGACTGAAAACGAGTGCCTCGAAGTGGTAATTTGAGTTTTGGAAATAGAAAAAAGTCAGCCGGAGCCATATCGGTTGAATACAGTGGTTGTTTCGATGATATTTGTTGAGTTTTTGGCTAGGAATTCGGTCACAATGATTGCCTTGTGAGATGCTGCGTTGTCGTCTTTCGGAACTAGTCGACCGGTAACGACCGGTATCATGCCCATGCCAATCGTGTACAATGGTACGAATTTATTCGTGAGACCCAGAAAACACAGCGGCTATCTCTCTCAAAGCTTAAATGACGATTTTCCGTCATCGTTTCCTGTACTTTATTGATGTTAACTTCAGTTGAAGACTTTGATGGCCGATCAGAATGAGGTAAGTCTTCCACTACAACTCTACCGGTACACTGTACCACACATTTGCACGCTTTTATGATAAATTCGAGCACTGTAAGAACTTCTGTAACATTTTCAGCGATTCGGCACATGAAATTCCATTTGCAATACAAAATTTGAGACAAATTTGAATTTCATCGATATTTTTATTCATTGTAGAAATCACAAAACACACTTAAGATCAACTGACAAAATCGAAAACTAAATGGCAGATCGAGCCATCAAACTTGATGTCAGCATAGAAAACAGTGGTGCCAACTTAGCGAGAAAAATAATTTTTACAAACCCTTCAAGGCCTTTAAATGTTCTGGTACTTTTTTAACAGACTGTATAAATGCTCATAACTTAATGAAAATTAGAAGAGCTAAAAACCGACCTCATGATTGTGATTCAGCAACTCATAATTGGCTTAAAAATTTAACAGTGCTATCAGTGAAAATATAATTATCACGGGCTGATCTAGTTATAGTCTTCAGTAGATCAGCTTCTTCTTAATTTGTTTTTCATTCATCTCTACTTGAAATAATTGCACTGCAGTTGTTCGAAAGGTAAATCCATAGTATATGCAAAGATAATCCTTCCTACTCAATCCGTCTCTTGTCTGAATAACCCTCTTCCAATCCAGTAATGTCTCTTGAGAAGGCGTCTGATAAATTTATTATCAAACGAAGATTTTTCATGGAATGCTAGAATGCCCATAGCTACAGTGAGTTCATGGTGAGACTGCTTTCAAACTTTTGGACTGCAATTTTTGCTATTAGTTTGCGTGCAAGATCATTAAAAAATATATAAAGCATAACTTCTAAGGTTGTCGTAGGTGTATTACTGAGTGCCTCTGTTACCAGCAGACACGTTAAAGCCAAATGACAGAACTCTTTACGAACTGTAATTTAGATGAAACAAGAGAGTGGTTTCTATTCGTTGAGTTTATACGAGAGAACGGCATAGAAACGAAACGGAACGGAAACGCAGCGAAATAAAACAAACGGCTTTTCAATGTAATACGTTTCTCATGGGATACGATTGATTGATTCACTATTTGTATGTATTTATGTGATTGATTTTTGTTTTTTGCTTTTTGAAATTCGGTAAATACAAGAAAATTTGATATGTAATTCATGCATGCTAACCTAAAGCTACCAAGAAATGACACAAGCAAAACGAAATTGATATAAAAATTTAATGAATTTAAGAATTTACCCACACTCTTAACAATGATTGAACGAAACAAAACATTTCTATACAAAAAAAACAAAGATTAATAAAAAGATGTGAACGAAATTAATTTTTCATAATATAGAACTTACTAAATACTTGAAAATATTTAAATATTTATAGCATAATTTATAAGGAAAACAAAAAATGCAACAACACTAAATATACGTACAAACATCCTTGCAGTGTACGACGTACTCGTAATTTAAATGTGCGTGTTCGGAGAAAACCGAAGAAGCTTGAAAATTGTTGTTTTTCCAGTTGCGAATATTCGCTGCCTATAAATTGCAAATACTTAGAAAATGAAACAAATGATTTAAAATGACCGCTGAAACAAGATAAAAGAATAAAAAAAAAAAATAAAGAAAACGTTTCAATTTAAACACAAAAACAAAAATTAAAAAAAAACAAATGTGAAAAATGCGTTTAATTCCAAATGCTGCTAAATGTCAAAATTAAATAAATTAAACAACAACAACAAAAAAAAAAAAACCAACAGTAAAAACACGAATAACAAAACAAAAATATTAATGGTAACTAATTTCCTTGTTTTATTTTTGTATTTAAATTTATTATGTACGTATTCTTATGATTTTATTTTCAATATTTTTAACATTTTTTTACAAAACGTATGACCTGCATTTTTAATATTTGGGCATAAAATAAAACCGTTTATAAATACCAAAAAAAAACAAACATTTAAATCTATTTATTTTCATTAATTTGTGCAAGTGAAACTTTTAAGTTTGGCTTTATTTTTGTTTTAGTGAAATCGCATATTTAGTAATTATTGAAATGGAATAATAAAAACTTAAAATATTCATACTACATACATACAATACATATATGAAAAACATATGCATACATAGACAAAACTATAATACATCCATAAATAATAATTATGAAATGGAAGAAAAAAATTAAAATTAAACTAATTTTTAATATTTAATATTATTACATATTATAATAATAGCAACATTTTTGCAACCACAAACAAACAACTGAAGTTATTAATTATTATATATATAAAAAAAAAATACAGCAAATGAATAATATCGAATACAAGAATACAGTATAAAAATCTACGAAACACAAAATAATTCAAATACATGAAGGTTTATTAATTAATTAATACTTGTTTTTTTTCGTTTTATGTTTTTGCTAAACTCGAAGCAAGTAAATAGAGCAAAACATGCTGAACATGAAAAGAAAACTAATTTGCAATTTTAGCCATGAAGAAATGAATAAATAATTAATATAAAAGGAAAACAAAAATTGATATACATATATGAAAAAAGTCGAAAAAAATTAAAATGAAATAAAAAATTCAAAGGAAACTTACATTCTATCCCAAAAACAAAATGCCGTATTATTTTCATTAGGTGGGATTTCTTCTTTCTTCTTTTAATGGCACTACAGGCCATATGACGAGATTTTCGCATCCATTCATGTTTTGCGAGATATACAGTGTGCGACGAAACTATGTATACCCTTACAATGTAAAACACAAAAGAGATATAATCACTCTTAAGAAATAAGATTTATTGATTTCATTTTTTTTTCAACTTATTTGTGGATATATTACTTACTTAATTGGCACTACAACCGATTATCGGTCTTGGTCGCCTCTATAAAGATCCGCCTGCTATGCGCGCGCTGGCGCCAGTTAATAAGGACAAGTGCAGTCAGGTTGCCCTGCATCTGGTCTTTCCAACCGAGATTAGGACGTCCTCTTCTGCGTGTTCCACCACCGTGGTTAGAATAAAACACCCTTTTAGCCGGATCCCCTTTTAGTGGTCGCTGCGGCGTAGTGGTAGTGCCAGGATTCGAGTGTCCAGGGTTCGAATCTCGGTACAGGCAAAATTAAAAAGTAAAAAACAAAATAATATTTCTACACGGCACCACCTCTTGGCAGGCAATGGCAAACCTACAAGAGTAAAAATTGCCTGTGAAAAGCTTTTCACTTCGCCGTTCGGATTCGGCATTAAGCTGTAGGCCCCTTCCATTCATGTACAAATATAACACGCACAACATGAGTGGATGCGAAAAGCTCGGCCTAGGCCCTCCATGGGCTGTTGTGTCATTAAAAGTAAAAAAGTTTAGCCGGTGGGCTTTCTTCCATTCGCTCAACATGACCCAGCCAGCGAAGCCGCTGGATATTTATACGCTTAACTACTTATGTTAGTGTCGGCGTACAGCTCATCGTTCCATCTTATTCGATACACTTCGTCCACGTATACTGGACCGTAGATCTTACGGAGTATCTTCCTCTCTAACGCTCCTAACAGCCTCTCATCATTGATGGTCAATGTCCACGTCTCTGCGCCATACATTAGGACGGGGAGGATAAGGGACTTATAGTGTGTTATTTTCGTTGGTCGAGAGAGGGTTCTACTTCTCAATTGCCTAATGAGTAACACCTATTGGAAATAGTTAATATACGCTTGATCTCAAGGCTGACATTATTGTTGGTGTTTATGCTGGATCCTAGATAAACGAAATCCTTGACGACTTCAAAAGTACAATTGTCAACAGTAACATTTTGTCCAAGACGCTGTGACTCTTTGTTGACATAAGGTATTTCGTTTCGTCCTCCTTCACCACTAGACCCACTCGACGAGACTCCCTTTCCAGGTTGGAGAATGCTGCGCTGACTGCTCGAGCGTTTTTGCCAATGATATCAATATCATCAGCGTATGTTAGCAGCAGGACACTCTTGTAGAAGATAGTGCCAGAGATGACGATGTTCGCAGCTCGAATTATTTTCTCCAGCATAAGGTTTAAGAAAGCGCAAGATACGGAGTCACCTTGTCTGAAACCTCTTTTGGTATCAACTGGTGCGGAGAGGTTTGTCCCAATTTTCACTGCGCTGGTGGTGTTGGTCAGTGTCATTTTGCATTAAGACGAATGAGTTTTGCAGGGATACCAAAATCAGACATTGCGGCGTATAAGTGATCCCTAATCGTGCTGTCGAAGGAGGTTTTATAATCGACGAATAGATAATGGGTGTCGATCTGTTTTTCTCGGGTCTTTTCCAGGATGGTGGATTTACCACGCCTGAAGGCAAGCTGATAAGGTCCAATCAGTTTGTTGACGATGGGCTTCAGTTTTTCGTACAGTACGCTCGATAGAACTTTATATGCAATATTAAGAAGGCTTATCCCACGGTAGTTGGCGCAGATTGTGGAATCACCTTTCATCCGACCATATTCTGCATAGAAGCTCATGCATGCGTTTTTTGAGCTCTTCGCCTCCGGTCTTAAACAACTCAGCAGGCAGGCCATCTGCACATGCAGCCTTGTTGTTTTTCAGCCAAGCGATGCCTGTTAAGACCTCCTCATAGTCGGGCGGCGGTACTTCAACGCCGTCAGTGATTGGGGTTTTCAGAGTAGATTCCGCAGTGGCGGGATTATTGCCGTCATCGCCATTAAGCAGCTGCGAAAAGTGCTCCCTCCATAACCTCATTATGCCCTGAACATCTGTCACCAGATTTCCGTCTTCAAATATTATATATTACATTTAAAAATTAAATTAAATGAGTTCATTTTTGTACTTTTAATTATAAAATATGCGGTTATGTGAAAAAATAAAATTTCAGGAACGACTAAAGTATTTCTACATTATAATGTTACCTTTTAATTAAAGCTTCAATACTTAATGTTACCACCTTCAGCGTTAATTACGGCCAAAACATGTCGAGGCATGCTGTGTACCAAGTTTTGTGGAAGCATTTGCGGTATGGTTTTCCAGGAGTCCTTCAATTTCTTAAAAATCTCTTTTTTGTTCGAGTGACAAAAAGATCGGTTGAGCTTATCATCCAAAAATTGAAACAAATTCTCAATGGGATTTAAGTCTGAGCTTTGGGCAGGCCATCGTAGCAGCTCTATTGATTTCTGAGTGAAGTATTCCTTTGCAACTCGACTGGTATGTTTGGGGTCGTTGTCTTGCTGGTATACATATGAAGTTATCCTGCAAGCTCATTTTTTACGTCGTAGACTCTCCCGTCATTTTACTTTCAATCATTACCAAATCTGACAGACCTTTGTAACTGAAGTAAACCCACACTAAAATATTTCCGCCACCGAATTTTGTAGTGCTTTGGATGCATTTACTTTGTAGCTTCTCATGACTCTTTCGCCAAACTTTTTGTCTACCTTTCGTATTTTTAAACTCACATTTGTTCTCATCGCTTCAAATTACCTTCTCCCAAAAACTTAGTGGCATTTCGTGGTACTTTGTTGCAAATTCCAGGCGGGCCTTTAAGTTCTTCTTGCTGATGAAAGGTTTTTTGATCTTATAATGGCTGGAATACACATTTTCTCGAAATCTCCGTTGATTGATAGACTCTGCTTAATAAATCGGGCTAAAACCGTCGGTTTTGTTTTTAAACTCTCTCACAATTTTAGTCTCATTGCGAGATGTAGTTAATCTTGGTTGACATGTTCTCGAACACTCTTCCACTATTTTTTTCTCGTAATTTTTTATTACTTTTTGAATTGTGGCCTTGCTCCTGGAATGGTTTTTTTTTTCGAAATTTTGCCATATCCCAGCCCATTTAACTGATCCTGTATAATCAATTTTCGCAAATCAATGCTGATTTTGGCATTTCACTGAATAAAATTTAATGCGAATTGACTAAAAGAGTTTTATTAGGAGAAAGTATAAAATATTTCCTTACACAAAATGGCTTTCAAATATTTAAGAAAAAAAATTAGCACACAAAAACTACGGACAAATATCGCCACGGTATTTTTTTTTTATTGATACGTTCAACACTCAGGTTGTACCCCTATGAATGCAGAGCATTGTGCTGAATGGAAGGAAGATTTGATAGGTGGGAGAAAGGAGGGAGAATCAGAGAGGGAATGCAATCACTCAGGCCACCGATAAAGGGAAGCTAACGGTAAATATTATACCGTTAGCTTACAGGCGGCAAAAACAGGCAGTTGCTAGCCATTTGAAAAAAACATTGAAAGAATAATATAAAATTTGGTTTAGATATGAATGGAAGGGTCCTATAGTTTTATACCGAATCCGAACTGCGAAATTACCTAGTGTTTAGACCAGTAAATTTTGCCAAGACAATAGCTATACATTCACATTTTTTCATTAATACACTCACACAAAGGCAATTGTCTTTGATTTTCCATAGAAGACAGTGATGAAAACAATATTTTGACGTTTTAAGAAAATATGAGAGAATTCAACACAAAACGCATATAAAATTTAGCGCGTAAAACAAAAAAAAATTCTTGTCGTATTCGGAGATTTTGGTATATTTTTGTAAATTAGTAAAATTGTTGGTAATATTCGAGGGTAGATCAATAAGTACCCGTGTTAGGAAGGAAGAAGCAAGTTTTTCAAAATTTTTTTTCTATTTTTCAACGTAATCTCCTTGTAGTACAATACACTTTTCCCAACGTTTCTGCCATTTCTTTAACCCCTCAAAAAAATACGATTTGTCAAACGATAACCTCCTCGTTTGAGCTGAATTCTTTCCCCCCGATCCACGTTTTCATGTTGGGGAACAGAAAGAAGTCACAGGGAGCCAAGTCGGGCGAGTACGGTGGGTGCGGTAGCAATTCGTAGTTCAATTCATGCAATTTGGCTGCGACAATTCCGTATCCGCTTGTTGTCCACCGTAAGCAATCACGGCACCCATCGGGCTGACACCTTTCTCATGCTTAACGTATCATGTAAAATATTAATTACCGTTCCGTTCGACACTCCTACGGCCTCTGCTACTTCGCGCACTTTCGTTCAGCGATAAGCGAGAATCATGTCGCGGACCTTTTCAACGATTTCCTCGGTAACCACGTCTGCCGGGCGGCCTGGGCGCTACTCATTAAAAACAGATGTACGACGACGTTTAAATTCGTTGAACCAATATCTTACGGACGATTGTCGTAGATGGTGAAGGGTCTCCATAGACAGCATCCAACTTCGCTTTTATTTCTTCGCATGTTTTACCATCCAAAAACAAAAAGCGAATTACGGATCGATATTGTTCTTTTTCCATTTTATCGTGAAACACGAAACACGTGTGATACGTGTGGTGTCGTGTGACAGATGGCAATACACGACGGTAATGCCAACTTCCCTCAGCAACGCCACCTGTCTTCACACACGGTTACTTATTGATCTACCCTCGTATATTACCAACAATTTTCTATTTATAATAATGTATTTATATAATGTAGTCAACATAGAATGGAAAAAGGGAGAAAACTAGAAATGTATTTTAATTTAGAGATTTTTAAATCTAAAAATTGTGACCATTGGGCCATTTTTCTTTGAAAATTACGAAAGAATAATGTGCTCTACCGCACAGTGATAACTGATTATTTGTGGCTTATTTTAGAAGATATAGGCTTAGGAAACATCTGGTTCCAACAGGATGGCGCGCCGTTCCACACAAACCGTACAACAATCGATCTTTTGAGTGCGCAGTTTGAAAATCGCGTCCAATCACTTTGGAAAAATCTTATTCATTTCTTATTCACCCCAAAATTAAATTCCAAATTTTAAATGGACCGACTCCATTACGTTCTATGCAGGATAATACCAGTTTTGGCTAATTTTAATCAGCTAAAGCATCAATTGTGGTCGCTGTGATGTAGTGGTAGTGCGTTGGACTGCTACGCAGAGTGTCCGGGGTTCAAATCTCGGTACAGGCAAAATCAAAAAGTAGAAAAAATAATTTTTCTACACGGCACCACCTCTTGGCAGGCAATGGCAAACCTACAAGAGTAAAAATTGCTTTGAAAAGCTTTTCACCTCGCCGTTCGGATTCGGCATTAAACTGTAGGTCCCTTCCATTCATGTACAAATATAACACGCACAACATGATTGGATGCGAAAAGCTCGGCCTAGGCCCTCCATGGGCTGTTTTGTCATTAAAAGTAAAGTAAGTAAAAGTAAAGCATCAATTTCAAATTGAAGCTATACATTTCAGCCGCGTCCGAAGTTTGCTTTTGGGATTTTTCTTAATCGTTATTTTACAATCCAGTAAGAAAAGAAGCACAAAACTTATATCTCTTTCCTTCTACCTTACTTATCTAACTTTCTGTCTCGCTTAGCTTTTCATGCTTACACCTCTGAAAAATAGGCACTAAGATTAAATGTTGTTAAAAATTTGAACATCGGGCAATAGCCACGCCTACCTTTCATACAAGAGTAAAAAAGCAATAGCAAATAAAAAACTAGGAAAGCAATATCAAATGAAATACTGAAGCAAATTTTACCAGAGCTCAAAAACTGCCAGGGCCAGGACATTCGTTGAACACGAATTTCATCGTAAATTTATTAATAACAACAAGTTTTTGAGAAAAATTTGTTTTAAAAATTTCGCGTTAAATCAGAAATCTTTGTGTATTGATATAGAGACATTCAATGGCGTTTAAGTTGAAGCCTGTGTCTTAAATTGTCGTAAATTATCTTAAGTATAGTTCATAGAATATTTTACAACATTTCTACAATACCGCATGATACGACTTGTGAATCACCTAATTGTAATTATTTATTTACACCATTAATTTTATGAATAAACTTCAAATAAGATCCTTTGTACGACGGTTTTTGGTCCGAAGTTCATTTGTATTTATTCGACACGAAGGAAATGGCAAAAAAGCAGCCAAGGAAAGTTTTACTCATGCTTTGTGGCATGACGCACTACCAAAATCATTAACCATTCCATACCTGGTCGTTCCACTGGAGATTAGGAAGTCCTCTTCTGCGTGTACCTCCACCGTGTCTTGAATAAAACACCCTTATAGCCGCAGCGGCTTCTTCCATTCTCTCAACATGACCAAGCCAGCGAAGCCTCTGGATTTGTATACTCTTGACTATGTCAGTGTCAGCGTACAGCTCATGCTTCCATCTTCTTCGATACACGACGTCCGCGCATATTGAACCATAGATGTTAAGGAGTATTTTACTCTCGAACGCTCCTAACAGCCTTTCTTCATTGGTGGTCAATGTTTATGTCTCTGCGCCATATATTGGGACGGGAAGGATGAGGGACTTATAGAGCGTCGTATTTTCGTCGGACGAAAGAAGTCTCTGCGTCTCAATTGCCTACAGAGCCCTTAGTAAGACCTGTTAATCTCCGCTTGATCTCAAGGCTGAAATTGTTGTTGGTGTCAATGATGGATCATGGGTAAACGAAATCCTTGAGGACTTCAAAAGTATAATTGCCAACATTGACATTTTGTCCAAGACCCCGTGACTCCTTGTGTGTTGACACAAGGTATTTCGTTTTCTCCTCATTCACCACAAGACCCACTGGACGAGACTCCCTTTCCAGATTGGAGAATACTGTACTGACCGCTCGCGCGTTGAAGCCAATGATGACAATATAATCAGCGTACGCATGGCACTTTTGTAGAAAATAGTGTCAGAGATGTCAACGTTCGAATTATTTTCTCCAGCATCAGGTTAAAGAAGTCGCATGATGGGGAGTCGCCTTGTCTGAAACCGCTTATGGTATCAAATAACACGGAGAGGGCATTACTAATTTTTACTGCGGTGGTGGTGTCGGTCAGTGTCATTTTGCAAAGACAAACGAGCTTTGCAGTGATACCAAAATCAAGTGATCCCTAATAGTGACAGTCGGAGACGGCTTTTCAATCGACGAATAGATGGCACAAAAACCACTATACCGTATTTTCGATAGTGCCGATAAGTAAGAGACCATATTTTCCTCTATGTACTAGAATATTTCTATCGCGTACATTTTTGGCGTTCTGCGCTCTGCCATAATAAATAATTAACCTTTACTCAATAGAATCAAATAAATTTTTTCAACAAATTTAAATTTATACTTTGTAAATTAATTAAATAGAAAAATTCAACAAAAACTGTACAAAAAAACTTGAAAGTTACACGGATCATCCTATTGTATTACACTAACTAAATTTTTGATTAGAAACAACTTTAAAAGCCTTTATACCTATTTGAAAATATATTGTGTATAGTTTTAAATAAAATCACGAGTTTTTTATGAAGGCCTCACCAAAAGCTTGAAAACCACATTTAGTATTTTTGTTGTAGATTCTAATGTAGTGCTCCGCTGTTAAAAATATCACTTATCATTTATTCTGTTTCCTGCTATGTATTTAAACTTCAACTTCAGATGATTTTACATTTTTCTTTTTGTTTGTTTTATTAAGACAAGCATGCTGACAGAATGCAATGGTTTTCTTTAATTTTATGGACATGAACGCTGCAGCGCTCTCATCCCTGATAGCTTGCTTAAGAATCACGCAAGAACATACGATAGGTTAAAGTGAAACATTTAACTTAGATCCGCTTCAGCATAGAAAACTAAACTAAAGCAAATAAATATGCAAATAACGAAATTAAAGTCTACTTCTTCTTGGGCTTCATGACATTGTAAGCGATGACCAGAGCAAGAACGCCATATGTCGCTTTGGCTACCTACAAAGAAACAATCACATGGAGCAATTCATTATCAAGAGTTTACATAATTTTGTTGCAAATATGAGAAAAAATTTACATTAGCACGGCCGCGCATTGTCGTGCCATTGAAATGCTTCGAGAGCCCCGACAATTTTGATTCTTCGACACTATCACCAGCCATTGCTGTAAGATTAAATTATATTTAAATATGAAGTTTATAAATTATTTCACACATTTTACTTACTTCTTGTTTGAGTTTATATTGGATTTTACACTAGGAAAATGTTAAACTACCTCACGTCGTTGCAAAGGGAAGAAAAATTCTGCCAAATGTCAAAAATTCGAGGTTACCTTATGTAAGAGAGAACAGAGTGACTCAGGTGAATGGGAACATTTTCGAATATTCGATTTTTTCACAGTTTTGTAATCGGAGAGATATGAAATATAATTTTATTTTATGATTTGATCATTTATTTAATCTAATGATCATCTATTGGTGAGTATTTGGTGTAATTGAAGTAGAACACAGAAAAATGTTTTTAATATCCATGAAATTGGATTTATTTTTGAGATAATTTTTGACAATAATGCCACAAAAATGGCATTTCGTACAAGTTGAATCTTGTAAGCACTTGCAAACAGGGTTTTTCGCAAAATATTCCATAAAGTGGATGGACACAAGCTTTATTGCTGAGCACGTTGATAATCCACAAGCCATTCTCGAAACACCATTGCAACCAGAAAGAGTCACCGTTTGGCGCGCTTTATGAACCGGAGGAATCATTGGTCTGGTCCATATGTCTTCAAGAATGACGATGATAAGAACGTTGCAATCAACGGTCCACAGGATTACTAACTTATTTGTGGAAGGCATTAATGTTGCATACATGTGGTTTCAGCAGGCGCAACATGCCACAAAACTTATTTACTGAAAGAAACTATTTTATTTATTAAATTACGTGTCCTTATATTCATGTGCTAACAAAATAAGTTCCCAGATTTAAACAAAATTTACTTTGAATTATATATGACCACTACATTAAAACAAAATTTCTATAAAATACAGTTCGGCTAGGTTTGCGAAGAATTTTGTGCAAGATAGTTTCTTGATTAGAGTGTTATGATATTTTCGACAAGATAGAAAAAGAATAAGATTAAGTAATGAGAAGATTTTGAAAAGAGGAAATTCTAATTGCTACCTTGAAATATTCGGCTGGCAATGGATACGCGCTTCATAAAGACTAAGGAAATATTAAATGGGTTTGAGAGCAGATCGGACATATTAAACAAAGATTCATTAGAAAAAATGGAATCAAGCTTAAAATGTTTAATTTATTCAGGACGACATCTATTTTCAACGACTTTTAATTTGACATGATGGAAATGAAATTATATTCAACGATGTGTAGTTATCAGAATGATAATGCGCTAGCTGTTTCGATCCATGACATTCCACGACCATCTCTATGCCCCGTGCAACCAGAATTTGGTGTCAATGATGAAATGTGGTGCAGTTTGTATTACTCCTAAGGAGAGCCGATTTGAACTGTTTAAGGCTTCCGAATGAGGCATTATCTCTCTTATTGTAATCACTATTTCAGTGTTCGGCAAATTAACACATTCAAACAGTTGTCGTTGTGTGAGTCGCTGAGTGAGAGTAATGCACAGTGTAAATGGTTGGTTCAATGTCAAGCAAACAACTTTAGAAACCAATTTTGCGACCTTTAATTAATATTAACTATAGCTTCGTCTATGTTTACGTTTACATATTGCGATATTTTGTCTGAATATTTTTCATGACAGAAAACGATGATTCGGAGAAATAGGTGCACCTAAACATTGCAAATAATTTGTATATTTCACAGACGGAAGTTTTGTATTTAGTTTTGTCTATACTTATTCAAAACTCAACACCATTTTCGAGTGGCAGAAACAAATCTGATCTCATATTTTGTATCTCAATTTGAATGAACGGACTGAACGTATTTGTATTACATTGGAGAGGGTTTTGATACAATTCAAGCGAATATTTCTAATGTGCTAATGATAATGCCACAATATAGCTCGCTTTCTTTTCAGCTTCAACTAAATCCGGCCCAGCCACTGTCATATTCTTCTTTATATTTGAAAATTTATAAAAATCAGTAATCATTTCTTCATAAAACGTTTTTTTTTTAAATATATTAAATAAGATTCCCATGCTTCGCCAACATATGTATCTAAATCTTTACGAAAAGACCTATATCGCCTTTCTAAATTAAAGGATTTCATACCTATTTTCCTTTTGCAAACCAAACACACAGCTTCCCCATATAAATTTTCGGCAAAAAAATATTTCAACTCCCATTCTATTTTAAACATTGCCATATTTTTTCTAAGTGCACTTTGCGAAATCATAATAACGTTCTGCTCGCTTTGCGGTAAGATGTCGAATGATACGCTCTTTGGCTTTGCATTTCCACATGCGTCTGAATATTTCGGCAGCCATCCTGTGTTGCTCGTGCGAGCTCGGCTACTTATTTTTCTGAGAGAGTGCTCCGCGAGCTGAGTAGTGCCGAACACTGCACTGTCTGAAGCTTATACTCATCCTAAAAAAATTTTTTTTTTATTGTATAAAATAAAATGGTTCTTTTAATACAAGTCTGCTTTTAAACGAAAAAAGTTTTTGTTAGCAACTCTCAGAAATGTGAGAAGTGGATAGTAAAAGCTTCCCGTGCAGCAATTGAATAAACTCTATGATTGTATGTAGTGTGGTCGCTGTAGCGTAGTGATAGTGCGTTGGACTGTTAAGCAAAGAGTCTGAGGTTCGAATCTCGGAGCAGGTAAAATCAAAACAAACAAAAAAAAATCAAAGAAAAAAAAAACAATTTTTCTCCACGGCACCACCTCTTGGCAGGGGCAAAGGCAAACCTACAGGAGTAAAAATTGCCTATGAAAAGATTTTCACTTCGACGATCGGATTCGGTAGGTCCTTACTATTCATGCACAAATATAACACGCACAACGTGAGTGGATGCGAAAAGCTCGGCCTAGGCCGGCCCTCCATGGGCTGTTGTGGCATTAAAAGAAGAAGAAGTTAGTCCGTTACAAGTAACTTCGAGTGTATACTTTACTCGATACTGTTTTACTGTGAGTACCGATTACTTTGCGTAATCGATTCTTTTATGCAAGTATCAGGTAGGTATCGAGTACATTGTTCCAGTATTTACTCGCTGCTTGCTTTGGGTTTTTTTCTACATGAGCTGACATTAAAAGAGCAGAGTTCAGACCTAACCTAGAAGATGTCACTACATAATTAAATTTTATGTATTTGAATCTCTTAGTGTCATCTCTTATGTTCTAAATATGACAGTAACGACAGGTGAGCGCCTGTTTTTTCGCTTTTATAGTTATGGTTATCTTTCATTTTCGTTGTTTGAGAAACAATTAAATATGTATGCAATGACCAACAATTCAATAGCAACATTAATTTGAAGCCTTTGTGTTTTTATCGTCGCATGTAGATTTTGAGAGGAGTAGAAGAGCAGTTTTCAATTTTAGTTATACAAAATAGCACGAAGTTTCGATGGTTGTGAGGAGGTATCATCTGTGCCATCCGAACATCTATTCTTTAAAGCGCAAGCCATAAATTCTGAAAGGAGAACCCACCTTGCTCTGCCTCAAATTGACAAGCTTCTTTAAATTCCTGATTCTGAAATTTTCATCTGAAATTGTATGCAATGTTTATTTTACGTGTGATAAAAAGATTGTTCTTTTTTTTAGATAAATTTGTGTTACTTATTCTTCGATGTGAGTAAGTATCGAGTATTTTCCTCCGATACCCTTTTAGCATCGTTACTTTCCATAGATGTTTTTAATGAGTACAAGTAACGAGTACATGCCAGTAACGGAACAAGACAAGGCATATGCTTCCTAAAATAGAAAGGCAATAAGAAATTGAGAAATAAATAATTTAAGAAAAATTTATAAGTAAAACGTAACAAAACAAAAAATGCATATTTTTGTTTTGGTGGAGATAAACGACGAGCTCCAGTTCTTACTCAGTTGGGCAAATGCCCCTCTCGCTTTTGAAATTCTTGATGTAATGTCCCCTTTCGCCCCATCATCTATAGAAATTTCACTTCCCAGATACGCAAAGCTGTTAGGGTTTTCCATGTCATCGTTGCCAGCCTTCAAATTTATGTCCTGCCTAGAAGAATTTAGCTTCATACTCTTAGTTTTAGAAGTATTATATAATGATAAGAGGCAAATGTCGTCAGCATAATCAAGGTCTTCTAAGTGTGCTTTAAAATTCCATCGAATTCCTCTGTCGACTTTATCCAAGGCCTTATCTAAGATATCGCCAAGAACGACGAGAAAGAGAATGGGAAAGAGTAAGCAGCCTTGCCGGACGCTTGATTTAGGAACAACTGTCGACGACACATTCCGTTGTGTAACACTTTTATTTACTTTTAATGGCACAACAGCCCACGGAGAGGCTAGGTCGAGCTTTTCGCACGCTTCATTTACAACCCTCGTAGTGCACACGCATCATATTGATGGCCTTAGCAGAGATACCTCTCCGCTGTAGTGTAATCCATATGCTTTCACGAGACACACTGTCAAATGCTGTGCTGTAGTCTACGAAGATCGTGGTAAGTGCAACGCGCCATTCACTCGATTGTTCGACAATAATTCTTAGCGTTTTAATTTGGTCAAAACAATCATGGTATACGTAAAGTTTTTTCTTAAAGTTCCTTCATGAGTTCCTTTATGTCAAAGCTACGAATAACTCGAAAAGAGAATTTGAAAAAGTTGTAATCAACTAGTTTCCTCGTCTAAAAGTAGACAAAGGGATTTTCTATGCCCGGCACCTTATTTGATACGGTGATACAAATATTCTTGTTAGTGACTGTTTGAATTGTCAGATGGCGCCAATAGAGAATCGTTTGATCCATAACTTGATGCTTTGATATAAAACAGAAGAAATTTGTGGTTTAAAATCATAAAAAAAGAAAGAAAGATTGTAATAAACTTTTCCATTTTTACTAATTAAATGAATATTGTTGGCAAGAATATTGCAGAAAAATGGGGGAAAGAGTAGAATCAGCGATAGAGAAGTAAAGTGATTGAATGAAGAAGAGAAGTTGAAATAAATACAGAACAAAAGAAATAAGAAAACCTCAAATATCCTTCGTAATTACATAATGAAATCGAATGGGTAATATAATTCAATTTTATTTCAAATTAAACTGAATTCGGTGCACAAATTTAGAATAGCTTCAAGAATAAATACCAGGTGTACAAGTATGAAACAAGTAATGACATCTCTGTGCCGCTAGGTAAAACTATACGCTCTGTCAAACCAAATCATTGGCACCATTTCTTCGCATTTAGCTCTGTCAACAATATTCAGTTCATAAAAAATCAAGTTTCATACAAAAACATATTTTTTTCGCTCGTTAAAATGTCAAATTTCGTACCTACAAACTACGACAGGCGGACATCATTGATTTACTGCTTTCAATTGAAGAAATCTGCTTTAGAATCTCATCAAATGCTTATCGAAGCTTAAGGCCAGCACGCCCTAGGGAAAACACAGCGCCACGAGTGGTATAATAAGTTTAAAAGTGGCGATTTTAATGTGAGAAACGAAGGACGTGGAAGACCACCGAGAAAGTTTGAAGATGCCGAATTGCAAGCTTTACTCGATGAGGATGATGGTCAAACGTAAGAACAACTTGCAGAACAATTAAACGTGACCCAACAATGCATTTCTCAACGTTTAAAAGCCATGGGATTGATTTTGAAGGTGGGAAAATGGGTGCCGCATGAATTGACTGAAAGACAGCAAGAAAATCGAAAAACCACCTGTGAAATGTTGCTCGCCAGGTACAAAAGAAAATCATATCTTCATCGAATTGTTACTGGCGATGAAAAATGGATCTACTTATTTCGAGAATCCCAAACGTAAACGATCATATATTAAGCCCGGCATACAGCAAAGCCAAATCGCTTCGGAAACAAGGTAGAAGACAATTTGCTGTGTTTTCTGGGATCAACGAGGTGTTATCTGGTTTGACCTTCTGAAACCAGGTGAAACAGTTACTGGTTAACGCTACCAACAACAATTGGCCGATTTGAACCGTGCTTTGCGTCAAAAACTTCCAGAATATCAAGCTAGGCAACACAAAGTGATTTTTCTTGATGACAATGCACCATCACATCGGTCGAACAAAACAGACTCGGGAATTGGCAGATTCGTACAGCTGGGAAGCCCTCCCCCATGCGGCTTATTCACCAGACATGGCTCCATCTGACTACCACTTATTTTCATCAATGGGGCACTTGCGCACTTGCTGAGCAGCACTTTGATTAGTACAAAAATGTGAAAAAATGGCTCGCTGACTTACTTTACTTACTTACTTTTAATGGCACAACAGCCCATGGAGGGCCTAGGCCGAGCTTTTCGCATCCACTCATGTTGTGCGTGTTATATTTGTACATGAATGGAAGGGACCTACAGTTTAATGCCGAATCCGAACGGCGAAGTGAAAAGCTTTTCATAGCAATTTTTACTCTTGTAGGTTTGCCATTGCCCCTGCCCCTGCCAAGAGGTGGTGCCGTGTAAAAAAATTATTTTTTCTATTTTTTTTTTTTTTGATTTTGCCTCTGCCGAGATTCGAACCCCGGACACTCTGCGTAGCAGTCCAACGCACTACCACTACACCACGGCTCGCTGACTGGCTTGACTAAAAAAAAGAACAGTTTTTTTGGCGTGGCATTCACAAATTGCCAGAAATATGGGAAAAATGTGTAGCTAGCATTGGCCATTACTTTGAAGATTTAATGTATTACCATTTTTCTTAAATAAACGTGTATTTTCTTAAAAAAATTACCCGTTTCATACTTGTACAACTGGTAAATGTTGTGAAAATGGCCAACATCGGGCAATAACCACGCCTACCTCCCATTCAACTGAAATATTTAACGGGCAATATCATATAAAATGCATCTTATTGCCTGCGAGTACGTAACCAGTATATAATTTAGCAAGTTCTAGAAAACTGTTTTAATTTTCAGGATTTTCAAATAAGTTTGAAAGCGTACCTGTGGCACGTGTCCTAACCATCGACGCTTGACCGACCAAATAGGTACGTCACTAGAATAACAACATATTAATAAACTATCCTTGAGAAAGACAGACTTTTTTTGTCACTTTGTTCGTCGTAAACGGAAAATTGATAAGAATTGGAATTAAGTGGTTGAGTCCGAAACCAGTCGATAAAGCGTGAAAACCTTCATTAATTCTTAAATGCAATATTAAAACAATTTACAACAGCGAGCCATGATTCTATATTTCACATTGTTTTTGAATGTAAAATTTTGTTTTTTTTCAATAGAAAAAATGCAGTATTTTTAAAAATATATTTGTATAATTTCGAGATCGATACTTTCGGGTGCTCGATATTTATGAGCACTCGGTACTTATCGCCCAATACTTAAAATGGGTGCCATATCGATATCTTATGATCGATATCGTGTCACTAACTATAGACCCACATTTTTGGAGATAAAAAAATACAAAACTGGAACTACCCAAAAGTATACCTACTATATTTGCAAAAAAAAAGAATAAATCACTAATATCCTAAAATATTTTGTAGCGTAGCCCGAAAACCATTTTCGTGTTATGCCAAATCAGTACGAAACCCAATATCTTGTTATATTAATATCAGACCAGAGACTACTCCAGCCTATGTTTAAACTTTTTTTTTTAAATCAGTTAATTCACAAGAAGTCTTTAGTTTCACAAAATATTGGGTCATATAAGAGGTATCCGTGGTTTTTCGTTACAAGATGATGGTACCAAGTCTGTCGAAAGTTCAAAAGCCAAAAACAATCCAAGTTTCTCTCGAAAAAATGTTGACTAGGCAGGCAATGTACACTTGTGGAAAAAGATATGAAACTTTTGTTGTGCTTGAAAAAGTGTCTTTTTATAATTTTTCAGAAGCCATAATGTCCCAGCATTCTTGTGGCCTGATCTGGTCACGTCACATTATGCCAAGAAAGTTATGAAATGTTACGATGATAATAGAAAGAAATGCAGCCCACCAAATTGACCAGAAATTCATGGTCCTCTGATCCCAGGTTTGCTACATCTGGATTAACTTCATTTCGATCGTTTGCATTTCCAATGCATGCAACGCCCTCTGCAAAATCACCATCTCCATTAAAACTCATTCATTCATACTCTTACTCATACTCAAAGCATGCGAATTTATTTGCCATGGTACATCATTATAATTATAATCTTACCATTATCATGGGAATACGGCCACCTCAATGACTGCGTGGTGCTTTATAATCTGAGGACTTACGTCGGGACTCATCGAGCCCCGAAGTTTACACTCTCGCGATCTCTCAGTGCTGGTTTTTGCGTGCGTTTATTTTCACTATAGCAGAATCTGAATTTTGTTCCTTCATTTCCGATGAACATTCTACATTCTCGCTAAGTTTTTGCTGGTGATTTTATCGTAATACAATCGCCATTTGTTTGTGTCTCGCATTGGTTTTTTTCAGTCTATACTCGCTCATTTTTTCGGCTCTAGAAATTTCTGACGATTTTTGTTGGAAATGTAAAATTTTTGTTTGAAAAGTCATAACTGATGGGCAGCGACCTTTATCAATCGAGTATGATTCATACTTAGTGCCTGCTATCAATCAAGTTTGAATCATACTCGAATCCTCATAGTGGATGCGTATGTGCTACCCATCATTTATTTGCATACATATGCCTCCTAATTAGCGTCATACTTGATTGATAGAGGGCGCTGCTCCTCATTTCCGTGACAATTTCCGTGCCGCCACGATCATCTTTTACCGCCTCGTAAATATAAAAACGATTCAAAAGAAGTAAACTGATTTCAGACCTAACCTGGTAGTTAAATAAACAAAATACTGGGATTAAGAAAACATGTTCATTAAATTTATTCATTATATTATGTATTTATTTATTTTCTAAGAATAATAATAATATATATATATATATTTTTCATAATTATAATTTCATTGTTAAATTTTTTATTTCTTTCTATGTTTATTTGTTCGTTTTTTATGTATATTTATCGATTAAAGCTACCAAATTTATTTATGCTGCAGTTTTATTATTACAATCATGAACATAACTTGTGTTTTATAAAATTTTTGGAACACTTTCGTTTTATAATTACAAAAAAAATAGAAGAAATTAATATACAAAATAAATGCAAAGAAATTGTGTGCTACAAAAGTTTACTTCTTCAGAACTTTTGCTTTTTAATTCCTAACGATTTTGGTCTGAAATGTAAAATTTTTATTTGAAATTGGATGCCTTCTACGAATCGAGTATGAACAAAATGAGGATGCATTTGCGTATACACATAATTTTTCAAACGCTAATTTTGATAGAGGGCTTCGCTCATCATTTATGTACATTCACATACACATATGCATTCTAATTTTTTTCATACTCGATTGATAGAGGGCGCCTACAATCATTTCCGTAACAATTTTCGCTGCGACAATCATCTTTTACCCCCGGCGTGAATATATAGAAAACGATTCTAAAGAAGTAAACTTTAAAAATATTGTACAATAAATTGTCTTTTAATGCATTGTTAAATTCTATTAAACTATAATTTCACAAAAGTTTCTGATGAAGAGTATGGTATAGATTTAAGATGCACAGTGTCGCAAAAAGCTCAATAAATTTGATTTTTATAACTGCCTACCCCATGGAAGCTACGAAAGTTAGTTCACATTTATTTAGTTTCACTAGCTTTAGCTACTTTTTAAGCATTTTACACCGTATATAAAATAAAGAAAACAAATAATAAAATTAGGTGAAGAAAAACTAAATTAAATCACAATGAGAGCTTAATCCTAAGGATTTTGTTTTTTTTTTGTTTTTTATAAATAAAATGAGCCTATAAATATTGGGTCATATAAAAAGTATCTGCGGCTTTTAGTTACAAGATGTTGTTACTACCCACAAAACTGTCATGTGGTTGAGTTTTAGTGGCTCCGCTATCTCCTGACAGCTTGCGTATCGATCTTGCACCACCAATTCCAAATTTTGATAGGATTTTTCAGGAGACCTTTCAGAGTATCTTTCAGAGCATCTTTCAGAGTAACTTTGAGAACATCTTTCAGAGTATCTTTGAGAGCATCTTCCAGAGTATCTTTCAGAGTATCTTTCAGAGTATCTTTCAGAGCATCTTTCAGAGCATCTTTCAGAGTATCTTTCAGAGTATCTTTCAGAGCATCTTTCAGAGCATATTTCAGAGCATATTTCAGAGTTTCCTTCAGAGCATCTTTCAGAGCATCTTTCAGAGTATCTTTCAGAGTATCTTTGAGAGCATCTTTCAGAGTATCTTTGAGAGCATCTTTCAGAGTAACTTTCAAAGCATCTTTCAGAGTTTCCTTTAAGAGCTTCTTTTCAAAGAATCTTTCAGAGTATCTTACAGAGCATCTTTCAGAGTATCTTTGAGAGCATCTTTCAGAGTATCTTTCAAAGCATCTTTCAGAGTATCTTTCAGAGTAACTTTCAGAGTAACTTTCAAAGCATCTTTCAGAGCATCTTTTCAAAGAATCTTTCAGAGTATTTTACAGAGCATCTTTCAAAGTATCTTTCAGAGTATCTTTCAGAGCATCTTTCAGAGCATCTTTAGTATCGTAATTATTGGAAACGGAATCGAGCAACACACTCCTGGGTTCTGCGTTCACTAACAGTAACGCACACACAAATTTTTGGGCATATTTTTGAAGCGGTTTTACCTTTTCTAAAAGTAAAAAAGCATCACATACGCAATTTCTTCAGATATTTCACTCATTTTCAAATCAATGTAACTTTTTACTTACTTACTTACTTTTAATGGCACAACAGCCCATTAAGGGCCTAGGCCGAGCTTTTCGCATCCACTCATGTTGTGCGTGTTATATTTGTACATGAATGGAAGGGATCTACAGTTTAATGCCGAATCCGAACGGCGAAGTGAAAAGCTTTTCATAGCAATTTTTACTCTTGTAGGTTTGCCATTGCCTGCCAAGAGGTGGTGCCGTGTAGAAAAATTATTTTTTTCTATTTTGTTATTTTATTTTTATTTTGCCTGTGCCGAGATTCGAACCCCGGACACTCTGCGTAGCAGTCCAACGCACTACCACTACGCCACAGCGACCACTTTTTACAATAGCGGCAAATTACATTCTGAACTGTCTTCACACAAAATGTTGCCTGAAATGCCACCTTTCAATCATGTGTTCATTTGACATAATCGCAGTAGTGTTGCCAGATTTGTAGGTACCCACATTATCTTGTAACGAAAACCCACCGATACTTTTTATATTACCCAATATTTATTTTATACATATTTAGTTAATAAATATTTATATACATACACATAATTTTTATTTTTCATTTAATAATAATTTAATTTAAATTACTTTTAATTTGTGTTATTCTCTTCTATTTTTATTAAAAAATTTGCCATGAGTTCAAAATGAAAAGTTGTAATTCGTTGTTGGCTGCATTGAATTTAGTCAAAAGAAAAAAAAGTGCAGTTTACTTTTTAAATACATTTTTAATGCGAGTTCAATAGTGTTTTATCAATTAATACGTTTTATTTTAATTACTAAATACTTTTTAATTACATTTTACAAATCGGTGTTAAAGTTGATGAAGATGAGCTGAAAGTGTTTAAAAAATTTTGTTCGACCTAATTTCTAGCTCTAGCTTAACTGTTTATGTATTGGACTTCTGTGTGAGTGTGGGCCCAGTTTCATTCTTCGAATTAGTTAAAATAAATAAAAAATTGTAATAAATATTTGCTTTTTCAGCACCAACTATTACCGGACAGGGTAAGGGTTAAGCGTCAGTTGCCCAGTGGAAAACTTGTTTCTAAGCTTCAACTTACTTCAGTTATGAAGAATGCTGAACTAGGTTAATCTCGCACTGACAAATTGCACTCAAAATTATTTAATTATATATAATATTAATACTACACAATTAGAACTTAAATATTTGTCGAGTTAGTTAATTCGTTTGCTATTCGTTTGCTGTTGTGGTTTGTGTCTGAACTAAAGCTACTTCATATTAGTGATGGGCGATATCGACTTCGATGTGTCGAATACATCGAATACATCGATATTTTGCCATCGATACATTGGAAACATTTTCGATGTAATCGCAACATGTGACTACAGCTGTCGTTGTAGTCATATAGTGATTTGTTTCTTCCGATATATCAAAGTTTAGTTTCTAATTTTATATTATAAGAAACAATGTAAATAAGAATTGCATGAAAAATTTTAGTAGCTATAACTTGTGGTTGCCGTAGTGTAGTTGGTAATGCATTGGCCTGCTACGCAGCGTGTTCTGCGTTCAAATGTCGGCACAAGCAAAATCAAAAAATAGAAAATAACATTTTTCTACACGGCACCACCTCTTGGCAGGCAATGGCAAACCTACAAGAGTAAAAATTGTCTATGAAAAGCTTTTCACTTCGCCGTTCGAATTCGGTATAAAAGTGCATATCCCTTCCATTCATGTGCAAATATAACACGAACGACATGAGTGAATGCGAAAAACTCGGCCTAGCCCCTCCATGTGCTGTTGTGCCATTAAAAGAAAGAAAGCAGAAGAAAAGAAGCTTGTTTATTTTGAATTGATCATTTCTTATGCAAGACTATTTCCCACATGCTTTAATATTGTAGAATATAAAAGTGCATTTAGGGGGGTACAACTTTGAGTTACAGACTTCACTAGTGAAATATTAATTCGGAGACGAATTTGTTTTCTTTTTTTTTACGAACGAATCCCAACGGACCCTCCTCCCGCCCAACACGACCGAGGGGCGCATCCACATAATGTATGGATCGGTGACTGACGCAAGCGCTTTACACGCAAATATGTAATGAGCCGCGTATATCGAAATAGGCATTCTTTACAGATATAAAATCATCAGCTGTTTATTGATTTAATATGATAAGTAAGTTTGTTTTGATGTGTTCCAGAGAATCGGAAATGCTGAATAAATTATAATGTTCATTAAAATCTCTACATATTCCACGAAAAGGATCATTTTGAGCATAGTTTGTTCTAAGTTTAATATGTGCCATATAAAATAACGTGAGCTTCTACAGGGTATATTCAAGTTTATTTCATTTAGTAAATACGAAGATGATAGAATGCCATTCAAAAGCTTTACAAGAAATGTTATATTCAGCATTTTTCTTCTGCTTAACAATGTCGGTAGATTAATAAGTTTTATTCGATGTTCATACGGTGGAAGCTTCAATAGAGTATTCCAACAAAAACTAATAACCACTAAGAATCAAATATAGTACTTTTTCAGCCCTTTACAACAATACAAAATATCAAGAAGAAAATTTTCATCATTGGGCAATAACCACGCCTACTTATTTATCATACATTATTTGTGTACCGAATTTAGTTCAATTTTCTTTAGAATTCTCTTCAATATTTACTTTACTTTACTTTTAATGGCACAACAGCCCATGGAGGGCCTAGGCCGAGCTTTTCGCATCCACTCATGTTATGCGTGTTATATTTGTTTAATATTAGTTTTTGAAAATTTTACTTCTATGGGAGGTGACACATCTACTTGATGCCACATCTTTTGTCTATTTCAGAACTTAAACTCTTGCTAACTATAAGAAATGTATTTGCCAAGTGTGGTTGGCTTGAGATTGCTTAACGTTCAATGTATGCGAGCAACGAGAAATTTGTGTATCGCATACGAAAACATCTTGTCGCACGACTGTCCTCATTGGATACGATGACGAATTGGAAATCGCATGCGATTTCCTCTCATTCTTTATTTTACAAAATTTTTTTTTTTTATTAATTTTAGTCTCCAAAAAAAACTATCGTCTTTGCAATTCTGCAATCAGTTTTTCAATTTTCACTGAAATTGCCGAGCCTTGCACTCAACAGTATAGGACCATTGGTGGTTCTTAGGAACCTGACCAGTTTTAATTATCGATCCCATTATTATGATGTCAAAGGTCTTGTCCACTCTTTTCAAAAGTCAATGTACAAAATGGATATAAAAATCGGTTTACTCTATTGTTTGGTATTCATCAATCAATACGAAGTAATGGCATCGTCCTGTATTCGGAAAGTCTCGCTTGAGTACAGCAATTTTTTTGCAATAAAAATTGTAAACAACTAACGCGCCACCTAAGTAGTTCGGTTACGACCAAACAAAGAGTTCGAAAATTCGAAATCGTCGCATTAAATATCGATGTTTTTGCCCGATGTATCGTAGATTATCGATGTAGGCCCACGAGGCATTGCATCGAAAAAACCATCGATATCTTTTTGCTATGCCCATCACTAACTTCATATCTCTTTGTGTGTTACTCCCAACTAAGTGGATGGTGTGTGTGTGTGTGTGTGTTTGTGTTTGCGTGTTTACAACAACACATCAATAAATAAATTTCATCTATTCTCCTGTTGCTCTTGCTTCATACTCAGCGCCTCTTGTTTAATGCGCTTAGCGCTCTCTGCACTCAAAAATATTTTCATATCTTTCTCAGCCGCAATCGCGTTAGCGCCACCATCATCATCGTAATCATCACAAATGTCAATTTCTTCTTTATCACATTCATCATCATCATTGTCGTTATCGTTTTGCTCGTCTTCGATTTCATCGATATTTGCTGCTGCTGAAGCCGCGGCCGCTGCTGCTGCTGCTGCTGCGGCCGCTTCTTGTTGCTGCTGTCGCCTGCGCAACATTTCCGCTTCAGCTAGCAGCTGTTGTTGCTGTTGCTGATGATGCCTTCGTTGTGCTTCGGCATGTTGCTCTGCCAAATGCTGTTGCTGCTGTTGATGCAGTTGCTGCAAATGATGCACATGCTGTAAATGCTGTTGCTGATTGTATGGATGATGTTGCATAGGCTGCGGTGTATGCGTATGTTCTCCACCTGTTGCACCAGTGCCACCATCACCACCATTTCCTCCGCCACTCACATCCATATTTCGATGTTTGTGCTTTGATGCAGGCGCATCGAACAGTAATCGGGATATCGAGAATGAAGAGATTGGTGAGTTGTGCGTACTGCCCGCTGAATACGATGTATTCGTATCATCCGATGTCGGTGTCTCGCGGTCACTTTCATCCGATTTCAGAATATCGGCAGCTTCCAGAGACTTCTTATGCATACCCAGCAGCCACGGTGCAACGGATTCGTCTTCTTTGGCTGATTTTATTATTGTTTCGGGCAGTGGCAACGAATGGCGAACCATTGCTCCGTAGAGACCGTATTCGGCCATTTTGGTGCTATGTCCCCAGCATTTTTCAGTTTTACGCCATTTAGCGCGTCGATTTTGGAACCAAACCTGAAAATAGAAGAAATTATGTTATACTTAGTTTAGAGATCCCAAACACATTTATTTGTGGAGAAAATAGAAATGTTGATATTTTAAAAAATACGAGCAGCGAGAGAAGAAAGAAAAAGAAAGAAGGAGAAGAAATGGTAAATGATGGAAATATGCTAAAACAGTCAAAAAATTTGCAATAGAAGGACAAATTTTAAATGGAAAAGGAACGAAGCAAATATATCACTAAGTATCTACTACTTATTATGGATCCAAATGTCGTAAAGGGCGTAGGCCTTACTTTCGCCACTCATTCATACAGAGCCAAGGGTTTTTCAATAGGGATATAAGTAAGAATTATTTTGTATTCCAATAAAACGCAGAATAATTTATATATCCGGCTGAAATTTATTCCAGGTGCATTAGGCATGATACATTTAAGTAGAGAATTCAATATCGCTCATATGACCACCGCGAGCACGATCGTTTCTCTGTAGCCAATTTTTCACCACTCTTCCAAACATATCGGCCAAAATGTTGAGTATTTCCCATTCGATATTGTTCCTGATCGTCTCTAACGTTACCCCTCATTCTACGCATTATAAGAAATCCAACGGCGTTAAATCGCATGAGCGAGTTGGCCATTCGATCGGACCATTTCTCTAGATTACACGATTACCGAACTTCCCCTTCAATAGATCAATTGTTTGACCAGCTATGTGGCATTTGACACCATCTCATTGGAACCATATATCAACGATGTAAAATTCATCCAATTCTGTCTAAAAATAGTTCTCCAACATGACACGATAGCGAACTGCATTGACCGATCACAACTCCGGCATGAAATTCACACCACACTGTCATTTTTTGTCGATGCAATGGTGTCTCTTAAAGTATGGTACATGTGGTTTACTTAATGTCCAATAACGCATATGTAGCTTGTTGACAAAGACAGAGCTAAAAATGAGCTTCATCGCTGAAGATGATTTTTCGACGAAATTCAGGAAATTTACAAACTTTTGCAGGGCCCATTCGGAGAAGTTTCGGCGCTTTAAATGATCACGAGGTTTCACTTGATTATTGCAAGGGTGTCGGCCAAGGTCCTTACGCAAAATTCACTTCACCACATTGTGGTACTGAAAGATTCTCAATTCATGTGAAAGGCTAACTAACTTGGCTCATTTTGAACTGATGCACTTACGAGGTCTGATAAGAAACTAACCATTATTTTCAAATTTCGTGAGTTACGTATGTTCGATTTTCGCATTTTGTTTTCTGTTATGTTGGTACACATGTCTGTTATATACGAGTATGTTGGCAATACCAACCATTTTGGATTGTCAGTTTGTTTTTGACAGATCAAAAGGTTAGTCGTGTTTTGGTGTGCTCTTCGATTTTTTACTATTCGAAAAAAAGGATCAAAGAAACTGTATTCAGTTTTGTGTAAAAAATGAAATTAAATGCGCAAGGACATTTGAAATGTTGACTGTGGCCTTTGGCGAGTCTACTATGAGCAGAACACAAGTTCAATTGTGGTATAACCGGTTTACGGAAGGCCGAGAAGATGTCATTGACGCAGTGAAGAAAATGATTTTGTATAATCGTCCAATCACTATCAGAGAGGTTGCTGATGATGTTGGCATATCGTTCGGCTCATGCCAAGCAATTTTTACGGATGTTTTAGGCATGAAACGTGCGGCAGCGAAGATTGTTCCAAAATTGCTAAATTTTGAGCAAAAACAACTTCGCTTGAGCGTAAGCTTTTGGACAAAAACAAAACCGTTATCATGCCTCAACCACCGTATTCACCAGACTTGGCCCCCGCTGACTTTTTCCTCTTCCCACAACTGAAGACACCGATGAAAGGAAAGCGTTTTGCTACGAATGAGGAGATAAAAGAAAAATCGAAACAGGAGCTGTTGGCGATACCAAAACGCACGTTTCAGAAGTGTTTCGAGGATTGGAAAAAAAGCTGGCATAAGTGTATTATATCTGAGGGGGATTACTTTGAAGGGGACAAGATAGTTGTTGATGAATAAATAAATACTTTTTGAAAAAATTTAAAATAACGGTTATTTTTTAATCATACCGCGTACGGCTGTGATATTTTCGGTACTTGGACCGGTGAGTTGTCTCACTGGCACAGGAACCTTCAATAGTGATTATGTTGGCTCGAATTTATCCACTATAGCACGCACAGTCTGTTTGGTTGTTTTACGATTATTACAACCCAAAATTGAAGTAAGCAGGTTAAAAGTTGCGATCGACTCAGAATTTCGGTAGTAATTTCTAATGATTTTCAAACGTTTGCTTGTTTGGGAGCTTCATCATGATAAAAATGTAAGCCTTGAGTGAAGTTTATACATTGCCAGAATAAAAAATACATTTAATCGTGCGCTTGTATTTAAATACAAAATGTGAATGTCCCTATTGAAAAATACTTTATTTGTATATAGAATGCAAACAGGTAAGTTTATATTTCGAATCCAAACGCAGGCCTGAGGAGAGGGTGGCGTGTTACAGTGGGTTTCCGCTGGGCCGGCAATTTTTGTAGGGGCCCGTGCCCATTCGATTTCAGAGCAATAAAGGACTGTTTCACTTCAGGTTAATCAGGAAAAGCGTACGAATTGTTTCTTATGACAAGTATGTAGATATATAAAAGTAGATAAGAGGGACGTTGCGAAAGAAAGTTTACCGTGAGCTCGCAATCTTCTCCATCCGGTGATTGTTTTTTCTCTCCACGGCCCTGTTCAAAAGGCGAAGTGAAAAGCTTTTCTTAAACAATTGAGTCTTGTCACTGTCACTTTTCTATTTTAAACTTTTAATTTATTTTTTTTCGAAATATAAAACCAGACACGGCGGTAATACCGGAGATTACTCGTAGAAAACCATGAAGTTAATAAATACACTTTTAAAATGCACTATTCATGAAAAACTCTATACTTCAAATAATAATAACGACCGTCTAAAGTAGCACACCTAAAACCGGACTAAGAAATACAGACCATTCTTCCTTAAACTTTGGATCCATTAATCGTGGAGATGAAAAAATACCATATTGGACCAAGCAGTCGATTAAACCAGCTTAGGTACACAAAATCGCAGTCGGAGAATTGAATTTCAAACAAAATTTTCCATAGTAAATGATAAATTAAGTTTGATTTACCTAAACCGGTTTTAGGAAGAATTCAGTTAGATTCATAGCTAGGAAACTGGACTTATGCGATTTTGCGAGAGCATTGAGATGCAAAAATATATAAGTGAAATACTGGGTGATCGCCTGCTACGCGGGGTTCAAATCTCGGCACAAGCAAAATGGAAAAAGTAGAAAGAGAAATTTGTCTACGCACTACCACCACTTGGGAGGCAATGGCAAACCTACAAGAGTAAAAATTTGCTTATGAAAAGCTTTTCATTTCGCTATTCGGATCCGGCATTGTACTATAAGGACCTATTCCATTCATGAATAAATATCACACGCACAACATGACGACCATAAAATGGATGTAACTTGCGAAACGCATTTTTAACAGAGCACCGATCTTGATAATAAATTTCAATAATCTGTCAACTTTGTTCAGGCGTAAGTCTATTCATGATGAAATGGCAAACCGAACTGAGCATTCTTTACTTTGACACATGTCATGGGGCAAAAATAATGTCATAATGTGAATCTTGTTAGAAATGAAAAAAATTATAGGAAAGTTTATTTGAATGTGTAAAATTGATGACATTAAGTTGAAAAAATGATATCGGTCAAATGGCCACCTTCTGAGCACCTTCACATTTGTGCTCGTTTTAGCGCATTTTGAAGTGTTCCTCGCAAATAATCTAACACTTTCTTCAATGTAAGTCTTCAAGACTTGAAAGATTTGTGACACTTTGAGGTAAACGCGAGATTTCGTAAAGCCGCAAGGGAAGAAGTCTGGCGGCGTCAGGTCTGGCAATTAGGCCGGCCAATTCAAATTGCCAAAATTTAAAATTGTTTATTCAAAATCTTCATCGTTGCCCGAACTGTGTACCGAATTCAAATTGCCAAAATTGAAAATTGTTTTTTCAAAATCTTCACTGTTGCCCGAACTGTGCTTGTTGTAGCTAATTTTCTATCTGTCTTCAATATAAATGTCAATGCACTAAGACATTTGAAGCTATTTGCAAAAATTGACATTATGACATTACTCTACTTTTGTCCTACCTTGTAAAGGGCGATTTTTTTGCTACTTGTTACGCTTATATTTCTGATAGTTCACGCGTGATTCTTGACATGTGTCAAAGTGAAACGTGCTCAGTTTGGTTTGCCATTTCATCATGAATAGACTTACGTATGAACAACGTTTGAAATTTATTATCAAAATCGGTGCTCTGTGAAAAATGTGTTTCGCAAACTATGTCCATTTTATGGTCGCAATAATCGACCCACAGAGCTGGCTATTCAACTCATTGTGATCAAATTTCGCACCAATTTCAATTTATTGGACATCAATCCACCAAATTGTATCCATAGAGTGCGTACCGAAGAGAATATTGCTGCTGTATCCACCAATGTTGAAGAAGATCGCGATAGATCCATCTGGCGCCGATCGCAGCAATTGGGTTTGTGCTATTCGATTGGATTTATTGGATTAATGTAAATGGCAGGAATTGATTTATCGATCAAAATGAAAATTTCATTCACTTACGTAAAATTTCTGTGTTTTTTTTTTTAATTTTCAAATACTAAGCTGTTAAAAAATCACCCTTTGCAATACATCGACTTTGAATTCCTACATTTTTCATTACCATTTAAATAATTCGATGATTTCTTTAGTTTGATTAACTTCTGCATACATTTAAGCCATTGATTGCAAAACTGGTCCAAGGTAGAAAATTTTCTAAAACCAATTTAATCGTAAAATCACTTACTAATACTAAAATTTTTATCGGGAAATGTCGATCTACGTTTTATTCGGTCTCACCGTCACGAGATGCCAGTCAAATTTACTTTTATGTTGTGCGGAGGTAAAGCTGCACAAATTGATTAAAAATGAATGTGGCTTGGGACACTTTGGCGCTCCATGACTCATTTAACCACCACCACTTTCTTAAAAGGCGTTTATTTTCTTTTTAAATATTTTTTTGTCTCATAAAACTCATTGAAAATCCGAAATGAAATTAAAGCATACTTCATAGCGCATATGAAAGTTTGTTTTTCCCTTTAACAAAAGCTTTCAATTGATATACCATATAGTACTTACTTACATGTAAGTAATGTATGGTACATATGTATTATATTATATAATATACTTTGTACGAGTACATAGGTACATAGGTACACTTAAAAACACATTAAAACTTCTGCATGTATGAGTTTGATTCGAGTCTGCCTTTCATTTCATTGTACATTAATGGCAACTTTCATCTTATGAAGCATTTTATTCAGTTACTTTTTGTGGGCACGTATGTAAGTAAGTAATATCGAAAACATCAAAGAAACAGAAACATAAGTAAATAGAAAAAATAAAAAAATAAATTATAATTCTTAAAATCAAATAAACGTAGAATGTGGCCACTTGAAAACAAGCCACCATCAAGCTTTTCAAATCCGAAGGATAATGCATTTTTGTTTCCTTTAAATAATTGTTTGTGATTGGTTGCATGTGTACCATATGTAACGGAAACTTACATAAACCACCCGAGAATTTGAGAATTTGAGAATTCAACGAATGCAGCGAAAAGGAAATTGTGTAGGTATAATTAGGAATAAGTATCAGATATGCATGCATTCAAGTCTAAGTATATGTAAAATTGAGGAAAACATATGAACAATTTTATATTTTATTTATTTTTTTTACTAAATAATTCATATGAAATCATTAATAAAAACAAAAACAAATAGTACCAGGTATGTCCATGTACACATGTATACATTGATTAACGTACGCACAAGCAGCGGGTGGTTGCGGTGAGCTCGATGCCCACTGGCGATGGCGGTGACAGTTTTGCCAACAGTAAGAATGGAAATGGTAAAGTATGTAACAGAAGAAGGGATACTAAATTATGAAAGATATAAGGTACACTGAACTAAAAATTTTCGTTTAATCAACGAGAAGGTTCTTTAAAACGTTTCTTCTTTTAGTAGCACAACAGCGCATGAAGGGATTAGGTCGAGCTCTTTGCATCCACTCATGTTGTGCGTGTTATATTTATACATGAATGGAATAGGTTCCTATAGTGTTATGCCAGATCTGAACAGCGATATGAAAAGCTTTTCATAGGCACATTTTTACTCTTGTAGGTTTGCCATTGCCTCCATTGGTAGTGCGTAGACAAATTTCTCTTTCTACTTTTTCCATTTTGCTTGTACCGAGATTTGAACCCCGCGTAGCAGGCGATCACCCAGTATTTCACTTACATATTTTTGCATCTCAATGCTATCGCAAAATCGCATAAGTCCAGTTTCCTAGCTATGAATCTAACCGAATTCTGCCTAAAACCGGTTTAGGTAAATCAAACTTAATTTATCATTTACTATGGAAAATTTTATTTGAAATTCAATTCCCCAATACTGAGATTTTGTGTACCTAAGCTGGTTTAATCGACTGCTTGGTCGAATAAGATCTTTTTTCATCTCCACGATTAGAGGATCCAGAGTTTAAGGAAGAATAGGCTAGGTTTCTTAGTCCGGTTTTAGGTGTGTTACTTTAGACGTTCCTTATTTTAATGGCAGAACAGCGCTTGTAGGGTCTAGGCCGAGTTTTTCACTTTTCGCATCCACTCATGTTGTGCGTGTTATATTTGTACATGAATGGAGTTAAAAGATCATAATATGGTAATATGAGACACCTTGTCAACGGTGCTCTGGAGAACTCTGATATCAATTTGATGGCCACTTTTAATATGGAGAAATACAGTCTTCAATGAAAACAGCAAGATTAGAAGGAACAGAAAACTATGCTGATTACAAGAAATTATGTTTTTGTAAAAAGTAAAGCTTGTCTTTTCGAAAGTTGCTTTCAAAAAGTTTCGAAACAGTGGAAACAGTGGTTTCAAAATGGGTCTTTAATTACATACATTATTATTGCTCTTGTTTCCACTTTTAAACATTAGAGTTATGACCGCAAATTTAAAATCATCAATAAAGAAACATCGGACGATAGTGATATATTGAAAATAAGCTTCAAAGAACGAACAATACTTAGATGGACAGCAGTTTTATCTTTTATAATTGACTCATTGACCATCAAAGTCAGTCTAAATTGATAATTTAACAAAGTTATAAATGAAACTGTCATCAAGATCAAGATCACATTATCAAAGTTTGACTTAAAGAATACGGCAAAGAGATTCGCAGCATCTACAGCGGAGCAAGCAGTTTTGTCAGAAGAGAGAAAAACTGTGGAAGGAATGGATGAGGAAGATTTTCTAGACTTATGTAATACAGGGTTAGGCGATTGAACTGTTGTTACCTATTCAAACGACCATATGTTTTTGTGTTTGAAATTATTTTTTATTGATTCAAATTACAAAAATGTGTTACACGTTTTGCCTTGACTATGGCTTTCAAACGGTTAAAAAATGAGTTGCAAGCTGCACGAATATGATCTTGCGGTATTTTGGCCCATTCCCGTACAATAGCTTTCTTCAGCGCAACCATACTGGCATATTTTTTGCCCTCACCTTGGCCCAGATGCAATAGTCAATCGGATTTGCATCTGGCTAATTCGAAAGCCATTGTGTGGACGAAATGAAGTGTGGAACATGGTTTTATAACCATTCTTGGTTTACACGAACTTTATGAGACGGTGCCGGTACCGAGTCTTGTTGAAATGTTCATGGTGTACGACCGAAATGTTTGCGTGCCCATGGCTTTAAAGCAGCTTCCAAAACATTTTCCCGATAATAAGTCGCATTGACTTCGACACCAGGCTGGACGAAAACGATTGAACAGAGTCCATCGGTGGTGACAGCTGCTCATACCATTACTTGAGATGGAAAATTACTTCGATTGGCCGTTCGTGGGCTCAACTTTTCGTAAGTGTGTTCGGTTAAGTAGACACGACCATTTTGACAGTTTTTGAACTGCTCAATAGGGAAATTTTTCTCATCAGTGAACACAATGTTTGTAAATTCGCCGCGTTCGTGCAAGCGTAACAATTACTTTGCTCTTTCGAGTCTAACTTTTTTTTTGCTTCGGTTTAAGATCATGTGCCTTTGGAAACTTGTAAGGCTTTTCCTTGATCTCATTTTTGAATATATGTCAGCTGCTGCACTGAGATATTTTCAGTTCTTTGGCCATTTGATTACCACTACCACGTGGATTTCGTTCAAGTCGATCCTTCACTTTCTGAACCATTTCAAGAAAAGTTGCTGTTTTTTTTCGTCCATTATAACGATGTATCATTATAACGATTTATGGTGCAATACACAAACATGTTCAGTTCAGTTTGAGATGCCTGAACTGACGAACAATAGCTGGTTGTGATTTTCCACTCAAATATAACGCAATCACACACTATTACGTTTGAATTCCATTTCGAATAACTTTTGTTCTATAAAACTTAGACGCAATTGCTTATGGTTGCTTGTAAACAATATAAACATCTGTCATTGGTATGAATTTGACATAGTTGGCAATATCGCGTTGCCAAATATACCGGTGGGTGTGAACACTTCAATCGCTCATATGTAGTTCCAAAAAGCAGTAGTATTCGACTTGCGATATTGCATGCAAACTGATTAATATATTCGCGGTAGAGATTGTTATTTAGAATAGTTAAATTTCAATTTGAAATACAGATATTTTGAGAAATGGATTTGTGTAATTTCTATAGAACTTATTTCCAAAATAATTTCCTTTTTTCATTCTTTGACATATCAAGGAATATATTTAATTGTAATTTTAATTTTAATTTAATAAATATTTTCCATTAATTTTGAATAAACTAACTACATATTTTTTTCCGTGTAGTTTCTTCATGCAAGTAAGTATTTCATATTGATGCCGAGCGGTGCTTTTTCAATTCAACCGCAAAACTGCAGCATACGCAAGTAATTAGTTTGTCGTTAATCAGATGAATGGATTATGTGAATGGAATTGGTCCGGCATAATGATGGGGATTGGGTAAAAATATCAACATCAGCCGATTTAATGTACGCGTGGGGGGAAGGGGGGGGGAGGTGGGTAGTTGTGAAGTGAAGACTAAAACCACATTCCACGCATTTCTCACAAAACACAACAACAGCAGCAAATGTGCAGCAGCGTCAATATAGTCGAGTTGTATACCATACAAATATATTCACATGTGTCTATGTGTGTGTGTGTTTGTGTGCTTGAGTGTGAGTGTCGATATTATTTTAAAATGAAATTTGATATTCAATTAAAAGTAGGTACGAGTGTACGAGTATGTATGTTTGTATTTTTGCACTGAGACCAAAATATTTATACAGATACATACACACATACATATATGTATGTATATAAAAAAATAATGTATAGCCCTACATAGACCTACAATGTCCTGTTGCCCATACAGCGGCAGGATGTGTGCTCATTTGTTCATCACCAACGTTGCCATCGCCGCTCGCTCGTTCCCTTCAGCATCATCATAATCATCATCATCATCACCATCATCATCACCACACCACAATTCATTGTATTGAGACTTTGGCTTTGTTTGGCATTTTAATTAAATTATAAATAAGCATATGAAAATGTAAAAATATTTGGTCATCATTTGAATGGTTTACTGTGTAAATATTTATGTGTTTTCCCATGTTGTTGTTGTTGGTATAATGATGAATGGCGGACACGTTTTGGCCATTTTCAGAAGATTTAGCACAAAGAAATAAGAAAATATTTGATATATTTGACAATAACTTATCATTTGTGTTAATCAAAATTTTATTTTATTTTATTAAATTTGATTCAATTCTCTTCTGCACAATATTTCGAATATGTAGTACCCATTAAGTAGTTGACTTGTCGTACTTTTGAAAATTATATCGCCGCATGTGCATTCAACAAGATTTACCAGGTGCACAAGTATGAAGTAAGTAATGACATCTCTGTGTCGCTAGGTAAAACTATACGCTCTGTCAAACCAAATCATTGGCGCCATTTCTTCGCGTTTAGTTCTGTCAACAATATTCAGTTCATAAACAATCAAGTTTCATACAACAACATTTTTTTTTTTTGCTCGTAAAAATGTCAAATTTCGTACCTACAAACTACGACAGGCGGACATCATTGATTTTCTGTTTCCAATTGAAGAAATCTGCTTTGGAATCTCATCGAATGCTTGTCGAAGCACGCTCTAGGCAAAGCACAGTGCCACGAGTGGTTTAATAAGTTTAAAAGTGACGATTCTGATGTGAGAAACGAAGAACGTGGAAGACCACCGAAAAAGTTTAAGTTTGAAGATGCCGAATTGCAAGCTTTACTCGATGAGGATGATGGTCAAAATGCAAGAACAACTTGAAGAACAATTATGGTAAATGTGACCCAACAATGCATTTCTCAACGTTTAAAAGCCATAGGATTGATTTTGAAGGTCCCGCAGGGGGAAGATGGGTGCCGCATGAATTGACTGGAAGACAACAAGAAAATCGAAAAACCACCTGTGAAATGTTGCTCGCCAGGTACAAAAGAAAGTCATATCTTCATCGAATTGTTACTGGCGATGAAAAATGGATCTACTTATTTCGAGAATCCCAAACGTAAACGATCATATGATAAGCCCGGTACACCGGCCAAATCGACAGTAAAGCCAAATCTCTTCGGAAAGAAGACAGAATGCTATGTGTTTTCTGGGATCAGCGAGGTGTTATGTGGTTTGACCTTCTGAAACCAGGTGATACAGTTACTGGTTAACAATGTCAAGCTAGGCAACACAAAGTGATTTTTCTTGATGACAATGCACCATCACATCGAACAAAACTGACTCGGGAATTGGCAGATTCGTACAGCTGGGAAGCCCTCCCCCATGCGGCTTATTCACCAGACTTGGCTCCATCTGTCTACCACTTATTTTCATCAATGGGGCATTTGCGCACTTGCTGAGTAGCACTTCGATTCGTACGAAAATGTGAAAAAATGGCTGATGACTGGTTTGAAAGACAGACTGAAAAAAACAAACGCGAGGAACGAAAAAATGGCGATTGTTTTAAGGAGTGAGATCGAAAACATCGGATAACTTTAAATTGTCCCAGCATTGAAATCCCTTATGCAAATAAAAAAATGTAAACAAATTTGAAAAAAAAAAAATTTATTTCTGATAAAATGATCAATAAAACTAATTTGTTAGTTGTTTTTTACAGATTTCGGACAGCTTTTCCGGTATGCCTGCCATTAGCGCCGTTACTGTCATTTCTTAGACTCTCTTGACGGCAGCATTCCACTTATTTCTAAAATCTTCCATGGATTTAGCTTCTTTGTTTATTGCCTTTAATATAATCTTTTCACTAGAGCCCAATATCTCGCAATAGGCCGACGTTCTGGGCAATTTGGTGGGTTGGCGATTTTTGGTACCAATTTGATGTTTTGGTCTTCGAACCATTTAAGGTTGACTTTACTTTAGTGGCAGGAGGCTAGATTAGGCCAAAAGAAAGTAGATGCATTGTGCTTTCTAATGAAGGGCAGCAATCTCTTCTGGAGGCACCCCTTCACATAAATTTCGGCGTTAACAGTGCCACGAGTATGAATCAAGCGCCATCTATCAAGATTGATAGAAAGCGCTGCCCATCAGTTTCTTGTAAAATTTGACATTTCAAATCAAAATCGCTATAAATTTCTAGAGCTGAAAGAATTAGCGAGTACAGACTGAAAAAAACAAACGCGAGGAACGAAAAAATGGCGATTGTTTTACAATAAAATCTCCAGCAAAAACTAAGGCTGAGAGACAGCGAGAATGTCGATTTCGTCAAAAAATGGCGGCCCAACAAAATTCAGATTCTGCTATCGTGAAAAAAAAAACTCAAAACTAGCACGGAGAGATCGCGAGAGTGTAGACTTCGCCAGACACTTGAAGCACAACATTTCATTGAAAAACAACTCACAAATACTAATTCGGGGAGACTGCATGAATGCCAATGAGTTCATTAGACCCAATATAACACTCATGTCATTGAGTCACGACGAAGGTCTTCAGATTATTGAGCACCAGGCAGTCATTGAGGTGACCGAATTCCGAGCCTTTCAACGAAAGAAAGAAAGAAGGGCAGAAGATTTACTTGTAAATTTGCCTGAAAGTCTTTCCTCCGTGAAAAGAAATCAACTCGCATCAGCGAAACAAAAAAACATAGACAAGATTTGCCAAGTTTCTAGTCAACCTCATAACATTAGCGAGTTCTCGGACTGGCAAGTGGCAAATTTTCCACCTGTTGAAATCATACAACCTGAATATTTTGATGATGATGATTATGATGATGATGATTATTATAATGATGATGGTAAGATTATAATTATAATGATGTAGAAAATAAATTCGCATACTTTGAGTATGAATATTTTGATGGAGATGATGATTTTGCAGAGGGCGTTGCATGCATTCGAAATGTAAACGATCAAAATGAAGTTAGTAGTACATCTTGGATCAGAGAAACAACAAACTGAACTATATGAAGCTTATCGTTTGCATAAATCATAATATAAATATTTCAGTCATGTTTGTCAAAAATTCCCGTCGGCTCTGGTTTTTACAAGATTGGTAAACTTCTGTAGGGCGACCCACTGACGCACACAATGTTTTTACAACATAATCTGATTTTTATCTATTTTCGTATTTTTTAATCTGTATTTTGTGGTGGCTGTAGAGTAGCGGAAGTGTATTGGACTGTTACGCAGAGTGTCAAAGATTCAAATTTCGCCACATGAAAAAAAAAAAAAAAACAAAAAAAGCATCAACATTAAAATTTATACACGGCACCACCTCTTGGCAGGTAATGGCAAACCTACAAGAGTAAAAATTGCCTAAAGAAAAGCTTTTCAATTCGCCATTCGGATTCCCTTCCATTCATGAACAAATATACTACTGTGGCAAAAGTTAGTAAGACTTTGTTCATAATTTCAAATTTTTTTATTCATTCTTTCAAATCTATTTCGTCCCCTTCAAAGTAATCCCTCCCCCCCCCCCGGCCCCAATACACTTGTGCCAACGTTTTGTCCAATTCTCGAAACAGTTGTTAAAGTCAATTTCCGGAATAGCCTTCAATGCGCTTAGCGATTAATGTCTTCAATTGACTCAAAACGGTCAAACGGTCCACGAAGCGGTTTTTTGAGTTTAGAAAATAGCCAAAAGTCACAAAGTCACACGGTGCTAAGTCAGGCGAATAGGGTGGTAGGGTGGTTGCGGAACGATATCAGTCGAATTTTTGGCAAAATGGTCTCGTAAAACCAATGCAGTGATTTTGGAACCAATCGTGCATTCACTCTTCTTAGGCCCAAATGATAAATGATGTTTTAAAATGGTTTTCACTGATCCTTCCGATATTCCAACGATGCCAGCAAGGTCTCTGACTGTTAATCGTCGATTCTCGATTCTCGAGCACCAATTCCTTGATTTTATTGACGTGTTGATCATCAGTTGATGTTGATGGCCGTCCTGGACGTGGTTCGTCGTCAACGCGTTCTCGACCATCTTTGAACAATTTGTACCAATCAAAAACACTTGCTCGCGACATACAATTATCACCGAAGGCCTTTTGCAACATTCTGAACGTTTCGGCACCAGAAATTTGATTCCGCACACAAAATTTAATGGAACTTCTTTGTTGAATAATTTCACTCATTGTGAAAATCGCCGAATGCACTTTTTGTACTGCAGAAAGACAAGCGTATACTAAACACTACTGATTATTTTGATGTGACATTTGGCACAGATGTCACCGACAGTCATACCAACCTTAAAAAAATAATATTTTGATGAATGGGTTTCCGCGCGAAATTTAAATGAAAAAGTCTTACTACTTTTTGCCCACAGTAGTAACACGCACAACATGAATGGATGCGAAAAGCTTGGCCTTTGGCGCTACATGCGGTCATAGTCGACACTGATAAACTGGAGTTCATTGTGGTAAAGGCATAACACTTGCCACAATGGCTGTCTATCCCTTTGTCGGTGGCCTGTGTGATTGCAGTCCCTCTTCAATCTTCCTCCTTCTTTCTCCCACCTATCAAATCTTCCTTCCATTCAAAACAATGCTCTGCATTCATAGGGGTACAACCTGAGTGTTGAATGTATCAATAAAAAATAAAAAAAATGCGTTTAACTTGAATTGTTGGTATGAAAAATCTAGAAATTAAGAGTTAATTTCATTGAAAAGCTCGGCCTAGGCCCTCCACGGGCTGTTATGCCATTACAGCAATTAGAATACACACTGGTACTTACATACATATGTATTTTTTTACTTGTATACCTCAAAGTATGTACATACATAAATGTATCAAGCAAATGAAAAACTTTCCCACAATAATCTGTTATTAAATATACATACATAAGTACATACAAATTTAGTAACTTACAAGTGTTTCACATCATTAATGCTAATTTCTGACATTTATTGCACCTTGCAACAACAATAAAAACGAAAAAAAAGAAACAGAAAGCAAAAAACAGCATCCTTCAAATCACCCACCAACTACCACTCTACGCTGAAATCCCAAAACTAATTAAATACGTGAACTTATAATAGATTACCAATGCATTAGACGGTCAATTTTCAATTTGTAAATTTGTAAATTTGTATAGAAACAGAAATTCCCGCGGGACAACTTAATCTTATGTTGTGAAAAGTTCAACTTAATTTGCTAACATGCGAAATGGAAGCACTCGAAAGAGAAGTAAAACTTTCTCACAAAACCCCGAATTCAAGTGCGTGGCGCGAAGCAAACATGCAGCGATGCAAGGAGGGTCCCAACCCCCTCACACCGAATCGCGTGCCGCAATTCTCCAAGGATTTTAAAAACGCATTTTAACACACTACGATTAAGTATGTGGCAGCTAGACGAGGAACAAGTAAGTAGCAGGCAGGCAACATCAGAGAGCAGCGAGGGCCTTTGGTGTATGTGCTTATTTGCATTTTGGTTTTTTTTTTTTGGGCAACTGTATTGGGTTTGATGCTTCCTTGTTTGTTTAGTTGTTGTTTGTGTCTATTTGGGTATTTGCTTGTTTGTTGTATTGCACTTGATATTGATAAAAATAGCAAATTAAATCTGCTTGAGTTAACAACACTTAACACCCTTACACACACACACATAGGCGAATAATATAAGCAGAAAGAGAGTAGAGCAGTGTCGGGCAAACCAACAAATACATAAAACTACATACTTGTGTGTGTAGCTGAGAGAGCGACAGCGCTGCTTGTGTCATTTACACAGTAAATTAAATAAACTTTGTAATAAAAAAATGTCGATGTGTTGCGGGACAGGAACGAGGTCCGAAAATTCTTTGAAAGAATAAGAGGAGGCTTGACTGATGGTTTGAAGACAGGGGCCTCTTACTGCAAGGATGAAGACGGAAATCTGGTGACAGATGTCCAGGGCATAATGAGATAATGGAGGGAGCACTTTTCGCAGCTGCTTAATGGCGATGAAGGCAATAATCCCGCCACTGCGGAATCTACTCCGGAAACCCCAATCACTGACGGCATTGAAGTACCGCCGCCTGACTATGAGGAGGCCTTAACAGCCATCATTGGGCTGAAAAACAATCAGGCTGCTGGTTGAGATGTACCGCCTGCTGAGTTGTTTAAGACTGCAGGCGAAGCGCTCACAAATCGATCGTATTATGTGAAAGACTGAAGGAAGCCAATCGTCAACAAACTAATTGGACCTTATCAGTGTGGCTTCAGGCCTGTGGCTTCCACCATCGACCAGATATTCACACTACGCGAAATCATGGAAAAGACCCGAGAAAAACAGATCCCCATCATCCCATTATCTATTTTCCGATTTTAAAGCTGGCTTACACAGCACGACTAGAGAGCACTTGTACGCCACATTGTCTGATTTTGGTATGCCTGCAAAGCTCATTCGTCTTTGCAAAATGACACTGACGGACTCCACCAGCGTAGTGTAAATTAGAATAGACCTCTCTGTGTCATTTGATTCCAAACGGGGTTTCAGACAAAATGACTCCCTGTCGTGCGACTTCTTTAACCTTATGCTGTGCGAACATCGACATCTCTGGCACTATCTTCTACAAGAGTGTCATGCTGCTAGCATACGCTGAAGATATTGACATCATTGGCAAAAACGCTCGAGCAGTCAGTGCAGCATTCTTCAATCTGGAAAGGGAGTCTCTTCGAGTGGGTCGTCTAGTGGTGAACGAGGACAAAACGAAATACCTTGTGTCAACAAACAAAGAGTCACGGCGTCTTGGACAAAATGTTACTGTTGCCAATTGTACTTTTCAAGTTGTCAAGGATTTCGTTTACCTAGGATCTAACATTAATACCAACAATAATATCAGACTTGAGATAAAGCGGAGATTAACTTTTGCCAACAGGTGTTACTACGGGCTCAGTAGGCAATCGAGAAGTAGAGCCCTCTCTCGACCGACGAAAATAACGCTCTATAAGTCCCTCATCCTTCCCGTCCTAATGTATGGCGCAGAGACGTGGACATTGACCATCAATGAATCAATGATGAGAGGCTGTTGGGAGCGTTCGAGAGGAAGATACTCCGTAAGATCTACGGTCCAGTATGCATGGACGACGTGTATCGAATAAGATGGAACGATGAGCTGTATGAGCTATACGCTGACACTGACACAGTCAAGCGTATAAAAATCTAGCGGCTCATATGTTCATGAACAATTATTTGTGAAATAGAAGTCATCCTTCCCCATTTATTATCAAACATTTTTCACTATTTTCCAGTGCATGTGTTAAAAAAAATTTGCTCAGCGAGAATTGGCTAACATGAATGCTGAAAGTCAACTATGTAACATGATTTGCGTGGACAAAATTGCTCTCAAACTTCTCCCAAATGCCATTGTTCGTGAATAGTTCGTGCGTAAGCTACACGAAGAAGTTTATCGTGTACGTGTGACAGTATTGCGTTGGCAGATAATGTGTGCCTATTTACATGCGAATAGGAAAATCAAAATTGCCCGACACTGGAGTAGAGTGTGGTGGCAACAATGTAGCATGTGCATATGTACGTATGTAAGTTTGGTCACTGTGTTGTATTTCCGCTTATGCGTGACGGTATCATCCCCTTTTTCTTCTTCTTTCGATACCAGTCGAAGTTAAAGTTAAAGTTAAATATCCTTGAGAAGGGAGAGCGAGGGAGTGTTTAAATGAGAATAGTATTTTTTAGTTTTTTTGTATGTATTGTAAAATTCAAATCTTCTGGTGTGTTTTGTTTTTGTTTTGTTTGTTGTTTTATAAATGCATTCACTGTCGATAATGAAATGATAAATGCCTTTTTAAAATGTGTACTTGTGTCTACTATAAAAAAAAAAAACGATTACAGCAATTTAATTTCACGAAATCTAAGTTGAAAATGCTAACAAGTGTAACGAATGAATTTTTGTTTTTATTACCAAAAGAAAATAAATGCAACTCGCAACACAGTATTTATGTTAATTTTGCGTTAAAAAAATATTATAAAAATCTGTTGTGAAAATTTCTGCTTGAATGCACAATATGATTTTTTTATACCATATATATAATATTTATGTACAGCGTTGATATTTTTTTTACATTTCATTCATTTCATTTTCGTTTTCAGCTTTGCAATTCAATTGTTGCTTAACTGTTTTTAACCTCTTTTCTTTAAATGTTAATTACATAATTATGCATAATTTTACAATTTGTACTTATTGCTCCTACTACTACTACTACTACTACTGCATATTCTACTACTAAGTACTTTTTCTGCATTACAATTTTTATACACTTTTTTAAATATTAACAGCCACATTATACAAATTAATGCAAATGGCAGTAGAATGAGAGAGAAGAAGAAGAAGAAGAAGAAAAAAAATGGAAGTAATTGTTGATAAAAAAAGTGTGTGTTTCTATGTGCATGTGTATGTGTGTGTTTTTGTGTAGGATGTAGGAAATGAAATTAAAAATGCAACAAACATAATTATGTTATTATCCTGTTAAACAATTTTATTTTTTTCCTTCCTTGTTTCCTTCGTTCTCCCTTCAGTTATGAGTTTTTAATATCCTTTTTTTTATAACGAACATTTGTAGTGTTGTATTTAATCTAAGTAGATGATGATGATGATGATGTGAAAAAAGGCAGTAGGTACACACTTTGACAAATGTAATTTAATATAACATTTCATAGGTACGAGTAAAGTACATATAAAGGGTGTGTTTTTTAGAAGTGTGGTTTTCAATCTCGCAACTGTCTTTTTGACAGCTGTCACTTGATTTATGCTCAGTTTGGTTTGCCATTTCATAATGAATAGACTTACTCCAGAACAACGTTTGTAAATCGTGCAAACTGATTACCAAAATAATGGTTCAGTTCGGGCGACAAATTGCGCGCTGCTTCCAATATTCGCTCAGCAGAGTCGGTAAAGGTAATTCGAGCAATCATGGATCGGTTTCGCACCACGTTTACTCTAGTGGATAATGCGCATCCTCAGAGACGCCGTACAGTGCGCACCGAAGACGCTATTGCTGCTCTGGACCCGATTATCGAAGAAGACCCGAATGAGTCCACCCGCCATCGCGCGCAACAATTGGAGCTGTGCCCATCCACTTTATGGAAGATTTTGCGGAACGATCTTGATTTGTGATCTTACAAAATCCAACTAGTGCAAGAATTGAAACCGAACGACCGTCAAGCGCGTCGCACGTTCGGTGAATGGTCCCAAAACGAGATGGCCACCGATCCTGATTTTCACAAGAAAATTTTGTTCAGCGATGAACCTCACTTGAGGTTGAATGGGTACGTTAATAGACAAAATTGTCGCATTTGGAGTGATCATAATCCACAAGCCGAAGTCACTGTTTGGTGTGTTCTATGGGCAGAGGGAATCATTGGTCCATATTTCTTCAAAGATGAAGCCGGTCATAATGTTACAGTCAATGGGGAGCGCTATAGAGCCATGATCAATGACTTTTTCGTTCCTGAATTGTGAATTGGAGGATGTTGATGTGGATGACCTTTGGTTTCAACCAAAGACGGCGCTACATGCCATACAGCCAGCGAAACAATCAATTTATTGGAGGAAACTTTTGGTGAGCGTGGCCTCCAAGATCGTGCGATTTAACACCGCTGGACTATTTTTGGTGGGGTTATGTGAAGTCACTTGTCTACGCAGATAAGCCCGAGACGATTGATGCTTGGGAAGAGAATATTCGGCGCATTATTACTGACATACGGCCCCAATTGCTGCAAAAAGTGGTCGAAAATTGGGCCTTTCGGCTGGAATTTATTCGAACCAATCGCGGCGGCCACTTGCCCGAAATCGTTTTTAAAACATAATTGCAAATCCTTATCTTTATAATAAAGCTAAATTCGTGGCCATAACATTAAATTATATGCGTTTTATTTCTTCTTGAGAACCACACTTCTAAAAAAAAACACCCTGTAGTACATATATAAATGCTTCTAAATTGTTAAGATTTCTCTTTTATGGTATGTTTGATGAAATTTTTAATAATTCGTTTTGTTGCAAGTGCATAATATTCTCTTCTAAAACAAAGTAAGTTTTCGCGTCAACATCAGGTGAACCGACGTAAGCCAAATAAAAGAACTTTAAGTCTGAGAATGGGATTTCTTCATTTCTCTTTGTGATGCGAAATCATTTTGAAGGTAAGGGATGTACCACACATACTACTTCAGAAAATCACACCCATGTTTAAGATACCGAAATATTTGGGAACTGTAAAAAGGTCTTACATTTTCACGCTGTTAAAAATTAAATTTAATATTGTAAAACACTTGGAGAACAAGCTAAGTTTTCAATTTACTTGGTTTTTGACGTTTATATTTCTGATAGTTCACACGTAATTCTTGACATGTGTCAAAGTAAAAAATGCTCAGTTTGGTTTTCCATTTCATAATTAATAGACTTACGCCTGAACAACGTTCGCAAATTATTGAAATTTATTAATAAAATTCATGCTCTGTGAAAAATGTGTTTCGCAAGCTACGCCCATTTTATGATGGTCGTAATCGACCCACAGAGCAGGCTATTCAGGTCATTGTGACCAAATTTCGAACCAGTTTTGCTTTATTGGACATCAATTCACCGAATCGTATCCATAGAGTGAGTACCAAAGAGAATATTGCTGCTGTATCCGCCGGTGTTGAAGACGATCGCAATATGTCCATCCGGCGCCGATCGCAGCAATTAGGTTTGTGTTATTCGACCACCTGCAAGATTTTATGCAAACATCTTGGGGTAATGCCATACAAAATACAGCTGGTGCAAGAACTGAAGCCAGGCGACCTACCACTACTTCGAATTTTCGGTGAAGGGGCCTTGGAAAAGCTGGATGAGGATCAGTTTTTATATCGCAAAATTGTCGTCAGCGACGAGACTTTTGGCACAATGAATCCGTGAATAAGCAGAATTGCCGTATTTGGAGTGAAGACCAGACCAGCCAGAGGCAATTCAGCAGCTACCAATGCATCCAGAAAAAAATTTTGTGGAGCTATGTTAGGTACAAGCCGAACAGCCAAACACGATTGCTGCTTTGGAAGCCAACATTGAACGCGTCATTGGTGATTGGTGAGATTCCGGCCGAAATGTGTGAAAAAGTGTGCCAAAATTGGACCACTGGACCACCACCCCGGGCAACATTAAAGTGAAATTATCTTTAAAAGTAAAACGCAGAAATTTAATTATCGATCCAAATTTGTATTTCAATTGATTTTTAAAATTAATTCCAAACAAATTAACTTTGAATATAAATACCATATATAGTGGGGCGGTGCATCTAACATTTGGAATTTGAACTACTGGTAACATAATTTTAAGTGTGGCAGTTCTAATGCCATTCGTATTATGTATGACGGCGAATTAGTTTTATATTTGCGGTTAACGATATTCGCTTGAACAACTTTGGTAAATACAAAAAATCTACTTGCAAAACGGTGAATCTTCTACCAAAAATGCCAGAAAGTTACTTTCAAAATTCGAAAGTAAATGCATGGGAGAAGCTCGGCCTTTTTTATGTACAGTTCTTTGACAACCGTGCAAATGACTCACAATTTAAATAAGAAATAAGCCTAAACTAATTACCTGAACGACATATCACTGAGTCCTGAATTATGCGTTCCAGGTTCCATAAATGGCAATTCAATGAAAATCAAGTGAGATTGTAGCGATGATAACGATTCTCTTTATTAGGAATGACTGCTATGAACTTTGAGATCATCTTTCTATATCAACAAGCAGCGTATGATTGCTCCCATTTCATAAAGTAACTAAAGTTATGATTTATGATATGAGCTGTACGCCGATAATGACACTGATAAAGGGTATAAAAATCCAGCGGCTTCGCTGCCTTGGTCATGTTGAGCGAATGGAAGAAAGCACTCCGACTAGAAGGTTGTTTTATTTGAGCTGCGGTGTAGGAACACGCAGAAGAGGACGTCCTAATCTCCATTGTAAAGACCAGGTGATGGGTGACCTGAACCTACTTGGCCTTATCAACTAGCGCCAGCTCATGCATAGCAGAGGCGACTGGCGAGGCTTTATAGAGATGGCCAAGACCGATCATCGGTTGTAGTGCCAGATAAGTAAGTAAGTATATATAACGATTCTATTTTGTCAACTTTTGGGAGGTGACCTTTTCAATCGAAAAATTAACGAAAAATCTCCAAACCTCCTTTTCTATTCAAAAACCTTTTGTTCCCGCCATTTAGCATCCTTTTTTACTTTAAAACCTTCCTTTTCTCCAGTTTTCTAACATTTATATTTGAATTCACATCTGATTTTTGAAAACATGTGACGAATACTATTAAAGGAATCGAAACAGAATGCAAAAAAAAGAAGATAAAAAAAGGATAAACTGACAACACTGATTCTCAAAGTACGCGCGTCATTCTTTTCCTGTGCGATTACTTTTGTTAAATATGGGTATTTTGAACCGAATATGATTTGTTGAACCGGATATGCTTCGCTATACCGCATCGAAATCTAAATAAATATAACAAGGCAATGACGGAGACGACCTTTGAGAAAATGCCCGTAGAATAAGTTTCATCTAGTATTGTTTGCTTTTAAACTCAATCAACGTGAATTAAGTATAATTTTAACCTTCCAAAACCCATTTTCTTATAAATAGTAATCAAATTTGGTTAGAAATGAACCTCGTTTTTGATGAAAATGCGATGAGATTATTATATATTCATGAAAGTTGATTGGCAATTACATTCAGGGTTTGCAATGTTCTATAAAAATAAAACAAAAAAATAGAAAAAAATAGCTGTACATAATACAAGAATATGTGCAAAAAAATGAGGAAACGCGATATATAAAAGTGCCGCTGGCTTTCAGTGTTACCAAATATGTTGATATCGACTCTTTGAGGAGTGAAGTTATCGCAAGTGTGCTCTTTTCCAGGACAAACTTTAAAGAAGTGTACTTAAAAACTGTATGCTTTACTTTAAAAGCATTGAATACTTCAAAAGCGGCATCCATTTGAAGTAAAAAGTATTTTATTTGCCTGCTACATACATTACACTTTACTCTTTGTCTTTCTAAAACATTAATTGCCATCAATTTCATTGCGATTTTTTATACTTTTTAAAATTTTCTTTAAATTTGAACATGCGGTTGAGTGCGTTTTTGTTTTAATTGAATTTTTGTTGTTGTCATAAATCACCCTAATGTTTTTGTGAAATTGTATTAAAAAAGAATTGCAGCAATCAATGCATTGAGTATTATGTAGAAGACTAATCAAGAAAAGAAGAAACAAAAACCGCATCGAAAAAAGGTACTCAAAATATTTTACTAAAACGAGTGCAAAGTGAAGATTTTAAAAAAGTACAAACTCAAGTTGATATTATGTATGTTGTTTTAGAGAACAAAGCAATTAAGTGGAAAATATTGGTTTACCGAAATCTTCAAAATAAGTTGGGAAGAATGCACAAAAATTTATAACTATTTTTTTACTTAAAGAAAAGTATTGAAGAAGTGCAAAAAGGCGAGTAATTTTATCGCAATCCTAAGCCTAGAATTACAAAATTTAAAATACCTATTTCGACCTATACCTATAACTGAAAATGTCTCACAAAATTACAACAATAATAACCATAATCACTATTTACAATAATTTTTAAAAATTACAAATATTTCACTGAAAGTTTCATTAGTGTAGGGTACATGAAGGCAGTGTGCTTCATATGGGCCAATTAGTTTGCCAACATGATGTAAGAGCTACTTTCTTCTCCAACAAAAATAGTTTCGAAATGCAACTTGGCAACTCATACTCATGTTCATGCACTAATATTTGCTCGTATTTAGTTGTGATGTAAATAATCATTGAAGTGGCAACACCAGACACAAGGCAGACGAAGTTGACGTTTAGCTCAAGAGAGCGCAAAGAAATATCTATCCTTTCTTTTTTTTGGTTTTATTTTAATTTTGCATACGAGAATGTAAAAGTTGAAATAAAAAAAAAAATAAAAAATTTTTAACAAAGCACCAGCAACTATTACCAGTACCAATACCAAAACAAAAAACAAATAAGACTACAAAAACAAAAAGCATGATATTTATAGTTGTTGTAATTTATACAAGAGCTACCAACAGTAATCTCCGGTTAATTGTACCACTTTTAATTGTATTTCCCGTTTAATTGCCCTATTTAAATTACGTTTTTAGTTCAAAATGTACCCAAATTGCATTCCCTGGCTAATTAGGCCATAAATACGTTTCTATCAATGCAATTAACCGGGGATTACTGTATGTGTTTGCATCTCTTTCATGCACTAGACGATGGCACGAAACAGCAAAGAAAAAAGTTTAGTTTTCTTGTTTTTCTTCCTTTGCCATTGTTGCTCTTACTAGTGCATATTTTCGTTTGCTCAACAATAACAACAATAAGAGCAGAGAGCAACATCATGGAATATACCATACTCGTAGCAGGAGACAGCCATATTTGTTTTTTTATTTTTTTTTTTTTTGCATTAGGCTTTTTAAGTGTTACATGCGTGCAGCACCAGTAAACTTGAAAAATTGCACAAAATCATATCAAAAAAAGCAAGATATAAAAGCAAAAGGATTGAAAAGGGAAGAAAACGTCGCAAAAAAAATATATATGTATGCAAAATTAATGGCTGCTTCGATTTTAAGTTGATATTTTTTGCATACTCTTTTCTATACTACTCTTTGCTTCGTATTTTTCTTCTTTGTTTTTGCTTTTCGATTCTTTGTAAGGGTAAGAGTTTCGAGAGAGTATTAAAATTATGTACGTTTTTTGAATTTAATTGAAGTGTTTGCTGACTCGCTGTTTGTTGCAGCAGCAGCAGCAGCAGCATTATTGCCAATTGTACTTGTTAATTTCATTTAGAGTGCGTGTGTGTGTACAGAAAGTGAAGAGGCGAAGAAACGCGGTAGGGTACATTTTATTTTTTTTGAAGGCGTTACTTTACTTTGCTCGCAGTGCAGTGCTCCGCCATGCCGCCATGTCGTAAATAAGTACTTCTATATACTCGAATAATTGCATTTAAATAGTGAGTGCATTAATGGCTGAAGTTGGGAATGGTTGTGGGGCTGCCACCTTTTTCGTTTTCAAAGGCAATTTGCGCTACAGGGTTTATTGTGCTTGTTGCGTAAGTATGTGTGACAGTGGAGATCCTGACAATCATCTTGAAATCCAGTTGAAATCAAGGAAGCAACCGTTTTTGGGGAGAGGATACTGCTATCTTCAAAAGCAAAATAATTCTGACAACTAAAGTCAAATGATGTGGTACAATCTATAGTGAAACTTAATCGGTTTAAACTGTCTCTCTATAATGGGTTCCCGGATATATTTAGTAATTTTAGTGATATCGAAAGGAACGAAATGGCACATGAGATGGCTTCAGTCTGAGATGAACGTCAGCGAAGCCAAGAGCACGGTACAACCCCCTATGTTTGAACTATTAAGAAGAGTTAATGAATATCCTATCGCAGCAACTAACTGGCCATGGAATAATTGAACCGACTGCGAGGTTACAATAGCGGAGGAGAATATGCACTGCTTTAGCGCTTAACAAGTAAGCATCTGTACTGCGTGCCTACATGAGCCATTACGGGACAATGCGCGATTGCGCCAATGCTCCACCGCTGGCAGATTTCAACAAGAGGTTTATGCCGAAGTTGTCACGATGAGGAAGAATATATATTTTTCCTTCTATCCCAATGTCCAAGTGTGCCGAAGATAAAACTTCAGTGCATGGGGTCGAAATTTATCACAGGTCCAACAGAGATAACTCGAGTAGAGATAATGGATATCCTCCCATTGATATGGAGAACTAAGGCCAACCACCTGGGCTGTAACTGAGCGGACCTGTTAAACAAAGTATTGACTTCCTGGCACTCACATATGAAGGCATTTGCAATAGAACAACAATATTTTCAAATCCACACATGCCTTTTTAGCTTAACCTATCCTACATATACTTGGCCTTGGAATATTTGAGATAAAAATCACGAATTAGCGAAGGGACGATGGGTTTTTGGGTTTCTAGTATTTGGTATTAATACCATACTCGGTATAATAAAAAAATAAAATGAACTTCATGGTATCAATACTGGAAATTGCAAGCTTTTGAAAGCAAATTACATTCGGATTTGACATTCATTTCTGTTTTCGTTCTCACGTGTGTAAATATAACAGCCACAATATTAATGAATGGAAGAAACTTTCACCTAAAAGCCCTCAATTGATATTTTTCTTCTTTTAATGGCATAGCCCTTGGAGGTCCTACGCAGAATTAATCGTTCGCATCCACACATGTTGTGCGTGTTATATTTGTACCTGAATGGAAGGGACTTACAGTTTTATACCGAATCCGAAGTGAAAAGCTTTTCATAGGCAATTTATACTCTTGTAGATTTGCCCTCCATGGATCGCTTTGCCAAAATTGTAGTGGTTACAAAGTTAAAACAGAGAAAAAAATTCACAGCAAATAATAAATGACGGTTAGCAATTTGGTCTCATATTGACTGAACACAAACATTACTCATTGTTTTATTATTATTATTATTTTTTATTTTGGTGAGCATGGGATAAAGCCTCAACACTTTATTTCCGAAATTGTATTGACTTTTGAAAAATGAACTGTCAAACATTTCCCTAGTATCTTTTTCATTCTGACCTTGAAGGATATAGAAGAAATAAAGCCATTGCATTTTTAGATGATCAACACTGGCTGACTTAGTTTTATTTGAATTTAAAGATTCCTGCCCTCCAAGGGTCCTCCATGGGCCAGTGTGCAATTAAAGAAGGAGTAGAAAGATTTCGAGAAGTATTTTCGTCTCGAAAGCGTAGAACATTCTCCTATCATTGACTGCGTTCTAACCAGTCAATTGATCATATAATCGCAAAGAGAAGGTATGGCACATATATCTCGTTAAGCTCAAAAAGTGAGTTAAAATTTTTCAACTTAAAATGGCCAAGTTACATGATTTCTGTGATTTCAAAACGGGTATATTTTGAGCTAACTGGGTCTCTGAAGTTACATATTCATCATTCATACATAAGTATTAATCAGAAGTTGCTTAGATTCCTAATTCTTTTACTTCAACCCTAATAAGGCACCCAAATTGCAGAACCACACTCTCTCCCAGAGGTGGCAACTCTTGCAATGTTTGCTAAGTATGTAAGTTAGGTGCAAAACTGAAGTGAGAACGTTCTGTTACGTCAGAAATGGTGGCAGAATTAACAAAAATTTAACTACTTTGCGGAATGTCTGCGCCACACTTTTGCCATTTTTGCATTAAATTGAATAAAGTTACATAAGTTATGTGTTTAGAGTTTTGCTTCCTTTCGTGTTAAGTTGACACATGCCAATTGTTTTGCTATATATGCACTATATGTTGCTAATGCATTATGCTGTTTGACATGTGCAACATTGTTGGATTTTTGACACGTATCACACATGTATAATTGAGAGCTGCGTAAGTGGTAATCGTAATGGCACACGACTTGCCATGAAGCGTTGCCAATGCACTTGTTTCTTTCTTTTTTTACACGCTGATTATTAATTATGCAAATGCGGTCGCGTCAAGTGTTCAAACCGTGTTTCGAAGCAATTTCGTAAATCTAATTAAAAACAAGCCAAGTAGAGTTCTTAAGTTGTGTTCTTCGGTAACTTTCAGACTTCCTAACTCTCCGAAAAGCTTACACATGTAAGAAGCCGTTGGTGGTACTTGAGTGCCACTTGAAAGTGTAATTTTATACTTTTTAAATTGAATCCCTTTGAAGTATACTACGTTTTTATACATAATCAAATATACGATTTTCCAAGATTGCGTCAACCAATAAAATTAACGTGCAACACATTTTTATTGCACACCATCACCATAACATGTGTGAATTACTTATGGCTGTTGGTATCAAAGAAGCACACAAAATCTATGACTTTCCAATGCAACACTGCAATCACTAACGAGAGAATAGCGAAAACGTGCATCTCCCATTGCAATGAACAAAAATCCAATAAAGCACACTTTTTGTTGGCAATAAAATTTCCTCGGCAACTGCAACTGCAACTCAATACCAATTCAATTTCACACAAATGGAATTTGGAATGTGTGAAAGGGCAGAACTTATCAATCACAATAAATAAAATAGTAGTAAAATACTAGCGTTAGTGTCAGCCAGCAATAGTAAATATGTATAGTATAATAGAAGTAAAAAGAAAAACAAAACCAAAAAAAAAAAGAGGAAAAGGAAAAGGAAAATCAAAATGAAACAGCAGCAACAAACAGGAATATCATAGCAGCAATGCAGCTATAAAATGTGTTCCTCTTCTTTCTTTGCTCACCTGTATGCGATCCTCAGCCAAGCCGGTCTTCATCGATAGCAGCTCTCTGGCGCTGACATCTGGATAGTGTGCCTCCTTGAATGCTTTCTCCAGCTCCTCCAATTGAACGCTCGTAAATATGGTGCGCCCGTGACGGCGTTTATTTTTCTTTTTACTGCTGCCACCCGGACCGATGAGCGAACCATCGCCGGCATGGTGATGAGCTAGCAGCCCATTGGGATGATTGCCACTTCCGACGCCACCTGCAATGCCACTACCGACCATGGTGGCACCATTTAAGAATGCCTCGTGTGCTGCCACAGCGCCTGGATGATGGTGTGCATGATGCGGATGATGGCCAGCGTGCTGATGATGGTGCGGATGGTGAGCGACATGGGCGTGGTGTGCAGCTGCTGCGGCCGCTGCATGATGTGCCAATGCGGCGGCAGCATGTTCGGCGGGTGAGAGAGTTGGGCGTGTGGGCGGTGATGTGTTATTGTTGGCAATGGTGGCGACACCACCACCACCACCATTGGCCCCGATGCAGCCGCCACCACTATTAATGCCACCACCACCACTGCTGGAGCCGTTGTTCGTTGTATTCGATAGATGTGAGTTATTGGAGCCTGAGCCGGTGCTTGAGTTCGTTTTGTTCGGCGAATGCTCATCAGTATTGTTGTTTAGGCTATTGGCGTAGTCCTGTGCACTACGTGATGCTTGTTCTGTGTTGCGTGTATGTGTGCGGAGTTGCAAAGAAATTGGAAAAAAAGAAATGCAATATTTAGTTTGAGGTTGGACATTAAAGTTTGTATGCACGATGTGCACATGGTGGGGGTATATGTATAACTTTTGTGTACATACTACATACATATTTCATTGAAAATAAAATATTAAATAAATAAGTTCAGCAATGAAATGGTATTAAAAATTTTATAGTAAAGTGATTGGTTTTTCCTTTATTGTGTGAATAAGGTTTTTTGAAAATCAATAAATTTTCGAGTGAAAGAGTTAAAATTAGATCTCCTTAGCCATCATAACTTGGACCCTTCAAAGCAGCTGAGCGTTATGAGAACTTGCCCCTAATTGCTTCAAAATTAAGAACAGAACAACGACGGCGAGAGGTTATACTTTTGGGAATGACAGACAGCTCGGATAATAAATTTTTTTTTAGTTATTTGGTATATATCGACCTAAGTATAGATCCTTTAAAATTGTATTTTCTTTTGTATACAGCAAAGAAAAAAATGTGACCACTGGAAGCTTTTAAGATTGAGTAATCATTAAGTTGTTCGCTCATTGAAAAGGTCTCTGAATTGATTAGCGTAGTTATTAAGATATTCATCGGGAAGGAGAATGTGCAAGGGAGTCGAGAATAATCCCCGCTAGTGCTCCCGGCGATGTTACTTGCCTACTTAGCTGGCACTACAACCGATGAGCGGTCTTGGTCACCTCTGCAATGCGTGCGCTGGCGCTAGTTGATAAGGCCAAGTGCAGTCAGGCCGCCCTGTACCTGGTCTTTCCAACGTAGTTGTTTTTTGTTTGTTTTAATGTGCAGTCAACTCACATGGTGTATCTTTATGAATGCAGAGCATTGAGTTGATTGGAAGACACATTGATTGAAAGTGGGAAGATGAAGGACGGATAATGAGAGAGGGAATGCAATCACGACGTCCTCTGCTGCGTTTTCTCTCCACCGTGGCTCAAATAAAACAACCTCCGCTCTCTCGGCGGTTATTAAAATTATTATTCCTTTTCGTACAAACTGTTAAGTTGACATTCTAAAACCTACCCCCAGTGAACTTATATCTGATATGGAGCAGGCTCTAAAACTATTAATGTATGTGATTTTGAAATTCCAGGGAACTGATTTAAGACAAATATATAGTTAACCTAAGCCTTATGTACAAATATAACACGCACAACGTGAGTGGATGCGAAAACTCGGCCTAGGGCCTCCTTGGGCTGTTGTGCCATTAAAAGTAAAGTAAAGTAAGCCTTATGTACATTTTCCAAGACGAATTGAAATTCATTCCTTAAGCTTTCGAAATAGAGCTCAAATTCAGCTGTTGCGGCCATCAAAGTTTCGCATTTTAACGGGTAAATGACCCATGCTACCAAATTCAATCTTGATAAGTTTTAAATAGGTGTATATTTTGCCATCACGCAAGGCCGACATTTTAAAGCGCCGCTATTTGTCTCAATCGGTTCTGCAAATGTTTCATATTACTAATTCTTTATCACTTAGTAGGGATATAAATACTATTACAACATTGAACACACGCATTCCGATAGTGGAATTGAACATACTCTGTTATTACCACATGGTTTATGAAAGCTGACCTCTATAGCGTTAGTCTGTAACGGGAATTCAATTCAAAATTGTGTCAGCTTTCACCATGGAGTGGTCAGGTAATGAGAACCGTATCGCTTTTATAGCATTTTTTAAGTGTGAAATGAAAAAAGGCTATATTTTCAAAACGCTCCGCTCACTCGAGATTAGCCGCATGTTCGTCTACCGGTGCATAAAACTGTTTGAGCAGACTGGAGATAGCCACCGGTCTTGGTCGTCCACGTACAGTTCGCACGCAGCAAGTCATCAAAGCCGTCAAATCAAGAATTCAGCGAAATCCGCTTCGAAAACAGAAAATCATGGCCCGTGAGATGAATATTGAGTCGAATTATTAAAAAAGACTTGGGACTTGGTGCCTTCAAACGTCGCACCGGACAATTTGTTGACTGCAGCTTCGGAAAAAAATTGGGTAGAAAAATCCAAACGTCTTTTGGTGAAGCAGCACACAGATAACTTGCACAGCAAAATTTTGTTAACGGATGAAAAAATTTTTAACGTGCAGAAAAAATGTAACAAGCCAAATGATAGGGTGTATGCACGGTCATCTAAGGAAGCATCTGAACTGACCCCACGAAAAGGGTCATCACCCAGTTTCAGTCATGGTTTGGTGTGGTGTCTCTTACGATTGGGTCACTGACTTGCATTTCAGCGAACAAGGGGTCAAAACTTCGGCCAAAGTTTTCCAAGAAACCTGGCTTCAAAACAATTTGCCAGCTTTCATTTGCTCTGAAGAGCGAAGGCCAAAGATGGGCATTTCGAATAGGTAATTGCTTTTTGTATCCAATATATATCAAAAAATATATTTTAAAAAATTGATACAAAAAAATTTATAATTTTTAATTTTATAACATAAAATGTGTGTAACAGTATTTATGTCCCTACTAAGGAGTGAGATCGAAAAAAATCGGATAACTTTAAATTATCCTAGCATTAAAATCCCTTATGCAAATACAAAAATGTAAACAGTTTTGAAAAGAAAATTTAATTTCTGATAAAATGATTAATAAAATTAAGTTGTTTGTTGTTTTTTTTTTACAGATTTCGGACAGTTTTCCGGTATGCCTGCCATTATCGCCTTTACTGTCATTTCTCAGACTCTCTTGGCGGTAGTATTCCACTTATTTCTAAAATCGTCCATGGATTTAGCTTCTTTGTTTGTTGCATTTACTGTCCTTTTTACTAGAGCTCAATATCTCTCGATAGGCCGAAGTTCTTAGCATTTTGGTGGGCTGGCGATTTTTGATACCAACTTGATGTTTTGGTCTTCAAACCATTTAAGGAGTAGTAAGACTTTTTAATTTAAATTTCGCGCGAAAACCCATTCATCAAAATATTATTTTTTTAAGGTTGGTATGACTGTCGGTGACATCTGTGCCAAATGTCACATCAAAATAATCATTAGTGTTTAGTATACGCTTGTCTTTCTGAAGTACAAAAAGTGCATTCGGCGATTTTCACAATGAGTGAAATTATTCAACAAAGAAGTTCCATTAAATTTTGTGAGCGGAATCAAATTTCTGGTGCCGAAACGTTCAGAATGTTGCAAAAGGCATTCGGTGATAATTGTATGTCGCGAGCAAGTGTTTTTGATTGGTACAAATTGTTCAAAGATGGTCGAGAACGCGTTGACGACGAACCACGTCCAGGACGGCCATCAAAATCAACTGATGATCAACACGTCAATAAAATCAAGGAATTGGTGCTCGAGAATCGACGATTAACAGTCAGAGACCTTACTGGCATCGTTGGAATATCGGAAGGATCAGTGAAAACCATTTTAAAACATCATTTGGGCCTAAGAAGGGTGAATGCACGATTGGTTTTACGATTCCAAAATCACTGCATTGGTTTTACGAGACCATTTTGCCAAAAATTCGACTGATATCGTTCCGCAACCACCCTACCACCCTATTCGCCTGACTTAGCACCGTGTGACTTTTGGCTATTTTCTAAACTCAAAAAACCGCTTCGTGGACAACGTTTTGAGTCAATTGAAGACATTAAACTTGAATCGTTAAACGCATTGAAGGCTATTCCGGAAATTGACTTTAACAACTGTTTCGAGAATTAGAAAAAACGTTGACACAAGTGTATTGGGGCCGGGGGGGGGGGGGGGATTACTTTGAAGGGGACGAAATAGATTTGAAAGAATGAATAAAAAAATTTGAAATTATGAACAAAGTCTTACTACTTTTTGCCCACAGTAGTACTTTAGTGGCAGGAGGCTAGATGGGGCCAACAGAAAATAGATACATTGTGCTTTCTAATGAAGGGCAGCAATCTGGAGGCACTCCTTCACATAAATTTCGGCGTTAACAATGGAACTTGTTACGAAACTTTTACTCCTTAGCCCACAACTATAAATCGCTTGCCTTACCAGAAACTTCTTCGGTAACTTGGACTTTTGGTTTGTCCTAAACCTTTCCTCAATTCCTCCTCGTTCCTTTGCTGTGTAAAACTCTTACCCAAAACTCTTGCAATTGAGAAAATTTAGGCAACACGTATTTTTCATCGTACATAACACAGCAATCGAATTTTTGGAAAAAAATCTGTCTTCAACTTTTTAGCTCGGCTCTGGGCTACCAAGTTCTTAGTAGCCTTCCCGTCGGGTACTGACTGCACTTTGTATGTTTTAAGACCTGCATCTTTTTTAATTTTACGAACTAAAAACTCACTGCAACTCGCTTTTTCCGCAACTCCAATTTTCGATTAGACAACGCTGGATTCTTCTCTAAGAGAGCAACGACTTTCTTTGCCTTTTGTGGAGACACAAAACCGCATTTCCTTCCAGAGCCATATTTTCTGTTACTTTTTTCTGCAACTGTTAAGTCTGCATTCAATTTTTTAAGAATCATCGAGTCATTGTTTTGTGCAACTTTCGCCTTATTTGCAATGGTTTTCTGGCTCCACTGCGGATTTTCTCGAAGTAATTCAACAACTAAATCGTGTCTTTCCACTTCCGATGCCATGACTCAACTGAGAGTTCACAAGTCAAAAAACATGTGATGTGTATTTCATCAGAATTTCTCCAACGCAAAGCCTACTATTTGAATTTGTTTCATTCAGATGAAGAGTTTCAAAGCAGTGGTCTTTCAAAGTTATCCGATTTTTTCGATCTCACTCCTTAAGTAGACTACAAATAATAAAACCAATAAATTAAGTACTTTTGAAATAACACTCATCGAATTAACCCTTTATAAGCAATTGTCCCAACAATTAAATTCATATCTAAATAACAATAACGAGAAATCACTTTCTCTTCTAAATTCGAACGTTGACAACAAAAAACGCACACAAAACGCCCACTTCAGTAATGCCAAAAAAAAGAAAGAAAAAAATATATACAATCAAATCTTATCAAACGTGACCCTCACACTGCATTGTGCTGCCAAACCATAATTGGCATTAAACGTATTAAACACACACACACACACACAAAAAAGAAGAACATAATTTGCTTAAACTATTTCCGATTGTCAGACGACTCCAATTTCCAGCTCAAATTCTTTTCATCAATTGCCAACGAACATTTGAATGAAAGGTGCTCCTTTTTTTTGTTTGTTTTTTTCAAGAAGAAATTTTTCCAAATACCGAAAAAGAAGAAGACGAAGAAGAAAGGAGTCTGTGTGACACCTTTTTGCTGCTTGTCATAATAAAACGCACCCAATATTTACTTTTATATGAACGCTTGAGCTGCGAGCTGCGAGCTGCGAGCTGCGAGCTGCTCTTACAAGGTTACAAGGTGTTCTGTCTCGAATTCTATGTGCCATAGAAAACCGAACGAACGAACGAACCAACGAACGAACACACAAACAATTGTGGCACATTTAGCAAGTTATTATTGGCACGTTTTAACATATGTACCTTTATAAATGTAAGTATAGCTTAAATAATACGCCCAAACAAAGAAAAAAGGATCCGACTATGTGTAGAACATGAACAGAACAAGAGCAGATTTAAATAAATCCTATTTCCGTACATACCAGAACACAATGGCCACGTTTGATTTCAAAGAATTTGTATTTTGCGACGATTTTTCGCATGCGATAAGAAAAATTGAAATGTATTTTCGTTTGTCGTTTCGCTTTCATGTCATGATGTTTTTACTCCTTTTGGTTATTTTTAGTGTTTTTTTTTTTTTTTTGCTACAAAACTATGTACATATGTATGTATGTGTGTCGGGTTTATACAAGATTGACAAGTTGCGATTACTCTCAAATGTCAAATGTGCGTGCATGAATGCATGTTGACTGTTGTTCATTGAAGGGTTAAGGAAAAGAAGAAGAAAAGGAAAAAAAAAAAAATCTCATACACATTTTGAATGTTAAATTTCTGCGAAAAGATTTCAATTAGAAGGGAACATTTATCACGATTTTATTGTCTTGTTGTGACAATTAGGGTGTTAAGTGATTGCAAATCAAGTATCAAATTATGGTGTGTACGGAAAAGTAGATTAAATGGGTATTTCCTCGTAGTTGTTGGTATTTCGTAAATGAATTTTATAAGATATTAATAGGGAACTTCTTTTTTAATGTTCAGTTTGGCAATGTTTAGAAATCTTGAAAGTTTTATAAATATATTTAAAAATTTGCAGTGGAAAATCCTTCTTAAGAAGCCGCTTGAGCCGGCGACTATTGTTGGACTTGACGAGCCAAAGCGATTTTAATTTATTTGCCAACGAGTGTATGACAAATAGAGAGTGTCGGCGAATTTTGGTGGTGATGCCCGAATCAACTTACGAGGTTAGATCAATAAGTAACCGTGTGTGAAGACAGGTGGTGGCGTTGCTGAGGGAAGTTGGCATTAACGTCGTATACCGCCATCTGTCACACGACACCACTGATTCATAGGTTAGTTTTCATTAGGCAGCCATTAGTAACACACGTTTTTCGTGTTTCGCGATAAAATGAAAAAAGAAAAATATCGATGCGTAATTAGCTTTTTATTTTTGGATGGAAAAACATGCGAAGAAATAAAAGCGAAGTTGGATGCTGTCTGTAGGTCTATAGCTGCCTTCATCATCTATGACAACCGTCCGTAAGATATTGGTTCAACGAATTTAAACGTGGTCGTACATCTGTTTTTGATGAGGAGCCCCCAGGCCGCCCGGCAGACGTGGTTACCGATGAAATCGTTGAAAAGGTCCAACACATGATTTTCGGTGATCGCCGAACGAAAGTGCGCGAAGTAGCAGAGGCTGTAGGAGTGTCGTACGAAACGGTAATTAATATTTTACATGATAGGTTAAACATGAGAAAGGTGTCGGCCCGATGGGTGCCGCGATTGCTTACGGTGGACAACAAGCGGATACGGCTGTCAATGTCGAAGCATTGTTTGGACCTTTTTAAGCGAAATTCGCAGGAGTTTTTGCGTCGAGTCATCAACGTTGATGAAACCTGGATCCATTATTAGACGCCAGAGACCAAGCGACAGTCAAAACAATGGATTTTTCGGAGTGAAGACGGTCGGTCCCATCGGCCGGAAAGGTCATGGCTACGATTTTTTGGGATTCCAAGGAAATAAACCTCATGGACTTTTTGCAGAAAGGAAGAACGATCACGGGGCAGTACTACAGTGAATTATTGGACCGATTCGATACAAAATTGAAGGAGACATGGCCCCATTTTTTCTAAGAGAAAAGTCCTGTTTCACCACGATAACGCACAAGCACATTCATCCGGAATTGTCGGGGCCAAATTGCATGAATTGAACTACGAATTGCTGCCGCACCCACCGTATTCGCCCGACTTGGCTCCCGGTGACTTCTGTCTATTCCCCAACATGAATACGTGGCTCGGGGGGTAAAAATTCAGCTCAAACGAGGAGGTTATCGTCGTCGAGACAGAAGCGTATTTTGAAGATTTTGACAAATCGTAATTTTTCGAGGGCTTAAAAAAATGGCAGAATCGTTGGGAAAAATGTATTGTACTAAAAGAAGATTACGTTGAAAAAAACAAAAAAAAAAAAAAAATTTGTGAAAAACTTGCCTCTTCATTCCTAACACGGGTACTTATTGATCTACCCTCGTATGTTACTACCGCGTACATTTTTTTAAATATTTTTTTTAGAGACATTTAACAATAGATTTAAAAATAAATAGAATTAAAAAAAGATAAATAAAAAAACAAACATGCATGGTGAGTGTCCAGTGACACGCCCATATTTTACAGTAAGTATTTTATTTTTTTTTTATTTGGAATTCAATTTCGAATAATGTTGAAAGCAATCATGAATACAAAATCGCGCGGCAATGGATTGCAGCAGCGGCGTAAGAACTTTCAAGCTTAGCAGACTTTCATCAACGAATGGGCTTGATTTTGTACCGCTTTTTTTAATTGGGACCATTTTTTCCCCGAGTAACACGCACAACATGAGTGGTTGCGAAAATCTACACTTTGCACAGGCAAAATCAAAATAGTAGGAAAAATAATTTTTCTACATGGCACCATTTTTTCCATTCGCAGGGGCAATGGGAGAAAAACCGACATCTTCAAAACTTTCACACCATTGATTCTAAATTTCTACCGGCGGTGCTGGTATTGTTAAATACAGTGGCGTAGCCAGGTCGGGTGACACCCGGGGCGGCTCTAAATAGTGTAACCCTATAATACCCCCCCCGCCCTCTTACTTTACTTACTTTTAATGGTACAACAGCCCATGGAGGGCCTAGGCCGAGCTTTTCGTTTTTCGCATCCACTCATGTTGTGCGTGTTATATTTGTACATGAATGGAATGGACCTACAGTTTAATGCCGAATTCGAACGGCGAAGTGAAAAGCTTTTCATAGGCAATTTTTACTCTTGTAGGTTTGCCATTGCCTGCCAAGAGGTGGTGCCGGGTAGAAAAATTATCTTTTCTACTTTTTGATTTTGCCTGTGCCGAGATTCGAACCCCGGAAACTCTGCGTAGCAGTCCAATGCACTACCACTACGCCACAGCGACCCTCCGCCCTCTTCTTTTGATGTGTAGGTAAGTACGATTATTTGTTATTTAAAAGTAAGTAGATAATACAGTAATTCATAAAGATGAGTGAGCTTAAATTAATACGTACTTATTTTAAGTAAGTCACAAAATAGTTAAAACCTCTACGAGTATGAGACCAATAAGGGCAATTTTTATTTACAGCATGTTCTTCTTAAAGATATTGGAAGATATTTGTTTACATATAACTTCTTTTTTTTAAATGACTATTTAATTGCTATTGTAGGAAATTGATGTATCTATGTGAGTACATTCTTATTTAAAGTACCAAATTTACATTGCAATATATGAAGCTTTAAAAAAATATTTTAAATATTTTGCATTTTTTCACAGCAAATTCTGAAATAACATTGCCGAAATCTAATTTGCTAGGAAATTCGTTTTCTAGTGATAAAATGCCTAGGCCGCATATCCTAGATTGACACATAGTTGAGCGTAAATATGATATAAGTAATTAGATTTAACTTTGAAAAACTTCTTTCACATGAAGCCACAGAGATACAAACTGTTGAGAACAATTGAAGAGCTAAAGACACTTTTGAATCAGACTCTATAAAGTCCCATTCTACAATAAAAGTTAGCACATCAAGCCAAGTCCATTTACTTGCGACTTTAAATTCAATGTTTGCTGCCTTGATTTGTCTACAAAGTCTTTGTACTTCTACTGCAAGTTCTTCTTCTACAACTTCATCGTAGTGCCATGCCAACCTTTTTGCATTTATATTCAGTTCTTCATCCGTGCAAAACAGCAAGTCATTTGTTTTCACAAGATATCGGCTGAATGCCGATCATTGAATGCCATGGCTCGCTCGAGACTTTAATTCTGTCGAGAAACGATCGATGCATTCAAGCATAGTCCTCTTGTTTTCTTCTTTAATAGTTAAACCAATATCTCGTTCCGTTTCACCCGGCATTCTTTTCTTGTACCTTATGCGCCCGCTGATGCTTATTCCGAGCTTTGAGCAAATAATACTAGCCTTCTCCAATGCACCTTCCACTAAACATTCCCGCTTTTCTTGTAAAAAGAGAATTAGGGCATTCGATTTCGCTATTACTTTATCGACAGTTACATAGTTCTGGAGTTTGCAAATATTTTTGTGTAGCATCCACTTCCTCCAACACATCGTGCAAAAAACAAATGAAAGTATAATTTTAGACATTCACACCTACTTAGGTAATTATAATATTTTCATGGTGACCGCAAAAATGGTTACACCCGGGGCGGACCGCCTTCTTCCTCCCCCTGGCTACGCCACTACAGATTGAATATACAGATTTCGATATTTACGTTAGAGTTTCAGCTGATTATGCCTAAGTACAAATATATTTTCAAAACATTTTCAATTTCTTTTCATAAGAATTCTAACTTCCTGGAAATATCTGACATTATCCTTGAAAATGGAAAATGAAATTAAATATGAAAACAAATTAAATTTTCTAATTGAATTGCGGAAATATGATATGCATATTATGGAAAAAGAGAAAGAAAAAAAAATAAATCAAAAATATCACGAACATATAAAATAATAGATACTTACTTAATTGAATAACAAAGTAAATTGCTTAATTGAACAATTAATAAAAATACAAAAGAGAGTATTAGTTCGCAGAAAATAGTAGCAGTTACAGTAGCAGTGATATGTACATATAGTACTATATGTGTGTATGGATGAACTCGTATGTGTGTATTTATGTATGTGTGCATTGTATAAATGAATGCCTTAATTGATTGCATATAAATAGTCAGTCAATTATTGAATACGACTAGTAGGTAAATATGAGTACATGTGAAATATACCCAAGTAAGGGAGAGAGAGAAAAAAAGAAAATGAAGAAAGAGAATACATATAAGAAAAAAGTATCACATGTCAGTGGAATAAATACGTACCTAAAGTAGTACTTTCTTTGCAAAAAGTTTCGAACAAAATTCGTATGTTATATGATATGTTTTATGCACTAAATTAATTTACTAAAATAAATATGTAAGAAATATGTATGTATGTATACAAACAAGTATGTACATATATACCATATATATGTATGTATATGTACATAGGTTTACACTTTTCCGATGAGTGGAATTGAAATGAATATACAATACATTGTGTGTAAGTATGTATGTATGTATTCCGTAGTGCTCTGATGGTCAAGTAGATTTTGTGGTGGCGACTAATTGTTAATTGATGTGTGCATAATTACACTTATGAGTGAGTGAATAAATGAATGAATGAATGAATGAAAGTGTTCGGTTATCGTTCGCAAATTAAGGGAGAGAATTTCATTGTTCCATTTGACTACGGCTAGTAAATACGAGTACATGTGAAATTTACCCAAGTAGGGTAAGAGAGAGAAAAAACGAAAGAAAGAGAATATAAGAAAGAGTATCACATGTCAGTGGAATAAATGTATGTACATATGTATATCGAAGTAGTACTTTCTTTGAGAGTTTCTAACAAAATCCGTATGCGGTGCCGTTATTTTTGGGTTTTTTTTTATAGAACTTAAGGTTAAATAATTGGTTTGGGTTAACCATCGGTATGCTTAAAGTTACTGAGATATGTATATTTTAAATTCATTCATTAGCATTTATTGGTTTTATTAGCAATTATCGATTTATATTCGTGCGCCTATGTGAATATTCATTGAGCAATTATGGATTGTGGAAAATTTTTAAATTTATTTATCTATAATTTTTCCATATAATTTTTTAAGTGCGTAAATATTTGAGAGTTTTTAGAGCAAAAAATATAGATTTGCATCCGCAAGGTTGTAATTAATATATAGGGTGTTTTAAAAAAGAGTGCAAGATTTAATTTAAAAATAAAACGCGTGTTTTTAGAGCGAGTGGTAATATTTTCATTTCATTATAAAGTAGTCATGTTCCGATTAAGTATGGAATAAAATATCTGGCAAATGGCCCCGCGGCTCTGATCAAAGACTCTTGCTCTTTGAATGAAATTTTCGATGACTTTTAGAGAAAGATGTGCCTCTATCTTACCGATGACGCGTTGGATCTCAGCCTTGCGTTCATGAATTGTGTGTGGGTTATTCGCATAGACCCAGGTCTAGAAATCCGCGAAGAAAGAAATCGTATGACATCGGAATTTCGGAAGATGATTCGGACGGGAAATCGTTGCCCCAATAAATTGATTGTTTCATGCGCGGAGTGGCAGGTGTGTTCAGATTCATACCGTCCAGTTGAGGCCACAAGAACTCCTGTGTCATTGCATTTCCAGCCTAATTTTCACAATGATAACGCTTTGTTACTTTGAGTAGCGCTCCTTACTTACTTACTTTACTTATTTTTAATGGCACAACAGCCCATGAAGGGCCTAGGCCGATGAATGAAAGGGACCTACAATTTAATGCCGAATACGAACGGCGAAGTGAAAAGCTTTTCATAGCAATTTTTACTCTTGTAGGTTTGCCATCGCCTGCCAAGAGGTGGTGCTGTGTAGAAAAAAGAGTAAGCGCCCATTTTTAAATAATCGTAGACGACAGCTACTTATTACATAAATTTCAGAGCTAATGGCATCAAATTTAAATCGTGCACTCTTATTGGGACACCCAAAAGTAACGAAAATAACGTGGAAACGTGCGTTGAGAAAATTCCAAGAAAGTGGTAAATTGAAGCATGAAAACAAAGGCATTTCTAAAGTCTCAATGCTTGTTGAGAAGAACAAGAATATAGTGATGATGATAATTTGGATAACTGATTTAATATCGTTTGGGCGTAAGTGGTATGAGCTGAACTGCTACTCGGGGTGTTCGAGATTAAAAACTCATCACTGTAAAAATTGAAAAACAATAGTCGGATTCATGAAAACTTTTAAATGTTAAGAGATCTTGAGATTTCATACAAATATTGACAAGTAAATACAAACACTCAGGACCGTGTAAAGAAAATACGGACCCTGGGGGGAAATGTGCAAGTAGAACTTTCTAATCAATATTTATATATTTTTAACCTATTTTGGAAACTGTACGATTTGTTGGCTTTCAAATTACTGTTAAATGAAAGACCTGTTTAATGCTTATTTTGGAAAAATGTTTGGAAAATCAACAAAAAATAGTGAATGCAAATATTTTGCATTTGAAATTGAAAATTTATTTGAATAAAATATTAAACCTGATTTAGAAACAATAACCGGCTTGGGCTCCATATATTTTTCTCAGACTGCAGTTGACAACATTTTTAAAAAGCAAATTGAATTTCGATAATTTCAACAGATATTATTTTTAAAAAGTTTCCAATTGCATTTGACATGGGCCCCTCTAAAGTCCAGGGACCTGGATGACCATTCTCGTTCCCGTTCTCACCATCGATTTTCTCGCCAGTCTTGTACACAACTTATGAGGCATTAAAGAATTTATATGAGTCCGTTGAATATTTCTATACTTTTTTATTTTAATTAAAAATTGCCTAATAAAAGCTTTTCATTTCACCGTTCGACTTCGGAGCTTTTCATTTATGTACAAATATTTCTAGTATCACATGAATGGATGCGAAAAGTTCGGCTTGGGCTCTCAATGGCAACCGCCTGCGGGGCATAATAGTAGTATTGGAATTGTGAAATAAACCAATTTTTATCGAGCCATCATTTTCTTTGCATTGTACTGAAAAGGATGGGCTGAAAGATACGAAAGAAAAGTCTAGTAGGATTCAATAGCGATAAAAAGATTAATAAGCCAAGAGTGAAAATTGGTCCCTGCCAAGAGGTGGTGCCGTATCGGAAAATTGATTTTTCTACTTTTTAATTTTGCCTGTGTCACTCTGCCTAGCAGGCCAAAGCACTACCAACAACGCCACGGCGACAACACCAACAACAGCAAAGATGATTACACCAAAACTTTATAAAGTAAATACAACAATTTTTAGGAATTTTGCTGTATTACAAAAAAAAACAAATGACTATCTTTATTATGAAGTTAATAAAAATAAACAGATTAGTTGTTAAGGTACCAGTTCAATTAAAGTAAATGACTTAATTACTTTTTCAGCTGTTTTTTTTGTTTACTTTTTTGGGCGATTAAGTGAGTATGTACGTACCATACTTCAAACTCTTATGCGTAGGTACGCATTTCTAATGTAAAAAATACTCCAGAAAACAACCCCCCAAAAAAAAGTTGCACTGAAATGAAGTACGGATAATTGAATATTGGTAGTCGCATGAATAAAAAGTTGAAACAGCTAAAAATTGAACGAAGCGGGTAAAACACAAGGCTGATGAAGAGAGCCCATCCATGTCAAAGGAATTTATTAGAAATGTAAAATTACCAATAACCAAATTTAAATTGCCAGACAGGCAAAGACATTTTAATAAAATGTCAAATGGGGCAGCATAAACATACATAAACACACACACACACACACACACACACATCCTGACATAGACTTAAGGGTGTAAAATGTTTGTTTTCAAACAAGTTAATAGATGCTACCCACCGACCGAGCATTTAGTCTATAAAATATCTTACGTTTTACTTCCCTACATTTACTACTGCCTACTTTTATACCATTACTAGGTACTTACTACTTGCTGCTACTACACAGTATTATTACGTAGCGTAAAATAACGCATAGGAGCTTTACCAGTTTTCCTGCTCCTCTTCTATTTCTTTTTGTACATATATTCATACAAGAAAAATAAAATAAAATAAAATAAAAAACGGAAAAGGAAATTTCTGTTGACAGGAAATACACTCGAAATTGGCAATTTTGCATTTACGTTAATAATACTCAAGCGTATTTACTACTTTACTCTCTTCGTCTAAAGGGAAGCTAAGTAACAAAAAAAAAAATACCAAACAAAAATCTTGCAAAAGGAATGATGAGAAAAAACGCGCAAAAGACGGTTGGTTTATTTGCACAGTTGCTTACAGACGCGGCAGCAGCAGCCAACTTCGTAAGCCAATATGACGCGCAATTATTTGTAATGGAGAAGATTTTCATAAAAAGAAGCAGCATAATAGAAAAAGAGAGGGTGGATAGCTAGTAGAGCGGGCAAGGTAGGCAAGGCAGTCAGAGTAGGCAAGGCAGTGGTGGAATACATTTGGCTTTGTGGGTGGTTTTACATTTATACATACTCGTACGTATATAAGTAAAAAAAACAACTACAAAACATATATATAGTATGTATGTATATAGCTATGGATCAGCAGTAGAAACGGAAGCTGCGCTGGCAAATTCAAAGATGGCGTTAAAAATGGCGCTATGAAGTAATAATGCGGATGCAAGTGTTAAAAAGTGTAAAAACTTAAGGCCATTTTTTCTATGTTCTCTTTAGGAAAGTTTTTAAATTTATTTTAATATCTTAAATTTGTGATAAATATAACAAGTGAAGCTTTACATTGCCAGGAATCGCTTATAAACTACATACAAATTTTGTAAAAGAAAAATTGAATATGAAAAAATGTCACCTAATAATTGAAATCCCATTTATATTCTATGTATTATAAAAAAAAACATTTCTATGTCAACCAGCGAATAGAGAAAGAGCTTCAAAGCCCTAATCGAAATCGTTGTTTTAGAATAGTGACGACCATTCTTACTTTACTTTACTTTTAATGGCACAACAGCCCATGGACGGCCTAGGCCGAGCTATTCGCATCCACCCATGTTGTGCGTGTTATATTTGTACATGAATGGAAGGGACCGACAGTTTAATGCCGAATCCGAACGGCGAAGTGAAAAGCTTTACATAGCAATTTTTACTCTTGTAGGTTTTCCATTGCCTGGCAAGAGGTGGTGCCGTGTAGAAACATTATTTTTTCTTCTTTGTGATTTTGCCTGTGCCGAGATTCGAACCCCGGACACACTACGCCACGACCACCATTCTACAAAGACGTTTTTTGCTATTAACTGAAACAGTTTTTCCAAGCATGTCAATTATACACGTATTAAAGAGCTTAAAGCTCTTATAAGCTTTCTCTTGTGGTCTGCAACACACAGTAGGCCGTCACTTTTCCAGAATCTACAGCGTTTCTCACAAAACAGAAAACTCAGTCAATTAAGGTATTTATAATCAAAAATGGTTAGGCTTAGTTTCAGTTCAAAAAAAGTCATACAAATGTCGTAGGTATACCTTATAAACACCAAATATATGTAAAACTGGTTAGTATTTCATATAAAATAAACTTAACTATGCCAATGAGATATGTATGTATGTTCTCTTAAAGCACCCCTTGTAACTCATTTCAGGTAAAAGTAGAACCAGCTTCAGTAAAACTACACACGCTTCACAACACCGCGTTTTCCTGAGGTGATCACCCAAAGATCGATTATCAAAGCTGAGCATTCTCCAATACCGACTTAAATATCTTTAAAATGATCTGTAAAGGCTACGGGCTTGGTACGGTCTGGTACTTTATAAAAGTATGGCTCAGGTCTACGCAAAGGTAAAACTTGAAGTCTGAAATATTGAAAACTAATAGACACTCTATTAAATTACATAATAAAAATACGACGGCCAACATAGATAGCGAACCTTGAGTTGAGCTCAAAACGGGTTAAACGCGAATAGAAGATGATATAAATGACTGTAAATATATAATAATAATTATTCTACACGCACCACCTCTTGGGAGGCAATGGCTAACCTACAAGAGTAAAAATTGCTATGAAAAGCTTTTCACTTCGCCGTTCGGATTCGGCATTAAACTGTCGGTCCCTTCCATTCATGTACAAATATAACACGCACAACATGAGTGGATGCGAAAAGCTCGGCCTAGGCCCTCCATGGGCTATTGTGCCATTAAAAGTAAAGTAAAGTAAATATGTCAGAGTTTAGAAAACTAAATAAAATTGTTGACATGTGGGTTTTTAAATAATAAGGTGTCAACAATATTGTCAGATACCAGTATAAACGTGGTTCTAGTAAATGTACTTAGCTATAAAAAATATGAAATGGAAGGAGTTGGTTGGCTCCTCTATTCCCAAGCGATTAGAGAACATCAATAAGGTTCTCTCGAACATTATCAAACCATTCGGTTGGGCTCTTCAATGCAATGGAAATAAATGGCAACTTTTTCCGTTTTCTAAAGTCAATAATGTCTATATAAATGAAGGATACTATGGTATATTTAAAAGGAGATTTCATACCATCTTTTATGATTCATAATTTGACTAGAATCTCTTTGACATTTAACAAAATACCACATATTTCGAGCTTCCTTCGAAAGATTTTCTGTCATCATTACAATAAACGGTCTCTGTAGCACAGTATTTTCAGTTCCTTTCTGTTCGTTTGAATGGTAATGTAATGTAATTGCTGGAAACATGAATTGGGAACATTCACATCAATAAAATTTCGACTCTAGAGCAAACATTTGATGAAGCAGTAAAATTGCAGCATTGCCTCGAATAAGATCAGCTTAAGTTGAACATTTCCACGCCGTCGTAAACTACAGAGTATACTAAGCTAATGAAGGGTCTCCGGGAACGAATCTCTGAACAGACAAAAATTAAAAGAAAATAAAAAAAAATTATCTAAAGGGAACCACCTTTTGGTAGGCACTGGCAAACCTCCTAGAGTAAAAATGGCTTTAAGAAATATTTTCACTTCGTTTTTCTGATGGTTGCGAAAAGTTCGGCCTAGGCACTTCATAGGCTGTTGTGTCATTAAATATGCAAGCAGTAAATTTATTTCATATAGGTAAGTAGTTCAATGAAAATAGACATGCAGCTAAGTGACATGGTAACCTTTCATGCCGATTTTTATTAAAAAGGCTGAGCATAATTAGTAGAAAAAAGTTTAGAAAAAGGAGTAAAACTAGTACTAGTAGAAAATAATGAGTGATTATGTGTTAAAGGGAGTAATAAAACTAGTACTAGTAGAAAATAATGAGTGACTATGTATTAGAGGGGGGCAGTAAAACTAGTACTAGTAGAAAATAATGAGTGATTATGTGTTAGAGGGAGCAGCAAAAATAGTTGTAGGAATAGCATGAAAAATAGTAGTAGAAAAGAAGTAATGAAAGTATCGTTGAAAAATGGTAGTGGAAAAACAGTTTAACAGTAATAGTTAGTAATAATAGTAACAAATAGTAGTAGAATAGAATAATAAACAGTAGTGAAAAAGTAGCAGGAAATAGTAGTTGACAAGTAGTAATAGCATTAGCAATTAGTACTTGAAATTGTTGTAGAAATAGTGACACCGACACATAATCAATCGTTTTTCCTTTTAAATACATTTCAATTCACAACCTCGCTTAAGAAGTTACATTTCAAAAAAACATCAAATAATAAGCTGTCTGGAAAATATGCCTGGCAAGTGTGACCTTATGAAAATTGTGAATTTATGAAAATATTCCCCAGTAAAACTGAGGGCGTAATTATTGGACCTTGCTTTTTGAAGTACATATTATGGAAAAAATTTTCGTTTGGTAGAAAACATCCTATGCTAGAACTGTAATGCCTATGTGCCTAAGGAGACTTTAGAACACGTGCTTTACCATTATCCAATACTGGTAGCGAGGACTAGATTAAAGACTTTAGGGAACTAGTTTGTTTTTTCTTTCCCTAAATGACTTAAACAGTAAAAAACCTAGACCTTTGAAAAAACTTTGTACATAAGTACTAAGTACTACTTAAGTACACCCTGATGGATGTAGCTCGAGGTAATAATTGACTCTGGAGAGTTTATGGCAAACCTAGCGCTCGATGTGAGGCATTCTAGAGAGTTTGTGGTAACTCGATGGACCTAGCGTTCGATTTTGAGGCATCCTCCACTACTTCTAAACTAATCTAAACTCTCCAAGCATCTTTCTTTTACTCACTTCTCTGCTTCCCTCACCCAATCACTATAAATTATTAATTATCGCAAATATAACAACAATAAATAAAAAAGAAAAGTAAGTATTTAGGTGCACTCCTTTTCACTCCTTATTTCTTATTTCTGATTTCTTAATTGAAAATTTCCCAATTATTCCTATTATTTACATACTTTTTATTAATGCCAATACTAAATATATGTGTGTATACTTGTATGTAGTATGACAACAACAACAACAACAACAACAATTACCCAATTATTTAATTTAAGCCTCACTGCCTCTTCAAGCGCTGCACAGCAGCATAACAACAACAAAACCTCAAATCGAAATACAATACAACAAATCATTAAAATACAAATAGAAAAAAAAAAATAATAAAAATAAAGAAAAAGAAAAAGTGGAAGAAAAAAAAAATGGTTGTCGGGGAAAAATGAAGAAAAGCAAGAAATCGGAAAATAAGCATTACAAAAAAAAAAAAAACCTTGGAGCAAAAGCCACTCTTTCCTTCCACTCCCCACCCCCAACACGGTCCCTTAAACCTCCGCCAACACCGACACCGACACCGACATCGACATCGACACCGCCACGATTTTCTCCTCTAGAAGCGTTTCCTCCACCACTAAATTCATTCAATACTCGTACAACAAAATCAAAGTTAGCAGTTGGCAGTTGGCAGCAATCGACTTGAGGCAGCAACGGTAGCAGCAGCAGCAACGGTAGCAGCAGCAGCAGCAGCAGCAGCAGCCACGCTAGTTAGCAATCAGTAGCATAAAATTGCCAAACAAACAGAAATATGAACAGTGAAAAATGTTTGTATGTATGTATTTATGTATGTATGTATGTATATATGTATGACGAAAAAAAAGTATGAAAAATAGGTACTTTTCTGTTGTTGTTGTTGTTGTAAAGCAGCAGTACCGGCAGCAGCAGCAGTAGTAATGGCAGTGGCAGGCTAAGCTTTTAATAACAGTTGAAATAATAAACGGAAGTGTATGAATGAGTGGTGGAACAGAAACAAGATGAAAAAAAGTAGCAAATCAGTGAAAATTGTAAAAGTGTAGCATTACACTATTGTATATGTTTTTTTTTTTTTTTTAGGAAAAATGAAACGGAAGTTTATATTGGCAGTCAGCGCGGTTAGCAATGAAAATGGAGCAATAGGCGTGCTCTGGGTACGCTTCTGAGTGTTTGGGTGCAGAGCAACTGGAAACTTGCGTTTTGTTAATTTCAGTTGTTAAGTACATATCTCCTTTTCAATTACCTACTTTGTATTTATATTAAGGCCAAGTATAACTTGGTAGGCATTATGCATTTGAAAAGAAATCTAAGCCGACTTATAAATTATAGAGACGCCGAACGTGGGGCATTTCCTATTAACACAATATTAATGATTGAAAATTGAAAAAATTAAGTTGAAAACAGCTTTTCCATATAACTTTAGATTAGCGTGTATCTGGGTATGGCGGATTTTGCACTCCACTTCATAGATGGATATTTGAAAAGAGGAGCACTTCGCCCGCTCTTTTGTCCTGGATCGTCTTCTAGTGTTAGTTATTCTATCTCAGATAATATTTATTCTATGGAGATAAATTATAACTAGAATTAGACTCATTTAATCAAAAATCAAATTCAAATTTAAGGATATTGTGAAATCGATTCACTTTAATATCGACACATATGTACATTATAAATACCTTATGTATGGGGTGGGGTGTCTTGAGAATAAGTCCTGCTGCATTTTATCATAATTATCTTCGATATTGTGATTAAATACTCTGGTATTACGATATTAAACGATATTTTGGAAGTGAAACTTCTTATGGGAGGGCACTGAAATCTGGATCGTCAACTTTTTGTGTTGGCGAATTATTTTATTTTGTTTGCACTCATCAAAAAATTTCAAGAAAATCATTTCTCTCACGCTCTTTACTGAGGAATAAAATCGAAATGTAAAGGCCTAATTATAGAAAATTAAGGTAACTTAGAGACGAATAGATAACTGTCACATAGAATTCTCTTTCATACATTTTGTATATTTCTGATAACAGAAACTTAACTTAATGTGGTCGCTGTGGTGTAGTGGTAGTGCGTTGGACTGCTACGCAGAGTGTCCGGGGTTCGAATCTCGGCGCAGGCAAAATCAAAAATAGAAAAAATAATTTTTCTACACGGCACCACCTCTTGGCAGGCAATGGCAAACCTACAAGAGTAAAAATTGCTATGAAAAGCTTTTCACTTCGCCGTTCGGATTCGGCATTAAACTGTAGGTCCCTTCCATTCATGTACAAAATCTAACACGCACAACATGAGTGGATGCGAAAAGCTCGGCCTAGGCCCTCCATGGGCTGTTGTGCCATTAAAAGTAAGTAAGTAAGTAAGAAACTTAACAAAAATTAACGTGAATTTTGTGAATATCTATACTTTTTTTGTTTTATTTATTTACGAAAACAGCTGATTTTATGCTGCTGTGCTATGTTTCTAAAAGGTTTTTTTTTAGAAATGTGGTTTTCAATCTGGCAATACTTTTTTCGGAGTTGATCTTTTTGACAGCTGTCAATTGATTTATGCTCAGTTTGGTTTGCCATTTCATAATGAATAGGCTTATTCCTGAATAAAGTTTGCAAATCGTGCAAATTTATTACCAAAATAATGGTTCGGTTCGCGCGACGCATTTTGTTCAGCGATGAAGCTCACTTTTGGTTGAATGGGTACGTTAATAGACAAAATTGTCGCATTTGGAGTGATCATAACCCACAAGCCATTCAAGCCATTGTTGAGACGCCGTTACATCCTCAAAAAGTCACTGTTTGGTGTGCTCTATGGGCAGAGGGAATCACTGGTCCATATTTTTCCAAAGATGAAGCCGGTCATATTGTTACAGTCAATGGGGAACGCTAAAGAACCATGATAAATGACTTTTTCGTGACTGAATTGTGAATTGGAGGATGTTGATGTGGACGACCTTTGGTTCCAACAAGACGGCGCTACCTGCCAACGACCTACAGCCAACAAAACAATCAATTTATTGAAGGAAACTTTTGGTGAGCGCATTATCTCGCGTCGTGGGCCTGTGGCAGTGGCCTCCAAGATCGTGCGATTTAACTCCGCTGGACTAATTTTTGTGGGGTTATGTGAAGTCGCTTGTCTACGCAGATAAGCCCCAGACGATTGACGCTTTGGAAGAGAATATTCGGCGTGTTATTACTGACATACGGTCCCGATTGCTGCAAAAAGTGGTCGAAAATTGGGCCTCTCAGCTGGAATTTATTCGAACCAGCCGCGGCGGCCACTTGCCCGAAATCATTTTTAAAACATAATGGCAAATCCTTATCTTTATAATAAAGCTAAATTCGTGGCAATAACATTAAATTATATGCGTTTTATTTCTTCTTGAGAACCAGACTTCTGAAAAAACCCCCTGTATAATTAGCATTAAGTTTTGTTATGCGCTGTTATGTTACGTTAAGTTTCTATAATTAGACCATTACACAGTAACACATAGAGTAGTGGGGAACGAAGCGGCGCAAACAAAAGAGCGAGTAAACAAAATCCACTACTGCAAGAACAACACGGAAAGCTTTCGCTCTCTCTCTCTCTCTCTTATTTATGTATGTAATTGCTCTAAAGGAATTTCTCGCAAAAACAACACGACTAACAATAACAGTAAATTCCTCTGAAGTCAATCACTCGCTAATATGAAAATTACTCGATTGTTCGCAGTCAACCGCGTATATGTATACATACTTACGTATATACACATGAGATGACATTGAGAGAGCTGACGTCTCTGCTTGTACTGCATGAGCCCGATCCCTATACAACAATTTTTTCCATATACTCGTACTTAGTATGAAAATATTCCGATCACAATGCCGGTTCTCACTGTCTGTTCATGTACTCTATAGTACTCTCTCTCATATTTGAAAGAAACGAAAGGATTGTTATATGAGAAATCTGCGTTGAAAAATTATTATGATTTTTCATTTGAGTTGATTTTTCATTTTACATAAGAATATTTCCACGTAATGCACCAGAACGACATAAGTTTTCATATGTTTCAACGCTGCATCGATTATGCGATCCTTTAGTGTATCTTCTGCTATTTCCTTGCTATGACGGTGAACCTGGCTATGACGAAAGCCTTTTACATAATGAAGCTTATAAAAGCAATGCATCCCAACTGCTTAGATGCAGAAGTTTTGACTGTTTGAGTGTGCAGGAAGCCCAGCGATACCACAGTGCCTCATATACTGAAACGACGCCAATTTCCAATTACAATTGCTTTTGCAATTACAATCAATAAAGCGCAAGGGCAAACTTTTGAGAAAGTCGGACTAAACCTCAAAGAGGATTGTTTTACGCACGCCTTATGTTGCGATGAGTCGTGTTCGGGCATTCAATAACATTAAAATTCAGCTTAGTAATACATCCATCCCCCAGTGGAACTACATCAAATGTTATATTTACTGAAGTTTGATAAATAAATACCTTATATTTTATTTAAAAATAAATAATTATTCCCTATATTTTAACTGGCTGATATCAAAGGTAAGTTTCACGAGAATTGTACAGCATACACAACCGATTTTCGGGGGTTATCACTAGTATATATAGTATATATACTTAGTAGACATAAATACTGTTACAACATTGAACACACGCATTCCAATAGTAGAATTGAACATACCCTGTTATTACCACATGGTTTATGAAAGCTAACCTCTATAGCGTTAGTCTGTAACGGGAATTCAATTCAAAATTGTGTCAGCTTTCACCATGGAGTGGTCAGGTAATGAGAACCGTATCGCTGTTATAGCATTTTTAGGTGTGAAATGAAAATGGACGGTATTTTCAAAACGCTCCGCCCTCTCGGGATTAGTCGCATGTTCGTCTACCGGTTCAAAAAAAATGTTTGAGGACACTGGAGATATCAAAGACCGCCACCGGTTGGGCCGTCCACGTACAGTTCGCTCGTCGCAAGTCATCAAAGTCGTCAAATTAAGAATTCAGCAAAATCCGTTTCGAAAACAGAAAATCATGGCCTGTGAGATGGATGAATATCACGCAAAAGTCCATAAGTCGAATTATTAAAAACGACTTGGGACTTGGTGCCTTCAAGCGATGCACCGGAGAAGCAGGGTAGAGAAATCCAAACGTCTTTTGGTAAAGCAGCACACTGATAACTTGAACATAAAAATCTTGTTTACTGATGAAAAAATTTTTACCGTGCACGAAAAATTTAACAAGCAAAATCATAGGGTGTATGCACGGTCATCTAAGGAAGCATCTGAACTGATCCCAGGGGTCGAAAAAGGTCATCACCTAGCTTCAGTCATGGTTTGGTGGGGTTTCTCTTACCATGGTGTCACTGACTTGCATTTCTGCGAACAAGGGATCAAAACTTCGGCCAAAGTTTACCCAGAAACCGTTTTGGAAGCTATTGTGAAGCCACTTAACCATTCCCTGTTCCAAAAACAGCCGTGGACTTACCAGCAGGATTCAGCGCCAGCTTATAAGGATAAGACGACCCAGACCTGGCATCAAAACAATTTGCCAGCTCTCATTTGCTCTGAAGAATGGCCATCTGGCAGCCCTGATCTGAATCCACTGGATTACAAATTATGAACAGTTTTAGAGGACATTACTTACTTACTTTACTTTTAATGGCACAACAGCCCATGGAGGGTCTAGGCTGAGCTTTTTTCGAGGACATGGTTAGCCACAAAAGATATGGTACCTTAACATTGATTCTCTGAAGACGACTGCTTTGATTCGTGTTGTCAGCACTTTTCCAATGAACGAGGTGCGTGCAGCTATTGATGATTGGCCAGTGCGACTTAAGGCGTGCGTGAAGGCCAAAGGCGGGCATTTCGAATAAGTAATTACTTTTTGTATCCAATATATATCAATAAGCATATTTTAAAAATTTGTTCCAATAAAAGTTTACTATTTTAAATTTTATAACATCAAATGTGTGTAACAGTATTTATGTCCCTACAAAGTATATAATAATATATTATATATAATCTCGGATTTAGATTAAGCATAACAAAAACATTCAATAAAATACATAGAATCTGATTACAGGATTTCACAAAATTTGATCGGCCTCTAAGGAAGCATCTGAACTGGTACTTTCTAGTCTAGAAGTTGCAAGGGCTACGCGGCAGTGTTACCAGAACGTACTTTTTAGATCGAAACTATAACATTTTGTTCACAGATGCACCCGCCCCATCTTTCTTTCCTCCCACTTAACTTTCTTTCCTTCCCCAACTAGTACATTTTTGGCAAGTAAAAATTCAGCATCGTTTACCGAAACAGTCTCAAACTCAAAGTTAAAACAGTGTGCATGTAGTATGTACATAAAACGTAAAGGACCCTTTTGGTTTAATCAAAAAAGTAAATGTAACGCGTAAATTGAATATTAACCGTGTAAATGTATTTTTCTACACCAATAAAAACAGAGAAAAGGTAACGTTTTATATGGTTTTTATGCCGACAATAATGATGACATCCCCGAAAATAATATGGCATGTGTTTTTTTTGTTGTTGTTGTTAATTTCCCTGTTGACAAAAATTTGCAACGCTTACCACTTTCCAATCTACCTAACATTGGTTGTAAAAATACGAAATTTTATTCGTATGTGATGGGTTAATAAATATTTGAAAACAACAAGAACAACAACAAGAACAACAACAGCACAGGCTGTTGTTTTTATTTGGGGGTAGGCTATTTCGCGTTGATATAAGTTGAAAAGCGGTTGTAAAGCGTTTGAACCAAAAATGTAAAAAGGGTTGCGAGTTTACTTTTTATTTGTGAAGAAAAGTATCAAGAGTAAATAAACAAAAACAAAAAAACAAAACTACACAAAATTGCTAAATGAATTTTAAAACAATTTTCATGTGTACGAGTTTCTACGAACTTTGGAATAAATGGAAGGTAGGCACTCGTATAGTCTACCCGAATGCAGCAGAAAAAACCCAGAAAAGAAAAAGAAATAAAAGAAATAAAAGAGGAAGGTAAGTCACACATGACTAAAACGTTTCGACTTTCTTTAGGCGCAGCAGGCACTAAAAGAATCTCCATTTTAATTTTGACAATTTCAGTTTAACAGAAAATAGACGGTGAGTGAGAGAGCGTGCAACCATGTAAAAGGTAGCAAAGCAGTAGTGGCAGTACTTTTCTTTTTGGTTTTTTTCCTTTTTTCGTTTTTTTCGTCTTCATCCTAACACATTTTCTAATTTGCCCAAAAGTCAAGTGCATGTGGTGCGAGTTAACTCATTTTGCTGGAACGTGTACCTTACATACAAATTCGGGGTGGAAGTTAATAATGCATGCAATTTTGTTGTTGTTTTTGGCTTATATTACCCAAAATGTTATTGCCATTTGATGAGGCAATGAATGCTAAATTAGTAGTAGATAACGTCAATGTAATGAAATTATAAAATTTATTACATTTTCCTTAATTGTAGAAGTAACTTGAAGCGGTTTTTATTTGGGGTGACGGCAGAACAAGGAATTATAACACTAAGTAGTTTAGCGTAATGGGGCGTGGCAAAAATGGGGCGTTGCGAACTGAAAGATGGAGTGAAAAGGTTAAACTCTAATTTCACTATACAACAAAATTCGACTAGTTACCTTTGACATGGGATACGATTGGGGATTCTGAAAGAGTAAGTGACACCGAGCGAACTCAGTGAAGACTTGAAGCTTGATTATCACTGCGGGCAACCATTCCTCCATTCTATTCATCTGCAGTTTTGAGTACGAGGTATGATAAAAAATAACCGTTATTTTAACTGTTATTTTTTCAAAAAGTATTTACTTATTCATCAACAAATATCTTGTCCCCTTCAAAGTAATCCCCCTCAGATATAATACACTTATGCCAGCGTTTTTTCCAATCCTCGAAACACTTCTGAAACGCGCGTTTTGGTATCGCCAACAGCTCCTGTTTCGATTTTTCTTTTATCTCCTCAATCGTAGCAAAACGCTTTCCTTTCATCGGTGTCTTCAGTTTTGTAGTTTTGGGAAGAGGAAAAAGTCAGCCAAGTCGGGGGCCAAGTCCGGTGAATACGGTGGTTGAGGCATGATAACGGTTTTGTTTTTGGCCAAAAACTTACGCTGTTTGTTTGTTTTTGCTCAAAATTTAGCAATTATGGAACAATCTTCGCTGCCGCATGTTTCATGCCTAAAACATCCGTAAAAATTGCTCGCCATGAGCCGAACGATATGCCAACATCATCAGCAACCTCTCTGATTGTGATTGGACGATTATACAAAATCATTTTCTTCACTGCGTCAATGTTTTCATCGGTTGTTGACGTGCTCGCGCGACCAGGACGAGCATCGTCATTGACATCTTCTCGGCCTTCCCTAAACCGGTTATACCACAATTGAACTTGTGTTCTGCTCATAGTAGACTCGCCAAAGGCCACAGTCAAGATTTCAAATGTCCTTGCGCATTTAATTTCATTTTTTACACAAAACTGAATGCAGTTTCTTTGATCCATTTTTTCGAATAGTAAAAAATCGAAGAGCACACCAAAACACGACTAACCTTTTTATCTGTCAAAAACAAACTGACAGTCCAAAATGGTTGGTATTGCCAACATATATAACAGACATGTGTACCAACATAACAAAAAAAAAAATTCGAAAATCGAACATACGTAACTCACGAAAATAACGGTTATTTTTTGATCACACCTCGTATACATACTGTACATACCTAGTATATTGCCTGGGCCAGAGGGGATCTAGAATTTGGGTTAAATTATAAGTAAGATAATTATCAGATTACTAGAGCAAAGCCAAATCAATATTTAAGTCAAAACATAGATCGAAGTTTTCTCCAAAAATTGGGACTAAATTTCAAATAAAATAAACTCAGTTTAAAATACAGATCAGCCTAGATAAGACTGCATAAGGCTGAAGCGAAGAATCAGACTGGAAACAGTTCGAAATTCTGAGAATCAGTCCAAAAATAGAATAAAACTCAGACCAAACAACAAAGCAAAAATCAGAAAAATCCACATAAAAACTAGACCAAATTCGTTCATCATTGAAGCCGAAATTTTGACGGAAATTTATATGAAAGTTTTTACCAAATTTCAGACCAATAATCGGACGAAAATTAAACCCAAAGTTCAGAACAATTAAAGATTCATATGTAAAGTTCTATGGGGTGCCTGGGGCGTAGGACACAAGGTAAAGTTCGTGACAGTCGCAGGTGCGTCCATGTTCGATCCTTGCGCTTCTACGTTTCAAGTAGATAAACATGCTTCTCGTGACGTCCCCTGGATAGCAATCTGACAACAGTCAGTGAGTTAACTAATGTGTGCGGCGGGCTTCTCCATGGCCTTGAATGAATGGTTGTACGTCGGGCTTGGAACCCACCACGTTAAAATACCCACCAATGAACCCTCAAAAGAAGCCTCGGAAATGGAACCCCCCTAATGTTGACTACTCCCGCAAACGCCCAAAGGACAACGACTTACGGATATGCACCTGGAATTTCCAAACCCTCTACAGGGAAGGTGCCTCTATCCAGCTGGTGGATGCCATCCAATGATACAGAGTTGACACCGCTATACAGGAGATGCGATGGACGGGACAGGGTTGCTCCAGAAGAGCATCCTGTGATATCTACTACAGCTGTCATGCGTCGACACTCGAATTTGGTGTTTGCTTTGTGGTTGGAAAGAGACTGCGTCATCTAGTCCCGAGGTTCACGCCCGTGAACTAGCGACTAGCCACTATCCGCATCAAGGCAAAATTCTTCAACATCAGCCTAATTTGTGTCCATGCCCCGACGGATGAGAAGGATGAAACGACCAAAGATGACTTGTACGATTTCCTCGACAAAACTTATGAGCATTGTCCCCGCCACGATGTTAAAATCGTGTTAGGCGACTTTAATGCCAAGATGGGCAAGGAAAGTCTCTTTGGTCCGACGATCGGAAAATTCAGTCTCCACGACGAAGCCATCGATAACGGTATAAGACTGAGCGACCTCGCCGCCGCACGAAACATGACAGTTAGTAGCACCAGATTCCAACATAAGGATATGTTACGATGCTACTGAAGTGAAAAACGCTGTTTACCGAGCCCCCCTGCAGTCAGTTGCAACGCGAGCTGCTAAGGAGCGATAGAGCGAGTTGAGGAGGTAGGAGAAAGATCTTTTCAGACGCATGAAAAGAGATGCAGAAAGACGCAAGTTCAATGATATCGAAATGTTGCGGGACAGAAACGAGGTCCGATAATTCTTTGAAAGAATAAGACGCCTGACTATTGGTTTGAAGACCGGGACCTCTTCTTGCAAAGATGAAGACGAAAATCTGGTTAAAGCTGTCCAGGGCATAATGAGATCACTGACGGCGTTGAAGTACCGCCGCCCGACTATGAGGAGGTTTTAACAGCCATTGCTCGGCTGAAAACCAATAACGCTGCTCGTGCAGATGGCCTGCCTGCTGAGTTGTTTAAGACCGGAGGCGAAGAGATCAAAAAAACGCATGCATGAGCTTCTATGCAGAATATGGTTGGATGAAAGCATGTCAAGTGATTTGAACCTCAGCGTACTCTGCCCAATCCATAAGAATAAGAAAGGTGATTCCACGTTCTGCTGCAACTACCGTGGGATAAGACTTCCTAATATTGCATATAAGGTTCTATCGAGCGTACTGTGCGAAACACTGAAGCCCATCGTCAACCAACTGATTGGACCTTATCAGTGTGGCTTCAGGCCATATGGTAAACCCAACATCGACCAGATATTCACACTACGCCTGGAAATCCTGGAAAAGATCCAAGAAAAACATATCGACACCCACCATCTATTCGTCGATTATAAAGCCGAGTTCGACAGCACGACTAGGGATCACTTGTACGTCGCTTTGTCTGATTTTGGTATCCCTGCAAAACTCATTCGTCTTTGCAAAATGACACTGACCGAGACCACCAGCGAAGTGAAAATTCGGACAGACCTCTCCGCGCCACATCATTTCCCTTTCCTGCTGGAGAAAATATTTCGAGCTGCGAACATCGACATCTCTGGCACTATTTTCTACAAGAGACAGAATTCCTAATGGTTCGCAACACCGGACTTTGCATTGGTGGATGCTAATGCTTTTATTAATTTTTCATAAAAAAAAGCCTTACATGGACAAAAAACTAGTGTTTGTATACTTACTTACTTACTTTTAGTTGCACAACAGCCCATGGAGGGCCTAGGCCGAGCTTTTTCGCATCCACTCATGTTGTGCGTGTTATATTTGTACATGAATGGACCTGGAAGGGACCTACAGTTTAATGCCGAATCCGAACGGCGAAGTGAAAAGCTTTACATGGCAATTTTTACTCTTGTAGGTTTGCCATTGCCTGCCAAGAGGTGGTGTCGTGTAGAAAAATTATTTTTTTCTACTTTTTGATTTTGCCTGTGCCGAGATTCGAACCCCGGACATTCTGCGTAGCAGCCCAACACACTACCACTACGCCACAGCGACCAGTTTGTATAATTTTAGCTTAATAATTATTATGAGAACGGGTTTGGATGAATCCAATCTTTCCCCTAACCGCCTATGCATCTATGGGCAATGTTTAGCTATTCAGTAACTCAGATATGTTTTCTGAAGCAATATTTTTTAATTACGAAGCGACTTCCAAACACTTGAGATGGAGTAGAGACGGTGACTCGTATTTGGCCTTATTTCTTTCCAACTATTCACTATAGCGGGTAGTGGTGATCTTATTGAACTTTACATTATTGAACTACTGTACTTTTGCCTATTTGTCTGTCTGTCTCAAAAGATATTATTTTCGACTTTGCATCTACTTTCAACAACAAGTGTCAGCTTTGCTGTATGATAAAAATTATGCTACTTTACAAATGCTAATTTATATGCACATGAAATGCACATGTAAAAGATTTATAACAAAATAGAAAATCTAATAAAATATTTCACTGCCACTTCTAAATATTTCCTTACGAAGAACTAACCACTTCAGTTTTGTTATTATTTTCATAATACATTTTTAATTAGAAAACTACAAGTTCAGATTAAAATAAATAAATAAACAAACGAATAAAGAAAATTGGTTTTGGATTTTACACAACAAATAGAAGAAATATTACCAAAGATACTTTCAATACTTTCTCACACACAAACACAGCCACTAACCACTAACTCAAGAACTTAAGTAGAAAATTATAAGTAGGTATATAAGCATTATTTATGTATGAGACAAGTTCACAACGGCAGTGAGATGACGCACATCTTTGGAATGCTCGAAGTGCATCATCATATTCGTTTCGGTTTCTGTATAAGTACACAGATGACATGTGTGGAATATAATGGGCAACTTCGTGGGAGAAGCCGAGAAATGTAGTTAAGTTGTCGTGAAATGCTTTACGAGCAGTGCTGGCTAAAATGTTTTGAGTCCCATAACAAGAATAAAGAAAGAACGACATCGGTTTACTCAGATTTTATGCAGCCGAAAAATAAAGCAAGAAATCACTAATTTAAAAACTATGAAACTTGTATTGATTATCTAATATTTCTACTTAATATTACATGAACTAAATTCCATAAACACAAATTAAATATATACAAGAAAATATTAATTGATATCTAAATAAATTTCTTCACATTTTTCCACTTCATTTCCGCCTTTTTGTGCTGCTTTCTTCTGTATCTGTTCTGGCAATAGAAACGAGAGTGAATTAGATTTTCCTCGAGCACTCGCGAATAGCGTACTGCTTTCAAAACGGATCACTTAGAATGCGCTGTGAGGTGGAAACGCATTAAATATTACCATGGGGTAATGATAGACAGTGAAAAGAAGATGCAGTGCAGTACAAGTGTACAACAATAAACACTTGTTGTTATTGTAGATATGCAGATGCACATGACATGCATAGTAGCTGGAGAATGATAAAGCCAAAATGTCGTCACTCATTCTACACACACTCGCACACACACACTCACCAATCACTTAGTTGCTTACTCTCAGTCAGTCTCTCAATCATTCGAAGTGAGAGTCATCACATCATGTCAGAGATCATCAGGAATAAAATATTATAAATTTTTACTAAATCATGCTATGCTCTTCTTTTTTTTTTCATTTTTGTTTTTGCTATTTGTTGGCAGTGTTGCAGTGTAATAATTTCTAGGAAGTGCGCTGCGCTTCGAGTAAATAAATATGCACGAGTACTTTACAGAAAAAGTGTGTGCACCTCTCTCTATCTTCTATTTTTGTTGTTTTTTTTTAAATTGGTAGTACTACTTATAGGTATTTACACATATGTATGTATGTGTTTGTGAGTATTATGTTTGCGGTTGTAATTTTGTGCCATATGTAAAAATTCTATTGCTACTTTTTCTTTTCCATACTCTAACATATTTTCTTTTTTATACCGTTTTTATGCCAAGCTATAGAGGGTTAAATATTTTGTTTATTTATTTATTTATGCTTTATAAGTGATTTGTTGAAAGATTGTATTGTATTTCCAGGAAGTGCCGTATCTGAGACAGAAGTCCAGTAGAGCAATTGAGATTTTTCGGAGGCCTATTAAAATAAAGGGGCAATTCAATAGGGGCAATTTTGTATTTAAATAAAGCACAGAGTAATTGAGATACTTATCAGGCTGAAATTTATTTCAGGTGTAGTATACATGTTGAATTTATTTGAGTATCGAATTCAATATCGTTTATATGACCACCGCGAACACGTTTGTAGCGATCGATTGTTTGGAGCCAATTTTCCATCACTCTTCCACGCATATCGGCCGGAACATTAACAATTTTGCATTCGATATTGTTCCTGAGCTATTCCTAACGATATTGGCTGGTTGGCATGAACCATGGCGTTAAATCGCATAAGCGAGAATTACATTGGAGATTACACGATTACCGAACTTACCCCTTTAAAAGATCAATTGTTTGACCAGCCGTGTGGCATGTGGCACCATCATGTTGGCATCACATATCACTGATGTCAAGTTTATCCAATTCTGGCCATGAGTCGATAGCGAACTGTATTGACCGACCTCAACTCCCGCATGAAATTCACACCACAGTGTCACTTTTTGTCGATGCAATGGACTCTCTTAAAGTATATGGTATGTCCGTTACTTGCTGTCCAAGAACGCATATGTAGCTTTTTGACAAAGCCATTAAGCCAAGTATGAGCTTCATTGGTGAATATGATTTTTCGATGAAATTTAGGATTTCCTTCAAACTTTTGCAGTGCCCAATCGGAGAAGTTTCGGCATTTCTAATAATCATTACACTTCACTTCTAGTTTTAATTTCATCTTGTAGGCCAAGATCTTTACGCAAAATTCAATTCCAATAAACTGAGAGATTCCTCATTCATGTGACCGGCGTGTAATCGATTGAATTAGCTCATTTTGTACTGAAGTACTTACAGCTGCGATATTTTCGGTACTTCGATCGGTGAGTTGTCTCACTGGCACAGGAACATTTAATAGCGACCATGTTGACTTGAATTAATCTACTATAGCACGCACTATAATCTGTTTAGTGGTTTACGATTATTACGACCGAAAATTGGAGTAAGCATGATAAAAGCTGCGATCGACTCAGAATCTCGGTAGTAATTTTAAATAATTTTCAAATGTTATTCATTCGTGAACTTAACCATGATCAAAATGTAAATCTTGAATGAAGTTTTGACATTGCCAAATTAAAAATAAATACATTTAAGAGTGTTTATGTATTTAAATACGAAATTGCTATGTCCCTATTGAAAGCCCCTTTATTATAGAAAAATTTTGTTTAGAATAGAAGTATAATCGTAATTGAAATATCTACAATATAATTTCCTTTAAAATTTATGTATCATGGGATATGCTCAATGTGACCCAGTTGACAAAAGGCAGAGGTAGCATATCTAACTTATTATTAATTCTCATTATCCGATAATTTTCCTCTGTTGTCACTTAATTACCCATAAATCGATATCTGAAAGGAATTTTGTGTACAAATTTACCTTTTTTACAACAAATTTTTGCAAAGAAAAAAAAGTATCCAATATCAATTGTTGAAAAAAAAATTCTATTTGGCTGATTTTGATAGAAAATGTTTCATTTTTTTTTTTATGAATGTCATTATTAGGATATCAATTTATGGTACTATAAATACTCGTCGATTAATTGGATTGTTCATTATAATAATTGTAGTTTCAAATGCGATACATTGTTGTAATCTACTATTAAATCTGAGCCCATTTGTGACAGAAAAATGTAATGCTACAAGGTAACAATAGCTGCACCAGGAAAGTAACTCAGCTTAATTATTGGAAAAACATGAGGGTACGGGGTCGTTAAAAGCTTGCTGGGAACCGAAAACCTGAACAGTTAAATAAATATTAAGGGTATTCGTGTCAGTCATGAAAAACTGGTAAACATTGTGAGTTTCTCTTACCGTGTAATTTTCCTCAATTTCTTGTGAGAATTTGTATACCATGTACTCGTATGTGTAAATTAATCTCTAATAAATTAATAGTCTCTACTTATATTTTTATGTGTAAAGCGTGTAATCACGCTAATCGTAAACTCTGTGTCAGCTGCAACTATGATCCATAGAGCATTAGTGGAGCAGTGAATTTATGTTCAATGTATGATTTCATCTTTCGTATGAACACGTCTAAAGTTTCAAATCAATCTGGCAATCCATTCTTTGTGTAACAGCTGCTTGAAGCTGACGTGTTACCATGGTTTTTTAAAATGGAAAAATTGAAAAATCATGCCATTATTGAGTATTTATTTAAAAAATGTTTATCTGGACAAGAAATCCATACCGATATATTAAATATGTTAGGTGAATGTGCTCCATCATATGCAACAGTAAAAAAATTGGATTGCTGAATTTAAACGTGGTGGGAAAAAGCATTGAAGATGAACCACGCACGTTCAAAAGGTGCCACGACACCAGAAATCATTGAAAAAGTGCAAGTTATTATTTGTGAAAATCCAAGTGCGACTGTGTGTGAAATAGCTTATACCATAGGCATCTCAGAGGAATGAGTCAACCACATTTTACATGAAGAACTACATATGTATGAAAAAGCTGTTTGGAAAAGTATAGTAGTGCCGCATACGTTAATAATTCAACTAAAACTCGATCGAAAACGAATTTCTCAGTGCAATTTGGAACGTCTTAAGAATAAAAGAATAAAACGGATTTTAAGCGTTGTTTCATAACTCTGGATGAGACTTGGGTCTACCATCATGATACTAAATTGAAACACCAACGTTTACAGTGGACTGAAGCTGGATGTTCGGCGTCAAAGCAGACAAAGCACGAGCGATCGGCAAAAAAAGGTTATGGCTACTGTTTTCTGGGATGCAAAAGGGATTTTGTTGATTGATTATCTTGAGAAAGGTAAAACAATAAACTCAGAATACTATTGTAACCTTTTGGATAAACTGGATGCAGTAACTCGTGAAAAGAGACCAGGTTTAAAGAAAAAAAAAATTCTTTTTCATCAAGACAATGAATGTCCTCACGCAAGTGTTTTCACAATGGCTAAATTCAAGGAATTAAAGTACGAATTGCTAGACCATCCAGTGTGTTCACCAGATTTAACTCCCAGCGACTACTACCTGTTCCCAAATCTGAAACAGTTCCTTCGTGGAAAGAGTTTTTCGTCAAGTGAAGAAGCTATAGCAGTCGTAGAGGCATATTTTGCCTCTACCGGATAGATTTATTGAAGGAGTGCTGGACTAAGTGTATTGAACTGTTAGGAGATTATACTGAATAAAAAACCAAAATAAATGTGTTTTCATATTTAGGGTAGAAACTTTTCAAGTAACACAATGTTTTCAGTTCTGTATGAATTTTAAATCGAGTGTAAATGAGCTATAGATGGTGGAATTCGAATAACTTCTTCATATCTTAATACATAATTACTGAATCAAATAATTGAATCACAGCGTACACAAAAAATGTATTCTTTATTTTTAGTTTTAGGTGTAGGTTTTGCCTGTTTTAAAAGACAAGATATCCACAAATTGTTGTAATTTCATTTTTAATATGAGAAAATTCTCTAAGGTCGTAGTTGTGTTGGCGTTCGCTGTTCGGCGAAAACATAACATTTTTCTTTCGTGCTCGGTCTGGTGGTTACATTGAGCTCGTCGCAGAGTTGCTTTTGGTCGTTTTTTAATACTTATTTGTGCGCAAAGGCAACACTAAATAGAATACAAACAAAATTTAAACCATTTTATTAAGATGGAGAGTGAAGTTAATAATTTGCAATGATGCAAGGCCATTTGTATCACATAGTGAATACCGCTAATATCATGTATAAATTCTTTTCATAGTTTTATAAAGAAAATAATATCCACTTTTAAACTATAAAAGTATTTGCATCCTTTTCTGCAAATGATAATAATGGTTGCATGTTTTCGTACTATTTTAGAAATAAATTTATCCCTTTTTTGTAAAATATTTAGCTCATTGCCATACTGAATACTCGGCGTGCTCGGTGGTCATTTCACCCAGCATATCGTGTTCGTTGTGAGAGTGATAAAAAGCTCTCTCTTCGTGTTCGGTGCAACAACAATTTCATGGTGTTCGCCGTACAAAATCTGAACTGAGCTTGAGCGATGAAAAAGATATTGCACATTTCACATGAAAATCCTTCGTGGACCCAAAAAAAAGGTTGCAAACCTAGTGGGTGTCTGCATTGCAAAGGTAAACTTACTTACTTACTAAACTGGCACTACAACCGATGATCGGTCTTGGCTGCCTCTACAAAGCTTCGCCAGTCACTTCTGCTATGCGCGCGCTGGCGCTAGTTGATAAGGCCAAGTTTTGCCAGGTTGCCCTGCACCTGGTCTTTCCAACGGAGATTAGGACGTCCCCTTCTGCGTGTTCCTCCACCGTGGTTCGAATAAAACACCCTTCTAGCCGGAGCGCTTTCTTCCATTCGCTCAACATGACCCAGCCAGCGAAGCCGCTGGAGTTTTATACGCTTGACTATGTCAGTGTCGGCGTACACCTCATACAGCTCATCGTTCCATCTTATTCGATACACGTCGTCCACGCATACTGGACCGTAGATCTTCGGGAGTATCTTCCTCTCGACCTCTCCTAACAGCCTCTCATCATTGATTCATTGATAGTCAATGTCCACGTCTCTGAGCCATACATTAGGACGGGAAGGCTGAGGGACTTATAGAGCGTTATTTTCGTCGGTTGAGAGAGGGCTCTACTTCTCAATTGCCTACTGAGCCCGTATTAACACCTGTTGGCAAGAGTTAGTCTCCGCTTGAACTCAAGGCTGACATTATTGTTGGTGTTTATACTGGATCGTAGATATACGAAATCCGTGACGACTTCAAAAGTATTGCAACGGTAAAACGAACCATTAAAAAGTATGAAGAGAATCTTTCAGATGAGAAAGTTTAAGAGAAAGTTCCGGCAGAAAAAATATTCTAGTGGGCAAAAAACTTGCATGTTAAGTAAAAGCCCACTTGAAAAGAAGCCCAAATGCATCTAAGGTGCAAAAGGTTCCAGATCGAAGCCAAAAAAATAAAATTAAAGCCAGAACTCTATCCAGAAGTCTGAATGAAAATTTCCTTATAAGATTTAAATTTTGCATCATGGATTATGAACCTACGTGCAAGGTGACTTTCAGCAATTGCCTGGATGGAAAGTTTACAGGGCCCAACCTAGAGGCTAAGTCCGTAAAAAGTTCAAAAGCCAAAAACAGCTGAAATTTTCCAAACATTTATGATTTGGTGGGCAATATGTACTTGTGGAAAGAGAAGAAATTTTTTTTTTACCACTGAGTCCATAAATGAAGAAGTGTACATAGTCGAGTGTTTGAAAAAGTGTTAAGTTATTCATTATGGCTTCTTAAAAATTCTAAATTTTTAAGAAGCCATAATGTCTCAGTATTCTTTTGGTCTGATCTGGCCACGTCACACTATGCCAAGAAAGTTAGGAAATGATCCGATGAAACTAGAAAAACTGTTGTCTCAAAGGAATGAAACCCACCAAATTACCCGCTCTTTTTCTTATCCAAAATGACTGGGTAAACTTCGCGAGGTTCGGTTATTGGAAATAGACTTTCTAGAGCAATCTTTGAAGAACGTTTCGAGATTTAGAAAGCGTCAGTTCAAAAGAAGAGTACTAACAAACTTAATTAGTTATTCAGTATTGTCCTCTCCAAAGCCTCTTTATTTAACTAGAAAGTGTTACAGAGTTCCTCAAGAGTACTAACTAAATTAAGTTGTCATCTAGTATTGCCTTCTCCAAAGCTCTTCATTTACCTGGAAAGGTCTTCAGAGATTCCCAAGAGTACTAATCAAATTAATTTGTTAGCTAGCATTGCCCTCTCCAAAGCTCTTCATCTACCCAGAAAGGGCTTCAGAGTTGCCCAAGAGTAGAAACTAAATTAAGTTGTTAGCTAGTATCGCTTACGTTCGCTTACGTCAGCTTCTCATCTGATGAAAATTCAATGTTTTACATAAATTGGTTGCTTGTTTGCAGGAATTGGAAAAGGGAAACATTTCATAAAACCAAATCATGTGGAATTACAGGCTCCTTGCTGTTTACAATGTGTAGAAATTCAAAAACTTATAACATTCACTTTCCAAGATCGTTTGACATATGACAATTATCACTTAATTATAATGCGAACAAATGAGATTACAATAACATGAAGAAAGAGAAAATCCTCATACTCGCCACACAATTAACTTCTCAAATTGCTAACACCCTACGCTATCAAAATAAGAAAAAAGGTAATATAATTAAGGTTACAAACAAAATCTAAAGGTGGGCAAAAAAAAAAAAAAGAAAGGATATCCGGACTTAAGGCATGTACACACGTAAACACACACACACACACACATACATTCATGCATACTTTAGGCTGTGAACAAAAGGTGTGCACACTTCTTCAACTACCATACCTACACCTACTACTTATGCTCCACTTACTTATCCTACTCAAGAACCAACAGTGTGGAGAGTATGAGTGCGTGTGTGTGTGTGTGTGTGTGTAGATATACCTTCTACTTTCACCTTAAGAAGAAGAAAGGTGCTAGGAAAATAAAATGTAGGCGTTCGCATTGTTTACACAAAGTAAATACTTAATTTTCCATAATTTTTCACACTAATATGTTTAGCAGAATAAGAGAAGAAAAAAAAGAAATGGAAACATTTAAAAAGGAAAGGTAATGTTTACAAAAATTAAAATAGTACTAAACACTGGCAGCCAAAAGGTGCTCTAGAAACACACGCTTTCCACTGCTGCTACTACTCGCACTATAACAAAAGCATTGTCGTTTAAACTGTGTGTAATGAAAAGAGAGTATCAGCTGCGCATAGAACAGTCAGGCAGGCAGGCTGGCGGGCTGGCGGGCAGGTACGAATAAATGCGAAAGAAAAACTACATTTTGCTCCGGTTTTCTTTATTATATTTACTATAAGAAGTACAGGAAAAAATGTACACTTAAGTGGCAAACCACAAAAAAAAAGAAGAAAATGTAAAGTAAAGCGTAATGATAGTAAAGAATTCCTCAGAAATGGGGAGTAAAAAAAGAAAGAAATGTTTCTATGTTATCCTTACTTCGAGTGGCCCATTGAGTGAGGATAAACAAATGCCACAAGCAATATCAAATACTAACCACTGTTGTGTATGTACTACTACTGTTATTGCTACCACTACCACTACGACTACTCTCTATTGAAAGTAGTAAATAGTTGTGGTAATAGTAGTAAAATACCTTTTTTTGTTCAAATGTTTAGAGTCAATAAACGAACCAATTTTTTGTATACCCTACTGGTAGTAGAGACTTAGTTCAGTTGAATGAGAAAGGATACATTGGAGAAAACCCTAAGAAGATTCAAGCTTTTAACTCAGCTTAAAACTTGTATGCCATAACTAAGTAGTTAAGCGTGGTATAGTTACTCGTAATCCTCAAGTTCGCCTTGGTGTTCCTCTAGACAAGTAAAACTGATTTCTATGCTCGAAATGGTAAGAGGGTTTTAGGGGGTCTGTGTCGTTATTTTGTAGTTTCTAGCTATAGTTTAAATCAAAAGCGAGAACATCGTGAGCCAAAGGCCTTCGTACCATTGTCAGGGACTTCAAGAAATACCCCCAAAGAGCAGTACTCTGTTTCCAGCTCCAGTGAATCCAGTGATTGATTCACATAATCGTTATTTTTGATATAAGAAGGTGTAAAATATATCGTTAGAGGTTTTAGAACTAACATCCTTGATCTTATGGGATCTTAAGTTTAAACTATGATTAGGTTGAAAGGTTGAAAGTTCGTTGGCAGAGTGTAATCTTTTTTTTCCTGGTTAGGAATAAATACCTACAACTCTGACTTCTCATCAAAGATTTCGAATATGTATATCCACGAGCGAGACAAGCTGAAAAGATTCTTCTCAACACCTTCCTAAGAATGCCTCTTGCCTTCTTTAGCTCCATCAAGTCCTGAGAGCTTAAAGTTTCGAAAGAAGTAATATAAAGTATAATAAACACTCTACCGGTAATTACTTTTTAGGAGTACTTATGCCAATCTTGTTCGGTGATAATAATCTGATCGGAAGACATCAATTTACTTGCAGGTGAGAGTATCCTGCATTATTGACTTCCGATTTAGAGTTACGATGAATATCCATTTGTGGTCACTTTTCGTTGAACTATTACGCAGAGTGTCCGGGGTTCGAATCTCGGCATAGCTAAAATCAAAAACTAGAATAAACAATTTTTTTGTACGGCACCATCTCTTGGCAGGGGCAATGGCAAACCTACAAGAGTAAAAATTGCACATAAAAAAGCTTCTCACTTCGCCGTTCGGATAAAACTGTAGTTCCCTTAAATTCATACACAAATATAAAACGCAGAACATGAGTAGATGCGAAAAGCATGGCCTAGGCCCTCCATGGGCTGTTGTGCTATTAAAAGAAGAAAAATGAATATCCATACTAGCTTTGCAGACTTTTTACACATCCTAGCTTTATCTTTCTCATATAACTCTTCAAGAAGGTAGCGACAGACAGAGTCCAATCTTCTCCTGAACAACTTATTAAGTTCTGCGTTTCTGAAAGGGACCGAATTGCCTTATGCTCTGCTATGTTCTGCACACCTCTTACCTCTTAGCATTCAATTAAGATCCTTCCCAATGCTTTGGAGTTTTCTCTTAATTGATCTTCTGGTATTGAATGGGCTAATGTCGACCCTTTAAGGAAGGAGGTAATCATGTCCTCTCAAATCGGCTTTACAATTCAATTTAGTTACCGTCTTTATTTTAGCCGCAACGTCTTTAAACTTTTACTGCTAGTCCACTTTTTCATCGGGCAAGTTTTCTCGAAAGTAATTATCCAATTCTCTTTTAGTGAGGGAATCGCTAATTGCTTTTCTACACAGCAAGTTTCCTGAGCAATTTTGCTTTTAAGTACTTCACTCGATCTAGCATCCATCTATCTTACAAATTCGACTTGCTACTGCGGAAAGGGGACCTATGGAAGGTTACACTTCGTTAAGCTTTGAATGCATAACACTTGCCACAATGGCTGTCAATCTCTTTATCGGTGTCCTGTGATTGCATTCCCTCTCTCATTCTCCCTCCTTCTTCCTCCCACCTATCAATCTTCCTTCCAATCAACATAATGCTCAACACAATTCATAGGGCTCCACGCGGTGTGTTGAATGTATCAATCAAAAAAAAAAAAAAGAAAAGAAAATAAAAAAACCATGCACCAGTTTGAGGATAACTCGAATAAGCGAGGGAAATTGATTAAGCTTTTTAGGCCATCCAAATATAATCCGATATGGGAATAGTAGTGATATGTCACAGCCTGGTATAGGTATTTTCTTCCTCAAAATGGAGTTTGCATTGAAGATCCTGATGGATCCTTGAATTTAAAGGCGGACACATTTAGGAGACAGTGCCCCGTAAAGAATTGTGATAGGGGCTAATGTAAGCTATTTTGTTTCCTTAACTCATAATGTCAATGGTTTTTTATCTCATATTCTTGATATGCAATCGAATTAAATATACCTCGGTGCATAACCTAAACTGTAAGCCTACTACTGTGAATTGACATCACTAATGTATGTAGAGTGTTCCACTATTCGGTTATGTACTATATGAAGTGAACGTATATTTACTTTCTTTATCCTTGTTACAATTTTCCGGCTAGAGTTAGTTGTTCATGTGCTGCGTTTGTCGTCCTTTTTTTCACACTATTTTTGTGGCATCATTTGTGGTAGTTTTTGTTGTTGTTGTTGTAACATTATCCTTGTTGTGTCCCTTTTTAAGTGAGTGGTGGCGCAAATGCTACTGTGCGTTACAACAAACCAAACGACAAGTATTGGCTTGGCAAGATACGAGTTCCCATTTGTATTTTGTTTCGTTTTTTGCATTGGTAGTATAGAAATTTATTGTGTTGAAGATGAAGAAGACGAAAAGTATAAAGTCAATATTATCGCAGTTCATATGTTGCTGACATATGTTTTTTCGAAGTCATCACTTGTCTACATCTAGAATTTTTTTTTTACATATATATTTGTTTTGCTGTATTCTTAGGTTGTCGTTTGTATGCCGAGTGGACTCTACCTTTGCGTAATTCCTGTGAAAAATCCTTGAGTGTGAAGTGTGCAAGTATAGTATATAAATAAATAAATAAATAAATAAGAATTCACTTAAGCAATTTTCGCTTTTGGAAATACAAATTGACCAATTGACTTGAGCCTTCGTTCGGGTTTTTGGTGTGATGTTGGTGTGATGTTTTTTGGTATTGCAGTTGCTGGTGTCAAGCATCAATATCATTAGTTTCGCTTTTTTACGATTGTGTCAGCAATTATTTTTCAAGTGTAGCAGTTACAAAGCTATGTGTAAAAGGTGTAAGGTGAAGTTTATCGGAAACATTTTCTTATGGTTGTGTGGCAAGTAGGTAGGTGCACATTAAAGTTAAGCTACCACTTAAGCGTAAAGCAATTACCTACTAAAGGTTCTGCGATGCTATTTTCATGGTTGAATGCATTTTGTTTCAATAGAGAAAGAATTCAATTGGTAATTCGCAGATATCAATAAAATTTTAATGATAGTGTGAGTTTTAGAGAACGGTGCGCCCCTTTCAAAAGTCCGGGCCCGGAGGAAATCCTCCACCCTCGTCTCTCGTCAAGTCTGGAAGTGTGTGTTTGTGTGGTATTTAAGGCTCTGTCACGGTCGGTTGTAATTTTGGAATTTCAATATTGTCTTTTGTGAAGAAGAAAGTAAAGAAGAATGTAATAGCATTTCCATTAGGAAAGGCAATCGTTTTTTGACGCCTTTCAACTGTTGTCGTTTCTGTTTTTGTTTTCTGTTTTTGATTTGCAGATGAAAAACTTTGTTTGGATTTTGTAATTATGTATTTTGTATCAATTTTCCCAATAAATGATAAAATCTTGCACTTAGCATAGGGGACAAACTTAAAAAAAAGAAGCTCCAAGTTAACTAGGGTAGTTCTCAAAAATATAAGTTATGAGTTCATATAGCTTATGTTTTAGAAGCTATTCTTTATCTCAAATTCTTTATATCAAACTAGCTGATCCGGCGAACTTCGAACCACTTACATAAATTGATTCTCCCATTCAACCTTCCGTCTCAAATTCATTGGGATTCGTAATATTGACCGCTTTGTTGATCGTCATGGCGAGAGCGAGTCGAACGGTGAACTGAATGCACTGGAACTGGAAAGGCAAGTCAGTAGGTATCATTGGAATTCTCGGAATGAGTACTTACTTCGTCGCCTTTGAACTTCCCTTTGAGTATCGTCACTTGAATGACATTGTTCTTCAGCTGCATCACTGCCAATCTCGCCCCCATCGCACACAGCTTCGATTGTTTTATATTGCTCAGCTTAATGATGATTGAGCTAACTTTCAGGTGCAAATTGTGTGTTGGTAGACTGGGCAGATCCAATGAGCGAATATAAATTGGCAGCAATATTTTTCTGAATGATGAAATTGAGATCGTCAACGTCGTTGTTCTTGGCAGCTGAAATCGCTCGCTCATTCAGGCAATCGTGATTCGTGTAATTGCAGCCGATGTTTGGGAATACTTTAGTAATAAGTTCTTCCATCGACGATGTGAATTTATAGAAAATCGGCGGGAGCGAAATGAGGCCAGTCGATAGATCAAGCGGTATTTGGCCGTTACTAATTGACAACAATTGTTTGGAGAATTCATCGACTGATAGATCGTTTTGTAGCGCGACTCGCTTATCGGTCTTCAACTGCAGCTTCTTCCCATATCTCCAAACATATGCGACGACTTCAAGCATGCATTCAGTTCATCGGCCAATGTCGATCGTGGAATGATGATGGGAAGTGTTTGACGAAAATCGCCGACCAATCGAATTATCGCACCACCAAAGAGTCTGGTCATTGTTCTCACGAGGACCTCGTTATAGCATTTTGAAATATTGCCGAGTGCATTGCCGATGCCACGCCCCTTTGTCCATTTCCGCCCATATGTTACATAGCATCAAAGCTGCATCATAAGTGCGCCATATTTTATGTCAGTATGTAAATATTGAATAATTTTAACATTTGTCAACCGATTAACTTGAGTAAACATGATTTCGAAACGTCAATTCAGTACAATTTTGACAACACTGAAACACCCTGCATTTTGGCGTCAATGGAACAACCTTGCTGCGCAATTTGAAGGATGATTTGCATTTGTTTCCGTACAGAGAGCAAGTGACTTAAAGAATATTGCCGACAGACCATCCAGTTGCTTGGAATACGGCCAAACATTTGCTCGAATGGTTGACACTGAACCTGTTTTTTGTAAAGAAATTTTGATGACCGACGAGGGACGAGGCCCATTTCACACTCTCTGGTGCCGTTAACAATTGGGGAATAATAATTGCCGCATTTGGGGAATAGAGAATGCACACGAGATCCGTGAAACACCATTGCATGACCAAAAAGTGACTGCTTGGGCCGGCACTTGCGCCAAAACCATCATTGGTCCAATTTTCTTCAGAGAACGCGTTACAGTCAATGAGAATCGATATGGCTCACAAATGTGTGAAAAACGTTACTGGTTTCAACAAGACGGTGAGTGATGCTACCTGTGGTATCGAAAAATGGCAACATTGACTGACTGACCACCCAGATCTCCTCCGGACTTCTTTTTGTGGGGTTATTTGAAAAGCAAAGTGTACGCCAGCAGCAAGCCTCAGACTATTGAAGAGCTCAAAGCAAGCATTCGTGCCGAAATCATCGCTAAAGTTTACTTCATTAGAATCGTTTTTGTATTTACGAGGGGGTAAAAAATGATCGTGGCAAAACGCACATTGTCATGGTAATGAAGAGCAGCGACCTCTATCAGTCAAGTATGAAAAAATGAGGATGCATATGTATATGCACATAAATCATGGACAGCACATATACATTCACATGTATCCACGAGTATGAATCAACCTCGATTGATAGAGGGCGCTGCCAATCAGTTTCTAGTCAAATTTGACATTACAAAGCGAAATTTTGAATTTCATACAAAAATCGTTAGAAATTTCTGGAGCTGAAAGAATGTGCGAGTATGGACTGAAAAAAACGTGAAAGTAGCGTATGAAAAATTATGCAATATGCGCCCTCTATCCATCAATCGAGTATGAATCGAACTTGATTGATAGAGGGCGTTGAGTTTGAATTATACTCGCTTGATAGAGGGCGCTGCCCATCAGTTTCTAGTAAAATTTTACATTAATAAAACAAACGCATGGCAATTTGAGACAAAAAAAATGCTTCGATAAAATCTCCAGCATCAAAAACTGCGGCTGAGAGACAGCGAGAATGTAGATTTTACTTTACTTTTAATGGCACAACAGCTCATGGAGGGCCTAGGCCGAGCTTTTCGCATCCACTCATGTTGTGCGTGTTATATTTGTACATGAATGGAAGGGACCTACAGTTTAATGCCGAATCCGAATGGCGAAGTGAAAAACTTTTCATAGCAATTTTTACTCTTGTAGGTTTGCCATTGCCCCTGCCAAGAGGTGGTGCCGTGTAGAAAAATTATTTTTTCTACTTTTTGATTTTGCCTGTGCCGAGATTCGAACCCCGGACACTCTGCGTAGCAGTCCAACGCACTACCACTACGCCACAGCGAGAATGTAGACTTCGTCGAAAAATGGAGGCCCAACAAAATTAAGATTCTGCTATGGTGAAAAAAAACCCAAAAACCAGCAGAGAGAGATCGCGAGATTGTAGAACTTCGCAAGCAATTTGAGGCACAATAGAATCCAAATTTCTTTGAAAAACAACTAGCAAAGACTAAGGCTGAGAGACAGCATGAATGGCAATGTCATTGAGTCACGACGAAGGTCCTCAGATTATAAAGCACCAGGCAGCCATTGACGTGACCGAATTCCTAGCTTCTCAACAAAAGAGAAAGACAGAAGATTTACTTGATAATGTGCATGAACATCTTTCGTCCGTGGAAAGAAATCAACTTGCATCAGCTCAATAAATCATTGATGAGATTTGCCAAGTTTCTTGTCAACCTCATAACATTCGCGAGTTCTCAGACCGGCAAGTGGCAAATTTTCCACCTGTTGAAATCATACAAGCTGAATATTTTGATGATGTTGAGTATGATAATAATGATAACAATGATGATGATGATAAGATTATAATAATAATAATGATGTAGCAAATAAACTCGTATGCTTTGAGTATGAATATTTTGATGGGGATGATGATTTTGCAGAGGGCAAAAGGACTCATCCAACTGAACAAGGCTTATCGTTTGCATAAATCAGCACATAAACAATTTCAAAACATGTTCGTTAAAAATTCCGTCGACCACGCCTGTAATGTCTGCGATAGATTCTGCTTTTTACAAGACTACCAAAACTGACCTGAATACCTAAACCGCAAATGTTCTGAAGATGTAAATTTTGGTAGGTTCTCCTAAGTTTCGTCAACCATAGTCCCCCATATAGAAGAATAAGTAAATGGGGGATCCATGAAGTTATACTGTATACCATCCAGTTTGTTATTATATCGTGATGAATTTCCCATTTCAAATGCAAAACATTTGAGTTAACCATTTTTTGTTGGTTTTTCAAAATTAATATCGTTTTAATAAAGTTTATCTGTTTACGTGGCGAAGGTAAGGGAGAAATGTCGAAGATTTTAGTTTTTTAATAAAAAATATCAAATATTTTTTGTGAAATAAATTTTATAATATTTTGTGCTCACTTGGATTTCCAAAAGCTGTATTATTAGAATTTTACAATGAATTATTATGCTATTAGTTATTGTGTTTTGATTTGGAATTCCTCATTTGTTGGTAAATATGTACCTGGTCCTGCCATAAGTTCTGTTACAATTTGAATATAGCGTAAAAATTATAGAAACGAGTTTTTTTAATGTGTTGTAATTTTTATTTTGTTATTAAATTATAGTGTTTCTGAAAATCAAAATCTTATTCCAAATGGTCGCCTCTCGCTTTAATGCACTCCTTTAGACGAACAGTCCATTGTGCTATAGCGGCACGTATGGTTTCGATGGGTATTGATGACGCTGCTGAGATAAGAGCTTTCTTAAGACTCACCAAATTTCGGTGGCGAACTTTGAAGGCCACACCCTCTAGCTCTGACCACAACTTGTAATTAAGGGGATTCAAATCTGGGCTTCCCGAGGGCCGATCTTCAGCACTAATAAAGGCTGGAATATTCTGACGTAGACACTCTTGAGTTGTTTTGGCTTTGTGTGCCGGTGCAGAGTCTTGTTGAAAGACCCAGTGCTCTCTATTAAAGAGGGTTATTTTCAAGTCTTTCACCACGCCTTCCAAGACATCTTGTTGGTACACTTTTGCTCCAGTTTTAACGCCTTTTTCGCAAAAATGCAAGGAACTGACGCCTTTATGGGATACTCCCCACCAGACCATAACGGATGTTGGATGATGACCTATCTGAACCCTTGGCACAATAAATTTAGCTTCTTCAGATGTTCTTGCTTAGATTTTGTCGTTGTGCTTATTAAAAACAAACTTCCTCCACCGTAAAAATTTGTTCATCCGTAAAAAGGATATTTTCATGACCGCTTCTTGCGTGCCACTGCAAAAGCTTCTTACATCTTTCCAATCGTATTTGTTTTAGCCGTGGAGTTACAAGATGGCCTGTGCAGCTGCGAAAGGCCTTCATGTGGAGGCCATCACGGATGGAAGACATATCCATTTCTCTATTCATGATCTATTGCTTTCTTAAGGGATTTCGGCGAATCCGCACAGCTTTTATGGCTCCACTCGTACGAACAACGCGAGGTCGAACACTTCTCAGCCTGTCTTCCACTTGAGACGATTCCAAGAAACGATCGATGGTACGATAAACAAACATTTTCGATATTTCGAGTTTTTTTTTAGCAACGTGAATATTTGACTTGCGCTATTTCGGCATTTGTGCAATGCAATCACCGTGATGCGATTTTCGTTATTGCCCCACTCCATATTAATTACGCAAAATTTGAAGCCAAACTGATTTGAATTTGTTTTGCAATAGAACATTGTATCAAAAAATGCGAATAACGGGATCATACAATTTAAAATTTCAAAGCCTACTACTTTGAAAAGCTTGCAACAGAACTTATGGCAAGACTAGGTAGATGTTAAGTATCTCTTATCTTCCTGAACGAGTGCTTGGAGAGGGTTAATATTTGAATCTAATTTACTACTTATATGCTGAACATGATGTACTTATTGTAATTTCTTTAAGGCTGTGTGTTTTCAACTTTTCATGTGAATGAACGCATTCTCTTTCACACCTTATGAACAAATGAAAATTTCAACTACATATGTAGGAAAAACAACAGCAACAGAGAACAAAAGAGTACAATTTAGATACGAAGAGGGATGAAGGTGGACATACAGTAGATATACATGCGTGCGTACAACAGAGCCGTATACCCTAAAAGGGGGTACTTTTATATCTTAAACAAATGGAAAACGTGGAGCAAGTTTCCCTTTAATAGCAAATATGTTTTATTTCGATTTCATATACAAATTTTCGTAATATCAAAACTTTTATACAAAAATTATGAAATACTTACCCCTGAAAAATATTTTCTGTCGAATGGAAAATGTTTCCATTTAAAGTTTATTATTTAGATTTCATATCAAAAATTGTCTTTTCTTCAAACTTTTATTCAAACACTATGAAACACCCCTTATAAATATTTTCTATGTACGCCAGTGCTCACATGTCGACGACCTAATTTTCGACACGAAAACAATGACAATCTCAGATTCATAATTACTAATTTGTTAGTTTATTTTTAGCTAAGCGTATGAGCTTTAAAACCAATTTAACATAAGTATTAATAAAGTTTACCTTTTGTTGTTGTTTCACAGCTTCTTCACGGCAACGTTCATATTACAATACATAATTTGCTTAATTAGCGTCAAGCGTGATTGACTGATGTCAGTTAAATATTGAACATTAATAATAAGCTTAAAAGAGAGCAAAACTATCTGTGCCGAAGAGTTAAGGCATCAACGAACTTTTAGCTACACTACAATTTCTTTCTTTTTATTTTTTTGTTTTGAATGCAGAAAATAGCAATCATGATATTTATTTTACATTTAAAAGAAAAAAACTTCATATGCTACTCGCATCGCACAGTGGGCTGAACAAATGCAATTCTAGCTGAAAGGTATATAGTATAGCCTCTTCCCGAGTAGTACTCTCAAGATGATACTTTAAGCTTTCTCCCACCACTTATACGAATACGAGTACACGTTTGTTGGTAGTATTGTCTTGCAGGTTTTCACACCTTGTTGCTTTTTTTCTTCTGTTTGTTGTTTTTGCTGTTGTTCCATGAGGCTTATTAGTTGCACTGCGTATTGCCAGCCATTGAGTACTACACATGAGTGTGTGAGAGTTGCCACTTGGCTGCATTTTTATTCATAAGCTTACACTGTCATACATTTTCTTTTCTTTTGTTTTGTTTTGTTTTGTTTTGTTTTTTTACTATACACTTTCTTTCATGATGTGTGAATTTTATAATAAATCTACATGCATACACCATTCATTTACTTGCAAAATTTTTCCTCTGTCTCTTGTTATCTTTTTTTTGCATCTTACTATATAGTATTGCGTGTGTGCATGTGTGTGTGTGTGTGTGTGTGAGTGTCAGATTGTATGCCTAAGTTAGCCTACTTATAAATTGCATTGCAATGGCATTGAGGTTTGCTCAAGTGTACCCAAAAGGATGACAAAAAAAAGAAAAAAAAAGGATATAGTGTCTTCACTTCTAATTAGCTGAACATATGTTTGAATGTACGTATGTACTATATGTATGTATGTATGTATGTATGTATGTATGTATGTATGTATGTATGTATGTATGTATGTATGTATGTATGTATGTATGTATGTATGTATGCATGTATGTATGTATGCATGTATGTATGTGTGCATGTATGTATGTATGCATGTATGTATGTGTGCCTGCATTTGCAATCTTCCATTCATATCATATACATTGGCTTTGATTGCGGGGAATGAGTGTAAAGAATGGAAAAACTGTTTTAATTTGTTCTTTTTTAAGAATTTATGAACAATTTTCAAGAATTTTATGTTTGTTCTCAAGGATTTCCTACAAGAAGAACTTTAAGAACTTTTAGCTGCCAAGGAAAGTGCATGCAAAGGTTAAGTATTCGACTAATGAGCCACGTCTCATTTGAGTTCTACCTGTGGAAGACTTCGAACAACTTTTAAGAATTTTATATTTGCTCTCTAGGATTTCCTACAAGAAATACTTTGAGAACTTTTAGCTCCCAAGGAAAGTGCATGCAAAGGTTAAGTATTCGACATTTGAACCACATCTCATTTGACTTCTACCTGTGGAAGACTTGTAACAATTTTTAAGAATTTTTTATTTGCTCTCCAGGATTTCCTACGAGAATAACTTTAAGAACTTTTAGCTGCCAAGGAAAGAGCATGCAAAGGTTAAGTATTCGACAAGTGAACCACATCTCATTTGAGTTCTACCTGTGGAAGACTTCGAACTATTTTTAAGTATTTTATTTTTGCTCTTTAGTATTTCCTACATGAAAAACTTTAAGAACTTTTAGCTCCCAAGGAAAGTGCATGCAAAGGTTAAGCATTCGACTAATGAACCACGTCTCATTTGAGTTCTACCTGTGGAAGACTTCGAACTATTTTTAAGAATTTTTTATTTGTTCTCCAGGATTTCCTACAAGAAAAACTTTAAGAACTTTTAGCTCCCAAGGAAAGTGCATGCAAAGGTTAAGCATTCGACTAATGAACCACGTCTCATTTGAGTTCTACCTGTGGAAGACTTCGAACTATTTTTAAGAATTTTTTATTTGTTCTCCAGGATTTCCTACAAGAAAAACTTTAAGAACTTTTAGCTCCCAAGGAAAGTGCATGCAAAGGTTAAGCATTCGACTAATGAGCCACGTCTCATTTGAGTTCTACCTGTAGAAGACTTCGAACAATTTTTAAGAATTTTATACTTGCTCTCTAGTATTTCGTACAAGAAAAACTTTAAGAACTTTTAGCTGCCAAGGAAAGTGCATGCAAAGGTTAAGCATTTGACTAATGAACCACGTCTCATTTGAGTTCTACCTGTAGAAGACTTCGAACAATTTTAAAGAATTTTATTTTTTTTTCAAGGATTTCCTACAAGAATAACTTTATGAACTTTTAGCTGCCAAGGAAAGTGCATGCAAAGGTTAAGCATTCGACTAATGAACCACGTCTCATTTGAGTTCTACCTGTGGAAGACTTTGAACTATTTTTAAGAATTTTTTATTTGTTCTCCAGGATTTCCTACAAGCAAAACTTTAAGAACTTTTGGCTCCCAAGGAAAGTGCATGCAAAGGTTAAGTATTCGACTAATGAACCATTGACATAATACAACATCTCCAAAATAAAAACGATCCGATATTCTTAAGAAATGAATCTCTTCACCGAGACTTGAACATAAACACTGTTAGAACTGAAATCGAAAAGCACGCCACAAGCCACAAGAAGAGGCTCAGTCAACATGTTAACGAGGAAGAATCAAAGTTACTTGTTATAGAGGAACTAATGAGAAGGCTAAAGCCGACCATGCCTTTATATTTGTCAAGGACATAATATAAACCAAGTCATTTAATGAAAACAGCTTAGAATAACATTAAAATTATATTCTTTTATATTCAAACTACTTGTTAGTCTTAAGAACTAGCTGTAGTATGATAAAATGTTATCAATTCCATAACAAACAAAAAACAACAACAAAAACTAATAAACCACGCCTGGTTTGAGTTCCATCTATGGAAGACTGTGAACACTATAGAATATTGTATCATAGTCGAACGCTGTGAGAATAATGACTTGAAAACGTAAGCTTCTTTCTTCTTCTTCTTGTACACTAGCCCATGGAGAACCTAAGACGAGCTTTTCGCATCCACTCCTTTGTGCGTGTTATATTTTTGTATATCACGGATGGGATGGAAGGGATCGACAGTTTTATGCCGAATACGGAGGTAGTTTTTACTCTTGTAGGTTTGTCATAGCCCCTGCCAAAAGGGGTATTTTTACTTGTTTTTTATTTTGTCTGTGCCGAGATTTGAACCCCGGACACTCTGCGTAGCAGGACAGCGCACCAACTATGCCAAAGCGACCACTAAAAAAGACTTAAGCTTACATTTTATTTGTAAGAGCTCTCGAATGAGAATATTCGAAATTTTCATATCAATTTAGCTTGGGTCTACAGAATCGACTTTCAAATGGCTTGATTATTGAAGTAAGTGCAATATTTAAATTTTTGTTTTAATCGGAGCTTGGCAGAAACAATAGAAGATATTAATAAAAAAAAAATCATTTCAACTTTAAAATTTGTCTTAGAATTTGAGATAAAAATTGAAATAACAAGAAAAAACACGAACATCGTATTTTGTTAGGTGGGAGGAAGAAGGAGAGAGGAAGAAGGAGAGAGGAAGAAGGAGGGAGGTTGAAGGAGGGAGGAAGAAAAAGGGAGGAAGAAGGAGGGAGGAAGAAGGAGGGAGGAAGAAGGAGGGAGGAAGAAGGAGGGAGGAAGAAGGAGAGAGGAAGAAGGAGGGAGGAACAAGGAGGGAGGAAGAAGGAGGGAGGAAGAAGGAGGGTGGAAGAAGAAGGGAGGAAGAAGGAGGGAGGAAGAAGGAGGGAAGAAGAAGGAGGGAGGAAGAAGGAGTGAGGAAGAAGGAGGGAGGAAGAAGGAGGGAGGAAGAAAGAGTGAGGAAGAAGGAGGGTGGAAGAAGGAGGGTGGAAGAAGGAGGGAGGAAGAAGGAGGGAGGAAGAACGAGGGAGGAAGAAGGAGGGAGGAAGAAGGAGGGAAGTAGAAGGAGGGAGGAAGAAGAAGGGAAAAGTAGTTATGGCCGTTTGCTTTAATTTTGCAAGGGCCATAATAATCGGAGAAAATATTTTAAGCGAGCTTATTCCAAATGTGCGCTGTACGACAGATAACAGAACTTCCTCTGTAATCCGCAGTGCGGTGGTACACCGTGTCTACGAGGAAGGAGTGAGTTCTGCTTGCTGTTCGTGCAGTTCTGGTGGCGGCAACAGCTTGCGCATCTCAGCCGAACATCTACCGTAGAAGTAACGGCAAAAAAAGAGAGGCGTAAGCCACGTGTCGATGATTTTCCAAGGAGTCAATAGAGCTGGAAACTCTACTGTCTCCTATTAGCCTTACCGCTCCATGTTGGATATGGTCCAGGAGCTCCAGTTGCGTTCGTGAAGCTCCAGCCCATTGGTGCGAATTAAACGTATGTATACCATATAGGTGGTGTAGATCATGCGGCGATCAGTGCGAGTGAAATATTTTTTACACCGCCTAAGAAAGCCTCTCGGCTTCACTGCTTCTTTCGATACGCGTGTTTAAAAAATGTGTTTATTCCAACGAACATCACAGTGGATGGACATGCCCGGAACATCAAGAGTAGCTGTCTCCGTAACAGCTACCCGACCCATATCGATGGGGGTTAACTGGGGGTTGGGAAACTCGTTTGTGAGATAACACACATTTTTGGATCTTAAACGCATTGAACTCAACTCTATTCGTAAGACCCCACTCGGTGACTGACTGGAGATCTTTATTGAGTGAGTCATTCATGACGTGCCTTTTCCTCTCGATCTCCAAAGAGTTACGGCGTTTTGAACAGGCATATGAATGAGAAATGGTGCTGTCATCTGCCAGCGAGTAAGTGGGATTCTTCGCTAATGACAGAAGGTCATTAATGAAGACAAGAAAAAGGGTAGGAGAGAGAACGAATCCTGTGGTACTCCAGCATTAATGGCAAGATCTTCCGAAACAACTCCGATGCCGTCTATCGCAACATGGATAGAGCGCCCGCTTAGAAAGTTCGTGAGCCATCGTGTGAAGTTACTCTCGACCCCATGCGCAATCAGTTATGACACCAGTGCTTTATGCCACACTCTGTCAAACACCTTTGAAATATCCTATGAAATATTTCTGGATTTAGAAAAAATTAAGGAACGAGCTCCAGTTTAAAATTAAAAATTATAATGAAATTATATGTAGCATTGCTACCTGTACCACTGTTACTCCCTGGATGAATACCTTGTCTCTTGTTTCTTTTTTAAGAGCTTTGCGAGGAGATTTATTAACTATTGAACCACCTGCTTAATTTTAAGCAAGCTTGGAATCAAACAAACAGTAACTTATCACGGCTCTTAAGATAGCCGCTTAAAACTTGTTCTTTCATTAGGAACTGAACAGATTGTATTTACAATAAGATAGATTTCATAGATTGCTGTGTTCCGATCGGGTTGGACTCGAAGGGGGGACACGGCAGAAGGGACTATCAACTAGCAACTTATGGATTCTTAGCATAAAAACTTTAGAGGCTTCAGAAGAATCTATCATTTTTAACTCTCTATTCTGTTCGGTTCTTAAAATCTTATTCTAATTAGAACTTAACCATAGATGGATACAGATATTTACAGAAAATTTAATAATTACAGTTAGAGGTCAGAAGAAGAAGTCAGAGACTAACTTTTTTTTTTTTTTAGATATTTAAAGTTACTCTGTAGAGAGCCTAACTTTGCAATCACATTTTGAATTGTGATTTTTGTAGGTATTTGAATTAAATTAGAGAAAATATTCTGTTAGAGCTTTACTCTGAATTCATGTTTTGAGTTGACGTTTTGTTTAGAAACTTGAATTAAATGTAAGAAAGTTCGAAGTGGCTCGCTGTGGCGTAGTGGTAGTGAGTTGGATTGCTACGCAGAGTGTCCGGGGTTCGAATCTCGGCACAGGCAAAATCAAAAAGTAGAAAAAATAATTTTTCTACACGGCACCACCTCTTCGCAGGCAATGGCAAACCTACAAGAGTAAAAATTGCCTATGAAAAGCTTTTCACTTCGCCGTTCGGATTCAGCATTAAACTGTCGGCCCCTTCCATTCATGTACAAATATAACACGCACAACATGAATGCATGCGAAAAGCGAAAAGCTCGGCCTAGGTCCTCCATGGGCTGTTGTGCCATTAAAAGTAAAGTAAAGTAAGTTCGAAGTGGCTTGGACAAAGCCAAAGAATTTACACAAAAACCATTGAAGCAAAGTTGAAAGTAAATCCCCGCTTCAAAATTAATCTCCTTCTTTTAGAATTTAATTGAAATCACAATGACATACAATGTTTTTAAGACTTAGTTTTTCAAACTAACTAACTATGTTTCAGCGATCCCAGAAATTTGCTCTATGCTGAAACCAAATGTTAAAATAGTCGTTGTTGGAGATTTCAATTTGCCTGATGTTGCTTGAGATGCCTTCCCCGATGATCCTTTTATACTACTACCTACTTGTAAAAATTATAACTGCATTGATACTACTGTGGGCAAAAGTTAGTAAGACTTTTTAATTTAAATTTCGCGCGGAAACCCACTCATCAAAATATTATTTTTTTAAGGTTGGTATGACTGTCGGTGACATCTGTGCCAAATGTCACATCAAAATAATCATTAGTGTTTAGTATACGCTTGTCTTTCTGAAGTACAAAAAGTGCATTCGGCGATTTTCACAATGAGTGAAATTATTCAACAAAGAAGTTCCATTAAATTTTGTGTGCGGAATCAAACTTCTGGTGCCGAAACGTTCAGAATGTTGCAAAAGGCCTTCCGTGATAATTGTATGTCGCGAGCAAGTGTTTTTGATTGATACAAATTGTTCAAAGATGGTCAAGAACGCGTTGACGACGAACCACGTCCAGGACGGCCATCAACATCACCGTTTTGAGTCAATTGAAGACATTAAACATAAACATTGGCACAAGTGTATTTGGGCCGGGGGGGATTACTTTGAAGGGGACGAAATATATTTGGAAGAATGAATAAAAAAATTTGAAATTATGAACAAAGTCTTACTAACTTTTGCCCACAGTAGTAAACACATGTATAAATAAAGCCAAAGGTGTCTTAGATTTTATTAAGAGATGGTCAAAGGAATTTACTTACTTTACTTTTAATGGCACAACAACCCATGGAGGGCCTAGGCCGAGCTTTTCGCATCCACTCATATTGTGCGTGTTATATTTGTACATGAATGGAAGTGACCTACAGTTTAATGCCGAATCCGAACGGCGAAGTGAAAAGCTTTTCATGGGCAATTTTTACTCTTGTAGGTTTGCCATTGCCAGACAAGAGTTAGTGGTGGTGCCATGTACAAAAATTATTTTTTTTACTTTTATTTTTTATTTTTCCTGTGCCGAGATTCGAACCCCGGACACTCTGCGTAGCAGTCCAACGCACTACCCACTACACCACAGCGACCACTTATTTATTTAATGATCCTTATATTACTAAAATGTTATATATTTCACTTGTCCGACCGATTTTAGAGAATGCTTCGATTGTTTGGTGTCAGCGATACAGTTGTCACATTAATAATAACCATAACGTGGAATCTGTTCAAAAACAGTTTCTTTTATTTGCTTTACGAAATTTGAACTGGAACCCCTTAACGAAGCTTCCTCCCCTTATAAAGATCGTTTAAAATTACTCAATTTGCCTTCACTTGAAAGCCGGAGAGTTATGTTGAATGTATGTTTTATGTTTAAATTGTTGATGGATGGACAGACTCTCCATATCTATTAAATGAGCTGTGCATTGGTGTTCCTTGTCGCGTTTCTAGAAACCTCATACCTGTCAAGTTAAGTCTCTGTAAAACAAACTATGCACTGTTTGATGCTGTGTGTTGTATGTGCAATGATTTCAATAATCTTTATGTGCTAATAGATTTTTGTATCCCCGTTAATACCTTTAAACAATCTTTGTTATCTCATTTAAATTAATACTAACTAATATGTTCCACGCAGCTGTTGATAAACCAAATCTGTAGCTGCTATTGACGTTTCCACTTGATTCGTGAAAAGCATCGCAGTCCGGACTGTGGTTGTTTTGGTCAACAGGTCCGTGCGCGCGAGTTATTTCTTCTGTGTGTTAACAGAAAATTGAACTTCAAAGTGTAATAGGTTATTTATTATGACCGAACTGGTTGAATATGGTCTTCAGACTAATTTTACAAATATTTTTAATTAATAAAAAGAATTACAAAAAATGCTTAACCTATCGAAAATGCATAGCAATGAATTGCTCAATACTGATGACTCGGCATTTAGTGTGACCTAAATATCGGGTAACCGGCACTTTAGCATTGCTTTGCATTTCCGTATTTATTGACCAAGCAAATCAATATTTCTCAATCGTTTACAAATTGGAAATATTTACTTGCTTTTGGTATTTTGCAACCAGGTCTTTTAATTGAGATTCGTAAACTAGAGCTTCTGGCGTTAGTCGCGCGTTACGGATGCGCCCACCACGGGGTCGTATAGGGTGGGTTAAGGGTACGCTAAGATACGTCAAAAAAAAAAACAAAAAAACCTCCTTTATGAACTTAGAAGAAATCAGTGATATGTCAAAATTGTATCACTTTGTAATAGTAAGAAATTTATTTAAAATCCGCTGAACGATGCAGTTCTGAAGAGCAGAAGAGCATTTTTATAAGGACCACAACCTTGTTCTAACTTTTCTTAGAGAAATTCCGGTTTCTGAGGTATTTAATAATATCGCTACTTAGTTACAAGATTGTCATAACTCAAAAAACAAAAAAACAAAAAAAAACAAATTAATAAATAAATTTTGAGAAAAACGCATTTTAACTTTTCATTTTACCTTTGGTAAGAACAAATACTTTTCTCACGTAATGAACTCTTCCTAAGATATGATTATGATTTTTTTTCCACACAAGATAAAGCACTAAATAATGGCTACTTTTTTGTTTACTTAACTTGAATTGTTTTTGTTTTTATTTATGACTCTCTTCCAGCAAACGAGTGATATTTCGTTAAGATTTTCGCTTTAGAAAATCATCCACCTATTTTTATTAAATATTTTTTAACCTCGAGTTAGTGAAAATAAATAATTATTGCATATTTTTTATTTTAGATTCCAAAATGTTGAGAGTTCCTGAAAAATGTTGCCAATTTAGCGATTCTCATAGTTGTTTATTAATTAAACTCCAGTAATTGTTTAAAGGGGCCGCTGTGGCGTAGTGGTAGTGCGTTGGACTGCTACGCAGAGTGTCCGGGGTTCGAATCTCGGCACAGGCGAAATCAATAAGTAGAAAAAATAATTTTTCTACGCGGCACCACCTCTTGGCAGGCAATGGCAAACCTACAAGAGTAAAAATTGCCTATGAAAAGCTTTTAAATTCGCCGTTTGGATTCGGCATTAAACTGTAGGTCCCTTCCATTCATGTACAAACATAACACGCTCAACGTGAGTGGATGCGAAAAGCGAAAAGCTCGGCCTAGGCTCTCCAAGGGCTGTTGTGCCATTAAAAGTAAAGTAATTGTTTAAAAACTTTCAATATTTTGGGATTTGTAATAAAAAATATGCAATAAGTTTATATTTTTCCTAACTCGAGTTTAGCTGTTATTCCTTCTGGCCATAGATATATTCCTTCGGGATAGATATATGGGTTTTCAAAAATTATTCTGTTTTGTTTACTTTTCGATTTGTACAAATTTTGGGGACAATTTTATCAACTTCTGAGAAATCTGAGGTGAACCGTGTAAAGTAAATGGATTTGGATTGTGATCCAGAACTTTTGAGAAAGTTGCTTTTTTCTCACAGTATGTACGTATAGATTTAAAAGTTATAAACTATTTTAAAAAAAAAAAAAACATTTAAATCGTGATTTAATTTTTTTAAATCCACCTGTAATATTGAAGTTTTCCTCTTTGAATAAAATAATTGAGCGAAATAGTATCAAATCAAAAATAAATTCAGCGGACATATTTGGCAAACATTATTTGCTTAAAAATATTTCTCAAAACCCATGATTACAAGTTCCTTAAGTTCTTGAGATCTAAATACTTATGTATATGTTTTTTAAATCATTGATTCTATCCTTCATTATCTATACTTAATTATTTGAGATTCTTGAAACATATTTGAACTGTTTTTGAGCTTATCAAATCCAGGAAGGTGGTGTAACCTTTGAATTTATAAAATGTTTTATTAATACTGAATTATATAATACAAATATTTTTAGAAAAAAAAAAATATATAAAATTTTTCCTTAAATGTGTTTATAAAAATTGAATAATCAAACTCAAAATTAGCCCCTAATCCTGCTATAAATATAGTTAATCCTGATAATAAAAGTAATAACTGACCTATTCAAGATCCCACAAGTAATAAATTAAATCGAATTAACAAATAAATACCAGCTGTTACAAGAGTTGAAGAATGAACAAGAGCTGAAACAGGTGTTGGAGCTTCTTCTTCTGTTCTATTTACTTTGGATATGCACAAATTTTGGGGCTAATTTTATCAACTTCTTAGCAATCTGAATCAGTTGTAATCCATTTACTTTTTATGTAACAATCACCGGATAACAAACATTTTATAAATATTTATATAACACAATAATTTGATCAGAAAATCTAACTAATAAAAATTTGTAAAATAGAAACAGAAAGTTAATCGAAAACAAACAGGTCTACATTGGTTCTACACATAAACCATCATTTATTTATTCCAGAATAATGAACTGGTCTCTTCAGCTCTCTCACGATTTCTTCTGTTCTAAGTTAAAATCTCTTTGATTTATCTAATCATTTGAATACTTTCTTCAGATGCAGAACTTTTTTGTGCCTCATTTAAAATTTTACTAATTTTATTTTAAATCATTTAAGTTTCCAGGTTTTTAAGTTGCCACTGATTCCAAATGAGCTTCACAAATATAAAATAAAAACAAAAACCTAAATGTGTTAAAAACACAAGTCACAGATAGTGTTTTCAAATTTATTAACACAAGTTTTTAAATATTTATAAGTAATCAATAAATAAGATTCAAAAAAAAAAAAAAAAAAAAACTTTGCGATTTCGAATAAAACCTAATTTACACTGTTCAAAATATATGTACATAAATCTCCGCCATTCACTCACCCGCAAATTGGCTGCTGAAATGCTGCTGAAAAGGTCCACGGAATTCGTGCGGTGTACTGAAACCCGGCGGCAAGAAGCCACGTAAATAAGCTGCAGCTGCCAGTGTTGTCATATGATGATGGTGAGCGGCATTCAATTGGCCAGCATGATCTGCATAGCCGGTGGCAGCATAAAAATTCGCTGGATTAAAAACGGGTAACTGACAGTGAGCAGCGGCAGCGGCAGCAGCAGCAGCAGCGGCTGCCGCTGCCGATAAATGCTTAACATCGGGTGAGATCGAACGTGAATCACGTGAGGATGGGTGGCCATCACCAGTAGCAGCAGCAGCAGTACCACCACCACTACGACCGCCGCCGCCGCCGCCACCGCCACCGCCGCCACCACTACTACCACCACCGTGAGATGAGGCGGGTGACATTGGTGCATTTGTACAATCGGTGGGTGTGGCAGCGGTGGGTGGTGAAGAGGTGCTAAGACGTGAATTATGCTGTTGCATTTGCTGTTGAATTTGCTGTTGCTGATGCTGCAGGTGCAGTGTTTGCTGCTGCTGCTGTTGTTGTTGCAGCGGTAATGGTTGCTGCTGATGGTGTTGCTGTTGTTGTTGTTGTTGTTGCTGTTGCTGTTGATGATGATGATTTAATTGAGCCTGTTGATAACTAGCTGCTGCAGCCGCCGCCGAACCAACACCCAAACCAAGTATCTCCTGGATGGCGAATGGTGTGCGCATTTTCGTAGCTTGCATTGTTTTGCCGTCGGTAAAATACTGTGAGTTGAAGTTTAGTGTAAAAATTTGATTCGTTCCAGGAATGGGATTTCTTTTTATTTATGAATTTTTTTCCAAATTATTTTGCAATAAATTTAAAATAATTACTTTGTTTTTTATTTTATTTCAATTTTATTTGTTTTGTTTTTCCCACTAAACTTTTAGCGTTTTTGAGTAATTTTTTTTCGATCATGGATTCTAGCAGAAAGTTTTCGTCATTTTGCTTATGTCCTCTTAAGGAAAACTTGATTTTCTCTTAATTTCGATTTCTTTTGCGTAAATTTGTTGCATACTTTTAGGTGTGATTGAGTTATTTTAATTTTTTTTTTAATGTTTGATATATTATTTCTCTGTTATTTCACAGTTTTTGTGCTACTTTTACACAGTTTCATTCATTTTATTTTGTGTTTTTCTCATCATTAAAATAGTAAAGCCTTCCTCCTTTAAGCGTGTCAGGTATTTCCTTGGCTTTGTTGTCTCAGCCCCTCTTTTGAATGTCTGACTTTATATTTAAAATGGAAGTTTTTAAAAATTATTTATTATTATTAATAATAATAATAATAAATTTAGGTGTTGTACAAAATGGAAATTTTCTTTTTATGAATCAACCGGTTTTTTGGTTTCCAGGAATTAATTTTTATTTTATGAAAATTATTTTTCTGTTTAATTTTTTATTAAATATTTTTGTGAGCATTAGTTTCCTTATATTGCACTTTAATTACTTTATGTATTGTATAACCGCTGAAGAAAATCGTAAAAACAAAAAACAAAATCAGAAAAAGCCTCTTCAAACCAAAGTCATTCAACTCAATTTTGCACACCACCACAAAAAGAAGACAATAAACTTTTTCTCACACAATGTTAATTGTTTTGTTTGCGGGGGTGTGCGCAGTCAATAAAGGTCATTAATAAACTGAGAGATTATTGAAGAGATTTTCAAGTATTTCCATTAAAACTTTGTATCTTTTTCCACTTCAATTTAACACTTTTAAACGAGCAATTATTTAATTTTGACAATTTTGGAAAATTCCTTAGACACCGCGCGGCGACAACACCCCAAATAAAAATGAAACTTTATAATTCAACGATTTTCTACACAATCTGTTCATTTACTCGTGTGCCTGAGTGTGGCTGGGTGTGTGTGTGTGTGTGTGTGTGTGCGTGTGTGTTTCTTTGCTTTCCTTATTTCTCACTACATGCCACACGTGCTGCGTATCTCTTGCGTGTGTGAAGTGTGAAGGTGTTGCAAGAATCTGTCGACTCGATTCGATTCGATTCCGTTTTGCGTTTTGCCTCTTGCTACGTTGCAACGTGAACCAAGTATCAAATGGAACTGATTCGCGTCGTCAGTGTAAATACAGCAGCAACTCTGTGTATTGAATGTATGAATTATTGTATCTTACAGTTAGCTTCTGCTTACGCCATCTTTTCAGCCCCATCATACACGTTGGCATGAGTGAAATAGCTGCTAGTGTATGCATGCCTTTTCGGTTTAGCACTCGTGAAACGTTCTCATATAACACAAAATAATTTCCAATTTTAAGGGGTATTTTTATTCCAACTAAACACTTGCATAGAGAAAGAGTACGTAGTGAGTGTTGTATCATAACAGTGCAGATGAAATAAGCGCTTTTACTCCAACCATGAGCGCTTGCTATTTCATTCTTGCTTATGTAATTGAAATAAGTTGCTTTCATTTCAGCATGGAAAGTCACACGTACAGTGTAGATGTAAATATGATACTCACGCGCATCTGTGAGATATACAAATCGGTGTAATGGCACATGTGTGTGTGGCACTGTGTTTTGGTGCGTATTTGAAAAATACACGCATTTAATTACATTTGGCTTTCACGGGCGGCATGTCGTCATTGTCTTTTCATTACTCGCATCTTACGCGCATTTTTAATTCACAGCTGATCTTTTAACTTTTTAGTTGGGAGAAGAAATTGCTCATGTATTTTATTTTAAGTAATTCGAAAATTTAGTTGTACCTAGTAATTATCTGGTAGTAATTTTCGTACCCTAAGTACCTAATCCTAATCTGTTATGAAGCTCATTTACTCCATTTCTTTGTTCTTCTCCTTCTCCTTTTCCCAGCTTCACTTCCCTTCCCCCCACAACCCCTCAGTAATTCACCGATTTTGGTAGTTGTCATGAGAATTGCTTGCTGGCTGTTGTTGTTCGATTTTGTGTATATGTAATTTTTCCAATTCCCCTGCAATTGTTCTTGAGCTTCTGCTGCATACTCGTATTTCGATTTGCGTTGTGCTGCTATTGTTTTTGCTATTTTGGTTGTTGTTGTTTTCGTTTTCGTCTAGGAAACATGTTAATTAAGAAAATTTCACTTTGCTCCTGCCAATTAGAGTTCATTTTATCGATTAGCTTTTCGTTGGATGTAGGGTGTAAGTGTAAGTGTGTGTATTTGTATGTATGTATGTAGGTATTTATGTACATACATACATATGTTCTTAGAAGAGTTAGTGAAAGTTTTGCTCGTTTAACAATAAGCTTTTAACTTACCTATAAAAATAGGCCAGTCCGATTTTCGGATTAACCGAGGTTAGATTTTAATTTTTAAAACTCATTCAAATCATAGCTTTTAATGTTAAATAAAACTAGAATATAATTAGAAAATAAAAAAGGTAGTTTCTAAATATATAGAAACTTTTTATTTCTCATATTAAATTGGCTACAACGAACGCTAATGCCAAAAGAATAAGCACATTCATACTTAGAGCAGGCAAATCATGTCGTTTCGAAACCCCCCACGGTTCCTCATCAGTATTCTTTGGAGTAGATCCTTTATTTGAAAAATCCTTATAGGTGAAAAATATTGTAAAGTAAATGAGGATTACAAGAAAATATTGCCACTAAATAATATTAATGAAAGGAGCTTCCACAAGTGTTTCATTACTTGTGGTCGTTTCGAAAACCGCCACAGTACCCCACAGTGATCTTTGTGATAGATTCTTTATTTCAGAAATAAGTTCTAGACCTACCTCAACTATTCCATTCATTGTAGTCGGATCCTTTGCTTCGAAAATCCCACTATCGTTTACGAAAAGCTCGATTTATTCCTCCGAAAATCCCAATTAAATATTAAATATTATAATATAAAAAAATATTTGAAAATCTATAAAAAAAAAAAATTAAAATTGTGTGAGTCAGTGGGACGTCCTACAGAAGTTTACTTCTTCAGAACGTTCGCATTTTCGGTTTTCAGGTTAGGTTTAGTAATCTTGTAAAAACCAGAGTCTATCGCAAACGAACATATTTTCAAATTGTCTTGTATAGTTCAGTTTGATGATTCTCTGATTCCAGGTGTGCTACATCTGGATTAACTTCATTTCGATCATTTGCATTTCCAATACATGCAACGCCCTCAGCAAAATCATCATCCCCATCAAAATATTCATACTCAAAGCATACGAGTTTATTTGCTACATCATTATAATTATAATCTTACCATAATCATCATTATAATAATAATCATCATCATCGTAAAAATATTCAAGTTGTATGATCTGAACACTTGGAAAATTCACCACTTGCCGGTCTGAGAACTCGCGAAAGTTATGAGGTTTACTAGAAACTTGGCAAATCTCGTCTATGTTTCGTTGTGCTGATGCGAGTTGTTTTCTCTCCACAAACGAAATATTTTCAGTCAAATTTTCAAGTAAATCTTCTGCCCTTTTTTCTTTCTTTCGTTAAGCAGCTGGGAATTCGGCCATCTCAATGACTGACTGTTGCTGTATAATCTGATGACCTCCGTCGGGACTCAATGAGATAAGAGTTAATGCATTTATTTGCTCTAATGAAGTCATTTTCCATTCATGCTGTCTCTCCGCATTAGTTTTTGCGAGTTGTTTTTCAATGAAATTCGGTTTCTGTTGTGACTCAAGTTGCTTGCGAAATCTACACTCTGGCGATCGCTCGGTACTGGGTTTTTCGTTTTTTTTACGAAAGCAGAATCTGAATTTTATTGGGCATCCATTTGTCTACAAAGTTTACATTCTTGCTATCTCTCAACCGCGGTTTTTGCTGGAGATTTTATTGTAAAACAATCGCCGTTTGTGTGGGCCTTGCGATCTTTTTTGTTCAGTCTGTACTCACTCATTCTTTCAGCTCTAGCAATTTCTAACGATTTTTGTTTGAAATGTAAAATATTTGTTTGAAATGTAAAATTTTACAATAAACTGATGAACAGCGCCGTCTATCAATCGAGTATGATTCACTCGATTGATAGAGGGTGCTGATTCATAATCTATTGATAGGGGGGCATAGTGAATGCATATGTATTTATAATAATATTTCACAAGATACTTTTGCGTTTTTTTCAGTCTATACTCGCTCATTCTTTTAGCTCTCGAAATTTCTGGCGATTTTTGTTTGAAATGTAAAATTTTACTAGAAATTGATGGGCAGCGTCCTCTATCAATCAAGTTTGAATCATATGCGCCCGCTATCAATAGATTGAAGGATATAAGTCTCCTCGATAGATTGAAAGAGGGAGCTGATTCGCGTATGATTCAAACTTGATTGATAGTGGAAGCTGCCTATCAATTTCTAGTAAAATTTTACATCGCAAACAAAAATCGTTCGAAATTTAATATGCGCATAGTGGATTCATACATGCTATCCATGATTTATGTGTATATACATATGCATTCTCATTTTTTTCATACTTGATTGATAGAGGGCGCTACCACTGATTTCCGTGGCAATTTCCGTTTTGCAACGATCAACGATCCCCTCGTAAATATAAAAACGATTCTAAAGAAGTAAACTTCGAAAACTTAAGTTACCTTAAAGCTAAGGTTAATTTTAAATTGAAAAAAGCAAAAAAAAATAAAATTATTATTTAATTTTAAATACAGAAATTCAGTGTACGGAGGTCATAGGTCTCATTCGAGGTCTCTTCGCCGAATCTATTTCTCTATTTTTTTCTTTAACATCAGTAATGGCTAAACAAATTTTTGTGTGTTTTATATAGAGCAAATCAGTGTAAGGAGCCTTATAGCCAGGTATACTTATAGGCCTCAAGTTCTCTTCTTCGAATTTACCCATTTCTCGTCTTTCTTCATCAGCATTAGAGTGCAGTAACGATGAAATAAATTTATATAAATTCAATTTTGGAAATAATTTCACTTTATTAAGAGATACCGTGTGATAATGATACACGGTTACAATTGATAATTAATTTTTAAAAATAATTTAGTTTCCTACTGGTTTTATTAATTACTATTTTTTTTTTATATATATTTAAGGCTCTTAAAAGAATGAGTGACATGTTGATGAATTCTTTTTGTGACTGAACAAAGTACGTATACGGGTGTTTTTTTTTGGAAGTGTGGTTTTCAAGAAGAAATAAAACGCATATAATTAAATGTTATTGCCAAGAATTTAGCTTTATTATAAAGAAAAGGATTTCCCATTATGTTTTAAAAACGAATTCGGACAAGTGGCCGCCACGGCTGGTTCGAATAAATTCCAGCCGAGAGGCCTAATTTTCGACCACTTTTTGCAGCAATTGGGGCCGTACTACTGTGGGCAAAAGTTAGTAAGACTTTGTTCATAATTTCAAATTTTTTTATTCATTCTTCCAAATTTATTTCGTCCCCTTCAAAGTAATTCCCCCCTCCCCCGGCCCCAATACACTTGTGCCAACGTTTTTTCCAATTCTCGAAACAGTTGATAAAGTCAATTTCCGGAATAGCCTTCAATGCGCTTAGCGATTCATGTTTAATGTCTTCAATTGACTCAAAACGGTGTCCACGAAGCGGTTCTTTGAGTTTAGAAAATAGCCAAAAGTCACACGGTGCTAAGTCAGGCGAATAGGGTGGTTGCGGAACGATATCAGTCGAATTGTTGGCAAAATGGTCTCGTAAAACCCATGCAGTGATTTTGGAACCAATCGTGCATTCACTCTTCTTAGGCCCAAATGATGTTCTAAAATGGTTTCCACTGATCCTTCCGATATTCCAACGATGCCAGTAAGGTCTCTGACTGTTAATCGTCGATTCTCGAGCACCAATTCCTTGATTTTATTGACGTGTTGATCATCAGTTGATGTTGATGGCCGTCCTTGACGTGGTTCGTCGTCAACGCGTTCTCGACCTCGACCATCTTTGAACAATTTGTACCAATCAAAAACACTTGCTCGCGACATAAAATTATCACCGAAGGCCTTTTGCAACATTCTGAACGTTTCGGCACCAGAAATTTGATTCCGCACACAAAATTTAATGGAACTTCTTTGTTGAATAATTTCACTCATTGTGAAAATCTCCGAATGCACTTTTTGTACTTCAGAAAGACAAGCGTATACTAAACACTAATGATTATTTTGATGTGACATTTGGCACAGATGTCACCGACAGTCATACCAACCTTAAAAAAATAATATTTTGATGAGTGGGTTTCTGCGCGAAATTTAAATTAAAAAGTCTTACTACTTTTTGCCCACAGTAGTATAACAGTAATAACGCGCCGAATATTCTCTTCCAAAGCGTCAATCGTCTCGGGCTTATCTGCGTAGAGAAGTGACTTCACATAACACCACCAAAAATAGTCCAGCGGTGTTAAATCGCACGATCTTGGAGGCCACGCTCACCAAAAGTTTCCTTCAATAAATTGATTGTTTCATTGGCTGTATGTAATGTAGCGCCGTCTTATTGGAACCAAAGGTCATCCACATCAACATCCTCCAATTCATAATTCAGGCACGAAAAAGTCATTGGCTCTATAGCGTTTCCGGCTTCATCTTTGAAGAAATATGGACCAATGATTCCCTCTGCCCATAGAGCACACCAAACAGTGACTTTTTGAGGATGTAACGGCGTCTCAACAATGGCTTGTGGATTATGATCACTCCAAATGTGAAAATTTTGTCTATTAACGTACCCATTTAACCAAAAGTGAGCTTCATCGCTGAACAAAATTTTCTTGTGAAAATCGGGATCGGTGGCCATCTCGTTTTGGGCCCATTCACCGAACGTGCGACTCGCTTGATGGTTGTTCGGCTTCAATTCTTGCACGAGTTGGATTTTGTAAGATCGCGAACCAAGATTGTTCCGCAAAATCTTCCATAAAGTGGATGGGTACAGCTGCAATTATTGCGCGCGATGGCGGATGGACTCATTTGGGTCTTCTTCGATATTCTGCTCCACAGCAGCAACAGCGTCTTCGGTGCGCACTGTACGGCATCTCTGAGGATGCGCATTATCCACTAGAGTAAACGTGGTGCGAAACCGATCCATGGTTGACCGAATTACCGATTCTGCTGGGCGATTATGTCGACCGAATATTGGACGCAGTGGAAGTTATATATAAGGCAACTTCGGATAAAGCTGAGCTGCCAACTTTAGCTCATAAATCAATATTTTAAGCAGAAATAAGATACTTTTGTTTTGACCAATTTGATTTAATTGTAAATTGCTTAGTTACATTATTTTAATAGGTCAATAACATGTTATATTTCAAGGTAACTCAGCAAATCAAAGGTGTAGGGTAAATTTAAGTTGCATATAATATTTAATAAAGATTTGGAAATCAAGCAGAATGGTTTTTTGTTTTTCCTTTTAATTATTAAGTCGCGCGATGCGTCGCGCAAACCGTACCATTATTCATTATGAAATGGCAAACCAAACTGAGCATAAATCAAGTGACAGCTGTCAAAAAGACCAACTCCGAAAAAAGTATTGCCAGATTGAAAACCACACTTCAAAAAAAAAAAAAACACCCTTTACATGTATGTATGTAGTAAGTATTATGCATTTTTATATGCAAAAGTGTAGACTTCCTATAATGGAATGAATGGTAAAAAGGAATTCACATTTATGGTATAATGACAAAATAAAAAACAACAACAAAAGAAACAGCGGCAACGAGACTAACAAGTTTTCACTTCAAATACAAAGTAAATCCTTTTAACTGTTTTGCCTTTGTACTGTTTTAATAACTCATGATAATGTTTTCCACTTAAGCGTTCTATGTTTTGATTTTTTTACTTATGAGTATTTAGATAAAAAATTTGTTATTAAAAAGAATATGAAACATGGAAGTTTTTCTTTTTAAATTAATAAAGTAGAGATGCGTACGTAAGGAATAACTCAAATATCTTTTGATTTCCGCAAGACGAGCATTAAAAGTTTCCTAAGTACCAAATGATTTCCTATGTAATATTTGAAATCATTCGGACCTTGTTAGATAAAATGATCGCGTCTCGCACACGTAATTTGATTCGTCACAGCTACATTTGTGCTCTTGAGCTGCTACATTTGAGCGGAAACATTTTTGACAACCTTCGATTGTGAAAGTAGAAATTACTAGGAAAAAACAAAAGAAATATGGATTATTAAAAGCGTAAATGTGATGAATGGAGTCGTAAACTTATTATTACAATAATTTATATTTGTAGGAAATTCAATTTCACATAATTTATTCCTTTTGCCCGGTCGGCAGTTGTGAACTGTCAAATTATAATTGAATAGTTTTAACATTTGTCAACCGATTAAGTTGAGTAAACATGTTTTTAAAACGTCATTTCAGTACCATTTTAACCACGAATCGTTTCGCAAAAAAAAGACTCCGTAATAGTGACATGTACATTGAAAATACATAGTCGTTCAGTGGTGTTAACTCAACGTACATATCGTCCAAAATATCGTGGCCAACAAGCACCGTCCGACAACACTGTTCATCGTTTGGTGTCGAATTTTCTTGTGCACGGGGCAGTAGGAGATCGTCGACCAGCCGCTCATCAACGACCAAGACGTTCCAATAAACTGCGGTACGCGGTAAGAGAAAGTGTTGCCGAAAACCACCTGCGTCGCATCGTCACCGCGCTCATCATTTTGGCGTTAGCGGAATCTCCGAGCGGTGCATTTTGAACGCTGATTTGCATTTGTTTCCATATAAAGTGCAATTGACTAAAAGAATATTGCCGACAGACAGTTCAAGTCGTCGCTTGGAAAACAGTCTCTCGAATAGTTGACACTGAATCTGATTTTAGGAAGGAAATTTTGATGAATGACGAGCCCATTTCACAATCTCTGGCGCCGTTAAGAAGCAAAATTGCAGCATTTGGGGAACGGAAAATTTACACGAAATCCATGAAACACGAAATCCATTGCATGACCAAAAAGCGACTGTTTGGGCCGGTGTTTGCGCCAAAACCATCATTGAGACATTTTTCTTCAGAGAAGGCGAAGCGGTCGATGGAAATCGATATTGGTGGATTTGGGCTCATTATGACTGCCCACAAATGTGTGAAAAAGGTCTGGACGGTTATTGATTTCAACAATAGCCAAATCTGTAGCTACTATTAACGTATTAACCACCTGATTCGCGAAAAGCATCGCAGTCCAGACTGTGATTGTTTCGGTCACCGGTCCGTGTTCGCGCAATAAGGATGCGCCCCATGGTCGTAAAGGGTCGGCTGGGATTAGTCGTAAAAAAAGTGGGTGCGCCATGCCACACTGCTAAATCAAACAATGCAGTTTATGCAACGAAAATTCCCTGGACGTGTGATGTCAAAAATTGGAGACATTGACTGGCCACCCAGATCTCCAGATTGACCCCTACGGACTTCTTTTTGAGGGGTTATTTGAAAAGCAAAGGGTTAGCCAGCAGCAAGCCTTAGACCATTCACGAGTTCAAGGCAAGCATTCGTGCCGAAATCGTCGCTACATCGCCCGAGATGCTCGAAAAAGTAAGGGAAAACAAAGGAAAAAGAGCACATTTTGGTTAGGTCAATAACGGCGGCCACTGGATTGTTGTTGTATTCAAAAACTAGTCCAAATAATTGTTAAAGGACCAAGTTAAATAAAAATACCTCATATATGAAAGTGGGGGTTCTTTTTGTAGATTATGTGCTAGTCTCTATTTTGCATAGAAATGTTATTGCATAAGTATTTAATCATTTCCAATGTAGTCTAATTCAATTTTGAATTTTTTATATGTCTCACCTTTTTTTCACATCGAAAATGTGCAACGAAAAAGTGAAATCTTCTATGGCAAATCACGTGTGTTTTTCTATGTAGAAAAAAAGAAAATATGGTAAAAAGAAAATATTAAATACGAGAAAGGAAATTGCCAACCAATAAATTTAATACGCAACTTTTTTCATTTTCTTTTTTCACATTTGAATTTGAAATGTTTGAATTTGGCGCGTCGCGTCGTTTGTCAAATCAAATGGTGAAATGATTGCATTCTTGTGTCAAAAAGAGTGGGAAAACCTAAAAATATCTACATACATACATATTTTATGTGATTGCGAGTGTGTATGTATGCGTGCTTTGTATATGCATGAGAAGTAAAAATGCCACTTGTATGCAAATGATGCATAAATCACAAATAAAAGCCATAAACTGCAAGTGTGTGTGTGTGTATGTTGGCATGTATGTACAATACCCAGCGGGAAAGATGTTAACCTTAAGCTATTGGTCACTTACCAAACAAAAAGAACATCAAAAGAAAGAAATTAATTCCTTTCTAATCTTAAAACAAAAAGTTCTACCTATGTACTTTCTGAAGCTTTTACAGGAATTGCAATCCTGTTTTCGGGTCACGTCAAGACTTTGAGAACTTCAGTAAAATATCATTAAATCTTTACTGTTTTAGGTACCTAAAGCGTTAAAAAACCACCACGCCTATATTTTTCACTATTTGTGCCTTTCGCAAAAGTCCGTTTAATGCAACCATTTTGATCTTGACAGCTGTAGACCTATTCATCCGAGCACTAGAGTCTGTAAAAGTCGAACTATCGTGAAAAGCAGAAGCTTTTACAGGAATTGCAATCCTGTTTTCGGGTCACGTCAAGACTTTGAGAACTTCAGTAAAATATCATTAAATCTTTACTGTTTTAGGTACCTAAAGCGTTAAAAAACCCCCGCGCCTATATTTTTCACTATTTGTGCCTTTCGCAAAAGTCCGTTTAATGCAACCATTTTGATCTTTACAGCTGTAGACCTATTCATCCGAGCACTAGAGTCTGTAAAAGTCGAACTATCGTGAAAAACAGAAGCTTTTAAAGGAATTGCAATCCTATTTTCGGGTCACGTCAAGACTTTGAGAACTTCAGTAAAATATCATTAAATCTTTACTGTTTTAGGTACGTAAAGCGTTAAAAAACCCCCGCGCCTATAATTTTCACTATTTGTGCCTTTCGCAAAAGTCCGTTTAATGCAACCATTTTGATCTTGACAGCTGTAGACCTATTCATCCGAGCACTAGAGTCTGTAAAAGTCGAACTATCGTGAAAAACAGACGAAAAAATTATTATTTGTGGGTGGAATTGAATTTAGTTGTGAACATTTCAAATATTAATTAAAAATATATAAAAATATTTTCTGATGTTGATAGAAATATTATGGAGTAGGTAATTGATTTTATTTTCGGGCCTACAAGCTTTTCGGAGGAGGGCTACTTAATGTTCGTATGGATCAAAAATTTTCACTTCAATTTCATTTTCGATTTAATTTACCAGTTCTATGCATCAAAATAAATCAATCTTTAATATTTTATTACTGAGGAAAAAAAAAATTGGTTTGTTACGCTGGCATTTAGACCGCCCCACACTGGAAGCAGTTTCATATAAGTCGTTGCTCAAAACTCTGAATCCGTTTGTTAATCCATACAAATGATTTGATCATGTGTGAAAAACTATTATCAGATGATTTTACGAAACATGCTTGGGGTTATGGTAGGTCTAAACATTTATAGTGGACATTACTCTTTAACTTGAAAAAGATTAAACAAAATCCGAATACATTTCTGATCGATTTTAAAGGCATTTTTCTGACTGTTTCAGGATAATTATATAAGCTTGCTAATTTTTGGTAAAAGAAATCAGAATAAGAAATTAGTGAGCTATCATTGTGACTCACATTCACATACTAGTAATTCGAACGGTCGCAACTAACGACCATTTTCATTGCATGTATCTCTAATTGGCAAGAGCTGGACGAAGTAGTTAAATACAATTCTGAGAACCTAGAAAATTTATCCAGCAAGGATGAAATGGTTGGGAAGTAAAGGAAATGATCATTCCAGTAAACAATGTATACAAGGCTATATGCTATCAATCTGGTACACTCTGTGCTAATTGAATTCTAACTGGAAAGTTGGACCACTTTATATATTATATCAATCAACCAATCAACCAATCAACCAACCAACCAGTCAGTCTTCATGTCCATTATACACTAATACGTTAGCGTAAAAATATCATAGGATTATGATTTAACCAGATATTAATTTGACTGAATGAAATGTAAAGTTCTGCAGGTGATAAGTGATACCATCATCATCATCAGTGAATCTGCCTTTTTAACGAAGTAGGTCAGAAGTACGAGTAGGTCGAAGTAGGTAGAAGTATAAGGTCATGCCTAACTCAAATTGGGCATTACTGAACCATACGAGGTGTTCCACTATTCTTTCTTCCCCCATATTCATAGAACTTCCTACACGCTTATTACCAGAAATGTTAGGGAATTCGGGAAAAGTAAGGTTGGTGTAGTTATATTTTCACAGAGAGCAGCTGGACCATTTTCCTCTCATTCGAGTATCAATATCATATACAATTGGTTTGAAATATTTCTGATTTATAGTTTCAGCTGAAAACGTTGCCGCAGAAGCATTAATTTCCCGTTGGGTATTTATATACCATATGTTTGATTGTGGTGGGGGGGGGGGGGGGGGGTGGGTGTGTTTAGAGCAGAAATCCTTACATCCACATGCACTATCTGGGATTGTGTTTTTAAATTAAGGCAAACGTGTGCGTATAAAAAGTCAAAAAATTTTGCCAAAATTTTATGGTAATACAAGTTTTGCCTATTCCCCGGTTATGCTGCCAAACTGATTTGTGAAGCAATTTTGTTGCAAGGGTACCTTTTGTTTGTCGGGCATCTTTTTCGTTTCCTATAACCAATAAAATCATTTCCATACGCGTTACAATGGCAATTGTTCGCGAGAGCTCCTAACTAAGTACTTATTATTGAAGTTTTGCTTTTTTATGTGCTTTCACCGGGTAAACCTGTTCATTAGATAATGGGCAAACAAAATATTTTTATATACTTAATCCATATTTTACATTTTGATCAATCTAGCCAGCGTTCATTACAAATAGGCCGTAAAAAACTGGTGCAGACTTTTTGAGTTTTTCGTTGTTTTCTCTGGAGTGCTCTGCAAATGTAGCAACCTTCTACTAGAGCAATACATCAACTGGTATCTCATTTTGGTAAAAGAACCCAGCAAATGAAGTAGATGCCAATATTGGTCCAAGTACGTCATGAATTGCAGACTTTACATATAATTTTGATGTCACTCTTTACTCTATGTTTGCTTTGTATAACTTTTTTTTTTTTTTTTTTTTTTTTAATAATTTCCAATAGTATGTGTACATCTGTCTACATATGATAATTCATATACAACACTTAATACATTTCCTCACAGCAATTATTTGGATTTTAATCAATACATTGATCAGTATCAATATATCGTTTATCTATTAATTTTTGGATTTTCATTCTACTTTGTTAGATTAAATCTACTGGTCTTGTTTTTTCAGTCTTCGCGGTTGTTCGATTTCTCTATTTGGTAATTGCAATACTTCACTGTTGATATGTTGTGTTACTGTTGCGTGGTGTTTTTTACTGTAGTTTGAAATTTCAGCGGTGATTGTAGGTATTTTGAAATCGTGATGAATGTTATTGTTTGTGATGTACCAGTCCGCGTTTGCTATGCATCTTAGTATTGTTGATTGCTGACGTTGTATTTTTAAAATATTGCTTTTCTTTGCTGTTCCCCATAGTTGCAGCCCATATCTCCATATAGGTTTTATTATTGATTTGTATATTAGTATTCTGTTGTGTAAATTTAAGCTAGACTGCTAGACTTTCTGTTCAGTAGCCAGTATAACTCCCGAAATTTCATTTTCATTTGCTCGCGTTTTTTTCTATATGATAGTTCCAAGTAAGTTTACTATCTATGTATACTCCCAAATATTTGGCGACGGTGTCAATCCTAACGTTTGTTCCATTAATTTTAATGGGTTGAGGATTAATAATTTTTCTCGTTGTACTCGTATATATAACTTGAACAGATTTTTGTTCATTTACTTTTATGTGCCATTTGCTGAACAAGTTCGTGATTTCTTCAATATTTTCTTGTAGTGTTGCTGTTGCAGTTTTAATATTTTGGTGTGATGCCAAGATTACTGTGTCATCTGCAAATGTAGCTATAAGTGAATTTCTGCTGGTAGGCTGTGGTATATCTGCTGTATAAAGGGTATATAAAATTGGTCCTAGTATACTTGCTTGCGGGATGCCAGCTGTAATTTTTCATAGTGTGGATATTTCATTTTTGTGTCTCACATAGAAGTGACGGTCTGAGAGATAGATTTTTATCAATTGGTACAAACATTCTGGTAATATTCTATTGAGTTTGTAGAGAAGTCCTTTAATCCAAACTTTATCAAACGCTTTTTCTACATCGAGATAGATCCCAGTGCAAAATTATTTTCTCTCTAAATCCATGAGAATTTTATGCGTTACTCTGTGCACCTGCACCTGTGGAGTGTTTGCAGCGAAAGCCAAACTGCTTTGTATAACTGGAAGCATAATTCTTTTCAAAAATATGTTCTCCTGCCACCTAAACTCCTAACACCTAACACCTAAAGTCCAGAATTGTGTTCAATGTAAGTTATATATGCAGCTAAAGGTATGTACAATGTGGACCATGTTGGAGAAACTGGGCTAGTGGACAACGATTGGTTTTGTCTATGTTGTCGTTACCTTCTTTTGTTTTGTTATAATAGGAAATGATTTCTGATTTACCAGTTGCTTAACTTTCGTAACTTACTTTCATTTAGCTTACCGGTATATATTTGAACACTTATAGGGAGGGATAAGAGTTAGTAGCGTCACAAGCCCAAAAAATATTTGTGTACCGTATTCTTCAGGATTGGACGGACGGTCATAAGTTGAAGCACTACTTTAATTTCAGCAAAGGTACTATCAATCTATTACTAAATAGTTATCTGAGTAATCGATTACAGCAACTAGAAGTTAGAGACGACATTTTCACATTATCGCCGCTCCTCGCTGGCAGGGGTTAATTTTAGGACCTCTACTGTTTTGTATTATCATTAATGATATTTTAACAGTATGCAAGCATTCTAAGATGCATGCTTACGCCGACGATATTCAAGTATATATCTTCAGTGGCGTGCACTCATTGATAACATGATCCATAAGCTTAATTCGGACCTCCATGCCATAAAAGTATGGGCTGACAATATTAAATTACGTATTAACCCTTTGAAATCCAAAATCTTGCCATTCCAAAGGAAGACTTCTATTTTTCTATTTTTGTTGGGAACGACTCTCAAATTGAACTTGTTGATAGGGTCCTGAGCTTGAGTTTAGTGACATTAATGATGTTGTCTCTAAAATCTATAATGTTTTACACTCACTATGGAACTCACTATTCCATTCCATTCTTCAACGGATGGCTAATACATGCAGCTTCAAGATATTAATTTTCCAGCATTACTCCAAAAACATTTTAACTTATAAATTTTATCGTTTTTTCATCAGTGAGGTTGAAAAATTCTTAATACACGTTTTACCTAATAATTTTTTTTGGGTGTAAAAAGGGCCTAGGCCCTCCATGGGCCGTTGTGCCATTAAAAGTAAAAGTAGTTATCTTTGAAAACTATGCCAGTTATTATTTTTAATGACAAACATGTTGATTAATTGTGAGTTTGATCAAAATGAGTGAAGAAAAAGAAGTACGTCTTAAAATTATTAAAAATTTTCAAAAATATCCAAATTGGTTCTACAAAAAATTGGCCAAAGAATTGAAGGTCTGCCGTCAAACTGCCTCCAATGTTATTAAACAGCTTCAGGAGAATTTGGCCATAGATAGGAAACCTGGTTCGGGAAGATAACAAGGACCACATGATATTGGGAAAGCCAAGAAAATAGAAAGCATATTGAAAAGATCTCCAAACACAACTGCTAGAAAAGCTGCCCGGTTAGCCCAGTGCTCTGCCTATTTGGTGGGAAAAGTTAAAGCCAATGCAGGTTTGAAATCATACAAAGTCCAAAAATTTCCAGACAGGAATGCTGCAATAAATTTAGACGCCAAAAGTAGGGCTCGGAAAAAAAAGCGAATTTCATGCAAAAATATTCATGTTGCATAATGGACAACGAAACGTATGCACTGGCAGATTTTACGCAGCTTCCGAGTCAAAATTTGTATGTTGCTAATGCTCGAGGAAATGTCGAAGAACAATTTGAAATCCAAAAGCAGACAAAATTTTCTAAAAAATTCCTGGTATGGCAAGCTATATGCAGTTGCGGCAAAAGAAGCAAGCCATTTGTTACAGTGGGCTCTATAAATACCGAAATATACATCAAAGAATGTTTGAAAAAAAGGCTTCTTCCTTTCATAAGAGAGCACAATGTGTCCACATATTTTTGGCCCGATTTGGCATCATGTCACTACGGCAAGAAAGCTCTGGAGTGGTACCAAAGTAATAACATAGTCTTTGTACCAAGAGAGGCCAATCCTTCAAATTGTCCGGAGCTAATACCAGTGGAGAGAAATTAGGCTTATGGTTTCTTGTGAAAAGAAACTTAAAGAGCACAAAAAAGGTGTCCCAAAATATCGAAGATTTTAAAAGGAGATGGGCAAACTGCTCCAAAAATGTGTCTGAAACAACTATCAAATCTCTAATGGAAGGCTTACCAAAAAAGCTTCACGAGTTCATAAATAGTGCTTAGAACTATAAAAGTTATATTTTTCTGTAGTTTGTAAAATATTACCAATTAAATAAAAAAAAAATTCAGAACTCTAAGATCAATCGTTTAAAAATTATTGAGTTTTATATATGTTAAGATTTTTTCGATCTCACTCTTTATAGTATTCACTCTCTCACTCACTCCTCTTTATTTCAGGCTATTTTTCATTTTTCTTTGTTTTACATTTTACATTGATAATAAGTAATCATTTAATATAAAATAATTTAAATCTAATTGATTAAGCTGGTCGCTGTAGCGTGGTGGTAGCGCGTTGGACTGTTAAGCAAAACGTCCGGGGCGGGGTTCGAATCTCGGCACAGGCAGGCAAAATCAAAAAGTAGAAAAGACCTCTTGGCAGGGACAAGAGTAAAAATTGCATATGAAAAGCTTTTCACTTCGCCGTTCGGTATCGGCATAAAACTGTACGTCCCTTCCATTCATGTACAAATATAATACGCACGACATGAGCGAAGAGCTTGGCCTAGGCCCTCCATGGACTGTTGTGTCATTAAAAGAAAGAAGAAGAAGAAGAATTGATTAAGCTTGAGTGTACTTTGTTTCCTCGTTTATATTTTACTTCTTGATGCACTTTAAAAGAATTAATTCTTATTGTACTACAAATAATATGTAGCTAATTAATAAAAATAATGTCAGACATCTCATACTGATACTTTTGAAGAGGTCCTTAGAAATGTAAAGTCCTTAGAAATATAAAATTTACCGAAGTACGCTGCACCACCTCGTTGTCGAATAATATTAAGGCTAGATATTTGAGTTTCTGGAAATGGTTCTAACCGCCAACTAGTCTCATCTTTTCCGATTAAGTCAATCAATCATGTTTCAACTTCTACACTTTCATATGAATCGTATGAATCGAACGAATATTCCTCACATTCCATTTTTGCCAATAGTTCCACATCAGATGCTTCTGAAGTAGCTGCTTCAAGTGTCGAGATGTAATTTTGTTCATCATTCGAAAGTAAAAATGCCTCTTTGTCACTGAAATTTTCGCATAACAATGCGAACATAATTTTCTGAATTAAATCTTTTAGAACGAGGTCTTCCTCTAGAAGTGGTTTCTGCCATATCCAAAATTTATTTTACTTCAAACCACACTAAATTTATTTTCAAATTTATGGAACATAGTAAAAATAACAACACAAATCAACTGAAATGTAATGCCTTCTAATGTTTTCAACAAGAAATTCATTCAAATAGAATTAAAAAATAATATTACATATCCCTTAATCATATTAAGGTACCCGGGGGTACCTTGTTTTTGTTCTTCGCTCACATACTTTTCCGGAGGCGTCACATCTGGAAATTTGGGTGGACTGTCAATGTCGCCTTCTTTTGACATCACACGTCCAGGTTATTTTCGTTGCAGAAACTGTATTGTTTGATTAGCAGTGTGGCATGGCGCACCGACTTGTTGCAATCAGTAAGTTAAGGGTCAAGCTAAGTTGCAGGAGATAATAACCTTGTTTAGTAAATAAGTTTACTATTATAAATAAATCGGCTGTAATATACAATAATGCCAAAAGAATAGCCACGGTTAAGTTTACTTTAGCATAACCACGGACTTAGACTTTGATTATTGGAATTGTGCTCTTTTTCTTCTCATGCTTCTACTACGTACTACATTCTACTTGTAAGTACTTGTGTATTTCTTGGAAATACTATATTTTTAATTTTTTTTTTGGCATTTAGGTAGAGTGTATTTCCGGAGTGCATTAGTGAGTAGGAGATTGTGTAAAATGCATTTTGAATTTAAGCCGCACGAAAGAAATATTTGATATATGCACTTGAAGCAAAATTCTTGATTCAATATAACGCAATATAAAAAACTATTGTTTTTGTATGTGATTGTATTGTGTAGAATTTTTCCTTTGAATATTTCTTTACCTTAATAACAATATTTATTTATAAATACATTTTGCTAAATAAGTTAATAAAGTATTTTTTTTTTATCAAATTTACATCCCTAGATATGTAAAAAAAAAAAAATGTTTTAATTACGTTTAACCGCAATTGTCAGTTTTTTTTTCAGTTGTTGTTTTTTTTTTTTTTTGTTGACTATACTAATTTAGGGCACTAAGTGCTAGTTATGTCCGAATCGAATCGCATCGAAATACTCGTTACTGTTACTCTTTGTACTCGTTAAGAACAAATAATTAAGTAAAGGAAAGATCAAATTTTAATACAGCTCTGATTACAGATAATGGATTTATAGTATTCAAGTACTCGTATATAATGTATACAGGGTTCGCCATACTTTATGTTGGTATATGAACATTGAATAACTTAAATAAAAAACACCCGTTTTCCAGATAACAGGTACATTTATTTAATTTGGTCCTCAATTATTATTATATTATTATATTGGTCAGTCAATTAGTCGCCGTTATTGAACAAAGCTTAATGTGCCGGGCTCTCAGGCGGTATAGCGATGATTTCGGCACGAATGTTTGACTGGAGCTCGCCAATGGTCTGAGGCGTGCTGCTAGCGTACACTTTGCTTTTTCCGGAGGGGTCACATCTGGAAATCTGGGTGGACTGTCAATGTCGGCTTCTTTTGACACCACACGTCCAGGTTATTTTCGTTGCAGAAACTGTATTGTTTGATTAGCAGTGTGGCATGGCGCACCGACTTGTTGCAATCTTACTTACTTACTTTTAATGGCACAACAGCCCGTGGAGGGCCTAGGCCGAGCTTTTTCTCATTCACTCATGTTGTGCGTGTTATATTTGTACATGAATGGAGGGGACCTACAGTTTAATGCCGAATCCGAACGGCGAAGTGAAAAGCTTTTCATAGCAATTTTTACTCTTGTAGGTTTGCCATTGCCTGCCAAGAGGTGGTGCCGTGTAGAAAAATTATTTTTTTTCTACTTTCTTTTTATTTTGCCTGTGCCGAGATTCGAACCCCGGACACTCTGCGTAGCAGTCCAACGCATTACCACTACGCCACAGCGACCACTTGCAATCAGTAACCGTTAAAGACCTTTTTCTCACATTTGTGGGCATACATAATGAGCTAACAACCACCGATATCGATTCTCATTGACTGTTTCGACTACTCTGAAGAAAAATGTCACATTGATGTTTTTGACGCAAACGCCGGCTCAAGCAGTCAATTTTTGGTCATGCAATGGTGTTTCATGGATCTCGTTCCCCAAATACGGTAATTTAGCTTGTTAACTGCGGCAAAGAGTGCGAAATGGACCTCGTCGGTCATTAAAAATGTCTTCCATACATCAGGTTCAGTGTCAACCATTTGAACGACTGTTTGGCCGTATTCCAAGCGTCGTAAACGATCTGTCGGCAATATTCTTTGAGTCAATTGTACTTTATACGGAAAGAAATGCAAATCATCCTTCGAAATACGCCGCTCGGTGGTTCCACTGACACCAAAATGCAAAATGCTGAGCGCGGTGATGATATGACACATGTGGGTTCTCGGCAATACTGTCTTTCCAGTTTATTGGAACGTCTTTGAGCGTTGATGAATGGCTTGTCGACGATCTGCCACTGTCCCGTGCTCAACAAAATTCGACACCAAACGACGAAAAGTGTTGTCAGACGGTTCTTGTTGGCCCGTCCACTATATTTTCGCCGATATGCACGTTGAATTAATACAATGGAGAACGACTATTTTCAATGTACAGTTCGGTGTTGGTTCGGTGAGAAGCGGAAGCGATTCATGTTTAAAATCGTACTGAATTGACGTTTCAAAAAACATGTTTACTCTTAAGTCAATCGGTTGATAAATGTTGAAATCATTCAATGTTTATATATCGACATAAAAGATGGCGCACCCTGTATATATATTTCTAAAACAAAACAAGCTTGCTTTTAACAATTAATGTATCTGGGTGGCTCCATCTCCTTGTACAACGTTCACCGGGAATGTAACCGACAGCATGTGGCTTACGACCCAAATCAGCAACCAAAACGTCGTCGTTTCCTTCAATGTACTTTAAACTACCATCGCGTGGTACGAATGCTGTGATCTTTTTGCCGTTTTTGATAAGCTGCACGCACTCTAAAGTAGTATCGAAATTAATACTTTTTTGAAATCAGACTATAGGTTTTTTTTGTATCATACTACTTGCTATGAATCAAGTATCGACATCTTCCATTCGAAATACTTAACTGTAGTGCGACATTCATGAGGCCACATTCATGCTGTTGTACAGATATTTTTTATCTCTTCTAATTCTCTTTACATACGAGTTTATATCTAGGTACCTTTTCTTTTATTTGAGCGAGGACCATTAAGTCGATTGGTCCATTGCACTTTACCCTTATTGGGGAAATACAGTTCAACTCTAATATCAAACGGTGGTATGGATATTTTTGTTTTTATCACTTGGTGATCTTGCCATTGCCTACCGATTTGTGTCCTTGTACACTTTCCATACAATTGCCGTTCTCTTCATAGCGGTAAGAATGTAAGAAGTTTATATGAATGATAATTTACCACTAGATCAAGACGGGAATAGAACCGCAATCTCACTGGTGAGAGTCTAGGGTGTTACTCAATAAACCATCGAGGTCGTCTATAGCTTCGCACTTTCCTGAAGCGAGTAGTTTGCTGTACCGAATATTTGTGGAAATTGTTTTTGTGTTTAATTAAGTATTCATGAATTGTATATGTACTGACTTGATTTTATCCATCACTATCCAATGCAAAAGTAAATAGGCAATAAACGAATTTTGCTAATAGCTTATGATTTTTTATAATTTGCTACATAAAAATTTAATTTTGCGTGTAATTATTGTTTATATTTTTCCCATTTTCTTTATGAATAATTTATTAATTATCTACTGTATTACATTTATGTATTTACTTACTATATTATTTGATGTTCAAAAAATGGAAGGCAATTAGTTGCAATTTAATCACATAAATTCATGGCAATTTCACAGAATGTGGTATGAAATTTTCGTGGTCGCCGTGGCGTAGTTGGTAGTACGTTGGCCTGTTCCGGGTTCAAATGTCAGCATAAGCAAAATAACAAAAAAAAAAAACAATGATAGAAAAAATAATTTTTCACACGGCGCCACCTCATATGGCAAGCAATGGCAAACCTACATAAGAGGAAAAATTGACTAAGAAGAGCTGTTTCACTTTGCCATTCGGATTCGGCATAAAATTTCAGGTCCCTTCCATTCATGTATAAAATTAAATATAAATGCAATACAACATCTTACTTTAATTTTAATGGCACAACAGCCCATGGAGGGCCTAGGCCGAACTTTTCGCATCCACTCATATTGTGCGTGTTATATTTGTACATGAATGGAAGGGACCTACAGTTTAATGCCGAATCCGAACGGCGAAGTGAAAAGCTTTTCATAACAATTTTTACTCTTGTAGGTTTGCCATTGCCTGCCAAGAGGTGGTGCAGGGTAAAAAATTATTATTTTTTTTTTCTACTTTTTATTATTTTTTATTTTGCCTGTGCCGAGATTCGAACCCCGGACACTCTGCGTAGCAGTCCAACGCATTACCACTACGCCACAGCGATCATCAGTCGACGCACAACATCAGTGGATGCGTAAAGCTCGGTCTAGGCTTCCCGTAGGCTGTTGTGCCACTAATGGAATTCGGAGAATAATAATGAAATTTTCACTATTTTCAAAGCAGTGATGGGCATACAAATATTATCATATGTTACGCTTGTGTGTCAAGCAGGAAAAAACCAAGTTCTCTGTAGCTGGAAAAGTGGAGCTACTCTATTTGGATTAAAGTAACCAATTTATAGTTTAACTGTTTAACTATGCTTTTTGCTTTTGTCTTTTTTGTCTTGCTTTTTTTTTCGACTCATCCCAGCGGACCCTTTACCCGCACTATACGACCGTGGGGCGTATCCGTATCACTCACGCACGGATCGGTGACCGAAACAATCACAGTCCGGACTGCGATGCTTTTCACGTATCAGGTGGAAACGTCAATAGCAGCTACAGATTTGGCTTATCAACAGCTGCGTGGAACATATTAGTTAGTATTAATTTAAATGAGATAATAAAGATTGTTTAAGAGTATACAAAACGGGGATACAAAAATCTATTAGCACATAAAGATTATTGAAATCATTGCACATACAACGCACAGGGTCAAATAGTGCATAGTTTGTTTTACAGAGACTTAACTTGATAGGTATGAGGTTTCTAGAAACGCGACAAGGAACACCAATGCACAGCTCATTTAATAGATATGGAGAGTCTGTCCATCCATCAACAATTTAAACATAAAACATACATTCAACATAACTCTCCGGCTTTCAAGTGAAGGCAAATTGAGTAATTTTAAACGATCTTTATAAGGGGAGGAAGCTTCGTTAAGGGGTTCCAGTTCAAATTTCGTAAAGCAAATAAAAGAAACTGTTTTTGAACAGATTCCACGTTATGGTTATTATTAATGTAACAACTGTATCGCTGACACCAAACATTCGAAGCCGGTCGACCAGGACATGTGAAAATTTTAGTAATATAAGAATCGTTAAATTCCTTTGACCATCTCTTAATAAAACCTAAGTCACCTTTGGCTATATTTATACATGTGTTTATATATAAATCGAATTAAATTTAGGGTCCCTAGTCTCCCCAAGATCAACACAATTGAATTTAACACAATTTAACAAGTACTGAACAGCAACTAATTCGATTTGCTTCGCCGAAATGAGAACAAAGCAACAGCCGAACGCGCATGATCGATCGAAAGCCACACGAAGAAGCTTGTAGCATACTTGTGTCGACGTCGCGCAAGTAGCATTTTGTTGTCTATACACGCGTGTTATGGAAATTGAAAATGGGCGCATCGCTGTTTTAATGTTAATAAGTATGCAGCAAAAGCTATTTTAGTGGAAAATAAGATATTTAAAGGCCTGAACCCCTTCAAGGGATGTTGTGTCATAAAAAAAATAAAAACGAGAAGAAGAATAATCTAATATAATGTACCTATAATTGAAGGTTCAAAGCTATAATGACCTCTAGTGCCCGTATGTCTTGCAGGCCGGTAGTAGTATTCGTTCCATATCTGTTATAAAGTTTTACAATCCCCTGAAAGTAGCCCTGAAATATTTTTCGGTCGGTTTTAAGTCAGCTGGAAACGTTTAGCTACTCCATTTGGATTAAAATTACCAATTTATAGTTCAACTATGGCCAAACGTCTCTTCTTTGCCTAGTTCATTTATCTTTCACAGTAATCACAGAGTTCCTATTCGTAGAAATCGTTCGGAAACAATTAAATTTTTAACTCCTACCTCATTTGCCAAGCAAAGAATATCTCATCTATCCAGATATATAAAACAATACTAGACATACAAGGGACTTTTGTAACCCACACTATGACATCGCATTTTTCTTCTTCTTTTTTCTTTTAATGTCACAACAGCCCATGGAGGGCCTAGGCCAAGCTTCTCACATCCATGGAAGTGTTCCTATGCTGACCTGTAGTGCCCGTATGTCTTGCAGGCTAGTAAAGGGTGATTATGTTGCTACTTGGTTTTTGACGTTTATATTTCTCACAGTTTACGCATGATTCTTGACATGTGTCAAAGTAAAAAATGATCAGTTTGGCTTGCCATTTCGTCATAACTAGCCTTACGCCTGAAAAACGTTTGTAAATTATTGTAATTTATTATCAAAATTCGTGCTCTGTGAAAAATGTATTTCGCAAGTTTCGCCCATTTTATGGTCGTCATAATCGACCCACAGAGCAGGCAATTCAGCTCATTGTTACCAAATTTCGCACCAGTTTCACTTTATTGGACATCAATTTACCAAATCGTATCCATAGAGTGCGTACCGAAGAGAATATTGCTGGTGTATCCGCCAGTGGTGAAGACGATCGCGATAAGTCCACCCGGCGCCGATCACAGCAATTGGGTTTGTGTTATTCGACCACCTGGAAGATTTTACGCAAAGATCTCGTATTAATGCCACACAAAATACAGCTGGTGCAAGAACTGAAGCTAGGCGACCTACTACAACGTCGAATTTTCGGTGAACGGGCCTTAGAAAAGCCGGATGAGGATCCGTTTTTTTTTATCGCAAAATTGTCTTCAACGACGAGGCTCATTTCTTGCTCAATGGATGCGTGAATAAGCAGAATTGACGTATTTGGAGTAAAGACCAGACCGGCCAGAGGCAATTCAGCAGCTACCAATGCATTCCGAAAAATGCACTGTTTGGTGCGGTTTATAAGCAGGCGGCATCATTGGGCCGTTCTTCTTCAAAGACGATGAAGGCCGCAACGTTACGGTCAATGGAGAAAGGTACCGTTCGATGATACCATAACAGACTTCTTTTACCGAAAATGCAAGAATTGGACTCGGGCGACATGAGGTTTCAACAGGACGGTGCCACATGCGACACTTCGCGCGAAATCATGCATCAATTGAGATGCAAATTTGGTTTAATCTCACGATTTGGTGTACTCAATTGACCACCAAGATCATGTGATTTGAGCCAATAAGACTATTTTTTGTGGTGTTGTGGGGTATGTTAAGTCTCTTGTCTTTAGGGACAAGCCAAACAGCCAAATACGATTGTTGCTTTGAAAGCCGACATTGAACGCGTCATGGGTGATTGGTGAGATTTCGGTCGAAATGTGTGAAAAAGTGTGCCAAAATTGGACCTTCAGAATGTGCCACTTGAAGCGTACCTGCAGGCAACATTTAAGTGAAATTATCTTTAAAAAGTAAATGGCAGGAATTGATTTATCGATCCAAATAAAAATTGCATTCACTTTTGTAAAATTTCAGTGTTTTTTTGAATTCCAATATCTTCCAATATCTGTTATAAAGTTTTAGAATCCCCTGAAAGCAACCGTGAAATAAATTTCGGTCGGTTATATGCCGAATTGGAACGAAGTGAAAAGCGTTTCTTAGGCAGATTTTACTCTTGGAGGTTTGCCATTGGCCTGACAAGAGGTGGTGCCGTTTAGAAAAAAGTCAGCTGCTACTTTTTGATTTTTGCATATGCCGAGGTTTGAACCCCGGACACTCTGCGTAGTACTTCCCCTTCGATAATGGGGAGAGCTATATGTAAGTCACCATAAAATATCTTCGGTTCTTCGGATTTCCAAAGTAGTCCAATCAAATCAAATTCAACTTTAAGTACATGTCTGAATACCGGAGTAATCAGATTAGAGAATACTAATGAGACACGCTCGCTATCAATCTTTATAAACCCTGCTTCGTATGAGTTGTAACTAGGGTTAAGTTACATAGACCAAGAAGTTTACGTTGCAAAGTAAAGTTTTACCTAAAAATAAAATATAATTTCAGTTGGACACCTCGATTAATATAAAAGAGAAGAATTCTGACACTGATTTTTTTTCCAACGAAATATTTGTCTGGTATAAATTTTTTACACGTATACTTCTAGGTACTTAAATTTTATATACACATGAACAAAAGTTGTATATAGGCCTAAATGTAATCAAACGGATTCGGAACGAAATGAGAATGACTCTACGTCAATGCAATAATTATTAATAATTATCCACTTGCCGTCTTCATCGCCCCTCTGGCTTCCTTCATTTGATCCACCACAATACATGCAGCCACTTCTGAGCGATGACGGACGATAACGATGACGTTGATGATGGCGATGATAATGACTGAATTTTGAGTGACAAGGGTGTACACATACACATACACTCACACGCACACGCACACGCACACATACACACTCACACAAACAAAGGCTCAGCTCATTTACCAACGCACAATAATGAAACATTTCAATTTGTTACTAAAAATTATAAGAATTTTATTCTTGAGGGCGTTAATGAATACAAAAAGCAAAGCGCACCACACCGCATGACTGAGGGAGAGAGATAGAGAGTGAGAGAAGGAGTAGAAAGACTTAGACCCGTATTGCATAGCACACATATAAACTGGTAATCTTAGAAGCTGCCTCTGCCCGGCCCGCCTGCAAGTCTGGCATTCCACGGTAAAATACAATTAAGACACTTTCGTTGCCAACCATTTTCATAATGGCCAAATCATTGGGCTTTGGTTATTCTTGGTTGTATTGGTACACGCAAACACATACATACATACTGTACATGCTGCGTGCATGAAACATGCAATTATGAAATTAACGATTTTCAATGTACAAAAGTATTATGTACATATATAAATTAAAAGTGGAAGTGGCTCGAATGTATTATACACCGAAGTGAGGTTATGGAAGGTGCAAACGAGCAAGCGAGCGACCGCGACGAAAGAAATTGTTAATATGGTAAAATTATGCAGTACTCACATTTTTTGTTCGCTCTTGATTCCAAATGGAAGTGGTAATTTATTGTTCAAGAAAGTAACAAGTATCGCGAGCGAGTGTTTGAGTGGTTGAAAATGGGGAGCACAAGTGTCACAAGTGCTGTGGATTTAATTAAGACACAAGCACTAGTGTGCGGAAGTGGTTGGCTGTTTCTGAAATTCATATAAAGCTTGAGTTTCGGGTAAACTCATTCAGCGAAATGGTAATAGTAAAACAGAAATGTCACATACATATACTGGAAAATTCGGTCCGCTAAAAAGAGAAACGATTTTTTCCTTTTTTTTCCCGGTGGTTTATTTATTGAATCTTTCTAAATTGAAATTAACAATATTTGTGGAGCTAGGGTATTAATATTTATCAATGATTTTCTTTTGAGGCGGTTTAGTGTAGTTGTAGAAGTTAAATGTCGGGCATGAGGATTTGGATGCGACTTGAGTCTCTCTAGGAATTTAGTAGTGGTAGATTTACATCTTTGTGTGAATAGCTGGATTTTTTCAATATTTGTGTTACACGCTGAACACCACAGTTCTATGCCATAGGCCCAAATTGGCTTTAATATTGTTTTATAAATTAATAATTTACTATCGAGGCTAAGTTTAGAATTGCGATTTAGTAGCCAGTACAATTCTTTTTATTTAAGATTTAAGTGGCTCCTTTTGGCTTCAATATGACTTGTCCACGTGAACCTTCTATTTAGATGTATCCCTAGATATTTAACAGAATTTGCCTGAGCTAAATTCATATTATTGATTTGGACTTTTGTTTTGAGAAAATTTAGACAACACGTATTTTTCATCGTACATAACACAGCAATTGAATTTTTGGAAAAAATCTGTCTTCAACTTTTTAGCTCGGCTCTGGGCTACCAAGTTCCTAGTAGCGTTCCTGTTTTAAGGCCCGCATCTTTTTTAATTTTACGAACTAAAATTTCATTACAACTCGCTTTTTCCGCAACTCCAATTTTCGATTAGACAACGCTCCTTAGGAAGGTCTTCGCACTGTTTTTGGGTTATCGAACCCCAAACAACTTCACACCGATCGAACGAGCAACTCCATTTTAAATTTCGATAGGTTCGGGTAGTCATAAAATCTTTTTATTTTATTTTATTATTTTATTATTTTAGGAATACCACAAGTTTTCGATCGGATTAGGATCGAGATTTTGCGAAAGCCATTCCATTACTTCGACGTTCTTGCTTTCTAGGAATTGTGCTGTTTCACCTTACGTTTTGGATCGTTGTCCTGCATCAGTAGGGTAAATTTGTGTTGAAGTGACAATTTCTCCAAAGAGGGAAAATAGCCTTGCTTCAATACTGAAATGTAAGTATTAGCGTCCATTTTGTCTTCAATCAGCCAAACAACTTTCCGACACCAGCTTTGTTAAAACACCCCCATAGGAGAATTTTTACGCCAGCAAATTTAATAGTTGGTATCAGATTACGTATCTGACCCGTGTATGTTCAGTTTGGTTCCATCAGTCATTAATACAAGAGCCCATTGCAGCAGAGTCCAGTGTTTATGGGATTTTACGAACTGTAGTCTTTGTTGCATTTTTCGTCTGACTTTATATCTAATTTTTCTTAACTCCGGATGAACAGTCATCCGTGGTATCTCCTTCCCATAGAAGTTTTTTAACTCCTTTTCGACATCAAAGACTGATTTTGCGGCTCCTGCACTGATTAGACGACTCACCATCCTCCTGTCATTGTCATTAAGTTTAGACCGGCGCACGGCGTGGTGTTTTGGAATATGTAATTCATGCCGATTAGCGATGTATTTAACAGATCTAACCACTTGACGGTAAGACTAGCCTTTAATCCGTTTTCTGATCATAATTTTGATTGTTTCCATGTCATCAACAAAATTTTATTTTGTTGCTTCTTCTTACCAAATTTTTGTTGTCAATTACTTGTGATAATTTGTAATTTGCGAAAAAGAATTAATTTAACAACTTAGGAACAGAATTTTAATTAAAAATTAATACCGAACTGCGATGTAAGACAATTAACCATAAGACTCATTTCTCAAAAAAAAAAAACACAAAAAAAATTGCAATAAAAAATCTACCGTTATGTTGCTTTACTAGTTGTAAGATATATGCTCTTCAGGTTGATGATGATATTTTATGTTTCAAAAATAATAATTTAAAATAACTTAGTAGGGACATAAATACTGTTACAACATTGAACACACCCATTGCAATAGAATAACTGAACATACCCTGTTATTACTACATGGTTTATGAAAGCCAACCTCTATAGCATTAGTCTGTAACGGGAATTCAAACTTGAGTCATCTTTCTCCATGGAGTGGTCAGATAATGAGAACCGTATCGCTGTTATATCACTTTTTAAGTGTGAAATGAAAAAAGACGATATTTCCAAAACGCTCCACTCACTCGAGATTAGTCGCATGTTCGTCTACCGGTGCATAAAACTGTTTGAGGAGACTGGAGATAGCCACCGGTCTTGGTCGTCCACGTACAGTTCGCACGCCGCAAGTCATCAAAGCCATCAAATCATGAATTTTGCGAAATCCGCTTCGAAAACAGAAAATCATGGCCTGTGAGATAAATATCACGCAAAAGTCCATGAGTCGAATAACTAAAAACGACTTGGGAATTGGTGCTTTCAAACGACGCACCGGACATTTGTTGACTGCAGTTTTGGAAAAAAATAGCACGCAGATAACTTGCACAGAAAAGTCTTGTTTACGGATTTAAAAATTTTTACCGTGCAGAAAAAATTTAATAAGAAAACTGATAGGGTGTATGCACGGTCATCTAAGGAAGCATCTGAACTGATCCCGCGGGTCGAAAATTGTCATCACCCAGCTTCAGTCATGGTTTGGTGGGGTGTCTCTTACGATGGGGTCACACTGACTTACATTTCTGCAAACAAGTGGTCAAAACTTTGGCTAAAGTTTCCCGGAAACCGTCTTGGAATCTGTTGTAAAACCACTTAACCATTCCCTGTTCCAAAATCAGCCGGGGACTTTCCAGCAGCATTCTGCGCCAGCCCATAAGACTAAGGACGACACAGACCTGGCTTCAAAACAATTTGCCAGCTTTCATTTGCTCTGAAGAATATCCGTCTGGCAGCCCTGATCTGAACCCAATGGATTACAAATTATGGACAGTTTTAGAGGACATATTTTGTGGTTTGCCACAAAAGATACCCGAACATTGATTATCTGAAGACTGCTGTCAGCACTTTTCCAATACACGGGGTGCGTGCAGCTATTTTTGATTGGCCAGTGCGACTTAAGGAGTGCGCGAAGGCCAAAGGCGGGCATTTCGAATAAGTAATTACTTTTTTATTCATAATATGTATATATATATATTTTTTATCAATAAATATATTTAAAAAAACTGGTCCAAAATATTAACTATTTTATAACATCAAGTGTGTGTAACAGTATTTATGTCCATAAAAAAAGTATGTTTAATAAAACAGAATTAAAATTAACTATTAAGTAATTTTATTTCATTAGGCGACAGTGGGTCGAAGTAAGTAGTCGAAAAACTATGATTTGCTGCTATAGGTTCGAGTTCTTTATTTGTAGTTCTCTAAAATTTTTTATATATTTATTATCTGATAAATGAAGTAATTTGTGTGATTGCATTCCCTCTCTCATTCTTCCTCCTTCTTCCTCGCACTTATCAATCTTCCTTCCATTCAACACAATGCTCTACATTCATAGGGGTACACCCGTGTGTTGAATGTATCAATAAAAAAAAATTTGTTATATTTTTACACTGGAAAAACTCGAAAATAGCTAAAAGCTCATTTTAACTTTTATAATGTATTTCAACACCATCCATGCACTTTGAATAAGTATCTACATTTTACATATTTTCTATGAATCGAAATCTCACACAGCTCACTTACGTTTCTCGCAAATTGTTCACCCATTTGCCTAATTACCATGCACCTACTTACTAATTTTCTTAAAAGCTAAATCATTAAAAATTTCAATTTTTTTTTTATGAAGTTTCTTGTTCAGCAGAAGGAAAATTATTAGTCGAAAAATATTTATGTGCAATTTTTGCACTTCACTTGCTCGTTTTTTAATATTTTTCCAAGCCACACGAACACAATGGCTTTGAGTGTTGAAATCCCTTGGGACTTATAACTGCCGGTTTTTTTTTTGTATTTGTTCATTTTTATTTATTTTTGGAGCATATGCAGATTAGCTTCCACTTGATGCCTTTTAATTAATTGTAATTCCGCCGTTTTTTGTTTACTGGGTAATGTGTGAAATCGTGAAATCACTTTGACATTTGCTATTGTTGAATGTTTTCAAAATCACTCTTATGGTAATTGCGGTTGCATATTTTTTCGCTGTTAATGGAAGCATTCGAGTGCATACTGTATTTGTTTTTATTATTTACATAAATTGCATATTTTCCAATGTCCCATATGTGCTTCTTTAAAAATGCTCACTTCATTTTACGTGTTCACGTATGAATTCATAGAAATTGTGATTGTGGTTTTGCAAATGCTTACTTGCATTCAAATTGTAATTAGGTAATGAAAAGTCAGAAATTCTAGGAGTATTAAAAGGGAATAAAAAGAAATTGTATAATTGTTTCGTAGTTCTCATTTCAACTATTTTAAAAATCTGAAGCTTTTTTAAGATTGGGTCCAAGAAAGGGCGAGAGAAGGAGAAGTCCATTGCGGTATTCTCTTTATTGCATTATTTCTAACAAATCAATACACTTATAGTATTTGCCCTAGCGCAGTTAGCAATCTTAGTTAAATAGCCAGTAGTGATTTCCATCTAGAAAAGGGTCTAGTTCTTTGTAACTTCCATCAAAAGTGGGAATTGCTTTAGCAGCTGTTTCTAAATTAAATTCTGCCATTTCGTCTAGGATTTTTAAATTATTATCTATTATTTCTATTATTTTTTGTATTTTTGTTCTACCATATATCTTAAGAATATTTAATTGCTCTTGAACTAAATCATGTTTGCTTGAAGCTTCATTCGAATTTGCTCCGATTTGTTCTAACTCCCGTAGCTTTTGTTCTCCATATTTTCTTGTGTATTCTCTATTTTTTTGAAGAGCTTGGTTTTTGAAAATTACAACAACAAAAAAACACCGAAATTTTACAAAAGTGAATGAAATTTTTATTTGGATCGATAAATCAATTCCTGTCATTTACTTTTTAAAGATAATTTCACTTAAATGTTGTCTGCGGTGGTCCATTCTGAAGGTCCAATTTTGGCACACTTTTTCACACATTTCGGCCGAAATCTCACCAATCACCAATCAGCAATCACCCGTTCAATGTTGGCTTCCAAAGCAGCAATCTTGTTTGGCTTGTCCCTAAAGACAAGAGACTTAACATAGCCCCACAACACCACAGAAAATAGTCTTATTGGCTCAAATCATACGATCTTGGTGGTCAATGGAGTGCACCAAAACGTGAGATTAACTACTCACCAAATTTGCATCTCAATTGATGCATGATTTCGCGCGCAGTGTGGCATGTGGCACCGTCCTGTTGAAACCTCATGTCGGCCGAGTCCAATTCTTGCATTTTCGGCAAAAGAAGTCTGTTATGGTATCATCGAACGGTACCTTTCTCCATTGACCGTAACGTTGCGGTCTTCATCGTTTCATCGTCTTTGAAGAAATACTGCCCAATGATGCCACCTTCTCATAAACCGCCTGCCCACCAAACAGTGCATTTTTCGGGAGTCATTGGTAGCTGCTGAATTGCCTCTGGCCGGTCTGGTCTTTACTCCAAATACGGCAATTCTGCTTATTCACGTATCCATTGAGCCGAAAATGAGCCTTGTCGCTGAAGACAATTATGCCATAAAAACACATTTTTCACAGAGCACGAATCTTGATAATAAATTTCAATAATTTGCAAACGTTGTTCAGGCGTAAGTCTACCATATTCATGATGAAATGGCAAACCGAACTGAGCATTTTTTACTTTGACACAGGTCAAGAATCATATAGTACGTGAACGGTCAGAAATATAAACGTCAAAAACCAAGTAGTAAAAAAAATTCCCCTTTAGCTTTGTTTTTGAGCCTCCATGCCTTCTGTAGCGTTTTTAGCTTTACTACCAGCTTCGCTTTTAGCGTTTTGTCCGTTGTCAGCCCTTTGCCCTTTGACTCGGTGGAACTCTCCTTATTGTTGTCGGTATTTCACCAAACTGCCGCCCCTTGGTCGCTTTTCTGCTAGTGTTTCATGGAACGTTATCTTTTTCTTCCTTTTTAGCACCACACTTTTGTTGTACTATTAAATTTTGAGTTCAGTTCTTCGTGTTGGGGTGTACACTGGTGGCTGTGTGTGTACTTCTTCTTCTGGTGCTTTTGGCACGTACACAGTTTCGTCCAATTCTTCCGAAAGTTGTTGCTACATTTTAAATAGTTCGCCAATTTCTAGCTGAGTTGTCATCCATTTTTGGGAGATTACAGAATCGAATTGGCCGGATCGTCACATAATGCATGCAAATTAAGTCACATAAAGCAAAAATACCCACAAGGAAGCAGACCATTCACGCAAAAAAATACAATTTGACAAATCGTAAAAACCACTTTGGGCTGTGGAAATGCCTTGTCATGATGTCACATGGTAATGCCTTGTTGAAGTCTTAAGGTTCCCTGGGAAAGTTGTTGTTGTTTGAGTGGTGTTTTTATCTGAAAAACATGATTATTGCAAAGAACCGTTTTACTACCACATTCCTCATTTGTTCTAATTTAATTGTCTTTTGGGAAAAGGTGAGGTCATAATTAATGTACATAAGTTTCTGCATCTGAACTCCAAAGAGTTATGATGTCCACTTTGTGAGGCTTTCCATCTCGATTTCTGAGATTTCATTAAAGTTTTGGAGGAATAGATTGCCAAATAAGCGAAATCTTAGTCTTGCCAAACCTAGAGCCAGGCACATAAATAGTAAAAGAGACTTTCTTCCTCTCTCTGGCAGCTACAACAGGAATTATTGAATGCAAGATTAAGTCTTGCTGCAAATATTTTTTTTGACCTTCCAGTGGTGACCTGTGTTCTCACAGCGGTAATACGTGAGATATTGGAACGAATGACTCTATCAGTTGTTTTGTCCTGAGAGGTCATTATACTTACACATATTCTGGCCACGGTATCCTAGTCGTGGCGCAGGCAATCAGTCGGTTCCACTTCTCTCCTGCCTTAGAGAGGTAATGAGCGACAAAAGTGGCCTTAACATTGCTAAACGGCATTGCATTGGTTTTTGCTGTTCCGCTGTAGCGATGTCAAGGGTCGAATCCTACCTAGCTAGCTCGTCTGCCCTCTCATTAACCTCGATATTTCTATGGCCTGGAACTCATATTAGAATAATTTCTAGCCGTTGATCAAGAAGAGCGAGATATTCACTCCATTGTAGGCCTAATTTGGAATTTATAACGGACGAATCTAAGGCTTAATTAGCAGCTTGACTGTCTGTAAAGATAGGTATCTTGACCCCATTGTTCATGATGTCATAAAGTGATCTGTAAGCCTCTCTTATGGTCTTTAATTCAGCCTAGAATACACTGGCTTCGTTGGGGAGGCGTATGGATGAGGATAATTGGAGGGACTCTGAGTAGATGCCTGACCCTACACCGTAGCCCATTTTCAACCCGTTGGTGTAGAGCTCCACGTCATAGCCCCCAATTACCTATTTTTTCTCCAATCCGCTCTGGATGGAGAGGATACAGAAAAGTCTTTCCTGAAGTTTAGGGTAAGTGTAATGTAGTTTGTGTTGATGTTGTGCAGCAATGGACCGTGTAGGATTTTCTTGCTGTGGCCGTACGTTCTTTGGATCAAGCTTCCTCCTTCTTTGAGTCTGAGACTACGCTACATGAGTCGATTGAAGTTTCTTGGTAATAAGTGAGTAAGTAAGTTAAGAACCTCAGCTGGACTAGTGCTAAGTGCTCCTGTAACGTAATTACAAGTTGATCTTTGAATTCTACTCAGTTTAGTTTGCCTGTACTTCTTAGGTACAGCCGACCACCAGACCAGGGCAGCGTATGTCAGAATTGGTCTTACAATGGCTATTTTTCATTGAAGACCCCATGTCTTACCCAGCACTATCTTGCGCTTATAGAGTGCTTTACTCAAGAAGAGTAGTAGGAAACAAAAAATAAAACGTTGAAGGATGCTGGATGCGGATGCACAATGATTTTGTTTCTTTTCAGAATTTGATATGTCGTCTTCTATGATGAACTAATTTCAAAAGGCCTACTAGGTACATGGATTTACGACTCATGTGTTCTCTGAAGTGCCAACATTTCTTTATTTTTCATTTCTACTGAGAATATGTAGCTCATTAAGAAGACACTATATTAAGTTCTGCAACGAAACAAAATCATGTGAATCTAGTATTATTCAACGTTTTATTTTATTTTATTTTATTTTATTTGTTTTCGACCATTCTTCCACTTGAAAATGGTTTCTGTTGGATTGTATAAAGCTGTACTCCCTTAAGATATAAAAGTTTTTGTCTCGCTAGTACGACAGGCAGTACCGGTAGGGTGCATCATGTGGCCTTTGCCAAAGTTCTTCATGTGTCCTTTAGCTTGCAGTGCCCTAAAAGCAAACCAATGGCTGTGATAAAGGGCATATATTTTGGGGTCGTAATTTCCAATTAATTGCATGGATTAAGTGTAAGCTTAGGGAGGTGCACCTAGCAAGTTGACCTACAATTCATTTCCTTCTTTAAAATTTATCATTTATGGTTTCTTCTCCCTATATCTAAAAGTAGTTCTGGATTAATGTGGATCATGGTAGTTGATCGGCTATCTCACTTCCATAAATACTTGTGTGCCCAGGTAACCGGAATATGATACTGTTTGTTATATTTGCCTGATTTTTGAATCAATTTTCTTCTTCTTCTTTGAATGGCACAACAGCACATGGAAGGGCTAGGACGAGCTTTTCGCATCCATTCTTGTTGTGCATGTTATATTTGTACATGAATGGAAGGGACCTACAGTTTTATGCCGAATCCGAACGGCGAAGTGAAAAACTTTTCATAGGATATTTTTACTCTTGTAGTTTTGCCATGGCCCCAGCCAAGAGGTGCTGCTGTGTAGCAAAAGTCTTCTTTCTGCTTTTGGATTTTACCTGTGTCGAGATTCGAACCTCGGACATTCTGCGTAAACGTTCAACGCACTACCACTGCACCACAGCATCAAATTACTGAGTAGAATTTCCAATGATTTCTAATTTTTAAAACACAAACGATTCCCATAGCTCATTTTCTTTCGACTCGGCTAACAAAGATTCAAAAGTATTTCTATAAATTCTACATCTTCCCTACATTTGGTAAATAATAATTACGTATATTTTAATAATTAAATTAAAACCGCCAAACTTGAATGACTTTAGCAAAGAAACTGTGTCTATGCCTACCCTTTTAAACTAATAATAAATAAAATATAGCCTTGCATTTACTTGCACCTATTCAATTTGCTGCTTAAATGAGCAGAGAGATTTCAAAAGGAATGCCATCAAGTAATTGAAAGAAATTACACTCTTAATTGCACGCAGATATGTTCACGCTTTCTATAAAGAACACACGTACATAATTACACATATCACCATCACCTACGACAACCGACCGCCAGATGGCGGGCATCATTTAAAACTAAGTAAATTAAATCATTTCCTCATTTTCGCCTGATTTGTACACTGTAAAAGAAAATTGAAAAAAAAAAAAATGGTTCAATTAAAAGAAATTATGAAAAGAACATATTAATTTTTTCTTTATACAATTCTTTTGAAATGTTGTTTTTTGTCAGAAAATATGTATAAAATTAATAGGGGAGAGTGTGAGGGCGTGAGTGGGATGGTGTGGGGTTTTATTCATTTTATGCAGGGAATGGAGTATACTTATATGTAAAGTAGATGGTTGGTGTTGTTTTTGTTGTTTTTGTTGTTGCTTTGACTTAACCATTTCTGTGTGCGTATGCATTTATGTAAATGTCCTTTTTAAGCCACTCTTCATTTCATTGCTTACACCAAAAAAACCAAAAAAAAAAAACAACAAAACAAAAAAAAAGATATGCTCTTTTCATATTTACATGAATAAAAGTTGCCTTGGGTTTGGGTTATCCTTGCAGAAGACATAAAGCATAAAGCTGATGTGGCAATAATATGAAAAAGAGGCAGCGGATGTTTTTATACATACTTTCAAGTGTAACGTATTCAAAATAAAACAGCTTTTACTTTTTGCATATATAAAAAAAAAAAATTAAAAATCGCAGCATAATTGAAATAAAAATGAAATTATTTTGCAAACAAAAAAAAAAAACAAAAAATACTTAAATAAATAAAAAAAATATGATGTAAAAATGTTTTTAATTGGAAAAAATATTGTGACAAGCTGCGATTTATTTATTTTATTAAAAGTTTTGCTTTTTGCTTTCTGTTGTTGTTGTTGTTGTTATTGTTATTTTAATATTTTTGACAAGGTAGTAGGACTTTTACATATGTTTGCATGCACTTGAGTTTTCCATTTTTGTGATTTTGTTAAAAAAGTTTCTTGTCGGCTTGGTATATCTGGAAATATACAACTAAAATTAAACTAAAATTAAAAACAAGAGTAAAAAATAAAACTGAAGACCGGAGAAATTGTATTAAAATTACTTAACATTTGAGTCCATTCGTGCACAGCTGGCAACTCTCAGCTATGACATGAAAGTTTATTTAACAAGTTTTCATAACGAATGAGTTAGTAAAATGTTTCTTTTGTGCACAGTTTAAAGATGAAAACACATTTCATAGGATCCACTTGTGACAATCTTAGGACTAGAGTGTTTCTCGTATCAGTCTTTATTAGATCTGCCAGGTAGCAGGTTCTTATACTCCCATTTCAACTTTGATTTAAATTAATCACTTACTTTAATTATCTTCTTGATTAGACTTAACTTGATAAGAGTAATGATTTTTCTCACCCGGTCTAGAAAAAAGTGGGTAAGTTTAACAAAACTATTGGATTACTTATGTACTATTTTACTTAGCCTAAGATTAGAAGAACTTAGAGCGGTTTATTTCTACGAGGATAAAAAGTTTTTGAAGCTACTCTACTCTCCGAACCCCATGTTCGATAATGTTTTCCAAAGTTTTTAAGAACAATTCATGTCCAGTACCATGGAGAGCAAATTCGGGCCCCAGGAGAAAAGGGAATTTTCGTTTAATAGTCTCCTTATTTTTGAGAAATGCATCTAAAATTCTATAAGTTTAACCAACTTTTGAAATCTGTTTTGAAAAGAGGATGGTCAATTATTTTTGAAATATTGCAATAAATTTTTATAATTTTTGTAATTCATGTTCAGGACCGAGGGGAAAAGAGCATGTTCATGTAATGCAAAATGTATCAAAAATTCTATAATTTTAAACAATTTCTGAAAGCTGTTTTGGAAAGAGGATTGTCTTTTGTTTTTGAAATATTCCAATAAATTTTTATAATTTTTGTAATTCATTTTCAGAACCGAGGGGAAAAGAGCATGTCCATGTAATGCAAAATGTATCAAAAATTCTATAATTTTAAATAATTTTTGAAAGCTGTTTTGAAAAAAGGATTGTCATTTGTTTTTGAAATATTCCAATAAAGTTTTATAATTTTAGTAATTCATGTTCAGAACCGAGGGGAAAGGAGCATGTCCATGTAATGCAAAATGTATTAAAAATTCTATAATTTTAAACAACTCTTGAAATTTGTTTTGAAAAGAGGATGGTCAATTATTTTTGAAATATTCCAATAAATTTTTATAATTTTTGTAATTCATTTTCAGAACCGAGGGGAAAAGAGCATGTTCATGTAATGCAAAATGTATCAAAAATTCTATAATTTTAAACAATTTCTGAAAGCTGTTTTGAAAATAGGATGGTCATTTATTTTTGAAATATTCCATTAATTTTTTATAATTTTTATAATTCATGTTCAGGACCGAGGGGAAAAGAGCATGCCCATGTAATGCAAAATGTATCAAAAATTCTATAATTTTAAACAATTTCTGAAAGCTGTTTTGGAAAGAGGATTGTCATTTGTTTTTGAAATATTCCAATAAAGTTTTATAATTTTTGTAATTCATGTTCAGAACCGAGGGGAAAGGAGCATGTCCATGTAATGCAAAATGTATCAAAAATTCTATAATTTTAATCAACTTTTGAAATCTGTTTTGAAAAGAGGAAGGTCAATTATTTTTGAAATATTGCAATAAATTAATATAATTTTTGTAATTCATGATCAGTACCGAGGGGAAAAGAGGATGTTCATTTAATTGACCCTTTATTTCTGAAAACTGCAACTAAATTTTTTTTTAATTTTAAACAATTTTTCAAAGCTGTTTTGGAAAGGAGATGTTCATTTATTTTTGAAATATTCCAATATTCCAAGTTTTATAATTTTTGTAATTCATGTTCAAGACCGTAGAGCGACAATACACGCCCGAGGGGAAAAGAGGATGTTCACTTAATAGACCCCTGATTTTTGAAAAATGCAATTAAAATTTTATAATTCAAACCAATATTTTAAATCTATTTTGAAAAGAATATGTCCATTTATTTTTGAAATAGTCCAGTAAATTTCTATAATTCATGTTCAGGACCGAGGGGAAAAGTGGATGTTCATTTAATAGACCCCTTATTTTTGAAAAATGTATTTAAAATTTTATAATTCTATCCAATTTTTGAAATCTGTTTTAAAAAGAGGATATTCATTTATTGTTGAAATATTTCAATAAATATTTAGAATTCATGTTCAGGACCGAGCGGAAAATAGAATGTTCATTTAACAGACCCCTTATTTTGGAAAAATGCATTTAAAATTTTATAATTCTAACCAATTTTTGAAATCTGTTTTATGGAAAAAATTTAAAAAATTCGTAAAAATACCTTTTTAAACACTTTTTTCTTCTTCTTCTGTTAAAGGCACAACCGCCCACATGGAAGGCCTAGGTCGAGCTTTCCGGATCCACTCGTGTTGTGCGTGTTATATTTGTACATGAATGGAAGGGACCTACAGTTTTATGACGAATCGGAACGGTGAGGTGAAAAGCTTTTCATAAGCAATTTTTACTCTTGCCTGCCAAGAGGTGGTGCTTTGTATAAAAATTGTCTTTTCTACTTTTTGAATTAGCTTGTGCCGAGATTTGAACCCCGGACACTCAGAGTCCAACAGTCCAACGTACTACCACTACGCCACCGCGACACTCAGACCCAAAAGTAACTACTGTTTAAAATACATATGTATCTAAATTTGTTGGCTTTCAAATTGCAATTTCTCTTAAATAAATTAAAATAATATTAAGTCTCTCAAGGTCCGGTAAAAACAACATGCTTGTTTGGAATTGGAAGGTACTTAGTTTTGAAAATCAACAAGAAATAATTATTTATTTTGCATTTGAAATAAAAGATTCTTCTAGATAAATTATTAAAATATATATAGAAATTATAACATCACAAGTTTCCGTATATTTTCAGAGTTTTTATCAAACTTGTTAAAAAAAAAAAAAAAATTGAGAAATACTTTTTTAAATTTCAATAAAAGTTATGTTTAAAGAATTTACATTGATTTCAGAGGCTCAAAAGTACAGAATTCTCCAAAAATCCGAGCCCGGGTGGAATCCTTCCGTGCCCACCCTCTCTTCGCAAGCCAGGTAATGTTAATACCGTAATCGAATTTTTGTAAATTATCTACAGTTTTTTAATTTAGTTCACGAAATAAACATTGCCCGCTTGCCATACCCACTAGAAACAGATTTGAAAACGTCAGAAAGACAGCTTGAGGAAAAGAGTGAGTTCCGTCACAAGACAGCTGAAGTGAAAAAAGGAAAGGAAAGGATGTAGGAACACAAAGTTATATAACTGGACAACAACCCGTTGCGGACGTGATAACATATCAAGAATTTATTTGAAGGTTTGTACGATTGTGTGTTCTAAAAGTATCCGAGACTTTTCAAACATGCTTGTAATTTATATATCAAGATGGATGGATGGATGTGATGAAGGCCGAGAACCTGACCTACGAGTGCAGGACAGTTCCTCAAGCACTCAGGCTATGTACCCCATTGTACTTAAAACCTAGGAAAAGAAGAAGATGTGCCAGCAAGTAAGGGGTTAGAGTAAAAGAGGGGAAAAGTTGAAAAGGGGGTTATAAAGGGGCAAATTTTCCGGATTCTCTCACAAATCTCAGAAGATCGCAGATGGGGAAGGAGTTAACTTTGTCCATTCCTGTGACATCGAAACCCAAAATGCGCCATCTCGTTCTGGCAAAGGTGGGACATGTGCAGAGAAAATGCTTTGTGCTGTCCACCTCCTCCAGACAAGATGTGCAGGTCGGGTCTTCGGTGATGCCGAATATCATATGGTCATATGTTGGCCCCATTGATTTTGTCCTGTGATGAGTCCCACCATCCGGCGCAGGTTATTCCTTCCTAATTTAAGAAGGAATTCTGCTGCCTTCCTGTTTGGACAAATCACAAAACACTTTGCCGTTTTACAAATGTCCAGATTGGACCAGCGTCTCTTATGTAAATCATTAGCATAAGATTTTATTCAAGTCATGGCACCTGGCCAAACTGGTCCCGACTATTGGCTCTGGTCCCAAAGGCATGTTCTTTGATCCACAGTTGGCCAACTCATCGGCTTTCTCATTCCCAGGAACTCCACAGTGCCCAGGAACCCAGATAAGATGGAGCTGATTCAGTCTTGCGACTGATCTAAGTTTCCTCTTATACTCTTGGACAATCTTTGAAGTAATTTTAGCGTTCTCCAGAGCTTTAACTGCAGCCTGACTGTAGCTATCAAGTTGGTACACAATATATTTTCAAACATGTTTCACAACTTATAAATATTTCCAATTGTGAGCTATATGTGCAAAAAGCTCTAGCGAGAGGTCAAAAATTGTACGAAACACTGAGGAAAAATTAATTGAGGCTATACTCGTAGTTTCTTGGCCAATTAAGTGAAAAAATAAGTTATAAAGACGAAATTTTTAACAGATTTCCCTTGAGGTTGAAAACTTGCTTGAGGACGACAAGGTATTTTGAATTATTTTCCATTATTTACTTTCTTTAATAACTTAATACAATTTGTTAGCATATTTATTACAGCAAGGAGAAGGCTCTAGATCTTTGAAGTGCTCTGCGATAAAACTTACTTACTTACTTAGCTGGCGCTACAACCGATGATTGGTCTTGGCCGCCTCCACAAAGCTCCGCCAGTCACTTCTGCTATGCGCGCGCTGGTGCCAGTTGATAAGGCCAAGTGCAGTCAGGTTGCCCTGCACCTGGTCTTTCCAACGGAGATTAGGACGTCCCGTTCTGCGTGTTCCTCCACCGTGGTTCGAATAAAACACCCTTCTAGCCGGAGCGTTTTCTTCCATTCGCTCAACATGACCCAGCCAGCGAAGCCGCTAAGCGATAAAACGCCTAAGGAAAATTAGCAAATGATAGGTATAACCTCTTTCCAGCTTCGATATAGAAGCATATCCACGAGCTATTACTTTCCTTCAAGATTGCCAATAAATGAGAGCACGCACTTATGTAATTAATGAAAACAGTTAACTGTTGGGAATTATTACAGTATTACATTTACATATTCAAATATTTATTGCTATATATGTAGGTACATACAGAATACATACGAGTAAGTACTTACCTGCTTTCTTGTTCATCAGCTAGTCAAACAACTATAAATTAAAATTTAAGTCCTGCTTAATGATGCTTTTACTTATGATTTTAATTCTAACCACAAATTCACATGCTCCTTTGCATTATTTCTCAGCTACATATGTTGAATAAATTTCCCCACCACACTTGCCATAAATATTTTATGGTCGATTTTTGCCAACAATAACAGCACTGAAGAAATCCTTTTAAATATTAGTTACGTCATTTTATGCGCTAGACGGCGCTTTTGTCGCATTTCGTGGTCGAAGTGTGGTAAGTTAAAACGGTGGTGGGTTTGCGTATTGAATAAATTTAACTTAAATATTCAGTTACTTATTATATAAAAAAATAAATAAAATTCACTTAGTTTTAATAAGTTATTGTTGCATTGAAAGTAGATATGATTATGGTAAGATTCAATTTATTTATGTAGCATTATACAAATTAAAGCATTAAATTAATAATGTCATTTTCTTTTGATATTACTCGAGCAGCCCAAAGTAATCCGCCCTACTCAAAACTACTCCACAAGGTGTGGAAAATTGAATTTGTAAATCGGCCTTTCTAAAGTAACGGAGGTAACAGATATGTTTAAACCTTATGTGCGTGCAATTAGTATGGGACAACTTATGTTTGGTTTGTTTAATTCGATCTCTGGGTGATTCCAAAAGAGCGTGGGACTGTGTTTTTTGTGTACTTATGTAAAAATTTTTGATTTGTCAATGTTTTAATTTTCAAATTTTCTCTATTTTCTCACATATAACGAAAAACTTTACTTACTTACTTTTAATGGCACAACAGCCCATGGAGGGCCTAGGCCGAGCTTTTCGCATCCACTCATGTTGTGCGTGTTATATTTGTACATGAATGGAAGGGACCTACGGTTTAATGCCGAATCCGAACGGCGAAGTGAAAAGCTTTTCATAGCAATTTTTACTCTTAGGTTTGCCATTGCCTGACAAGAGGTGGTGCCGTGTAGAAAAATAATTTTTGTTACTTTTTGATTTTGCCTGTGCCGAGATTCGAACCCCGGGCACTCTGCGTAGCAGTCCAACGCACTACCACTACGCCACAGCGACCACTATAACGAAAAACACACTTTCAAATTGTACACTGGTAGAAATTTACTTATGGCTTAAGTAGCAGGGGTTTAAAAAAAATTCTTCTGTTGGTCACCACACAAACTTAAAAATTTGTTTTATATTGCCTGAGAGTATCATGGGGGTGGAAATCTATGATTTTATGCTAAGTGTAGTTTTTTCTTCGTTTCATCAAATGTACCTAGGTTTCCACATAAGGGTTAAACAGACATACGACCACAAATGTTACTAGCTCAGCTACCGGCTAAGGGTAGGTCTTAACTGGTCAATATCAGTCAAAAATTAATTAGTTTTTAATTTACAGGCACTCAAAATCAATTATTTAAATTTGGAGACCCTTGTGAGTTTAAGACATTTTACGTGGCTAGTTTTTCTCTTTAAGGATGGCCAAAACCTGCTATAACTATTCAAAGGCTTTAAATCAACCAAATTATGTTCATGGTACATACATTTAAAGTGGTTTCGAATTTGGTAAGGCAGGTGACAAGTGCGATTGATCTTGCTTTTTAGGAAGCTTCATAACAATAAGCAATGAACCAGTTCGATTAACTTTGAAGTACAAAACATATTTTAGAAAGCTTTCATTGGTGTACGAATATAACATGCACAACATGACAGGATGCGAGAAGCTAAGCCTAGGCCTAGGCCTCCTCTCCATGGGTCGTTGTGCTATTAAAGTAGAAGAGAAATCTCGAAATGGTGGCAATTTTTTGAGAATATACATTGCTATGAAAAGCTTTTCACTTCGCCGTTCGGATTCGGCATTAAACTGTAGGTCCCTTCCATTCATGTACAAATATAACACGCACAACATGAGTGGATGCGAAAAGTTCGGCCTAGGACCTCCATGGGCTGTTGTGCCATTAAAAGTAAGTAAGTAAATACATTTTCCATAATCCTTTACTCAGAGACCGTTAACAGTCATGTAATGTTCGGTATGGAATTTTTTACAACAGAACACAGTCAAAGAAATGGAACATTGGTGGATTTTAAATCTCATTTGAGTGTGATATCACGTCGCGGCTAGAAAGCTTTTTATAAAAAATATCAAGACCGATACATTGGCATCTGCGTTTTCTATTTGACCAATAGAGCCACGAATCCTTGATTGTGATTAGTGCCTAATTAACTGATCTTTGAATCGATATTTTCTGATTCTAAAATATCATTTTCAACTTTTATATTTTCTATATTTTGTTGCTTCAATACGCAAAATACAGAATGAATAAAAAAATGGGGTATTTGTGATCTACATACTTGCATTCTTACAGTGGAGGAGGAGTGGTCCTTTTGCATGTTTAGTGGGGTAAAGACATGGTTAAGATTGCCAAGAATTTATGTTCGTTTCCATCTTACTTTTTTTTTGGTAACAAATTGGTATTACTTAAGTTAAAAAAAATAACTAATTTTTGAGTCTGCTAACTTTTGTAACTTGGAACCACTAATTTTTTTCCGCTAATGTAGACCCCTCGAAAACCAGTCTGATAACCGCTGTTCTAGACACTCTACTTCAATAAGTTCTAGCAAAATTTCACATACATATAAAATAACTAACTTCCTTGGTCACTGAACCGATTTAAACTATTTTAGAAGTCAACCTTTTCCGAACTATGAAGAAAGTTTGTACTTTGGCTCGGATCGCTCATTGTTGTTTGAATTATCGTGCTCATGATTTTGAGATAATTTCAGTTAAATAAGTATCCAAAGAAAGAGCTGTGGTTCATTTCTAAAGAATTTTGTTCTTTCTTAAGTGGCACCAATATATTGTGCCCACCAATATATCAAATAAAAGACTAAATTGGTTTAAAGGCTAAATCACATCTTAAAAATCGATTGAAAAAAGCCAAAATTCGAAAAGGGTTTAAAAAAGTTAAAACATATAATTTTCAATTTATTTTGCTTGTTTAATATATTAACATTGTTGTATTTGTTGTAAAATAATTACACTGATCAATAGTAATTTTTTCCTACAATATACTACTGAGTGATCCTGAATAGTATGTGTATCTCAGGTGCTTCTTAAGAAACTGATCTCATCTCATAATTACCTCTATTTTACGAGTTACGGGCCGAAATATAACAGACTCTTTTTTCCTAGTCATTTAACTAAATGGTGATTTTCTAAGCGCTTGGTTTTTGATAAATCAATTCCTGCCATTTACACTTTTGAAAGATAATTTGTTGCCCGTGGCTACGTTCCAAGTGGTCCATTCTGAAGGTACAATTTTGGCACACTTTTTCACACATTTCGGCTGGTATCTCACTAATCACCCGTTCAATGTTGGCTTCTAAAGCAGCAATCGTGTTTGGATTGTCAAGAGACTTCACATAGCTCTACAAAAAATAGTCTAACGGGGTGAAATGGCAAATCACACGACCTTGGTGGCCAAGTGACTGCACCAAAACGTCCTGTTGAAACCACATGTCGTCTTTGAAGAAGTATGGCCCAATGATGCCGCCTGCCCATAAACCGCACCAAACAGTGTATTTTTCGGGATGCATTGGTAGTTGCCTCTGGCTGGTCTTCACTCAAAATACGGCAATTCTGCTTATTCACGTATCCATTGAGCCAAAAATGAGCCTCGTCGCTGAAGACAATTATGCCATAAAAACACATTTTTCAACGAGCACGACTCTTGATAATAAATTTCAATAAATTTGCAAACGTTGTTCAGGCATTGTTCGCTGTGTGGTGTCGTGGTAGTGCGTTGGACTGCTACACAGAGTGTCCGGGGTTCGAATCTCGGCACAGGCAAAATCATAAAGTAAAAAAAAATATTTTTCTACACGGCACCACCTCTTGGCAGGCAATAGCAAGCCTACAAGAGTAAAAATTGCTATGAAAAGTTTTTCACTTTGCCTTTCGGATTCGGCATTAAACTGTAGGTCCCTTCCAGGTCCATTCATGTACAAATATAACACGCTCAACATGAGTGGATGCGAAAAGCTCGGCCTAGGCCCTCCTTGGGTTGTTGTGCCATTAAAAGTAAAGTAAGTGAAGTTCAGGCGTAAGTCTATAAATGATGAAATGCCAAACTGAACTGTGCATTTTTTACTTTGAAACATGTCAAAAAACGAATTTTTTCCCATGCCACGTTTCTGAAAAATTTTCTTCTAACTGATAGGAAATCGATGGAATTTTATATCAGTTTTATAGTATCCATTTTGTTGCTACTTGGTTTTTGACGTTTACGTTAGCGTCGCATGGGAAAAATTTTGCAGATTTACGAATTTGTACAAAATGAATAATGTGCAGTTCCTACCCAAAAAAAAAAACCTCAATCTTTTCAGACTACAAACAAATCAATCCAATTTTTAATTCAACTTAAGTAAATAGTGTTCCCGTAAGGGCATTCTGACGGAGCAAGGTCTGATGAATATGGCGGGTGAGCCAAAAACTTCCCATCCACTATTTCCCAAATAATTTTAAATCGCTCTAGCGTTGTTATGTTGGAAAACTATGGTCTTGTGCCTGGTCGCATATTCTGGTCGTTTTTCGGCCATTGCTCTCTTCAAACGAATCAATTGTTTTCGTGTAATAGTTGTACTGGGTTTTAGCAGCTCATAATAGATGACACCCTTCTGATCCCACCAAATACCGAGCATTACCTTCTGCTTCGGCGTTGATGTTCCTTGTTGGCCGAGATTCACATTCGACTTCTTGCTTCAATTATTTCCGTGTAATAGTTTTACCAGATTTTAGCAGCTCATAATAGATGACACCCTTCTGATCTCACCAAATACTGAGCATTACCTTCTGCTTCGGCGTTGATGTTCCTGTTTGGACGAGATTCACATGCGACTTCTGATGCTTCGGGTTGTCGAAATAATTTGATAATTTGATACAAGAATGACTTATTTTATTAGCGATGAAGCAGCATTCCAGACACGAAAAAATCCCCTTTCGACTTTCCTTACTTTTGCATGAACTCCAGTGATTTTAGACGCTTGAAAACTGTTGCTTGAGTAACTCCTAATTGCAAGTTCTTCTTGCGTTTGGCGCGAGTAACATCTACAATTCTTCATCTTCGAACTTTTTCACTTGGCCAAGAGCGTTCCTTGCCTTCCGTGTTATAATTTTCACTTCTAAAGCATAGAAAAATCGAAAACAGAATTCTCATGGTGTATATTCACCGTAAAATTCCAACAGCAATCGCAATGACTTTCAGCAGCCCTTATTTCCGAATTAAAGTAAAAGTAAAACTTCTTGCAAATGCTGTTTATTTGGCGCGTATGCTGAAATGTTTGTAGTGCAAAAAGGTTATGTTGTTTACACTTTGGCAAATTGATACATAATCAAAACAAAAGATACATGACGAAGCGAAAACATGAAAGTAGTTACAGTTTTGTCAGATGTACATACAGACATATTATCACAAAGTATATGAACTATAGAGGCGGACAAGACCGATCATCGGTTGTATGTAGTGCCAGCTAAGTAAGTAAGTAAGTAATATCAACTATTCAAATTCCAGAGATTTTCTATCAATTAGAAGAAGATTTTTAAAAGAAAATGATATGGGTAAATTTTCGCAGACTTACAAATTTGTACACAATTAAAAATTTTCAGTTGTTAACTTTATTCGGTTGTACCTCAGAAACTGCAAGAGATAGAAAAACATTATGTCAAATACAATACATAAAAGGGCTAAAAATGTTGCTTAAAATAATCAAAATTTAGTAAAATTGAATCAACGATATAAAAGTTATAGCAAATTACTAGAAATGAAAGATTTTTTACATATCGATCTATAACTACTAAACTAGAGCCTGACAGCGAAATTCTATCGGTTTTTTGAAGATTAAAAAAGTCTGAAAGCTTTACAATAAATAGGCTACAATCTTAGGCTAAATGCAAAAATGAAAGGCTAAATCTAGCCTCAAAAGAGCTAAAATGTTCACACTGATCATAACAGCCCATGGAGGATCCAGGCCGATGTTTTCACATCAGTTCATGTTATGTGAGTATTATTTGTACACGAATGTATAGGAACTACATACAATCAGTTCTATAGTGAATCCGAATGACCAAGTGAAAAGCTTTTCCAATGCATTTTTTATACTTGGTACTTGGCGGTTTGCCATTGCCATTCCGTCTTGTAGATTTATTTACCAAAGCTTCCTACTCTAAATAGCAGTCCAACACACTATCAACCATTCTGAAGTGATCGTCAGGAAGAATAACAAAAACATTTTAAATCTGAAGTCCTACTTACAACTATGAAAAGTATCTGATATGTTTGTGTAAAGTTAATATTGAAAATAAAAATTTATTAATTTTACTACGTGTATTTTCTCTCAGTGTAATCAACTTTTTTTGTAATAACATTAACAACACTGTGGAGAGCTTGTCACATCATACTCATTATCATCACATGAAGTCCTTACTGCGCATTCATGGCCGTTGTAATAATCTCGAAAAGATTGAATCATTTCTCCAATCAATCAAAAAGCGCCTATATATGATGACCTAACTTTTTCTTTCTCATTATTATCATACTATATTTATGATTAAATTAATAAATAAATAAATACATACAATTTGATGCTCGTTAATGTTGACATTTTCATTATTGGTCAATAGAAGCGTTAAAGCTAAGCGAATAAATAGTATCTCTACCGTAAGGCGGCGGGTAAAATCAAACAGAAGGAAATTCAAGTGACGGAAGCGGAAATTGGAGCAATTTGGAAATTTGTCAAAGAAATGAAGTGTTAATGAGCGCGTACGTAAGTGCGACGGATAGAAATGGAAAAGCGATGAAATACAAAGTTAGTGTGAAATTAAAAGTCAATGTTAATAAAGTTGATGATGAGTGGTGATGTTGATGATGATTACAAAATGAAAGTGGTTATTACTGATAATCGGTGCGAACCGGGAATCTCGCAGTTGTATGGAAATAAAAATAACAGCTTTATTTAAAATAAGTTATTATGCATTTAAATTGTGTATGTCAAGAGTTAAAAGTCAAGGAGGGTAGTCTTTTCCCTGTGCGACTTTTACCACCTGCTGACAATAACTGCAACATTACAAGCAACTAAACGCCGGTCACAGGCAACAAACAACAAATGTCCAATTCAATTTATGAAAACATAAATTGTGATATGTAGCAGCAAGGAAGAAGGAGGTAACCCTTATTCTACGCTTAATCTCGCCCACGTTGTACTTTTATTTAGTTTTTGTTGTTGTCTTGTTGTCTTGTTTTGTTTTGTGAATTTTTGCACACGTTTCCAATTAAACTAATGATAAGCAGAAAAAGAAAATGTTCTGCATGACGCGTGATTTTGACATTTCAATGACAAAATTGTGTGATATGTCAAAAGTCAATAATGTATATAGTGATGAGTGAAGTTATCTACCAACTTTTAAGAATGTATGTAGTTTACATTCAAGTAAAATAATGTGTTCATAGAGCATAAACTGATTATGAATTAATTATTTACGGATTTGGTTGAGTAATATACCTTTCGGAGTAAAATGAATTATTTACGATTTTGAAATAAACGTAAAGGAAGGTAAACAATTGTAAAGAAGTATGTATGTAGTTTACATTCATGTAAAAGAATGTGTTCATAGAACATAAACTGATTATGAATGAATTATTTACGATTTTGATTGAGTAATTTACCTATCGGAATAAATTGCATGTAAAGGAAGGTAAACAATTGCAAAGAAGTATGTATGTAGTTTACATTCAAGTAAAATAATGTGTTCATAGAGCATAAATTGATTATGAATGAATTATTTACGATTTTGATTGAGTAATTTACCTATCGGAATAAATTGCATGTAAAGGAAGGTAAACAATTGCAAAGAAGTATGTATGTAGTTTACATTCAAGTAAAATAATGTGTTCATAGAGCATAAATTGATTATGAATGAATTATTTACGATTTGGATTGAGTAATTTACCTTTCGGAGTAAATTGCAGGTTAAGGAAGGTAAACAATTGTAAAGAAGTATGTATGTAGTTTACATTCAAGTAAAAGAATGTATTCATACAACATAAACTGATTATTAATGAATTATTTACGATTTTGATTGAGTAATTTACCTTTCGGAATAAATTGCACGTAAAGGAAGGTAAACAATTGTAAAAAAGTATGTATGTAGTTTACATTCAAGTAAAAGGATGTGTTCATAGAGCATAAATTGATTATGAATGAATTATTTACGAATTTGATTGAGAAATATACCTTTCGGAGTAAACTGCACGTAAAGGAAGGTAAACAATTGTAAAGAAGTGTAAACAAATGTAAACAAAAAATTTTTACAAATGAAATTTTACGCTTTAAGTAGTCTTATTCTCAATTAAAGTTATATCAGACAAAAAGTTCGATATCGATGCGTCGAATAATATTTCATGTGGCATCAATTGCGATTACATTTTTTTTTCTTTATAAAAAAAAAATTTAAAAAAAAACTACAAAACTGAGAAATTGTTCATTGGCATTCAGAATTGTATACAAATATTATGAAACGCAAATTTATGAATACGATTCACAACAATGGGGTTAATTTTTTTTTCTGTGTATGTAGAAAACTCTTACCAGTTAATATGAGTTCAGGGTTTTTCAGAGTTCACATGTAAAATCGACAGTGAAGAAAGTATTATTGATGGATATCAAAGTTTTACAGGTTTTTTTTTCAGGCAATAATTTTTAACCTAACTAGGTTCACACACGGCAAATTACCAATTCCCTTTTGGTCTTGCTATTTGCTTTTCCACACAGCAAGATTTTTTGATCAATTCTGCGCCTTTACTCTGTCTGACATGTCAAAGAACGAATAGCAGAAAAGAAAACTTCCCGGTACGAGCAAATCTGAACTCGACCCTCTCGTCTGTGCTCTCTCCCCTACAAACTCTCTCTAGTAGTCAACTTCTTGTTTTCAAGAAAACTTACCGTGCGGAAAAGATGACTATGCCTGTTTACGGTCAATGCGTTCGGCTGCCGAAGACGTGCTAGGCTACTACCGTCGACGTAGAAATATGTAGTGCGATGAAGAGTGTCGCGTGCTACTGAAGCGAAACACGCGGTATATCGCGCCACCCTGTAGTCAGTTGCAATGCTATCTGCTAGAGAACGATTCAGAGAGTTGAGGAGGGAGGAGGAACGTTTTTTTCAGGCGTAAGAAAAGAGATGCAGAAAGACGAAATAATTGGGGTTCGTGTATAAGGAAGGAAATTGGGTGAAATGCGACTTCGAAATGTTACGTGCCAGGAACGAGGTCCGAAAATTCTTTGAAAGAATAAGACGTCTGACTAATGGTTTCAAGACCGGGGTCTCTTCGTGCTAGGATGAAGATGGAAATCTGATGAAAGATGTCCAGGGCATAATGAGATTATGGAGGGAGAACTTTTCGCAGTTGCTTAATGACGATGACGGCAATAATGCCGCCACTGCGGGATCAACTTCGGAAACCCCAATCACTGACGGCGTTGAAGTACCGCCGCCTGACTATGAGGAGGTCTTAACAGCCATTGCTCGGCTGAAAAACAATAAGGCTGCAGGTGCAGATGGCCTGCCTGCTGAGTTGTTTAAGACCGGAGGCGAAGAGCTCAAAAAACGCATGCATGAGCTTCTATGCAGAATATGGTCAGATGAAAGCATGCCAAGTGATTGGAATCTCAGCGTACTCTGCCCAATCCATAAGAAGGGTGATTCCACGATCTGCGCCAACTACCGTGGGATCAGCCTTCTTAATATTGCATATAAGGTTCTATCGAGCGTACTGTGCGAAAGACTGAAGCCCATCGTCAACAAACTGATTGGACCTTATCAGTGTGGCTTCAGGCCTGGTAAATCTACCATCAACCAGATATTCACACTACGCAAAATCCTGGAAAAGACCCGAGAAAAACAGATCGACACCCATCATCTATTTGTCTATTATAAAACCGCCTTCGACAGCACGATTAGGGAGCACTTGTACTCACGTCGCAATGTCTGATTTTATTATCCCTGCAAAGCTCATTCGTCTTTGCAAAATCACACTGACCGACACCACCAGCGCAGTGAAAATTGGTGTAGCCCTCTCCGCGCCATTTGATGCCAAAAGAGGTTTCAGACAAGGTGAATCCCTATCGTGTGACTTCGCTAACCTTATGCTGGAGAAGATAATTCGAGCTGCGAATATCGACATCTCTGGCACTATCTTCTACAAGAGTGTCATGCTGCTAGCATACGCTGATGATATTGACATCATTGGCAAAAACTCTCGAGCAGTCAGTGCAGTATTCTCTAACGTGGAAAGTTGGAAAGTGTCAAATAGTCACGTCGTGGACAAAATGTCACTGTTGACAATTATACTTTCGAAGTATTCAAGGATTTTATTTACCTAGCATCCAGCACTAACACCAATAATGTCAGCCAACAGAGATTAACTCTTGACAACAGGTGTTACTACGTGTTCAGTAGGTAATTGAGAAGCAGAGCCCTCTCTCGACTGAGGAAAATAGGGCTCTATAAGTCCCTCATCCTCCCCGTCCTAATATATGGTGCCGAGACGTAGACATTGACCACCAATGGCAAGAGTCTGTTATGAGCGTAAGACCTATGGTGCAATATGCGTGGACGACGTGTGTCGAAAAATTTAGAACCATGAGCTTCACGCCGACTCTAACATAGTAAAGCCCATAATAAACCAGTGGCATCGCTGGCTGGGTCATTTTGTGCGAATGGACCAAAGCGCTTCGGCTAGAAGGTTGTTTTATTCGAGCCACGGTGGAGGAACTCGCAGAAGATGATGTTCTAATCTCTGTGGGAAAGACCAGGTAAAGGGCGATCTGACCGCACTTGGCCTCATCAACTGGTGCCTTACACTCTGGTGTCCCAGAATAAGGTCCTTCTAAATTCTTTACATATTATCGTATGTAGATTATGTCACACAACATTGAATACGTCTACGTGGCATATGCTACCCTCAACTCATGTGAAATTGTCAGTTAAATTGATACAAAACTGTTGCTGCTGCTGTTGATTGTTGGTGGAATGGTTAGATGGATCAATCAATGATTTCATATTTGATGTTGGTAATGGTGACGCTGTGTTGTGTCACCTATGCAGGATGCTGATGTTGCTGGTTGGATGTCGATGCTACTGTGAACGTACGTGAGAAATTGCTTGTTATTAAGTTTCCATTTTTCAGTTAAGGCAAAAATATGCGTAGGTTTTCTCTCGGATTTGTTTGTTTTTCATTTTCATTTTACAGCAAAAAAAAAAAAAAAACTGAAGTAACACGCTCATATTACAAGCTGCTTGTACATGTAGCAAAACTTTCTGCTACATGTACATATACTCATACATACATACATATGCACATTATTACATATGTTCGATAGTGTGTGTGTTAAATTAAGTAGCATCATTTTGAAATAAACTTGATTCAATCAGATCATATGCCAAAAAAGTCAATTTTTTGTTGTTGCAAATCAATCTGAATATGAAAAAGTCAAAGTACTCATACATACGAGTAGGCATTTGTTGTACATATGTATAAGTAGCATGCCCAGTAGAAATTTGTTAACACCTTCTCAGATTGATAGTAGACATGATATAACAGCTTCTAAGTAAGTTCGATGCATATCTCAAATTCATTGCAAACAGAGCACAGAGCTCGGAGTGTTCGGCTTTAAGCGAATTTAATGTGTTCATCCGAAAAAAAACAAATAATTTTGTATTAATTGAAGTATTTATGTTTTGTTTTTACCAAATATTAATGTATTAATGTTTTATTAATAAAAAGGAATTGAAAAAATTGAATTTTTGTTTTGTTTATGTTTTATAAATAATCAGATTCGGCCAAAGATTGAAAAAAAAACAGTAGTTAGGCTTGGGCCAAAAAATCAACTTCGTTCGAACAATAGCTTTCAACATTCCCTTGAAGCGGAGCAAATGTAAAGTAAATTATAAATTTAAAAAAATTAAGTAAAGTAATAAGTAAAGCGAGGAAAAAAGATTAATTACCTCATCGCTGGACAGGAGTCGACCGTAGAGGCAGCGGCGGATTTACCTGTAGGCAGATTAGGTATTTGCCTAGGGCCTCCAATTTATAAGGTACTCCAAAATTAAAAAAAATATAAAAAAAATAGTCGTAGAATTTGAGATTTTTAATTTTGGAGAGTTTGAAACCTCCAATTCATATTTAATACTATTAACTGAATTATAGTTATCTGTGATTGTAGTAGGCCGTTACAAAATAATATACTACTGTGGGCAAAAGTTTGTAAGACTTTGTTCATAATTTCAAATTTTTTTATTCATTCTTCCACATCTATTTCGTCCCCTTCAAAGTAATCCCCTCTGGCCCCAATACACTTGTGCCAACGTTTTTTCCAATTCTCGAAACAGTTGTTAAAGTCAATTTCCGGAATAGCCTTCAATGCGCTTAGAGATTCATGTTTAATGTCTTCAATTGACTCAAAACGGTCAAACGGTCCACGAAGCGGTTTTTTGAGTTTAGAAAATAGCCAAAAGTCACACGGTGCTAAGTCAGGCGAATAGGGTGGTAGGGTGGTTGCGGAACGATATCAGTCGAATTTTTGGCAAAATGGTCTCGTAAAATCAATGCAGTGATTTTGGAACCAATCGTGCATTAACTCTTCTTAAGCCCAAATGATGTTTTAAAATGGTTTTCACTGATCCTTCCGATATTCCAACGATGCCAGTAAGGTCTCTGACTGTTAATCGTCGATTCTCGAGCACCAATTCCTTGATTTTATTGACCAGACGTGTTGATCATCAGTTGATGTTGATGGCCGTCCGCGTTCTCGACCATCTTTGAACAATTTGTACCAATCAAAAACACTTGCTCGCGACATACAATTATCACCGAAGGCCTTTTGCAACATTCTGAACGTTTCGGTACCAGAAATTTGATTCCGCACACAAAATTGAATGGAACTTCTTTGTTGTATAATTTCACTCATTGTGAAAATCGCCGAATGCAGTTTTTGTACTTCAGAAAGACAAGCGTATACTAAACACTAATGACACTAATGATTATTTTGATGTGACATTTGGCACAGATGTCACCGACAGTCATACCAACCTTAAAAAAATAATATTTCGATGAATGGGTTTCCGCGCGAAATTTAAATTAAAAAGTCTTACTAATTTTTGCCCACAGTAGTACAGTACATTTCGCTTAAAGCGAACTTCAAGGGACTGGGTAAAAAACTGGCAAAGCATTTAAATTCACAGTAATTAAGCTTTTTTCCAAATTCTTCTGCTTTCGCTTGTAAAACGACATTGGTTATAGTAACATTATTGGCTCTTTTCTGAGTAAACCATTTTAGAATGCAATGATCCAGTTCCATGAAAGAAGGGTTTTTGACCTTCTTTACATTTGAGGAGTTTTACTCAAAATGATTGAGAATCAAGTCTTTATTTTTCCAAATTGTAGCAATTTTTGACTTGCTTAGGCTCATTTCTTAACATAATTGCTTTTGTTTTACACTTCTTGTAAGCGTTTTATTATTGCATATTTCTCTTTTAAAGAAAAACACTTTCTTTGTTTTCCAACTGCTGCTACGTCCATTTTATAACTTTGTAATTTTCAGCTGCACCCTTCACACGCACAAACAATAAACTTAGGGAAATTCCCGTATTCGAGAACATTGGAGAACTAAAACAGTGTTACCAGTGCAAACCTAATTTTTGGTCATAGCACCACTTTTATGGTTCGTTTTAGACGAAAAATAAACAGCTTTTGCATCCAGAAAAAGTTCGTTATAACCGAAAGTTCAATTTAAATAAGCGAAAAAAATTTCATGGTTTATTAGAAATAAAGCGGGTACTTTTGAAATAAGTTCGTTTTAGGCAGAAGTTCGTTTTAAGCGAGTTCGTTTTAAGCGAAAAGTACTGTATAATATATGTTATACAAAACACAAGATATAAATATAAAAATTTGAACATTTTCAAAAGCAAATAGGAAAAAAAGAACCAAGCATAAGCAAGCTTTGCGTTTCTATATTTCGTTTGAAAAATTCAATTTCAGAAGAATCTTCAGGTCTTTCGGAACAAGTTAAGCGGCAACGCGTATCATGCCCCACTAATCGTGTACAGTGATACGAATTGATTCGTGAGACACAGAAAGTTCAGCTGCTATCTCTCTTAAACATAAATGACAATTTTCAATCAATATTTCCTTCACTTTATTGATGTTAACTTCAGTTGAAGAAGTAGATGGCCGATCAGAAGGAGATACATCGTCAACTACACCACCAACGCTTTTGATTGCACTAATATTACTAAAATACATTTGTTTTTTGATAAAGTCCATTCATTGTTAGCCTTTTCAACAATTCGGCACATGAAATTCCATTTGCAATACAAAATTTGAGACATATTCTTTGTTCGATATTTTTATACATCGTAAAAAACGAAAAACTCGCTTGGAGAAGAACTGACAAAAGAACTGACGAGCACTTTAAACGCACTAAATGACAGCTCACGCTCAAACGCGCTCACATCAGAATAGAAAACAGTGGTGCCAATTTAATCTCAATCACATTTTTACAATCTCTTTAAGCGAGTTTTGGTACTTTTTTTTGACAGAATGTACAACCAACTTCCATTATTTTTCACTCTCCAACATAAAAAATGAAAGCAAAACCATCTGAAAACTACGTTGAAGTTCTTTAGGAGAAATTTTTAGGGAATTGTGAAGGGTCGATCTTACATTTTACACCTCTGGGATCACTCTGGGAGCGGTTTAAAAAAAGTAAAATTTTTAAATTCCATAACGAATATAAAGATATTCGTTAAGGTTTCGCTCCAAGATTCTGACATATCTAGCAATATAAAGAAAAATTTGTTTGCCGATTTCAAATCTGCATTTAGTGTCTCTCCAGCACAGCTTGCAACACACAGGGTGTACCCCTATGAATGCAGAGCATTGTGTTGATTGGAAGGAGGAATGATAGGTGGGAGGAAGAAGGAGAGGGAATGAGAGATAGAATGCAATCACAGGACACCGATAAAAAGATAGACAGCCATTGTGGCAAGTGTCTTTTACCACATTGAACTTCAGGGTATCAATGTTGACTATGACCGCATGTAGCGCCAATGAAAGGGATAGGAAGGGCAAGGAAAATGTACCATTGCCTGCCAAGAGGTGGTGCTTTACTCCTTGTATTTTGTATTTGTATAATTTCTATGTGTATGCGTTTAACATTGTAACATTGCCTATCTGCCTATTTGGCAGAAATAAATTTTAAATATTTTGTTAAGAAGTTTCATTTATAATTGATAATATTGCATTCACAAATAATAATACTAATAAAAATACTAATAAAAATACTAATAAAAACACTAATAAAAATAATAACTTTTGGAAATATGTAATTGCTACAAATAGCATTCGATTTGCATATAATAAAGGGTGATTTTTATAAGAGTTTAGTTTTTGAAAATGAAAAAAAAAAAACAAAAATATTACAAAAGCGATTAAAATTTTTATTTGGATCGATAAATCAATTCCTGCCATTTACTTTTTAAAGATAATTTCACTTTAATGTTGCCCGGGGTGGTGGTCCAGTGGTCCAATTTTGGCACACTTTTTCACATATTTCGGCCGGAATCTTACAAATGACAATGACGCGTTCAATGTTGGCTTCCAAAGCAGCAATCGTATTTGGATTGTCACTATAGACAAGTAGACAAGAGACTTAACATAGTTCCACAAATAATAGTCTAACGGGGTCAAATCACACGATCTTGGTGGCCAATTGACTACACCATGGTGGCCAATTGACTTATGCATGATTTCGCACGCAGTGTGGCATGTGGCACCGTTCTGTTGAAACCTTATGTTGGCCGAGTCCAATTCTAGCATTTTCGGTAAAAAAAAAGTCTGTTTTCTTCGAACGGTACCTTTCTCCATTGACCGGCCTTCGTCGTCTTTGAAGAAGTACGGCACAATGATGCCACCTTCTCATAAACCGCCTGCCCACCAAACAGTGCATTTTTCGGGATGCATTGATTGCTTGTGAATTGCTTCTGGCTGGTCTTCACTCCAAATCCGGCAATTCTTCTTATTCACGAATCCATTGAGCCAAAAATGAACATCGTCGCTGAAGACAATTTTGCGATAACACACATTTTTCACAGAGCACGAATTTTGATAATAAATTTCAATAATTTGCAACATTGTTCAGGCGTTAGTCTATTCATTATGAAATGGCAAACCAAACTGAGCATAAATCAAGTGACAACTCCGAAAAAAGTATTGCCAGATTGACAACCACAATTCTAGAAAAAACACCCTTTACATATGTGCACTTATGCATTAATCTTCGCTTACTTGTACTGGACATGACAAGCGACAAGTTAATTATTTAATTGAAGTATAAAATATTTTGAATTTACTTATAATCAAAAAAAAATATTCACCCAATTTTATGCTCATATCATTTTTTTTATGAAAAACTCTTTGAAATAAGAATAATGGATGGCTTATATGGTATTTTTTTAAGTTGCCTATAACTGTTATGTCCGCATGTGAGATATTTTAAGATATCCGAGCAACAGTTATGAGCAACTTAAATTTTTATACGTTGCCCATAACTTTACAACTTATATTTTTTTAATTTAATTTAAAATTACATTAAGATGATAAATATATGAGCATCACACATTTTTTTTATGTTTCCCAATAACTGTTAACTGTATAAAATATTTTAAAATTTATGTTTTTAATTTGAAAAATTATTTTCGAAAAGTTTTTTTTTATTAATTAAAAAGTGGCTAAACTTTATATGCAGATTTCTTAGATTCGATTAAAGGTGGAGGTGGTTAGGCAGGATGTAACTCTTCCACAGCACTCAGACTTTTGGACCATTGTTCTTTACCCAGATAAAGGAAAAGAGAGAAGAGGGAAACTACATAAAGACGAATCTCACAGCCCACAAAATTTCTTGGTTTCTTTAAGAAACCCAAGAAGATCATGATAATCAGGTATAAGTACGCCTTGGCATGCCAGCTAATCCTAAGAAATGTTGAGGTAAAAAAGTGATATTGGTACTAATAAAAGTAAGCCAAAAGTTGATTTGACCTAAGCGCTCATTATATTGTTTACCCGACATGTTACCAATCCAATAATAAAAGCCAGCAGGTGATAAATACACCCCTGCTCAAATAGTTACACTGAAAGATTTTTTGTTCGAATTGGTTTTTGCAACCGTTATCGAGCAATTAAAGGTAAAATTAAGTGTTTTTTTTTTAATTAACGCAATATGACAATGCTATTGCTGGTGAATTGTTGCTTTGCGTAAAAAAAGCAACAATCACTAAAGTTTTTTTTTAAGTAGGTTTTATTTTTGTGTTCTTACAGTTCTTAATTTAACAGCGGTAAATTTTGCTTTAATTAACTTAAAAATGGTGAAATTTGATTAAATAATTTATAATTTAAATGGGTCGTAAATCACACTATATTGATGAAGAAGCCCGGTTAGTTTCGAACCTAAGAAAAGAAGGCAATTATTTCGTGACATTTGCCGATTGATGAGGAGACCCCATAATTTTGTTAGAAATGCGTTAAAGCGAAAACCCCAGAACGAGTCTAGAAGAAGGCCCAAAAAAAACTAACGCAAATCTCGATCGTCACATTGTGACTATCTGTAAAAAGGACCCATTAAGTCTTCAAAGGTAATAGCAGCAGAAATTGGAAACGTGGTTAAACGTGGTGAATTAACCTACCGGGACGAATAACCAAAACAGTTCCTTTGATCCGAAAAAAATTTGAGCAAGAGGTTAAATTTTGCAAGGAAACATAAAATCTGGGTGGGGTCTGAGGGTGAGAAAAATTGGAGAAATATTTTATGGAGCAATGAGACGAAAATTAACCTATTCGGAAACGATTTAGAAAGGAATGTACGCCGTCCAAAAGGCAACGAATTTCACGTTCGTTTCACGAAAAAAAAAACCCTGAAGCATGGAGGTGGAAATATTATGCTTTTCTTGGTATGGAGTCGGTCCTGTACACCAAACTAGTAACCATATGACTGCAGCCGAATACAAGGACATTGTGGAAAAAACAATGCTACCTTAAGCGGATGAAAACATGCCTTTACGTTGGGTCTATCAGCAAGATAACTACCGAAAGCATACCCCTAAATTGTTCAAAAAATGCTTTGAAGACCATAATGTCAATGTTTTAGAGTGGCCAGGTCAATCCCCGGATCTAAATCCAATAGAAACCCTGTGGGGAAACTTAAAAAATAAATTGGCGAAAAAAGTTTTCTCTAATAAAGAATAATTATGGGAGTATGTTCAGAAAATATGGTATGGGTATACACCCATAGACACCGGTCGGGATTAGATTAATAGTATGCCAAGGAAAGTAGCGAAGGTAATTCCAAATGGTGGTGAATACACAGGATATTATTTAAATGTTCCAAAATATCCACACATTTTTTATTAACACTTTTAATTATTCTTTTTTTTTTTGTAATACTTGCTACAAGTGTACCAATTTTTTTTTAAGCATTCGGATAATCTTACAATGTTTATTGATCTCAGATTCTTTGTTATACTTTATCTAGTAATGAAGTTTATTTTTCTTTATTTATAGACGGCGTTGATTCGTGTATGATTCAAAGTTGATCGATAGAGTGCGCTGAGTATGAATCACACACGATTAATGGAGGGCGCTGCACAAAATCGTTTAATCGTGCGTTTATGCAGTCGGGAAATCGGGATCCCTCAAACAAATTATGATTGTTAGACCCTCTGTTAGCACTTTTAGCTAGTCCGCGACAGTTTTATATACTGTTAGTATCACGGGGAGCATTTTATTTATTTGCATTTACTTTCAAAATTCTTAAAATCAATCTAAATTTTATCGGTGTTCTGTGATTGCATACCCTCTCTCATTCTCCCTCCAAAGGTGGTGCCGGGTAGAAAAATAATTTTTTTTACTTTATGATTTTGCCTGTGCCGATATTCGAACCACGTACACTCTGCGTAGCAGTCCAACGCACTACCACTACGCCACAGCGATCACTTAAATAATATGGGAAATTAAGAAATCTGACCCCTAATAGTAATGCCTATGTTAGATCTAAGTCACTTCTCGTCAGTTCACCCCTCGCCGGTTTAACGGAGCGATTAACTCATTGTAACATTCCAAATGAAATGTTCTCTATGTACTCGTATGCATATGTATAACCACATGGAATTGCTTTCCTGATGCCCAATGCTCCAGTGTGAGATTCAGGATACGATGATAATTATGTTGCTATGTACTCTTTTATGTAACATACGTTATGAAATGTGTTTTATCGAATACAATTTATAAGCATATTCTCCGTTCAATTTTACAAACCAAATACATCCATGGAATTGACAATTGTGTTGAAAACAATACAACATGAACGTGACTTTTGCTGTAAAAATAAAAATACCAATTTATGGTTCTCATAATCAGACAGAGAGAAAATTGCATATTTTTCATATTACTCGTACAATAAAATACTTCAATAGCTACATTTGCAACAACTACACACACACGCACACACACACATACATATTTATACCTATATTTATGTGTGTGTGTATTTATGATCATAGAAATCAATTGGCCAAATTAAAGTTAATTGGTAACATCGTGCATAAGTGTTTTATGAACGATGAAATTGGCAGTATTGTGCAACTTGTGTAACTTCCCTGTAGGGAAATCAACTGGTTTAAAGTTAGTCGACAAACTTGTTTACTGGACACCACAACTATTTGCACAGTTGGTGTCTTACCTCATCGCGAACTGGTTTATTTAGCATTGTGTTGTCCTGGGCACAAGTCAGTTGACCAGTCTGGCATATCTTTTCAACTAGTTGGTAGTTAGAGATTTTTGGAATAGTTTGTAAACACCAATGAAACTTCAACTAGTTGAAAGATAGATGTTTTTAGAATAAGTTGTAGGCCAATCGAATTTTTTCAGTTTTGCAACCAGTTGTCTATGGAAATATTAAAAACATTTTTCCGTTCGTGACTAGTAGTATCTTCTTCTTCTTTCTTCTCGTAATGGCTGGTACTTATGATTTGAAAATATTTGTTATTGTATTAGTATTTTTCTTTTCATAAATATAGCTTTATTTCAATAACAAATCGAATGAATACATTATTCAAAGTAGTGTCCTAGTGGTCGCTGTGGCGTAGTGGTAATGCGTTGGACTGCTCGGCACAGGCAAAATCAAAAAGTTGAAAAAATAATTTTTCTACACGGCACCACCTCTTGGCAGGCAATGGCAAACCTACAAGAGTAAAAATTGCATATGAAAAGCTTTTCACTTCGACGTTCGGATTCGGCATTAAACTGTAGGTCCCTTCCATTCATGTACAAATATAACACGCACAACATGAGTGGATGCGAAAAGCTCGGCCTAAACCCTCCATGGGCTGTTGTGCCATTAAAAGTAAAGTAAAAGTCCATCGGAAGCAACATTTTGCCGTCTTTCAGGTAATTTATGGATTCCTTGCCCAAAAAAAACATCCATCTTTTGAGGCTATGAACAAATAAATCCAATTTGCGATACTTTCTTTCAATTGAAATAAAGCGTATACCAGTAAGGCCATTCTGCAGCGATCGAAATAAGTCTGTTGAACACGACCTCCGCCCAAACGTCATACGATACTACCGAGACGAAGGGTAACTCAAGGATCGCCACCACAGTGAGGTGAGGAATCCTTCGCCTCAATCCCAGCAAACCAAGTAGTAATGAGCTATGGCTTTGGTTCCATAACGCCGACGGCGCTCTCAGGACTTATAAAGGCTACAACATTGAACCCACTTCTGCATTTATGTCAGCTACTCCCAATATACACGAGGCCTGTTCCAAATGCGTTCCTACGTTCATAGATAACCCTCCATCCTTGGATAGAGACAGAGATGAACAGCCAGCATCAGAGATGGTGGACGATATATGGTATGTAGTCGCGTGGACTTCGAAGAGGATAAGGAACTCCTATGTTGGTTTAACTGACATAACACTATTTTCCAAATAATTTTCAACCAGTCTAGGAACATGCGCGATCGCTTATTCTGGTCGTTTTTCGGCTATTGCTCTCTTCAAACGAATACAGCTCTCCCATAATAGTTTCACCAGGTTTTAGCAGTTTGTAATAAAACTTTCTGATCAAACCAAATACAAAGCGCATTACCTTCACGTCAATATCCCCACCAAAACAGTAATCGATGTAGCACTTTTTTCGAATTAAAGAAGAAAAGCTAAACTTCTCGCAAATTATTTTCATTTGGCACGTCGGCTGACATGTTTGTAGTGCAAAAAGGTTATGTTGTTTACACTTTAGCAAACTGATGCATAATCTAAACGAAAGTTACATGACATTGCTAAAACATGAACGTAGTTACAGAATTGCCAGATGTGATTTAGTACAAGCTAAACCATCAAATGTGAATCCCTCATTTTCAAGTTACATACCAAAAAAAAAAAAAAAAAAATTGATCTTTGATTGTAATTGTAGTGGAATATAATTTAATAAAAAAAGAAAAATTTTTCTACATGCGAGTAAGTTTAGTGGAGTACTCGAGCTAGTATGACACATTATTAGCTGATAATTTTTTTTCTAAATCATGAGATGTTAAAAGGGATTAGGATTGTAATTATAATAGTACAGACTCTAAGCATCGATTACAGCTCTTCTAGAAAACTTTACGAAGTCTTAATAGTTTTTTTTTTTTTTTAAATGGTACATTCAAGAATGCATAGCATTCTGTTGATTGGGAGGAAGATTGATAGGTGGGAGGAAGAATTAGAGGCAATGAAAGAGGGATATTGCAATCACAGGACACCGATAAAGATAAAGTAAGGTGAGCTAAGTAAGTAAAACTAAAAAAAAGTAGATTTACTTACTTTCTTGATGAAGTAAAACCAAAAATTTTTTTTCAATTTTTAAACGCATTATAGTTTCAAATCTTTGCACTTTGGTACCTGAATCATAAGATAGTGGATAAGAGATGGTCAAAAGGGAAAAGAATAAGTTCTCGGGGCACATGAGAATGCATTGAAAATAAAATTGCCATGAGTTTAGTTTAGTAGATGAACAGACCGTTACTATGAAAATTAGGCAATGTAAACTTTTAATCGGCAGATGAGAGGAGATGATTTTCAATATATTAAAAGTATAAAAAATGATTCTTCTTCTTCTTTTAATGGTACAACACAGCTCATGAAGGGCTTAGGCCTACCTTCTCGTTTCCATTCATGCTGGGCATGATCTATTTGTACAATAATGGAAGGGACCTACAGTTTTATGCCTAATCCGAAAGGTGAATTGAAGAGAGCTTTTCCTTATGGCAAATGTTACTCTTGGAGGTTTACCACTGCTTGTTAAGAAGTGGGCAATGTAGAAGCATTGCCCATTAATTTTTGCCTGTTCCGAGTATTTGAGCCCCGAGCACTCTGCGTAACAGGCCAACGCTCTACTCATTATGTGACGACACATAAAACGATTGCTGAAGAAAAATACGAGAGCGGGAACGATGTGATGGGAACAAGGCCATGGAGAGAAAATACTGGCCTTGGCGATAAATATGCATATAAAATTTAGTCTTCGGTCCATTTTGAACATTTTTATCATTTTTCGGACAGCCATTTTGAAAATTCGTCAAGTGACTATCAACGCATTTATTTAAATTATGTATATCAGGTAAATTTTAAACTGGTCTTGAGAAACTTAATACGCTTGGCTTGTAAAATAAGGTCTGGATACTTCAGGTTACAGGCCAAGTAAGAATAACAGAAAATAAATGGACCCGAACCCTTTTGTGGTATAGGATAAAGATCTCAAACTTTCTGCTAAAGAAAGACTGCGAGCATCATATTGTGTTGATCTACCAGGAATGCAGCAATCTCAAAAACTCTGTTAGTAACATATTAGCTATAAATATTTATTGTATTGAAATTATGAATTTAACAAAACACATTCTTAGAATTGTATCAGGTATTCTGGCAGGGCAGTGAAGGTTATACTATCACCTAAAAAAACTGAAAATAAGCAACAACGAACTACGTTAAAGACCCGAGAAAAACAGATCGACATCCATCATCTATTTGTCGATTATAAAGCCGCCTTCGACAGCACGATTAGAGATCACTTGTACGTCGCAATGTCTGATTTTGGTATCCCTACAAAGCTCATTCGTCTTTGCAAAATGACACTGACCAACACCCCCAGAGGAGTGATAACCAAAGGAGGTTTCAGACAAGGTGACTCCCTATCGTGCGACTTCTTTAACCTTATGCTGGAGAAAATAATTCGAGCTGCGAACATCGACATCTCTGGCACCATCTTCTAGAAGAGTGTCATGCTGCTAGCATACGCTGATGATATTGACATCATTGGCAAAAACGCTCGAGCACTCAGTGCAGCATTCTCCAACCTAGAAAGGGAGTCTCGTCGAGTGGGTCGTCTAGTGGTGAACGAGGACAAAACGAAATACCTTGAGTCAACAAACAAAGAGTCACGGCGTCTTGAACAAAATGTCACTATTGACAACTATACAACAACATCCAACATAAACACCAACAATTATGTCAGCCTTGAGATCAAGCGGAGACTGACTCTTGTCAACACGTGTTACTACGGGCTCAGTAAGCAATTGATAAGTAGAGGCCTCTCTCGACCTACGAAAATAACGCTCTATAAGTCCCTCATCCTTCCCGTCCTAATGTATGGCACAGAGACGTGGACATTGACCATCAATGATGAGAGGCTGTTAGGAGCGTTCGAGAGGAAGATACTCCGGAAAATCTACGGTCCAGTATGCGTGGACGACGGGTATCGAATAAGATGGAACGATGAGCTGTATGAGCTGTACGCCGACACTGACATAGTCAAGCGTATAAAACTCCAGCGGCTTCGCTGGCTGGGTCATGTTGAGCGAATGGAAGAAAAAGCTCCGGCTAGAAGGGTGTTTTATTCGAACCACGGTGGAGGAACACGCAGAAGGGGATGTCCTAATCTTACTTGGAAAGATCATGTGCAGGGCAACCTGACTGCACTTGGCCTTATCAACTGGCGCAAGCGCGCGCATAGCAGAGGCGACTGGAGAAGCTTTGTAGAGGCGGCCAAGACCGATCATCGGTTGTAGTGCCAGTTAAGTAACTAAGTAAGAACTACGCTGATTTTGTGGAAAGTAGAATGAAACGTCAAAGCACATCGTAAGACTAAGTCCTAAGCTTTTGTACAGGGTCCTGGGTAGAAAATACGGGTCCAGAAGATCAGCTATGGGCCAACAGTTTATTATAGCACAGGACCCTATAAAACCTGCTAGTCCTCGTTCACGGTCTCTTACTTTACTTACTTTACTTTGAATGGCACAACAACCCATGGAGGGCCTAGGCCGAGCTTTTCGCATCCACTCATGTTGTGCGTGTTATATTTGTACATGAATAGAAGGGACCTACAGTTTAATGCCGAATCCGAACGGCGAAGTGAAAAGCTTTTCATAGCAATAGCATAGCATAGTTCACGGTCTCACGTTTTAAAAATCAGAAAATATAAGAAAATATTAATTATTTTGTATTTTTATGCAATGAAAAATACAAGGTGGGGCAAAAGTAATGTCATAACGTGGATATGCCATAATTTTAGCAAATGGCATCAAATGTCATTGGGCAATAAGTAATGGAGCGATACACACCTTCGAGGTGGTCATATAACGGATACCACTTTTCCAAATTAATGTCATCAATTTTACACCTTCAAGTAAGTTTTTCATTAAAACAGATGCCAATTTATTTCAATTCTGGCAAAATGGCAGCCAATTCACATTATGACATTACTTTTGCCTTACCTTGTTCATTAAAATAAAACAATAAACTTGACATTGAAATTATAACCTCACAGGTCCCATATTTTAATCAGAGGCAAATATAAAAATGAGGCCGCCATGGAGTAGTTGGTAGTGGTGCGTTGTGCTGCTACGCAGAGTGTAAAAAAGCTATTCACTTCGCCGTTTGTATTCCGCATAAAACTTTAGGTCCCTCTGCGGGCCGTTGTGACATTTAAAGAAGAAATAAAAATGAAAAAAAATTTTGTGCGTTAGTGTGACGCCCTACAGAAGTTTACTTCTTCATAACGTTTGAGTTTTCAGGTTACGTTTAGTAAACTTGTACAAAACCGAGTTTATCGCAGACAGTACAGGCGTGGCCCAAGGAATTTTGAACGAACATGTTTTGAAATTGTTTATGTGCTGACTTATGCAAACGAAAAGCCTTGAATAGTTCATTTTGATGATTCTCTGATCCCAGGTGTGCTACATCTGAATTAACTACATGCAAAGACCTCTGCAAAATCATCAACTCCATCAAAATATTCATACTCAACGCATTCGAATGTATTTGCTACATCATTATAATTATAATCTTACCATCATCATTATTATTATCATCATTATAATAATCATCATCATAATTATCATAAAAATATTCAGGTTGTATGATCTCAACAGTTGAAAAATTTGCCAATTGCCGGTCTGAGAACTCGCGAATGATATGAGGTTGACTAGAAATTTGGTAAATCTCGCCTATGTTTTGTTGTTCTGATGCGAGTTGATTTCTTTCCACGGAGGAAAGATATTTAGGCAAATATTCAAGTAAATCTTCTGTCTTTCTATATTTTCTATATTCAAGTAAATCTTCTGTCTTTCGTTGAGAAGCTGGGAATTCAAAATTCGGCCATCTCAATGACTACCTGGTGCTGTATAATCTGAGGAACTTCGTTGGGACTCAATGATATGAGTGTTGATGGCTCTAATAAAGTCATTTGCCATTCATGCTGTCTATCCGTATTAGTCTTTTCTATTGTGCCTCAGGTTGCTTGCGAAGTCTACCCTCTTGCGATCCTCAGTGTCTGAACTTTGTTGAGCCTCCATTTTTCGACGAAGTCTACATTCTCGCAACCGCGACTGAGGAGTTTTTGCTGCAGATTTTATCGTAACACAATCGCCATTTGTTTGTGCCTCGCGTTTGTTTTTTAAGTCTCACTCATTGTTTCAGCTATAGAAATTTCTAACGATTTTTGTTTGATATGTAAAATTTTACTAGAAAGTGGTGGGCAGCGCCCTCTATCAATCAGGTATGATTCATAGTCAGCTCCATCTTTCAATCAAGTATGATTCATACTCGTTTGATGAATAGAGGGCGTATAGTGGATGGAAGTGTGAATACAAATAATTTTCTATACGCTACTTTCGCGTTTTTTTTCAGTCTATAGAAAGAAAGACGATTTTTACAAAATTTTTGTTTGAAATGTCAAATTTAACTAAAAACTGATGAGCAGCGACCTCTATCAATCAAGTTTGAATCATACGCGAATCAACGCCATCTATCAATCAAGTTTGATTCATACTCGTGGATATATGTGGATGAATTTCTGCTGTCCACCATTTCTGTGACAATTTTCGCTGCGACGATCATCTTTTACTTACTTTACTTTTAATGGCACAACAGCCCATGGAGGGCCTAGGCCGAGCTTTTCGCATGCACTCATGTTGTGCGTGTTATATTTGTACATGAATGAAAGGGACCTACAGTTTAATGCCGAATCCGAACGGCGAAGTGAAAAGCTTTTCATAGCAATTTTTACTTATGTAGGTTTGCCATTTCCTGCCAAGAGGTGGTGCCGTGTAGAAAAATTATTTTTTCTACTTTTTGATTTTGCCTGTGCCGAGATTCGAACCACGGACACTCTGCGTAGCAGTCCAACGCACTACCACTACGCCACAGCGATCACTTTTCTTTTCATCATCATCATCTTTTACTTACTACTTACTTACTTACTTACTTAGCTGGCGCTACAACCGATGATCGGTCTTGGCCGCCTCCACAAATCTTCGCCAGTCACTTCTGCTATGCGCGCGCTGGCGCCAGTTGATAAGGCCTAGTGCAGTCAGGTTGCCCTGCACCTGGTCTTTCCAACGGAGATTAGGACGTCCCCTTCTGCGTGATCCTCCACCGTGGTTCGAATAAAACACCTTTCTAGCCGGAGCGCTTTCTTCCATTCGCTCAACATGACCCAGCCAGCGAAGCCGCTGGAGTTTTATACGCTTGACTATGTCAGTGTCGGCGTACAGCTCATACAGCTCATCGTTCCATCTAATTCGATACACCTCACCCACGCATACTGGACCGTAGATCTTACGGAGTATCTTCCTCTCGAACGCTCCTAACAGTCTCTCATCATTGATGGTCAATGTCCACGTCTCTGCGCCATACATTAGGACGGGAAGGATGAGGGACTTATAGAGCGTTATTTTCGTCGGTCGAGAGAGGGCTCTACTTCTCAATTGCCTACTGAGCCCGTAGTAACACCTGTTGGCAAGAGTTAGTCTCCGCTTGATCTCAAGGCTGACATTATTGTTGGTGTTTATGCTGGATCCTAGATAAACGAAATCCTTGACGACTTCAAAAGTGTAGTTAGACTCTTTGTTTGTTGACACAAGGTATTTCGTTTTGTCCTCGTTCACCACTAGACCCACACGACGAGACTCCCTTTCCAGGTTGGAGAATGCTGCACTGACTGCTCGAGCGTTTTTGCCAATGATGTCAATATCATCAGCGTATGCTAGCAGCATGACACTCTTGTAGAAGATAGTGCCAGAGATGTCGATGTTCGCAGCTCGAATTATTTTCTCCAGCATTAGGTTAAAGAAGTCGCACGATAGGGAGTCACCTTGTCTGAAACCTCTTTTGGTATCAAATGGTCATCATCTTTTACCGTTTCGTAAATATAAAAACTATTATAAAGAAGTAAACCTCAAAATAAGTCATTATGTCGCTGATGAAGAATGCATCGAAGATCCTTATACCTTATTCCTGGTGTGAAACTTCAAGTCCGACTGGATGGAATATTTTCGGCCCTATGAAGTACGGAGGCTTCAGGAAACATTTGTAACTAGTCTGGCTATAGGGTATAACTCAAGTGCTTAGTAAGTAACTAAATTGGTTTTAATTCCGAAACTGGGGAAATTATTTCACCTGAGTATAAAGCTTTTATAAATCAAGATAGAAAGTTTAGGCTAATAATATTGAAATTAATGAACCAGAAAAAAAATAATACATAGAGCACGCTCTTTGAGTTGATGAAAAGATCTACTGAATTTCTAGTGCAATAATAATCTCGAATTATTTGAAAACTTCCAAAGATCATTTAAAGCACCACATATTCCCATGAATACAATCATTTTCCAAATAGTGTCAATTTCAGGTATTACCAATTAAAATTTCCTCGAATGTTTTTCCATCTCAAATCTCAAAGTTTTGCTTACTATCTAAAAAATAAACTAATATCCTTCAAAGCCTATTACATATTGCTGAAATATGATATCTTCTCTTATTACTTATTAATTAAAGAACATTTTAATTAAATGAATTTGACATTTAAACGGTTTGATGCCAAGTCAAGTGTCAAACTCAAAATGCAAATGCGTGTCAAATTCAATGTGCGCCCTAATGAGTGCGCGCTGCCAGATCATTAACATAAAAATTTCTTATACCTTGGCACAGTGGTGTGAACATTTCTGCCACTAATGATTTCTAATTGCGCAAATTTTCACATCACATTGATGCACCGACGGCGATAAAACAACAGGGAAAATCTTTCTACGTACTACCTTCAAAATGGAAAATTTCTCTTCTTTTATTTGCTGGTATAAAATTTTAATGAGTCGAAAATTGATATGCCTTTTAAGTGAACGATTATAAAAGAAGAAGAAAACAAGTGGTAAAGAAGAAAACAAGTGGAAAATCTTTTATATGTTTTTTCTTGTTCTGTTTTCTGCTAAAAGGAAAAACCAAATCAAAAGAAGAAAAACGAACAAAAAAAAAAAAACTGAATGGAAATTTAATCCTTTGTCAAACCACTAATCTCATTATATTCTATATTAAGGACATAATTTCTTCCATGTTCATAGTCACAAAAACAACAACAATAAAGAAAAACACTGTTAAATGTAATAGCAAAACAACAAAAACAACAATATCTAAAAGGATGTGATAGTGGTGAGAAAGAAAACTGTCCACTTTGTTCGCAAAATTTTGTAGTTGTGTCTGTCTCACTTCTTGGAAGAAGTTGTTCATTCAACGAGAAACAATATAAATAAATTTCAAAAGAAAAGTATGCATCCTTTTGCGCCCCCACCTGTGGTGGCTGAATTTTGTATCATCACAACGTGCGCGCACACGTCAAAAGATTATGACAATTTTTCTGCCACAAATGAACAACACCACCAGCAATCCGGCAATCCGGCAATCCAGCAATCCGGCAATCACCCTCTTGACATTAATTTTCACACCCGCACGCCGGGCAGCAACAACAACAACAACAACAACAGAGCTGAACAGTCACGACAGCAGCAGTTGTCGATAAGGATAACAAGCTGAATGTGTTGACAAGGATTAAGAGAACGTTGAAAGAAAATCATAATAATAATAATAATAATAATTGAGCAGCAGCAGCAACAGCAGCAACAACAATGACAAAGGGGGACACAGATTCGTAGAAAATTGCAAGATTGAAAAAAAAACAGGAAACAACTTGGATAGGCTAGGGTATACGAGTACATGTATTTTTATATTGGTATATTTTTATATGATGTATTTTTGGCAGAACATTATTAATGATGTCGATTGTATTATTGGATTGTCATATGCCACTTCACACACAAAAACTAACATATTATATAAATAAAATAATAATTTGTAACAGAAGAAAATAGAAAATAAGTGAGAAATAGAAAATGGCTACGATGCGGCTGTTAATATTGACTCGAGGAGAACTTTTCCGCGGTTTTTTGGTATATTTTTGGTACAAAACTTGTTTGTATTGAAAATCAATTTTAATCAAGTATATATTGGCCATTATTATTAATGACCTCTTGCCATTTTTCGGGTAGCTTCATAATTCCATCGGTGTACATAGAATTTCATTTGTTTATCGGCGAAAAACTTGGTCAAGTGATTTTCAGCGGCTCCACGGTCGGTGAGCTGTTTTTTTTTTACCATTAAGAGAGTCTTGCAGAGACCGAAGCAAGGTCCATGCTATATGGTGGATACTTTAAAACTACCCAACCAAGTTCCGTCAATTTTTTCCGAGTCATCAAAGAAGTGTGTTGCCTGGCATTGTCAAAATAGAACACAACTCTTCTTCTGTCTTGATTGCTTCATTCAGGCGGTCGAATTGAGAGCAGTAGAGAACCGAATTAACCTTAGTACCCGGCTGTAGCAGCTCAGCTGCAATACAGGCTTTGAATGCTTCGTTTGTGAAGGCTGACTGCGCTTTGACCGTGATCGCTTGCTTTGGATATTCTCGTATCAAATTCACTTCTCATTACCACATAATGATTTGCTACAAAAATGGTTCGATTTCTTTGAGTTTCATTAGCATTTCACTATTGGTAATTCGGTCAATCAAATTTCTTTCCGTTAATTCATGTGGTACCGAACTTCTTTACGTAGTGATTCCACGCTGTTGTGTGGTTGATGTTTAGTGCCTCCGCTATTTCCTGACAACTTGCGTAGCGATCTTGCTCCACTAGTTGCAAAATTTCATCGGCTTCTTCAGTGACTGGCCGACCACCAGAGCTAGGTGCATCTTTGATATTGAAATTCCCAGAACAGAAACGAGCAAACCATTCCTCCACTGCTGGGTCCGGCGTTCACTTACAGCATCCTCACCGTAAACTGCACAGATTTTTCGGCATGTTTTTGCAGCGATTTTACCTTTTCCATAGTAATGAAACATCACATCGCGTATTTCTTCAGATATTTCACTCATTTTCAAATCAATGTAACTTTTTACACTAGCAATGAATTACACGACCGTCTACAGTCAAAATGTAGCCTGAAATGTCACCTTTCTAGCATGTGTTCGTTTGACATAATCGGACTAGTGTCGGCCAGATTTGTGGGTACCAACATGATCTTGTAACGAAAAATCGCGGATATTTAACTGTGGTCCCAATATATATATGATATATCTGTATGTAAATAGATACGAGTCGATTCCCATAAATAAATGCAATTTAGAAAATAGTTTGTGTAAAATTTATCAATATGCATAGATTATTTTATAGAAAAATTGCTTCAAAGGCAATATCTTTCAACGTTTTTGAGAATGAACGTGCCAATTACTTTAATACAACCAGAGGGCTATGCCGCTCCCAGAGTGATCTTAGAAGGATAAAATGTCAGTTCGATCCTCGTTAATTTCCCTCCTCTAATTTTTCCCCGAACTTAACCCCAACACAAACCCTTAAGGAGGTTCCCTGAATTTGGTGTGAATTATGGTGAGGTTTGACTTTCGGTTTGAATTTTGGTTTGAGTGGCGATCTTAAATTGTCAGGACTGAATTTGGTCTGACTTTTGGGTAGAATTTTGGTTTGTATATTGTTCTAAGTTTTAAGTCTTACTTTTCATCTATCTCTCCAATTACAATATTTTTGTGATTTTTCACAATTTATCTTGATTACCTTCTATTTTTTTTTTCGATATAAATGTGGGCAGTTGTTGTTGGATCTGCCTTCCCATAAAACACAAAGTCTGTAAAGCAAGAAACTGCACGCTTCTTTTATAAGCTTCGTATTATTGATATGATTAAAATGTCCCTTCAATTTCTTCAACAATGGCAACTCTACATTAAATTTGCTCATCTTTCCGAGACACTAATCGCTTAAAGTGTTACCAAAGTGTAAAATAAATGCGCACAAATTGTCTTTCAATAATAAAATATAATAATATTGTAATACGAACGAAGTAAAAGGAAATTGTAGAAAAAGATGAGAAGAAAATATAAATTCAACTTGAATTCAATTGAATTTTCTGCACGAATGAAAATTGCTTTTGACAATGTTCGGCGGCAGCAGCAGCCAGTAGCTTCAATGAGCTGTAGTTTGAAACTGAAAGCTGACGCAAGATAAATTGTATTTAACGCATTAAATAAAAAAAGAAAACATAGAATAAAAAAGGATAAATTGAAGAGCCCTTATTTGTAGTCTTCAAAATTGAATAAAAAAAAAAGTAACAGAATAAACTTAACTGGACAAAACTCTTGTCACTGCTGCTCCTTGCTCCTGCGATCCACTCTCACTTCTTTCTCTTTCTTTCTCTCTTTCGTTCTATCTCGTTATTTTTTCTACGTTTTATTTAATTTTTTCTTTTCGATATAAAAAATATGAAATGCTGTGAGTACATTTTGATATAATTTAGCGTGTCCTTTCGCATAAATTGAATCAATTCAATTCAATTTATTTATTTTATTATCTTTTCATACTTTTACACAAAAGACTGAAAAGAAGGCGAACACCATGAAGACGACGGAAATGTAGTGAAATATTAGAAACACTTATTAAAATAATAACTCGTAAATCTATACTAGGTGACTGGGGTGGAGAGGGGGAGGAGAGGGAGAGGGGGCAGGGGGCAGGGGTTCTGTGTGCGTGTATGTGTTTAGAAAGCAATCATAAGGATAATTCAAGTGGAAAACAAGTCCTTTTGTGCGGTGTCAATTTGACAAGTGAATACGCAAATTGATGTCGTAAATGATAAAAATGAAATGATGAAAAGGAAACGTCTTCTTTTTTCTTTTTTTTTTTTGTTATATATTTAGAATATAATTGGAACGAGTGTGCATGCAATATAAAGCATATTATCTTTTAAGGATATTCATTTAATATACTACATATTTATGTATACTCGTTTGTATATACGAGTCTGAATGTATGTCATTTAAATATATTTATGAAAATAAATAGGAAAAAACTGTTACTTGAAAATAATTAAGTAATTTAAATTGCATATGTAATTTAGTTTTATTTAATAAAGTGGATTAGTGCCGGGTCAAGAGTAGTCCTACGGAGGTTAGAGATCCTTACAAAAGAAGCGAATAGTTTTTGAAATAGCTCTATTGTACAACTGTTTATCAAATATAAAGGGTGACTTTTTAAGAGCTGGGTTTTTGATAATTAAAAAAAAACACAGAAATATTACAAAAGTGAATGAAATTTTTTTTTTCCTCCATTCATGTACAAATATAACACGCACAACATGAGTGGATGCGAAAAGCTCGGCCTAGGCCCTCCATGGGCTGTTGTGCCATTAAAAGTAAAGTAAAGTAAGGATGAAATTTTTATTCGGATCGATAAATCAATTCCTGCCATTAACTTTTTAAAGATTATTTCACTTAATTGTTGCCCGCGGCTACTTTTTAAGTGGTCCATTCTGAAAGTCCAATTTTGGCACACTTTCTCACACATTTCGGCCGGAATCTCACCAATGACAATGACGCGTTCAATGTTGGCTTATAAAGCAGCAATCGTGTTCGGCTTGTCCCTATAGACAAGAGACTTAACATAGCCTCACAACACCACAGAAAATAGTCTAACGGGATCAAACCACACGATCTTAGTGGTCAATTGAGTGTACTAAAACGTGAGATTAACTGCTCACCAAATTCGCCTCTCAACTAATGCATGGTTTTATGTAACATGTGGCACCGTCCTGTTGGAACCACATGTCGGCCAAGTCCTACTCTTGCATTTTCAGCAAAAAAAAAGTCTGTTATCATCGAACAGTACCTTTCTCCATTTCCCCATTGACCGTTACGTTGCGGCCTTCATCGTCTTTGAAGAAGTACGGCCAAATGATGCTGCCTGCCATAAACCGCCTGCCCACCAAACAGTGCATTTTTTGGGATGCATTGGTAGCTGCTGAATTGTCTCCACTCCAAATGGTCTTCACTCCAAATACGGCAATTCTGCTTATTCACGTATCCATTGAGCCAAAAAGGAGCCTCGTCGCTGACGATAATTTTGCGATAAAAATAACGGATCCTCATCCAACTTTTCTAAGGTCTATTCACCGAAGATTCGACGTTGTGGTAGGTCGCCTGGTTTCATTTCTTGCAACAGCTATATTTTGTATGGCATTAATCTGAGATCTTTGCGTGTCGGCTCCGGATGGAGGACATATCGCGATCTTCTTCAACACTGGCGTATACAGCAGCAATATTTTCTTCGATACGATTCTACGCACTCTACGGATACGATTTGGTGGACTGATGTCCAATAAAGTAAAACTGGTGCGAAATTCGGTCACAATGAGTTGAATAGCCTGTTCTGTGGATCGATTATGACGACCGTAAAATGGACGTAACTTGCGAAACACATTTTTCACAGAGCACGAATTTCGATAATACATTTCAATAATTTTCAAACGTTGTTCAAGCGTAATCATTTTTTGCTTTGTCACATCACGCGTGAACTGTCAGAAATATAAATGTCAAAAACCAAGTAGCAAAAAAATCACCCTTTAAATCAATATGTACTTCGACTAAATAAAAAAAACATGAACTTTAGGGACCAGTTTATTGGAGACTATGATAGTAGTTTTGTCAGATTTCCAATCAGTTTTTGGCTATGGGTTTTGGTCCGTACACGAAAAAAATGTACTATATTTATACTATATAACTTTTAAATACATTCGATCAAAAACCGGGAAATGATAAGTCCGCTCAAAGGGATTATAAAACTTCTTTTTGTCATTAAGTTGGCACCACTATTTTCTATCCTGAGGTAAAGTTTGAGCACGATCTGTTATTTAGTTTGTTTGCAGTGCTCAAGTTTTTCAGTTCATCTCAAGTGTGTTTTGCGGGTTTTACGATGAACTAAATATCGAACAAAGAATTTGTCTCAAATTTTGTATTGCAAATGGAATTTCGTGTGCCGAATCACTGAAAATGTTACAGAAGGCTTACAGTGATTCGACTTTACCAAAACCACGTGCATTTGAGTGGTACTAGTGCATTCAAAAGCGATTCAGATACGGTGGAAGAATTGCCCCGCTCTGGTTGGCCATCTACGTATTCAGCTGAAGTTAACATGAATAAAGGGAAGGAAATGTTGATGGATAACTGTCATTTAAGTTTAAAAGAGATAGCAGCTGAACTTTCTGTGTCTCACGAATCAATTCGTAGCATGATACGCATTGGCATGATTCGGGCATGATACGCATTGCCGCATGATTAGTTCTGAAAAACCTGAAGTTTCTTTAAAATTTTGAAGGAATGTTCGGCCAAAAACTCAACAAATATCATCGGGCAACCACCGTATTTACCTGATATGACTCCGGTCGACTTTATTCTCTCTCCAAAACTCAAATTTCCATTTCGAGGCATCGGGTTTCAGGCAATAGTTAAAAGACATAAAAGAGAATTCGTGCTCAAACGGGCTCGTATCAGGCTCATATTAGGATAGAGAACTGTGGTGCCAACTTAGCGACAAAAACAATGTGTCGCTAAGTTGTGTGGATAGTTAAAGTATTTGAGCTTTTGCGGTTTTCATTTAAAAATCCTTTGGAAAAAGTCTTAAACCCGAATTTGTTAATCAACTTGGTACGGATTCAAGTTGATAGAAAACTTGTCTTAAGTACGCGCTTAGGGTTCGGATTTGGTTCGAACGCCTGATTCTTACGCAATATGTCTTGGGAAATTATTATACATAATTATTTTTCTCAGCGTGATCAATTGATAATAATTTTCAAGTGCACGTAAAAGGATTTGTGCAAACAAATTTAATAGAACCAGCCAATAAGAGATTATTTTTAAGTCTTAGACTCTTAGCTACTGACATTATTGAGGCCATAAAGCGGCTTTTCGCAAAAATTATTAAGACTTGGCCATGACCCTTGTATTAATTATGAGGAAGTAAAAACGTGCTGAGCTACCTACCTCATGCCTGACCGTCACTTCGTGGGTTTTGTGCTCTTAGAACAGAAATTGGTGTTGTGTGGAAAATACTTAACATACAACAAATTTTGAAAAACTTTTCAGCCATTAAGTTAGATCCATCACCATCAATTTGAACTGCTATAACTTGAGATATTGTGCCGTCCGTTCATTGATCTATAAATGATATGTAGATTTTAACGTTTTCTCAATGGACTAATCTCTATTCTTAGTTTAACCTCAACTCTTATAAATAATATACATAAATGAGTCCGAACGGAGAAGTGAAAAGTTTTTCTTAGGCAATTTTCACTTTTGAAAGTTTGCCATTACCTGTGGTGGTACCTTTTACAATTTTTAAAATTTTTTTTTCATTTTCAAATTTTGATTGTACCGAGATTTGAGAGTGTCCAGAACTCTGTGTAGCAATCCAGCACAATACCGACTACGCCACGGAGACCACTTTTTCTTTCCAACTAGCGAATGGAAGGACAAGTTGTTACGACAAAGAAGAGGAAGAATCAACATTTCACCTTCTACCTATACATATGTCACGTTCAAGACTGCAGAAGATCAGTGCCTGGAATCGAAATTCTTCAATGGTCTAACAGAGATAACGAATTAGCCGATTAGCCAACGTCCTTGGATTTACAGGCCACCGAGTGGAAGTACATATGCAGCAGATCCATATACCACTTCTAACTAACCTTCGAGACTCGTTCCTTTTGTTTTATAACTATTGAACTAAGTAGTTCACTAAAGTGAATTAACAGGAAATGAACGATGCATTAAACCGAACTACAATGCGAAACACTATTGGATACTAATGAGAGGATATTTTCTTAAATATCTGTATGCCTATAAATCTTTAGGAGCCAGATTGAGGTGAGTGACTAGTAACTAGTGTCGCAGTGGGAGTAGTGCTCAAAACTCCACTACTAAAAGTTACGTGGTCTTCTATATTTAAAAAAAATTGCATATTAGGTTACGGTACCTACCAGCGTACTTGGGCCAACCTCTGGTACGACGAACTCGTATATGGCTTTTGGTTGTATGCCAATTTTCCCTGTTACCAATCGGTCTAGTATTATACCGGTAGGGACCATAACTGGCTTTTTATGTGGTCTAATCATATGAGAACAGACTAGTTACATTTAAACATGTTTACTATTTGACATGATAATTAGACACTAATGTAAAATAAATTATGTACTTATTAAATTTTATGAAATTTTCTAGTTTAAAACAAGTGTCTGTGGATTATGGAAGAAAGGTCTTATTAGCTGAGCTACATTGCATTGCCTGTGCAATCAATTTTTTTTAAAGCAATTTGTAATATAAGGTAGCGAAATCTAATATAGCAAAAAAAAAAAAAAAAAAAATAGTGTGCGTCAGTGGGAGGCCCTAAAGAAGTTTACTTCTTCAGAACGTTTGCGCTTTGGGTTTTCAGGTTAGGTTTAGTAAACTTGTAAAAAGCAGAGTCTATCGCAGACATTACAGGCGTGGCCGAAGGAATTTTTGACTATGCGCTGATTTATGCAAACGATAAGCCTTTTAGTTCAGTTTGATGATTCTCTGATCCCAGGTGTTCTACTTCTGGATTAACTTCATGCAACGCCCGCTGCAAAATCATCATTTCCATCAAAATGTTCATATTCAAAGCATGCGAATTTATTTGCTACATCATTATACCATAAAATATTCAGGTTGCATGATCTTAACAGATGGAAAATTTGCCATTTGCCGGTCTGAGAACTCGCGAATGTTATTAGATTGACCAGAAACTTGGCAAATCTCGTTCATGTTTTGTTGTGCTGATGTGAGTTGTTTTTTTTTTTTCCACGGAGGAAAGATTTCGGATCAAATTTTCAAGTAAATCTTCTGCCCTTCTCTTTCGTTGAGAAGCTGCGAATTCGTCCAACTCAATGACTGCCTGGCGCTGTATAATCTGAAGACCTTCTTCAATGACATGAGTGTTCATGCAATTATTAGCTCTAATGAACTCATTTGCCATTAATGGTGTCCCTCCGCATTAGTTTTTACGATTTGTTTTTCAATGGAATTATGTTGTGCTTCACGTTGCTTGGGAAGTCTACACTCTCGCGATCTCTCGGTGCTGGTTTTTGGGTTTTTCACGATAGCAAAATCTGAATTTTGTTGGGTCTCCAATTGTCGACGAGGCTTTTGCTGGAGATTTTATCATAACACAATCGTCACTTGTTTGTGCTTCACGTTTGTTTTTTTTTTCAGTCTATACTCGCTCATTGTTTCAGCTCTAGAAATTGCGAACGATTTTTGTCTGAAATGTAAAATTGTTATTGAAATGTTAAATTTTATTAAAAACCAATGGGCAGTGTCCTCTATCAATCAAGTTTGAATCACACGCAAATCTGCGCCCTCTATCAATCGAGTTTGATTCATACTCGTGGATACATGTGGATGCATATTTGCTGCCCATCATTTATGTATACGTATGCATTCTATTTTTTTTCATACTTGATTGATAGAGGGCACTGTCTTTCATTTCCGTGACAATGTTCGTGGCAATGATAATTTTTTACCCCCTCATAAACATAAAAAAGATTCTAAAGAAGTAAACTTTAAAAAAGAACTGCTCGTCGCTGCCTTGCCGCTGCTTCAACGATTCATTTCAAAGCTCTTATGACTAATGTGTTCTTACATTAGTACAAGGTAAGTCAGAAGTAATGTAATAATGTGAATTGGCTGTCATTTTGTTAGATATGTGTAAGTTTATTTGAAGGTGTGAAACTGATGGTGTTAAGTTGAAGAAATCATATTGATCCAATGATGACCTCCTGAGTTGTTGCACATTTGTGCTCGTTTTATGGCATTTTTTGCCGTATTGTTTGCAAAATATGTATCTGATTTCTTCTTCAATGTTGGCTTTCAAGACTTTCAAGCAAGGTTTGTGGTTTGTTGTGGTAAACTCGAGATTTCAAAAAGCCATACAGGAAGAAGTCTAGCGCTGTCATATCTGGCCGGTCAGTTCAAATTGCCAAAACGGCAGATCACACACATGGGCACCAGCCCCTCAAATTGATGTTTCAACACCTCCAACGTTTCCCGATTTGTGTACCGTTCTATTGATTGTTGTCCACTAATTCTTTGTCTGACTACAACAGAATTGTCAAAACACAATGACACTTTACGTCACCTGCAAAATTATGGCACATCAACTTTATGACATTTCTTTTGCCGGACCGTGTATGTCAATCATATCAATCGAGTATTTGTAGGTTGAAATCATTGTGGAGAGGTTTTATTATTATTGTTTTTTTAAGTCTTATCGGTTTTTAGAATATCGGTTTTCTTGGGTTTGTTGTTTTTTTGCAATCGGTTTTGATGGTTGTCATTAAGCACAACGATGTCTAGCATAGCATTGTACCAGTCTGTTTCCTAGAATGCATGGGCCAGAACAATTTCTAGCTATATACTTAATCCGCGGTTGCTTGCAGGATTATGCCTTAGCTTCTTTTTTTTTGCAAATATGTACTGTTTTTTTTTGTCCATGCAAGGACAGTGCAAGATTGAAACATGATGTTGCTTGGGTTAATTTATAAGAAAGCCCTCGTCGACACCCGCACACAATCTCCTTCCTCTACCATATCTAAGAACTTCTATTTGTCATTTAATCATTTGTCACATTTCACAATTTCTTATGATAATTTCTTTTGTTGTTTTGTATTTTTCTAACATTTCCAATCTATGTAATTCAAAACCGCTGAAATCGTTTCTAATTTATTATTACAGTACATCAACACGAATTGATGATGCGTAGTTAAAAATTTTATTTAGACAATTGTTGTCAAAACAGTTCGAAATTGATATCATCCTTATTGCAAAGGATAAAAAATGAGATATGAACAAGTGTGAGTATGTTTGTTTGCATTGCGTGACTAAGATTCATTGTTAATTTGTTTTGATTGTGAGATCGAAAAACGATAATGAAAATAATTTAATAAATATGAATGAATGAAGTAAAGTAGGTATTGCTATGTTTTGAATCAGACCTTGTCTAGTTATTGTGATCATCAGGTTTCAATTACAAAAAAATAAAACATTAAAACAACAAAAACTAATGGCATTGCAATGTGAACGCGACATGCGAGTTTAACTACTACTTTTAAGTGAAGAACCAGCGTACGTCTTTATCCTGTGCCTGTTCCCGATCTTCGCCTTTACCCTTGTCGTCTTTATTAATGTCATTTCTAATAATGCAAAATTGTGTTGATTGAGAACATTTTTAATTACGTCGAGTGATTTACTAAGTACTACTCTTTTTTATTTTATTTAATTTTCGTTCTCAAACATTGAAACTTAATCCGCCATATTTTTTTTAACTCTAAAATTTTAACTCATATATTCGTCGTATTTCCTTTTGGATTTATTTATGGTATGTTTTTTGTTCAGGGGTTGTCTGTGCCTAAAATCAAGTGCAAAAGAGTAAATCACGAAAAGGAGTGAAAATAAACAATAGTCACCTCCTTCTCCTATTAAATATGTACAAATGCCAAATTGACATTTATTGTTCAGATGTTGTTGTTGCTTTCTATTAAGGTATCGTCCTTACTCTATATGATATAAAATTTCAATACATGAATGATTTTCTGTTTACTTTCAAGCATTTGCTGTATTTGTGTTGTACTCACTTGAGAAACATATAAAAAGTACAGGTTTAAATTTAACAAATGACAATAGCTGCTTTGACATTTGTTTTGTCAGTTTCGTTGACATTTCCGTCAAAATATTTGGTAAGTGATGAAGAAAGGACTTCACATTACAATGGTGGATTTTGTTCGCTTTGAGGGCAAAATAAAATGTATTAAAATAATTTACGAAAATGTTTGCCAGATGAAAGATGAAAGATTTCACTCTGCGTATTAGGATAATGGAAAATGGCGTACACCTTGGAAAGGGTATTTAAAAATTGTTCTCAATTATGGTAAAGTGTCAACTTTTCAGTAATATTGAATTAAATTGGATTTGAGACGACTCTAGAAATTCAAGCTTTCGAAGATTTTTATAAACTATTTATGGGTTGTAACTGGTGCCAGGCCATTAAATATCTTTAATCAGATGTGATATGTAGAAAGTTTGAGCACAATTCCATTAGTGGAACAGAATTGAAATTCCAGAGTATACAATTTTAGTTTTAGGAGCAGGTAATCTCTTTCTCTTTACTTAATTTTAATGGCACAATAGCCCATGGATGGTTTAGGCCGAGATTTTCGCATCCACTCATGTTGTGCGCGTTATATTTGTACATGAATGGAAGGCACCTGCAGTTTAATGCCGAATCCGAACGGCGAACTAAAAAGCTTTTCATAGGCAATTTTTACTCTTTTAGGTTTGCCATTGCCTGCCAACATGTGGTGCCATGTCATCTTCGTTTATATTTATGTATATCCCAACGACGGGACAACGCCATCGGAATAGATACAGCACCTGTTAACAGACGTACACTATCTGCTAACATTCCATTCTCATCAATAAAATAATATAGGACATTTTAAGGATACATATTTGGTCATTAGCTTTTAATTCTTCACACAAAATAATAATACATGGATAGGGGCTCAAATCATTAGCTGGATTCTCGGTGAGACTTTGTGTATAAAAATCCCACAGTAAAGCTTTTGCCTTTTACGAGGGAGGGTCACTTAGTTCCTGAAATCAAATCATTCTCGGATTCTCGGAGAGACTTTGTGGATAACAATCCCACAGTAAAAAAGCTTTTGCCTTTTACAAGGGAGGGTCAATAAATCAGGGAGGGAGGCCTGAAATCAAATCATTAGCCGGATTCTCGGTAAGACTTTGTGGATAAAAATCTCACAAAAAATCTTTGGTCTTTACGAGGGAGGGTCAATAAGTTCCTGAAATCAATTCATTAGCCGGATTCTCGGTGAGACTTTGTGGATAAAAACCCCACAAAAAAGCTTTTGCCTTTTACGAGGGAGAGTCAATAAGTTCCTGATATCAAATCATTAGCCGGATTCTCGGGGAGACTTTGTGGATAAAAATCCCACAATAAAGCTTTTGCCTTTTACGAGGGAGGAGTAAAAATTGCTATGAAAAGCTTTTCACTTCGCCGTTCGGATTCGGCAATAAACTGTAGGTCCCTTCCATTCATGTACAAATATAACACGCACAACATGAGTGCGAGCGAAAAGCTCGGCCTATGCCCTTCATGGGCTGTTGAGCCATTAAAAGTAAAGTAAAGTAAGTAAATAATTATTTTATTATTTATTTAATATAAAAGAAGTAATTAATACTTGAACAACAAAAATTTGCTCATAGCCAACTGGTTACAAAACTGAATACAATTCGATTGGTGGTCTACAAAATATTCCGAAAACTTTATATCTTTCAACTGGTTGAAGTTTCATTAGTTTACAAACTGTTCCAAAATCATCTATCTTTCTACTAGTTGAAGTTCCATTAGTTTACAAACTTTTACAAAAACATCGATATTTCTACTAGTTGAAGTTCGATTGTTTTACAAACTATTCCAAAAACATCAATATTTCTACTATTTGAAGTTTCATTGGTTTATAAACTATTCCAAAAACCTCTAACTACCAACTAGTTGAAAAGATATGCCGGCTGGGACGATTGACTAGTGCCTACGACAACACAATGTTAAAGAAACTAGTTCGCGATGAGGAAAGACACTAAATGTGGGACTAGTTGTGATGTTCAATAAACCAGTTTATCGACCAACTTTAAACCAGATGGTTTTCCTACAGGGTATTTTTGAATAATATTTAAATAATTTTAAAAGTATTATAAAAATACAGAAGTTAATAGGAAACAATTTAAATTAAAACATCCATTTAAAGAGGAAATGACATTAAATCAATTTTACACTGTAAAATTTTCACTATGATGTGTAATTCTCTTTCGGCCCTTCTGTACTTCGGTATTTCCAAATGCATTTGGGGCTTTTGCTAGGAACGTGCTAAGTCATATAATTGATCAAAATTATGTATACATATTATCGTTATGATGGGCAACTTTTGCTCCAGACATTTTTTATGTCGGTATGTGAATATTGAAAAACTTAACGAAAAAAAACAACCGATTTCCATATATGAGGTATTTTTATCTAATTTGATCCTTTATAAATTGTTTGGACTAGTTTTTGAATACAACATCAACAAAGTGGCCGCCCTTATTTGAATTAAAGCAAAATATGCCTTTTTGCTGGGTTATCCATAACTTTTTCGAGGATCTCAGCGGTATAGCGATGATTTCGGTACAAATGATGATTGCGTTGAGCTCGTCAATGGTCTGTGGTTTGCTGGCGTGCACTTTGCTTTTCAAATAACCCCACGAAATTAAGTCCGAAGGGGTCAAATCTGAAGATCTGGGTGGCCAGCCAATGTCGCTATTTGTTGATACCACACGTCCTAGGGACTTTTTCATTGCAGAAACTGCATTGTTTGATTTACAGTGTGACATGGCGCACCGTCTTGTTGAAACTAGTAACCATCCAGACCTTCTTCGCTCATTTGTGGGCAGACATAATGAGCCAACATCCACCGATATCGATTCCCATCAACTGATTCGTCTTCGCTGAAGAAAGATAGCTCAATAATGGTTTTGGCGCAAACGCCGGACCAAGCAATCAATTTTTGGTCATATAATGGTGTTTCATGGATCTCGTGTGAATACTCTGTTCCCCAAATGCGGTAATTTCCCTTCAATCAGGTCATTGCAACGACTTAGGTGTTGATGAACGGCTTGTCGGCGATCTCCCACTGTCCCGTGCTCAACAAAATTCAACATCAAACGATAGTCGGTGCTTGACGGCATTTCGACGATATTTCGACGATATGCGATATTTTCAATGTACAGCGTCACTATTTCGGTGCGTTGTTTCGGTATGAACCAGAAGTGATTCATGGTTAAAATTGTACTGAATTGGCGTTTCAAAAACATGTTTACTCTTAAGTCAATAGGTTGATAAATGTTTATATATCGTCATAAAAGATGGCGCACCCTGTGTATAACTTTAATTGCAATTATTTAAATTTGTTGATTTTGAAATCTTTAGCCCTTTCTCATACGTAGCTGATTTTTAATATGAAAAGTTAGGGTCTAACATATCAATTTGAGATGAAAGATATTTCTTCATAAGTCAAGCATTACATCAAAGCGTATCTTTTTAATGCTTGGGCGAATTTTTACAAAAAGGTTATGTGGTATATGGGAAGTATGGAATTATTAAAAAAAAACATTAATTTTCTTGAAGTTGAATTTGAATTTGAATTTTAACTGCAATTATTCATAAAAATAATGTATAATGGAACTGCGATGAAAGGTGCAAAGATGATGATCATTCTTTTTGATGTTGCTGCATGCTTACATACTCATTATTACATATAATAATTTATGCAAAATGATTGTGAAAGCGTTGGCCATACTTGAAAATGTACCATTTTTGTTGTTGTTTTATGAGCTTGATAAATGCATGTTGCTATTTGAAAAGCATTTTGGAAGGGTGAAGGTCTATGACGGAGGCGAAGAGAGCATCATTAAACGTGTATAGTCTTAAAAGCGTGCCAATTGTGAAATAAAACGATTTCTGTGAAATACATACATTATTTTCTTTGTTTTTCTAATTTTCGAAATATTTACGCTTTTCCTTTATGCTAAAGCAACAAGCATGCAACACTTATACTTATGGTACATTCTTACATAGAAGATGTACAAATGAGGAAATTAATGGCGGAAAAAAATTCATGATGGCATCATCAAAAACAACAAACCAAAAGGTAGAAACAAAAAAAGTAAAATTTTAATTTAAATTTCAAAGGCTGTAAAAAATAAAAAGCAAAACAAGAAAAAGAAAAAAACTCCCCCAAATCCAACAATAAATTGCGCTCAAGCGCAAAATATGAAAAAAAAAAATAAATAAAAATGTGTGATGTACTTAGTAAGAACAAGAGACGAAGAAGCAGCAATGCAAACTTACCTAAGGCACAATGCATGCAGAACAAACACACACACATACACACAAAACCGAAATCGAAATTGAAAACAAAAGGCAACAAGTGGGTATGAGTTGGAAATTGCACAAAAAGAAGTTGGCCATATTTGGACGCCATGCTGTGGTATGCTTTTTAATTTAATCATCAGCAGCAACAACAACAACAGCAACAACAACAGCAACACCACCAAACACATACGCTGGCAACCATAATTGTTGCAAGTAAAAGTTTTTGAAGTGATGATGATGATGATGATGATGATGATGATGATGATGATGATGATGATGATGATGATGATGATGATGGTGGCTGTGGCATCATGATGCACTTGAGTGTTTACATTTGGGATTCCATCATTTTGTTTGTTGCCTCTTTTTAGGCGCACCACGAGCATTGTAAAAGTGTAAGTGATGGTTGAAGGATGTCATGTTTTTTTCGATTTTCAATTCTTCTGCATTAATGGCGCTTCTTTTTCATTCTAATTTTTTGTATCTTAGTGCAACACTTGCAGCACATGCATTATACATGCGCATGCATTGGACGGAGCTCCTTGGTAGCAAACACATTAGCACACATCATTTAAGATTATGAACCAAACCATGCTGGTTGGTTTTCATTTTCATCATCTTCTTCAAATTAGTGAGATGTAATTTGTTGAACATTTTCTTTTAATGATGCAATAATTAAATTGCGTTTACCAGTTTGTTAGTTTTTTTTTTGTTTTCTGAAGTACGAGCACTCAAATGGCATAAGTATGTATTTTAGAAACAGTATAAAGTGCAAAATCGAAAAGTTATTTACAACTTGACATGGTTAGGAAAACTAAGTAAGCCAGCAATTAGACTTGACAATGCTGGCATGACAATTGAGAATATGTAAATATTGTATGAGGTTGGTGTCAAGACAATTATCATGGCAATTATTGAAAGACAAATACAAAAATTTTAAATATGGAATTTTTGCACAGCATTTCAATAGACTGAATAATGATTTGAGGGGGGCCTGGGGCGTAGGACACAAGGTAAAGTTCGTGACAGTCGCAGGTGCGTCCATGGTCGATCCTTGCGCTTCTACGTTTCAAGTCGACACACAGCCTCCTCGTGGCGTCCCCTGGATCTGACAACCGTCAGTGTGTTAACTAATGTGTGCGGCGGGCTTCTTACTTACTTACTTTTATTGGCACAACAGCCCATGGAGGGCCTAGGCCGAGCTTTTCGCATCCACTCATGTTGTGCGTGTTATATTTATACATGAATGGAAGGGACCTACAGTTTAATGCCGAATCCGAACGGCGAAGTGAAAAGCTTTTCGTAGCAATTTTTACTCTTGTAGGTTTGCCATTGCCTGGCAAGAGGTGGTGCCGTGTAGAAAAATAATTTTTTCTACTTTTTGATTTTACCTGTGCCGAGATTCGAACCCCGGCCACTCTGCGTAGCAGTCCCAACGCACTACCACTACGCCACAGCGGGCTTCTTCCACCACGTTAAAATACCCACCAATGAATCCTCAAAATAAGCCTCGGATTCCTGGAAAAGACCCGAGAAAAACAGATCGACACCCATTAGGGATCACTTGTACGCCGAAATGTCTGATTGTGGTATCCCTGCAAAGCTCATTCGTCTTTGCAAAATGACACTGACCAACACCACCAGTGCAGTGAAAATTGGGACAGACCTCTCCGCACCATTAGATACCAAAAGAGGTTTCAGACAAGGTGACTCCCTATCGTGCGACTTCTTTAACCTTATGCTGGAGAAAATAATTCGAGCTACGAACATCGACGTCTGCGGCACTATCTTCTACAAGAGTGTCATGCTGCTAGCATACGCTGATGATATTGGCATCATTGGCAAAAACGCTCGAGCAGTCAGAGCAGCATTCTCTAACCTGGAAAGGGAGTCTCGTCGAGTGGGTTTAGTGGTGAACGAGGACGAAACGAAATACCTTGTGTCAACAAACAAAGAGTCACGGCGTCTTGGACAAAATGTCACTGTTGACAACTACTTTTTTGAAGTCGTCAAGGATTTCGTATATCTAGGATCCAGCATAAACACCAACAATAATGTCAGCCTTGAGATCAAGCGGAGACTAACTCTTGCCAACAGGTGTTACTAAGGGCTCAGTAGGCAATTGAGAAGTAGAGCCCTCTCTCGACCGACGAAAATAACACTCTATAAGTCCCTCATCCTTCCCGTCCTAATGTATGGCGCAGAGACGTGGACATTGACCATCAATGATGAGAGGCTGTTAGGAGCGTTCGAGAGGAAGATACTCCTTAAGATCTACGATCCAGTATGCGTGGGCGAGGTGTATTGAATAAGATGTAACGATGAGCTGAATGAGCTGTACGCCGAAACTGACATAGTCAAGCGTATAAAACTCCAGCGGCTTCGCTGGTTGGGTCTTGTTGAGCGAATGGAAGAAAGCGCTCCGGCTAGAAGGGTGTTTTATTCCAACCACGGTGGAGGAACACGCAGAAGGGGACGTCCTAATCTTCGTTGGAAAGACCAGGTGCAGGGCAACTTGACTGCACTTGGCCTTATCAACTGGCGCCAGCGCGCGCATAGCAGAAGTGACTGGCGAAGCTTTGTAGAGGCCAAGACCGATCATCGGTTGTAGTGCCAGCTAAGTAAGTAAGTAAGAATTATGATTTTATAAATTTTTATTTAAGTCTTCAGCTTTAAATATTTTGTTAATTTTTGAAACGAAGTAAAAGGGAAGTTGTAAAAACTGAATTTTTTTTTTTTTTTTGGTAATGCATATCAGATTGGGGTTACCTCAGTGGTACTGTTACTGTTGTTTGAAAATACTAGATATATGTTTTTAATTTTTGTTATTAATTTTGAGATTATCACTTGATTGGTTGATGATACTGAAGTTGAGGTGTGAGAAAGAAGGCGCTCTGCGGTGCCCTCGATAGATCCGTCCCATGCGATCGGAAAACAAAAAATTTAAATATATATTTTTTTCAAAAATTTATAAAAATAGATTAAAATTTTGGACATTAGTCCATTAAGCTACATACACATTTATGAACAATACGCAAAAAGGGTTGGGTTGATATCTGATCTAGGTGGAGCGCAATCGAGGGCATGCCATCGAAAATGTTAATCTGAGGAAAACGCTTGTAAAGTTTTCGATGCGATTCATTCGATATTTAAGAGATTTTTGAAAATTCGACTTGCCAGTTGTTAAATTGCCATTCCAGCTCCGTATGAAGAGTAGTCCATAAACTTATTCGTAAGTCTCCTCAGTTATGTTAAGAGTTAATCAACAACGTTAAGAATTTTGGTATAAAATCTAAATGAGAGGTTTCTTGTTATTTTTGTGCCGATTATCGAGCAGTCAGCCTTTTGACTAAGAAAAATATCTTTTCGTTTTTCTAGGTATATTTATTATATAACTTTTGATATAAGTCGAATATCGAATATCTTCACAAAATTTTTTTTCACAACTTTTTGGGATATTAACTAGTCAAAATATGCAAATATCCAACATTTCTAACCAAATATTCTCCTTAACGAGCAGTTAATATGGGGCGCACCCGTTTGGGCAATGTAGGCTTGAATGTCATTAATTCATGCAACACCCAAGACAGCTATATTGATTAACTTGACTTACCAAGAACTGACGTTTGAGCAGTTATGCTCTGACGACCTCCCGACGAAATACTTAACGGAGGTTCCAGGAGGACCCACCGTCCGGACATGTGAGTTGGTTTTAGTAGGTTGGGGTCTCACATTGACTGAAGCTTTCCTACTACAAAAAAAAAAAATATCCCCCTTAACGACGAACATCATGTAAAAACAAGTACTTTATGCTAAAATAAAATATATTTAATTTCTTTCCCGATCGATCTTTCTTTATTTTATTCCTAATTTTAATTTGTTCTCATGTCTTCATATTTTTAACCGTGATGTTATTGACTTTTTGTCGCCTCTCATTTCCATTTTACATTTCCGAGCTCAGTTCATGATTAACTCTAGACTAAAGCTGGTCTGTCTGATTCATTAGTTGTAAATTCAAAATCGCGACAGTGGTCGCTGTGGCGTAGTGGTAGTGCGTTGGACTGCTGCGCAAAGGCCTAGGCCTTCCATGGGTTGTTGTGCCATTAAAAGTAAGTAAGTAAGTAAATTCAAAACCATTAATTTTCATTTCATTAATTACTTACGTATAATAAATTAGTTTTACTCTTCCCACAGGAAAGTATCTTCTCTGAGAGAACAATCCTTCAATCCAAATCGCCTGGTAGAACGTTTCTACTTCGAATGCAAGTTCGAATCTATTATTTAGCACCTTATGTGACATTTTGCTATGAACTTAAAGGCAAAATAAAGTAAAAAAAAACATTGGAAATGCATAGTTTACTGTGGGCAAAAGTTAGTAAGACTTTGTTCATAATTTCAAATTTTTTTATTCATTCTTCCAAATCTATTTCGTCCCCTTCAAAGTAATCCCCCCCGGCCCCAATACACTTGTGCCAACGTTTTTTCCAATTCTCGAAACAGTTGTTAAAGTCAATTTCCGGAATAGCCTTCAATGCGCTTAGCGATTCATGTTTAATGTCTTCAATTGACTCAAAACGGTAACGGTGTCCACGAAGCGGTTTTTTGAGTTTAGAAAATAGCCAAAAGTCACACGGTGCTAAGTCAGGCGAATAGGGTGGTAGGGTGGTTGCGGAACGATATCAGTCGAATTTTTGGCAAAATGGTCTCGTAAAACCAATGCAGTGTGTTAGTGATTTTGGAACCAATCGTGCATTAACTCTTCTTAAGCCTAAATGATGTTTTAAAATAGTTTTCACTGATCCTTCCGATATTCCAACGATGCCAGTAAGGTCTCTGACTGTTAATCGTCGATACTCGATTCTCGAGCACCAATTCCTTGATTTTATTGACGTGTTGATCATCAGTTGATGTTGATGGCCGTCCTGGACGTGGTTCGTTGTCAACGCGTTCTCGACCATCTTTGAACAATTTGTACCAATCAAAAACACTTGCTCGCGACATACAATTATCACCGAAGGCCTTAGGCCTTTTGCAACATTCTGAACGTTTCGGCACCAGAAATTTGATTCCGCACACAAAATTTAATGGAACTTCTTTGTTGAATAATTTCACTCATTGTGAAAATCGCCGAATGCACTTTTTGTACTTCAGAAAGACAAGCGTATACTAAACACTAATGATTATTTTGATGTGACATTTGGCACAGATGTCACCGACAGTCATACCAACCTTAAAAAATATAATATTTTGATGAATGGGTTTCCGCGCGAAATTTAAATTAAAAAGTCTTACTAACTTTTGCCCACAGAGTATTTCTTTCAGAACATTGGCAGAGGTAATGTCGAAGTTATTCGATCATACAAGGTGTACAAGTATAAAACCGGTTATGTCATCTCTGTGTCGCTAGGTAAAACTACATGATCTGTCAAACGAAATCATTGGCGCCATTTCTTCGTATTGAGTTTTGTCAACAATATTCAGTTCATAAACAATCAATTTTTTCGCACGTAAAAATGTCGAATTTTGTGCCTACAAACTACGATATGCGGACATTGATTTTCTTGTGGAAGCTTACGGCCAGCACGCTCTAGGCAAAACACAGTGCAACGAGTGGTTCAATAAGTTTAAAGTGGCGATTTTGATGTGAGAAACGAAGAACGTGGAAGACCACCAAAAAAGTTTAAGTTTGAAGGTGCCGAATTGCAAGCTTTACTCGATGAGGTAGATGATCAAACGCAAGAGCAACTTGCAGAACAATTATGGTAAATGTGACCCAACAATGCATTTCTCAATGTTTAAAAGCCGTGGGATTGATTTTGAAGGTGGGATGATGGGTGCCGCATGAATTGACTGAAAGACAGCATGAAAATTGAAAAACCACCTGTGAAATGTTGCTCGCCAGGTACAAAAGAAAGTCATATCTTTATAGAATTGTTACTGGTGATGAAAAATGGATCTATTTCGAGAATCCCAAACGTAAACGATCATATGTTAAGCCCGGTACACCGTACACCGGTCAAATCGACAGCAAAGCCAAATCGCTTTGGAAAGAAGACAATGCTCTGTGTTTTCAGGGATCAGCGAGGTCCTAAGTTGTCTGATTTGAACTTCTGAAACCAGATGTAACAGTTACTGGACAACAACAATTGGCCGATTTAAACCGTTTCAACCGTGCTTTGCGCTAAAAACGTCCAGAATATCAAGCTAGGCAACACAAAGTGATTTTTCTTGATGACAATACACCAACACATCGATCAAAACAGACTCGGGAGTTGGTATATTCGTACAGCTGGGAATCCCTCCTCCATGCGGCTTATTCACCAGACTTGACTTCATCTGACTACCACTTATTTTAATCAGTGGAGAACGCAATTGCTGAGCAGCACTTCAATTAGTCGGGTAAGTTGGGGTAATTTGCCCAACGGTTTATTCTCAAATTAATAAATATCAGATAGACCATGGTTAAATCAAGTCCTAACATACCATAGTAAAAAGTGAGTCGCTATCAATCTTTTGACATCATTAGAGTCATTAAAGTCATTAAAAGCTGTCTAGATGTCGCTCCTAAACTTTACATTGGAGGTGGGGTAATTTGTCAAAAGTTGGGGTAATATGACAATTTTGTAGTAAAAATAAAAAAATAAATAAATTGCGAAAATAGTGTGAATTTTCTTTATTTTTTGCACAAAAATCATGAGAAAGTTGTTGTTAATCTGAATCAGAGTCGCATTGTTCACAAACAAATTAGCTGTACTTAATGTGGGCACATTTTAAGTGCACTTCGCGCTTGCAAGTGTTGCATTTGATATGGTTGTTTTTTTTTGTCGATTTCATTGGCATTGCCTCGAGACAAATGATGCAAAAGTCTTCTCCCGACGATGATGATTGTCGACCCTTCTTTGCGGTGGTTTTCCGTTGGGCAGTCGGAGTTGCGATTGCCCTCGATGATCGTTTTTTGGCAATACCCAAAGTGGAGGCAACAGAAATGGAGTCGCTCACCTTAACGTTAGCACCCGGCTTTTCATTAAAAAATAAAATATTTCTCTGATCATCTGGATCAACCGGTTCAGTTGTTGCCGATTTGTTAAATTACCCCATGACGCCATTTTGGAAAAAATATTACGAGACATCAAAACAAACATAGATTCGTGTGAAATCTATTTGGAATTAGAAAAACTGAAGAAAAAATAAAATGTTGGATATACTTACCTGTTTTTCAACGTCCAGAAAATAAAATTTTTAATCCACGAAACAATTGCGGAGAATTGAATTATTTTAGATTTAAAAATAAACTTTGACTCAGAGCGACCGATCACAAAGTGAGCTCATTAGTTAGGGTCCTCACAAAATGAAACGTGTTACCATTGCATCATGTTATGCTATATGATGCAGATCTGACATTTAAAACTAACCTAGAATTTTTGACGTTTGTCGAATTACCCCGCTTGTCAAATTACCCCAACTTACCCTACGAAAATGAAAGGCATTCGCAAATTGCCAGAGAGATGGGAAAAATGTGTAACTAGTAATGGCCATTACTTTGAAGATTGAATGTATAATCATTTTTCTAAAATAAGCATGTACTTTCTTAAAAAAATTGACTGAAAACTTTTACATCGGTATAATTAATTCAAAATTATTAGATCAGTTTAGCAAAGCAATTTCAAAATACCAGCATAGATTTATTCCAGGTACAACGACATGTACAATTTATCATTAATTATAAATCAAATAATAAATTCATTTGATCAGCAAGCACAAATGAGTGCAATATATTCTGACTTCTCTAAGGCCTTCGACAAGGTTGCTCATTACATTCTCCTGCATAAACTATCTACTTACGTCATTAATGGCAGCTTCTTAATTTTTTTTTTTCCAGGATTTTGAGTAATAGAAAACTCTAATCGATGCGTGGGTTTGGCATACCGCAAGGAACTGACTGTGGCCTCTTTTATTCCTAATTTTTATCAAGACTTACCCAATAATAATGACGTTAAACTTTTTTTATCAGTCCGCAATATGTCAGATGGCTTAACTTTGCAAACTGATCTTGTGACCTTCGAGCAATTCATAATAAACCATTTGCATCTAAATGTTAAGAAATGTGGCTGGCATCCTCTGTAGTTACGCTTCTGTGCGGTCTGGTTGTGGTCGTTACTTATTCTAAAAAGTCTCATAAAGTCGCTATTATAAGATAAACGATTTAGTGATTTTTTTTTTTTTGACCCGAAACTGTTATTTTCCAAGCATCTTGATTATGTACATATGTAAGTTATTTCAAAATCGTTCGCTGTGCTCGGTTTTATAAGAAGAAATACCGAAGATTTTATTGGCCCTCTGACATTAAAACCAATTTACATCTCATCGGTTAGAAGTCGCGTGGACTACTTTTCCTTGATTTGGAATCGTATATACTCGTATATTAAAGTTCACTCTAAAAATATTGATAGAATTCAGAAAAAGTCTTTGCAAAATTAGCATTGCATAAGCTGCAAAGACAATGATTGTCTTCCTTTGCAAAGACAATGATTGTCTTCCTTCTTACATCGATAGACGCAAACTGTTTGGTCTTCAGTTCTTGTATGAAAGAAGAATTTTTTTTTGTAATGTGGGTTCCGTGCTGCCCATAGCTGCTCCCCTGCTGTTCTAAAAGTTATCGATGACATTCGTGTTCCGCTTGACCAACATAAGTTAACCCTACTTTGCCTCCTTGATTTTCCCAAAAACTTTGATTGTGTATGTCACAGGATGCTCTGTCACAAGTTGAAGCACCACTTTAATCTCAGCAAAGGTACTATCAATCTAATTACTAGTTATCTGAGTAATCAATTATAGCAAGTAAAAGTTAGAGACGACATTTTCACATTATCTCTGCTACTTGCTGGCGTACCACAGGGGTAAATTTTTGGACCTCTACTGTTTTCTATTATCATTAATGATATATTAACAGTATGCAAGCATTCTAAGATGCATGCCTACGCTGACGATATTCAAGTATATATCTTCAGTGACCCTGCACTCATTGATGATATGATCCATAAGCTTAATTCGGACCTCCATGCCATAAAAGTATGGGCTGACAATAATAAATTACGTATTAACCCTTTGAAATCCAAAATCTTGCCATTCCAAAGGAAGACTTGTATTTCTTTCGTCTATTTTTGTTGGGAACGACTCTCAAATTGAACTTGTTGTCTCTAAAATCTATAATGTTTTACATTCACTATGGAACTCACTACTCCATTCCATTCTTCAACGGAAGGCTAATACATGCAGCTTCAAGATATTAATTTTCCAGCATTACTCCAAAAACATTTTAACTTATTAATTTTATCGTTTTTTTCATCAGTGAGATTGAAAAAAATCAGTGAGATTGAAAAAATCTTAACACACGTTTTACCTAATAATTTTTTTTGGGTGTAAAATTTAAAAATTTCTTTGATCTAGTTATCTTTGAAAAATATGTCAGTTATTATTTTTAATGACAAACATGTTGATTTATTGTGAGTTTGATCAAAATGAGTGAAGAAAAAGAAGTACGTCTCAAAATTATTAAAACTTTTCAAAAAAATCCAAATTGGTCCTACAAAAAATTGGCCAAAGAATTGAAGGTCTACCGTCAAACTGTTTCCAATGTTATTAAACAGCTTCAGGAGAATTTGACTATAGATAGGAAACCTGGTTCGGGCAGAAAACAAGAACCACATGATATTGGGAAAGCCAAGAAAAAGAAAAGCATATTGAAAAGATCTCCAAACACATCTGCTAGAAAAGCTGCCCGGTTAGCCCAGTGCTCTGAGTATTTGGTGCGAAAAGTTAAAGCCAATGCGGGTTTGAAATCATACAAAGTCCAAAAAGTTCCAGACAGGAATGCTGCACGAAATTTAGACGACAAAAGTAGGGCTCGGAAAAAAAGCGAATTTCATGGAAAAATATTCATGTTGTATAATGAACGACGAAACGTATGTACTGGCAGATTTTACGCAGCTTCTGGGTCAAAATTTTTATATTGCTGATGCTCGAGGAAATGTCGAAGAACAATTTAGAATCCAAAAGCAGACAAAATTTTCTAAAAAATTCCTGGTATGGCTATATGCAGTTGCGGCAAAAGAAGTAAGTCATTTGTTACAGTGGGCTCTATAAATACCGAAATATAGATCAAAGAATGTTTGAAAAAAGGCTTCTTCCTTTCATAAGAGAGCACAATGTGTCCACACATTTTTGGGCTGATTTGGCATCATGTTACTACGGCAAGAAAGCTCTGGAGTGGTACCAAAGTAATAACATAGTTTTTGTACCAAGAGAGGCCAATCCTTCAAATTGTCCGGAGCTAAGACCAGTGGAGAGATTTTGGGCTCTTGTGAAAAGAAACTTAAAGAGCAGAAAAAAGTTGTCCCAAAATATCGAAGATTTTAAAAGGAGATGGGCAAACTGCTCCAAAAAGATGTCTAAAACAACTATCAAATCTTTAATGGAAGGCCCACGAGTTCATAAATAGTGCTTAGAACTATAATAGTTATATTTTTCTGTAATTTCTAAAATATTATCAATTAAATAAAAAAAAAAATCAAAACTCTAAGATCAACCGTTTAAAAATTATTGAGTTTTATATATGTTAAGATTTTTTCGATCTCACTCCTTATACTATTCACTCTCTCCCTCACTCCTCTTTATTTCTGGCTATTTTTCGTTCTTCTTGCTGGCGTACCACAGATGACTATTTTAGGACCTCTACTGTTTTCTATATTTATCAATGATATTTTAAATGTATGCAAGCATTCTAAGATGCATGCTTAAGCTGACGATATTCAAGTACTTACATATATATCTTCTGTGAACCTGCACTCATTGCTGACATGACCCGTAAGCTTAATTCTCCATGACCTCCATGCCATAAAAGTTTGGGGTGACAATAATAAATAACGTATTAATCCAAAATAATGCCTATCTCGAGGAAGACTTGTATTTTTCTCACCTTTTTAAATCTTGTACTTGCGGTTAACAATGCGATGCGATATGCCTTTGGACTACGCCGTTTCGATCATATATCTCATAAATCTACTTGTATTTTTGGAGTGGAATTAAAAGAATATCAACTTGCGTGACCTCAGTGTGCAAAGTTCAAATATACATTCAAAAAAGTACCGCGAATTGTGCAATAAAACGCAAAACATGCCTTTAAAGTAGGCCTCTTTCCGAAATAATACACTTATGCGAACGAATAATCCAATCATCATCAAATTTTTCAAAAGTATTTTCCTGAATCGAATTCAGTTCTCGACGCGAATTCTTTCTTATGTATTCTAATTATCGATTGAAATCGAGTGCCTCGAAGTGGTAATTGGTGTTTTAGAAAGAGAAAAAAATCAGCCGGAGCCAAATAGACGATGATATATGATATTTGATTTGAGTTTTTTTCCCCAGAAATTCGTTTACAATGGTGATGACCTTGTGAGATGGTGCATTGTCGTGGTGCATAATCCATGAGATTTCTTTGCCTTTTTCGACAAATTTGCTTTCTCAAACGCCGCGTTACACCCTGATAATATTCTTTATTTATCGTCTCTGACCTTCTGATCGCTGTAGCGTAGTGGTAGTGCATTGGACTGTTACGCAAAGTGTCCTTGGTTCGAATCTCGACACAAGCAAAAGCAAAAAATATAAATAAGTAATAGTTTTCTACACAGCACCACCTCTTGCCAGGGGCCACGGCAAACGTACAAGAGTAAAAAATGCCTGTGAAAGCTTTTCACTTCACCGTATTCGGCATAAACTGTAGGTCCCTTCCATTCATATACATATGTAACACGCACAACATGAGTGGCTGCAAAAAGTTCGGTCTGAGCTGTTGTTCCATTAAAAGAAGAAGAAGAAGAAGCCCCTTCTGACAAGAATTCCGAGTGCACAACACCGCGATAATGTTCTTCAAACGCTTTTGAATGATGCTCATAGTATGCACGTGTTTTTGATAAAGTCGATAAACAGTAAGTTTTCTATAAAATTTTAAGTGATTCGGCACCCGAAATTCCATTTGCATTACAAAATTTGTTGGAAAAATTCTTTGTTCGATATATTTATTCATAACACACTTGAGATGAACTTGAAAACTTGAGCAATGTATCAAACTGAAAGAAAGATGGCGCACGTTAGGATAGGGGACAGTGGTGCCAATTTAGCGACGAAAAGAATTATTACAATCGCTTTAAGCGGTACTTTTTTGACAGAATATAGAATATAGATCCCAGCATAAACACCAACAATAATGTCAGCCTTGAGATCAAGCGGAGACTAACTCTTGCCAACAGGTGTTACTACGGGCTCAGTAGGCAATTGAGAAGTAGAGCCCTCTCTCGACCGACGAAAATAACGCTCTAGAAGTCCCTCATCCTTCCCGTCCTAATGTATGGCGCAGAGACGTGGACATTGACCATCAATGAATCAATGATGAGAGGCTGTTAGGAGCGTTCTAGAGGAAGATACTCCATAAGATCTACGGTCCAATATGCGTGGACGACGTGTATCGAATAAGATGGAACGATGCGCTGTATGAGCTGTACGCCGACACTGACATAGTCAAGCGTCTGAAACTCCAGCGGCTTCGCTGGCTGGGTCATGTTGAGCGAATGGAAGAAAGCGCTCCGGCTAGAAGGGTGTTTAATCGAACCACGGTGGAGGAACACGCAGAAGGGGACCTCCTAATCTCCGTGGGAAAGACCAGGTGCAGGGCAACCTGACTGCACTTGGTTTTATCAACTAGCACCAGCACGCGCATAGCAGAGGCGACTGGCGAAGCTTTATAGAGGCGGCCAAGACCGATCATCGGTTGTAGTGCCTGTTAAGTAAGTAAGTAATAGATCCAAAGCAATTTCTACACTTACATTAACAAATACTTGAAAGGTATATGCGAAATATTCCTGGCCTTCGCTAAGAGTGTTACCTTTCAAATAAAACTGGTGACAAAGAAGTCTCCTTCGAAGGGGATTCTCAAGTTGGCAGTAGGTTCGAGAGATCTCCTCGAGAATACCTGAAGACATTTAACACTAATCATCGAAACACTTTAATAATCTTGTAAATGATCAAATCAACAGCTGCTTCAAGTCAAGGCAGATTCAAGGATATTCTAGAAACCCAATATATTTTAAATTAATACTTAAAGAACAAAATGTGTTAATAATTTCATATCGACTGTACTTTTTTTTACATAAACTTAATGCATTTTTAAAATTTATATCTAATTGAAACTAACTTGAGAAAAATCATACATAATATTAAGAGGAGGTAAATATGTACATAAAATGTAAAGGTAGAGGTAAAATCTTAATGCAAAGGTATTAAAAAAAAAAGATCTAAAATAAAACAAAAATTAAACATCAACATACTTCATGTAAAAAAAAAAAAACTGTAAAAGAAATCGCGTGCATATCAAACGAATTAAAATTGCAGTCATTTAAATTTGCTGATGAGACATTTATGAAATGCATACGAATCGCATATCCTTGCAAACAGGAGGTTTGCCAGGAAGTGTGTGTGGCATAGTAAATTGGAGAGAGGGCAAAAATAAAAGGCTGCCACACACAAGAAAGCGTAAGGGAAAATAATTGTTTACGCTGTTTTAACAAAATCTTCATGTGTAATACAAAAAAAAAAAAAAAAAAATTCAAAATACACGGAAACAAAAAAATAAGGATATTAAAAATGTAAAATAAACAAAAAAAAAAACAAACAAATTTAAATAAAATGGAATCCCCAAAAGAATTTTTCAAAAGATAAAGAAGATGAAACGAAACGTTGCGTTTTACAGAATTAGAAATAAAGCAACAACAAACGAGAAAGTGTGGGAATAAATATCAACATTCTCAGTCGTTACCACCCATCATCATCATCATCATCTGCATCTTCACTCCCCCACCAACGTTTCGTTTTCAATGATAATCAAGCGTACTGAAGAAAAAAAAAAAATATGTAAGAAGCATAAAAAAATTGCACATTGCACATCGTTATCCTTAATTTGTATAAGTTTATGTGCGTGTATATGTGTAGTGTGTAAGTGTGCGTGTGTGTATGTGTAGAGCGGTAATATCTGAAGGTACCTGTGCATGACTATGAACGAGTGTGGCGTCCTTAGTGAATTCATTTTACTTTTACCAACCAGCATAACGTAATGAAATGTTGAAATGTAGCATAATGCAAGGCGCGTAACCAAATAACGAACCAACCAAGCAACTCAATTCAACCAACCAACCAACCAACAAACTCCGCATCATTTACTCACATTTCTTCTTCTACTTTCGCATCCATCTACTACTCCATCTCCTTTTCGATTTCTTTGGGGAGTTTTTTTTAAGTATTATTATTGTAATTTACATATGCATAATATCCTTTAAGGATATGCATTTTTTCTCGCTAACGTGTGCAAAATATTTATTTTCAAAAAACAACAAACAAACAAACAAACAAAAAAAATGTGAAAGAAAAGCAGCAAACAGGTTCTGAAATATCTAATGAAGTGGTTTTTTCATGATGCTGCAGTAGCAGCAACACTCCCGGGCACAAATCCATTTTGCAGTTTTCATATTTACGAGTATTTTATGTTGTTTTTTTTTTATTTTTTGTAATACCATTCACTTGAGGGTATTGCATTGCGAAATAATGAGTTACAGTTGCATTAAATATGCGCCCGTCATTGCTCAGGTTCTGCGATGTTTTCTGTGACATTGATCAGTTCTACGAATAAACTCAATATACATACTTTTATTGTGGTTGGTAGTGCATTCATTATTTTGCTATGCAGAGTGCCCGAGGCTTGAATTCCGGCACAGGTAAAATCAAAAAGTAGAAACAAATGAATTCTATGCGTCAATGGGACGCCCTGCAGCAGTTTAGTTCAGTTCCTTCAGAACGTTTGCGTTTTAGGTTTTCAGGTTAGGTTTAGTAAACTTGTAGAAACCAGAGTCTATCGCAGGCATTACAGGCGTGGCCGAAGGAATTTTTAACTATATGCTGATTTATGCAAACGATAAGCCTTTTATAGTTCAGTTTGATGATTCTCTGATCCCAGGTGTTCTACATCTGGATTAACTTCAAAAGCAAAATATTCATACTCAAAGCATGCGAATTTATTTCATTATAATTACAATCTTCCCATCATCATTATTATTATCACCATTATAGTAATCATCATCATCAACATCTTCAGGTTGTATGGTATGGATTCAACAGTTGGAAAATTTGCTAATTGCCCTTCTAAGAACTCGCGAATGTTATGAGGTTTGCTAGAAATTTGGTAAATCTCGCCTATGTTTTGTTGTGCTGATGCGAGTTGTATTCTTTCCGCGGAGGAAATATTTTCAATCAAATTTTCAAGTAAATCTTCTGCCTCCTCCTTCATTGGGAAGCTGGGAATTCGGGCACCTCAATGTCTGCCTCGTGCTTTATAATCTGAAGACCTTCTTCGGGTCTCAATCACATGAGTGTTGATGCAATTATTAGCTCTAATGAACTCATTTGCCATTCATGCTGTCGCTCCGCATTAGTCTTTGCGTGTGAAATTCTAATTCTGTTGTGCCGCAACTTGCTTGCGAATTCTATACTCTCGCGATCTTTCGCTGCTGGTTTTATGGTTTATTTTTTTCGCGATAGCAGAATCTAAATTTTGTTGGGCCTGCATTTTTCGACGAAGTTTCGCTGTATCTCAGCTGCAATTTTTGCTGCAGATTTTATCGTAAAACAATCGCCATTTGTTTGTGTCTCGCATTTGTTTTTGTTTTAGTCTATACTCGCTCATTCTTGCAGCTCTAGAAATTTGTTTGAAAATTTTACTAGAAAGTGATGATATCAATCAAGTATGATTCATACTCGGCGCCCTCTATTAATCAAGTTTGAATAATACGCGAATCAACGACCTCTATCAATTGAGTTTGATTCATACTCGTGAATGCATATGTGCTGCCCATCATTTATGAGTACTTATGCATCCTCATTTTTTCATACATGATTAAAGAGGGCGCTCTCCATCTTTTCCGTGATAATTTTCGCTGCAACGATCATCTCTTACCTCCTCATAAATATAAAACCCATTTTAAAAAAGTAAACTACAAACAAATTTTCTACATGGCAACGCCTCTTGGCAGGGGCAATTCCAAACGTACAAGAGTAAAAATTGCCTAAGAAAAGCTTTTCATTTTGCCGTTCAAATTCGGCATAAAACTTTAGGTCCCTTCAATTCATGTACAAATATAACACGCACAACATGAGTGGCTGCGAAAAGCTCGGCCTAGGCCCTTCTTGGGCGGTTGTGCCATTAAATAAGGATCTAAATAAGGAAATAACTTGTATTTTTGAATGCTTACCTGATTTTCATTGGGTAATTTTAATTGTTTATTATTCAGCATTTAATATTTTAACGCTTTTCCTATTATCTGATTTAATTGAACCAATTTTCGGGTTAAAAGTTAAAATTTATCATTTCATATACTCGTACGTACTGAAATTTCACGAGTTTGATCACTAACGGCTTCATGCAGATTGTTGTAGATATTTCTGATAAAAAATATCTTTTTCCTCCAGATTTAGTACATCAGCAGGCACCCTATGTCAACTGTTTAACTCAGACACAGGCCATTTTAGAAGTATTACCCTAGGGTATTTTTTCACAGCTAGCTAAAAGAAAATGTGGCCTTTGAATATTTACCTTTGAAAGTTATAATAATGTGATAACTAATACTTTAAAAATACATATGCTCTGCTGATTTGATTCGAATAGTGGCTTAAAATCAAATGCCTGAAACCGCCCCTGCTAGAGACATAGCGTAGATTATTAGGCAGTGAATTCCAAAGTCGAATGGCGCTGATGAAAAAGAATGTCTTGATGAGTTTAGGTATTTAAATTTAGCAGGAATCAATTCCAGTAGAAAGCCAGAATTAGCAGTTGAACAAGTATGAAACCCGTAATTTTTTTTTAGGAAAATACACGTTTATTTAAGAAAAATAGTTATGCATTCAATCTTCAAAAAATTAACCATTGTCAGCTACACATTTTTCCCATCTCTTTGACAATTTGTGAATGCCTCGCCAAAAAAACTGTTCGTTTTTTGAGTCAAACCAGCCATCGCGCCATTTTTCACATTTTCGTACGAATCGAAGTGCTGCTCAGCAAGTGCGTGCCCCATTGATGAAAATAAAAGGTAGTCAGATGGAACCAAATCTGGTGAATAAGACGCACGGGGGAGGGCTTCCCAGCAGTACGAATCTAACAATTCCCGAATCTGTTTTGTCCGATGTGATGGTGTATTGTCATCAGGAAAAATCACTTTGTGTTGCCTAGCTTGATATTCTGGACGTTTTTAGCGCAAAGCACGGTTGAAACGGTTTAAATCGGCCAATTGTTGTTGGTAGCGTTGATCAGTAACTGTTTCATCTGGTTTCAGAAGGTCATACCAGATAACACCTCGCTGATCCCAGAAAACACAGAGCATTGTCTTCTTTCCGAAGTGATTTGGCTTTGCTGTCGATTTGGCCAGTGTACGATGTACCGGGCTTATCATATGATCGTTTACGTTTAGGATTCCCGAAATAGATCAATTTTTCATCACCAGTAACAATTCGATGAAGATATGACTTTCTTTTGTACCTGGCGAGCAACATTTCACAGGTGGTTTCTCGATTTTCTTGCTGTCTTTCAGTCAATTCATACGGCACACATCTTCTCACCTTCAACATCAATTCCATGTCTTTTAAACGTTGAGAAATGCATTGTTGGGTCACATTTACCATAATTGTTCTGCAAGTTGTTCTTACGTTTGACCATCATCCTGATCGAGTAAAGCTTGCAATTCGGCACCTTCAAACTTAAACTTTTTTGGTGGTCTTCCACGTTCTTCGTTTCTCACATCAAAATCGCCACTTTTAAACTTATTGAACCACTCGTTGCACTGTGTTTTGCCTAGAGTGTGCTGGCCGTAAGCTTCCACAAGCATTCGATGAGATTCCAAAGCAGATTTCTTCAATTGGAAACAGAAAATCAATGATGTCCGCATAGGCACAAAATTCGACATTTTTACGTGCGAAAAAAATATGTTGTTGTATGAAACTTGTGGTCGCTGTGGTGTAGTGGTAGTGCGTTGGACTGCTACGCAGAGTGTCCGGGGTTCGAATCTCGGCACGGGCAAAATCAAAAAGTAGAAAAGATAATCTTTCTACACGGCACCACCTCTTGGCAGGCAATGGCAAACCTACAAGAGTAAAAATTGCTATGAAAAGCTTTTCACTTCGCCGTTCGGATTCGGCATTAAACTGTAGGTCCCTTCTATTCATGTACAAATATAACACGCACAACATGAGTGGATGCGAAAAGCTCGGCCTAGGCCCTCCATGGGTTATTGTGCCATTAAAAGTAAAAGTAAGTGTATGAAACTTGATGGTTTATGAACTGAATATTTTTGACAGAACTAAATGTGAAGAAATGGCGCCAATGCTTTCGTTTGACAGAAAGTATAGTTATACCTAGCGACACAGAGATGTCACTACCGGTTTATTACATGTACAACTGGTATAGTTTGTCATATAAGTATGCAGGTATCCTGGTCACAATGAGTTTATGCATGCTAAATACACAGCTGGACAAAATAATAGGTGAAGGCATATATTTTTTCAAAAAAGTTTGGCTTTCATCTATTTTGTTATTAACCCTCAAAGAATAAGTAAGTTTTCAACCTAACCATACTTCAGCGTCAAAACAAAAAATAAAACTCTAAAAAATAACTTAACTTTTGGTTAATTCATAAAATACGCAAATAATCGATTGCCCAGAAAAATAGGTATGTTCAACAATATTGAAACTTTTTTAGATATGGTCCGGAATTTAATGAATTAGTTAGAACGTATTTTATTCCATGAATACCCGCCATTATTCTTGATGACTTTTTCAATTCTTCCGGGTATAGACGATATCAACTTCCGACAAGTTTTTACAGGATTGTGGTACCAAACTTTTAGAATATTATCAAATTATTTCTTTTGGCAAACAGTCTTTGAAATTTCTCGCTTAAATTCTCCCCAGAGGTTCACAATAGGATTGAGATCTGGGCATTGACTTGACCACTCAAGGATGTCTACACTATGCTATTGGAACCATTCTTTGACAAATAGCGATGAATACTTATGATCATTGTCCTGATGAAATCAACAGAAAAGCGGTATATTATCTTCGGCATATGGTAGCATTACCGTGTCCAACAAATCCTTGTACACGAATCTATCCATTACGCCATCACTTCGAAAACGTTAAGCAGCCATCTCTATGCTTTACTGTTTTTTTGTGAACCTAACTCGGAATTCTTTGCCTTTGGGGCGACGAACGCTTCTTTTCGCATCGCTACCAAACAATTTGATCTTTGTTTCATCACTCCAGAGAATATTGCGCCATTTCGTTTCTCCCTGTGATCCGCACCAGGTTTTATGAACTGAAGCAAAGTTTAAGTTTTTCCTTCTCTTAAAATTTTGTCAGTTCTAAGCAGAGGAACTTTTCGATCCGACCTAGATTTGCGCTTACTAATCGTCGTCGAATGATTCGTGATGATGCAACATTCCCAAATTCACTTTTAATTTTTCTGGATGACTTGAACGGGTCGCGTTTATGGTAGTTAATGTAACGACACTATTGTCGGTCACTGATGAAGTTTTTCTAGGTGCTCCACGCACCTAGATATATTCTATAAATTTTACTATTTTGAGAGCATTTTTAACGAAATTTTCCGACCGCCCCCTTGATCTGACAATGAATTTGTAGGTTTTTCCTTCATCTCAGAGCTGACGAACAAGTATATTCTCCTCTGCACTGCAGTGAACTCAATCTGAACCCATCTTTTTACCAAAACACTCCTATTTTATTGTCAATTTCAAGACTGAACAAATAAACAAGCCGATATGGTTATCAAGTGGAACTTTTGTTGCGGTTATTCATCTCATAATACTGCTACCACAATTCCAAATTGGTTTCCTGATTGTCGAACATGTCATGTAATTTTTTCTCTACATTTTATAAATTTTTGGTTTCACATCTATTATTTTGTTCAGCTGTGTACTTACAATTCTTTGTCTTGAGATAGTCAGAAATAGTACAATCAAGTAACTCGCTTCTCCAGTCTGAGATATGGTCAAATCTCCTTAGTCCATAAACGCAGTGATGATCATTTTTATGTAAACACAACATCAAGTTTATGAAGTGACTGCGAGTCCAGTTTGCTATAAACGGAGTTCCGCATAAGAGTAACTACTAAGGGTAAAATTAGTTATATTACCAATCTTCTCTTAGTAGCAAGAGGTAGGCACTCGCCAGTTATTGTACGGTTATGTAAGGTTAGGAAAACCTCTGTTACAACACAATTCACATGGTTAGCACAACTTAAGGACGAATTCACATGGAAACCAAGATTCTAACGTAGACGTACGTATAAAAACGGGAAAACGAAATTAGACAAAGATTTTTTAAAAATGGATAAAGCGTAAGATTTGCCCTCGTTCAGAGAGAGACCAATACTACTACTCGTAGCCTTTATGTAGTAGGCCACAGTGATTTGGTGCCTTGTGCCCAGCTCCTGTTTGATTCTAATCTAACAGCCTTTAAGTCTTCTTTCATTTTGAAACATAAATTGTTAACAAGGCCGGAAGGACTAGACGAATATAACTGGATGTCGCCAGCATAAGAATGCATGGTAGAGTGTGTGCAAGCTGAGAAAATGTCCAGGATTGACTCCTGTTCAACACTAGACTTAACAGAAGTGAAGTGCGAGATTGCATTGCCAATGTTAAAACCTTTGTAACTTATCCGTTAAGTAGCTACTCATAAGTATTACTGGACTATCGTAGAACCCATAGAATGCTCTTAGCTATTGAATACTTTCGAGAACTCCAATAGAGACAGCAGAGTAACATGGTCATTATCGTATGATATTCTCATATCGTCTAGAATTTTCATCATGTCTGTGGAGCAGCTATGCCCATGCCTAAACTCCGATTGAAGAGGTGACAATAGAATATTTTTTGTACAGATATGTGTGGAAATTTGTTCGCTCCATTACATTTTCAAAAAACCTCGGGCAGAAAGGAACGAATGCTGATAGGACAAAAGCCACTTGGTAAAACAGCTAAGGACTTTTTAGCTAATCAAATCTAACAGCAAATTGCTTTGGACTTAATTTTCATAATAATGATGACCAGTTTTCGTTTTTTTGTTAAGGAACAAATATAAGTAGTAAAGATCGCACAGTTCTTTGCTTGTTCGTATAGCAGGCATTGCAAGCCAATAAGAAAACAAGTACTATACATACCTTTTAAAGGGACTTTGGCAAACGATGATGTTGTTAACGTACAACATGAGTGGATGCGAAAAAGCTCGGCCTAGGCCCTCCATGGGCTGTTGTGCCATTAAAAGTAAAGTAAAAGATGTTGTTAACGTAAATTGTATATGAAATGCACATCATAATCATCAGATATATCATCACCTACGGGTTTTCTTGTGGTGTGGAACACATTGGGTAAGAAGTGCAATCAAACTCACATTGGAAAGGTATAAAGGCTTGCTAGCCTGGGAATCTCAAGAGCTCTATGTAGTGTGCCTCAGGAAGGTTGAAATACAATATTTATTCTATTACCGCTACAAGTGATTATCCAGGGCTGTGCCGCCACGAGTGCTCTCAGATTAAGGGAGTCCCACTTGTAGTAATCAGCTAATTAACTATGGGCACTATAGAATTTTGGTTGAAATTAACAATGATGTTAAAGCAGAGCGACCATAGCTGGCTTAAATAAGTCGACGTACTACATGACTTCTATCCTTGATTTTACGACTAGAATTAGAAGACTTGAAGTCTGTCTCTGTAACAGGTAATTCGGGAATTACCATCTACACTGACCTCGAGTAGTCAGAGCATGACCTAGGGTGGTAATGCTCTGAATGTTTAGTCTCTCTTATTTCTATTAAACTCGCATTTACATGTTTTCGTTGTGAATGGTGAACAATAAGCTGATGGATTGAATTTGTACGACTCTGGCGCAAATCCAATGGGCGCAGAACCATTAATTCGCCGAAAATGTGCAATGGATCGGCGAGTCCATTAGGCTCCTTAAAGAATCTAAGAAGTATAAAACTTTTCGTCCCTTTTACTCTTTTCAAATGTTTTTCCTCTTCTCCCTATCTGGGAAAAATATACCTGCTCTTCTCCAAATCTAATTTAATCTTACTTCTACCAAGCCCGGGCCAATATTGTCGCTATACGTGGTCATGGACAAGAATCTCTTAACAATCTTGGATCAGTATTTCCTGTAGTGTAAAATTCAGCGGTTTCGATGCAATTAACTGAAGAAAATAACTAGCCGATACTCGTTTAATTGTTCCACTGATTCAATTGAAAGAAACCCGTTTAATTGCCCATCGTACTCAAAAATGCGGAATCATTTCGCTCAGAGTAAAACGAATGGAAAAAAATTAAATAAAACAACAGAATATGGGACTGGGGGAAGTGATGCCACAGTTGTACAGTAAAAATATTGCTTTTTTTTAATTTTTGATGCGACCCAATTAACCGGAAATTTAAAATTAGCTTATAATGTACAAATATAACACGGACAACGTGAGTGGATGCGAAAAGCTCGGCCTAGGTCCTCCATGGGCTGTTGTGCCATTAAAAATAAAGTAAGTTATAATATAGGACTCAATTAAGAGCGTAGCCGGATATCGCAGAATATTTTATAGCTATAGGACTTTGCTCAATTATGCGGGTAACTCGATTATTCGACTATTTATTGAACCCAAGCTCTATTTCAGTTCAAAGTTTGTATACGTAAGTATTTATGTAGAACCAAATGAAACAGAGCCACTAGGCTAATGCTGGCTGAAAAATTTTAACCAAATGCTTCAAAAATAATATTTCGTGGTAAAGTGAACAATGCGAACAGAGAGAATGAAGGAGCGTTATTTATACTGGCTTTCATTTTATTGTTCACTTCTCTGTCCTATGAAAATTATAAAATTTGCAGTTAGCATTTTCCATAAGCAGATTCTGCACATGACCAGTAGACACAACTAATTCTTCTTTTCAACTCCAAGCCTATCTATCTTTGAATGAAACATGCCCTATACTAGAGCATGTTTAAACCTTAAATGTGTTTAAACATTTAAGAGCTTGATTTACATGATTTACAGATGACATAAAATATGAATGAATGAAATTACAAAACACAAAACTAGAATACTTGACGGGCGGTGATTCTCGGCTTGTTGCTTGTATTTTGTTTTCGTTTTACACCAAATATTGCTGTTAAAGTTAATATGCGGCCATACCAACAATAACAACAACAACGTAAGGCATAATTTCCTAAGAACGTCTACATTGCAGAATTAGTTAAGTTAAAGATAATCTCTCTGAATTACAATCAGAAGAACACAGATATGAACTTAATGGAGAGCAACAGCAAATACAAAGGCTGCACACGAATGCAAGAAAGAGAAGCACAACGTGTCAGCTCAATGAAATAAATTAACAGGGAGGGGCATGTGGAATGGATGAAAAGTAAAAAAATGTAAAAAAAAACAACAACAATTTGCTGTCAAGGAGGACACGGCAAAATAAAAAATACTCAGATATAAATGGGGGTTGCATTGCATGGACTGCTGCTGCAGGTATACACAAGTAAACACACACGCACACACACACACACGCAAACACGAAGTTCATGTATGTGAAGAGTACGAAAAGAGAAATTTTTGATTGCGCAGAAAAGAGAGAAAGAGCGCAAGTATTCGTATATTGAGTTTTTAGTTGAGGTACGAAAAAACAAGCAGTACGATTTAGCAGCACAGTGGGGTGCATACTTAAATAAAAAAGGAAAAGAAAACATGGAAGTAAGTGATGGCGGTGTTGTTGGTGTTGGTGGTGCAAGGATATGAAGGTAAGAAACAAAGCTGGTTTTCATATAATATACGTAAACTGTTTTGCTCGTGAAAGAAAGAAATTAGAAAGAACGCAAATCAATGTATTTATATCTCTATTAAATACTTAGATAAGTAATTACTTACATACATAGTATATAGTATGGTATAAGATACCAGCTGGCAAAAGACGTTTGGTATATGTCAAAAATATTTCAAACTGAAAGTTTAACTATTTTTTTTTTTGTTGCTGTTAATTTTTTACAAACATTTTTAATCCATAACTTGTACTAAAATAACTTTTTATATTATCTCCATAACTCAGGGTTGTGCTCAAAGTAAGTACCTATTTAAAAGGGAAATCTTTGTGGCTATGCCAAATATGGCACAGAATGTGGAAGATACGAAACAATTTTGTGTAATATTTTTCATACGAAAGATACCAAAATAATTAACGATCTTCTTCTTCATTTCATAATGGATTACTGTATATTATGTATGTATTATTTTGAATGCAGCACCCTCATATAGGTGGCGCAAAGTTTTGAATACACTAACGAACCGTTACGCTTACTCCATTCCACCACTTACAATTTATAAAATCTATTTATCATTAAAAAAATAAATTAAAATTCATAAATGTTACAATTTTTTAAGAACTTTAATATGTATGTAGTTTTATTCATACACCACTTCTAAACTCACAGATAAACATTCGCAGCTATATTTTACCCTCATTTTGTGCGCACTAAAAACACACACTCATTGCAGCAAGGATATGTGCATATATAAGTACAAATATACATATGTATATGAAAGCCTGTTTGTTGCAAGGATAATGATGATAATAATAATTGTGCGCGCTTTACAATTATGGCGGTTGCTGTATAGCTTACATGCTTGTAATTATCCCAGCGGAAACTTTCGAACGTCTTGCGAAAAGTATTCATTGTAGAGGTCAATCATGGTAGCTATGACATACGTGGTAGTCTGCTGGCATGCTACGCAGAGTGCCCTGGTTTAAATCTTGGAACAGTCAAAAAATAGAAAAACAAACTACATATATAAAAAAATTCTATAACGCTACATTTATTCTTCAAGCACGTATCTCCGCTTTGGAACAAGTTTTTACTGCTTACATTATATGACATAATTTAAGAATCTAGATAGAAATAAGTTCTAAAGGAGTTTGTTTTAGAATTTCAATGTAACTTTAAAAATATGGTACCACCTCTGCACTGGCAATGGTCAACCTCCTAGAGTAACAATTTTCTAAGAAAAAGGTTTCTTCCATTCGTGTTCAAACATAACTCACACAACATGAATGCGGGCGAAAAACTTGACTTAGGCGCTCCTAGGGCCTAGGTCGAATTTCATTAAAATAAGAAGAAAAACTCAAGCAATAGTTAAAACTTGCAAAGAATTAATTAATATCGAAACTAGTTCTGAGGCATATTCTAATTAGAGTAACGATTTGTCAATTATTTCCCTCATATGTCTTATAATTATTTATCCATGAAGAATTAGCCAAGTTCTTACATTTTTCAGTTTTTATCCATTTCAAGAGATACGGATTCCACTCGATTTAGTGAAAAAATAATTGGCAATATTTGTGACTTCCACGAGACTGTTCACTTCTGGCTCGGGGTGACAGCTACACAATCACATTTAAAAACGAAAAATACCTCCAAATCCTTCATCTTTCTTTACAGCCCATGGAGGGCCTAGGTCAAGCTTTTCGCATACACTCATGTTGTGTGGGACCTACCATTTTATGCCGAATCCAAATACGGCGAATTGAAAAGCTTTTCATAGGCAATTTTTACTCTTGTAGGTTTGCTTTTCGCTATTGCCCCTGCCAAGAGGTAAAGTGTGTTGAAATTTATTTTTTTTTACTTTCTGGTTTTGCCTGTGCTGAAATTGGAACCCCGGACAAACGCACTACCAATTACTTCACAGCAACCACCTCGAAATCCAGCTTTTTCAATTTTCGATATAATATTTGTCTTAAACTTTATGTGGTTTATAAATAATGTTTTCAGATTCGTGTTCAGCTATAAAAATTTATAAGAATCACTGTATGCGGTTTAAAAAATAGAAATTATGTTACACTGAGTTATGAATGAGAAAATCTGGGTCCTGTACACGCAGCGGCCCTGACTTTAAATATGAATAACTTACTACAAACTATCAATATGAAATCTATAAAATGGAAGCAGTTGAGGAGCATCTGGGCTATTAATGAGGTTGAGTTTTATTGAGATTGAGGGAGGTTTCGACTATTAAAAATTGCCACAAAGCACTCAAAGAAATGGTTTTTCTAGATTTTTGGTTTCAAATTTCTCGAAAACTGTAGTTGATATATACGTATCTGTATATCTGTATATCAGATACGTGTCCAGCATCGAAGATCTTCAGTAATCGAAATTCATAACATTCACTCTGCGCGGTATATTAATAAAGTTTTTTTTCGTTGTACAGTGTTATCATACTATTGTGGGCAAAAGTTAGTAAGACTTTGTTCATAATTTCAAATTTTTTTATTCATTCTTCCAAATCTATTTCGTCCCCTTCAAAGTAATCCCCCCCGGCCGTAATACACTTGTGCGTACACGTTTTTTCGAATTCTCGAAACAGTTGTTAAAGTCAATTTCCGAAATAGCCTTCAATGCGCTTAGCGATTCATGTTTAAGGTCTTCAATTGACTCAAAACGGTGTCCACGAAGCGGTTTTTTGTGTTTAGAAAATAGCCAAAAGTCACACGGTCAGGCGAACAGGGTGGTTGCGGAACGATATCAGTCGAATTTTTGGCAAAATGGTCTCGTAAAACCAATGCAGTGATTTTGGAACCAATCGTGCATTCACTCTTCTTAGGCCCAAATGATGTTTTAAAATGGTTTTCACTGATCCTTCCGATATTCCAACGATGTTAATCGTCGATTCTCGAGCACCAATTCCTTGATTTTATTGACCAGACGTGTTGATCATCAGATGATGTTGATGGCCGTCCTGGGCGTGGTTCGTCGTCAACGCGTTCTCGACCATCTTTGAACAATTTGTACCAATCAAAAACACTTGCTCGCGACATACAATTATCACCGAAGGCCTTTTGCAACATTCTGAACGTTTCGGCACCAGAAATTTGATTCCGCTCACAAAATTTAATGGAACTTCTTTGTTGAATAATTTCACTCATTGTGAAAATCGCCGAATGCACTTTTTGTGCAGAAACTTCAGAAAGACAAGCGTATACTAAACACTAATGATTATTTTGATGTGACATTTGGCTCAGATGTCACCGACAGTCATACCAACCTTAAAAAAATAATATTTTGATGAATGGGTTTCCGCGCGAAATTTAAATTAAAAAGTCTTACTACTTTTTGCCCACAGTAGTATATGGTAAAAACTTTTGGCGAAAGAGCTCTTAACATAAAGAAGCTTTGTGAGTAGTAATAAAGCTTTAATACTCATATACTTGCATCTGAGGTTCACGAAGATTGAGGAGTATTGCAATCGATTACATTAGAGACAGGATTTGCTGCCCATGGAAACACGGCCATGTTGGGCTTTTTATAATATTCTATGATTTATAACTAACTCATCCATTATTCGTTCCGTTTACGCAGATTACGCGATGGAGCAGATTAGAAATCAATTGGTTTAAATAGATTCTTTCGAAGTAAAATAATACAATAATTTGTTGCTGGGAATATGATGAGTTCACATATGCAAGTACGTGTGTATGTGAATGCAGTTCTAGCGTTGTTGTTGTTATTGTTGTGATGATTATTATTGCTTGAGTGGAAAAAGTGAAAAAATGGAAATCAAGGAACCGCCATTAAAAATCATCTTCATCGTCATTCCTCCCATCAATAACAGCAACAACAAAAGCTGTATGTAGCTGCAGCAGCAGCAGCAGCAGCAGCAACAACAACATCAACATCATTATCAACGGCACCAACAAAATAATTTCATATCCTCTCATCATTCGCAATAATAATAATAATAACAATAATCCATCGTAATAATGTTTTCTACTACTTTCAACTCATCGAGTGAGAGAGCGTGAGGCGAAGCAAAATGGTAGAATGGGAGAACGGGAGAACGGTGGAACGGCAGAGTGTAAACGAGAGCGAGTGAAATGGAATTGAATATGAAAAGAGGAAAATTATGCATATCCTTTAGTATTTGATTGTTGCAAAAAAGAAAAAAAAAAGAGTTTTTATTTTTGTAAAATTGTAAGCTTGAAGTTGATTATGAATAAAATGGAGAGGAGACTTTTTTTTTTTGATTATTTTTGTTGTTGTTGTAGTTGCTACTTCTGCTTCGCTGGAGGACAGTTACAAATTCTGCAAAATTTTGTTTTCTACATATTTATTCTTTTTATTTATGAATGAGTTTTTATGTGTGTGTGTGTGTGTGGGTGTGTGTAGTTATGTGTATAGTTATGTGTGTATTAGGGAAAAAGGATGTCGAGCATTCTTGCCATCTGTGCGCATGAAAAAGTATCTAACGAGTTTTTTATTTTTTCATCTTTTAGTTGAATTTAGCTACGAGTATGTAGTATGTGCATAGGTAGATGCAGCACAGCCAGGGAAGGCGGGGCACTCGGCGTTAAACTTTTATTGAAGCGAATTTCTTTTGAATTCAGTTTCGACGTTTTTTTTCTCTCTCATCTTTTCTTTTTATTTCTGATTTTACTCTGAATATAATTTTGCATATTTGCTGATAATAAATTTTGTGATTTTATGATTATGGCGATGTGGGAATTGAGTGCGCTTTGCCGCAGGATAAGGTATTGAATTCGGTATAGTATGTGCTTCTTTTCCTATTTTCTTCTTTTTGTGTCATTTGCAATTTGTTAAGTGTACTTTGGGAGTTTGCAAGAGCCAGAAAGAAAAATCTAAGAAAAAGAAGGGATGTAGGAAATAAAAGTTAGAGTTATAAACAAAATTTTAAGATTGAAAATATGTGGCTGGGATCTTGTATTTTCCTCTGATTAGGAGGACAATGTAACATAAAAGACGGTAAGGTACTTGCACCCTTAGTAGTTCTTCAACCACAATGAACCATATCATGGAATTAAAGAAAATATGCTTAACATTTAGAGGGGTTATCTTGGGTTGAGACTAGGGTTCCCAATTGTCCCGCATTTCGCAGGATATCTCGGAATTCGGGATACAGTGCCAATTTTATTACATCATCACATTTTCCTCGACGATGTATGGTTAATTTTTTTAGATGAGTTTACCGCTTGAAATCCATTTTTCTTATACACATATAGGCTACTTTTGGAGTTCAAGTTCACGCTGGAATACTGTTGGATTTCGACGGTTATATTTATTATATTGAAGTCTACAAAAGTTCTTCGTTGTAGAAAGTTTAATATTTTTCTTTCTATACCTCTTTATACTCCATTTCTTTTTTAAGGTTTCTGATAGGTTAGCCAGTATGTAATTTTTATGGGCCTTAAAGTAAAAAATGGTTGCCTTCTAATATAAATTTGTACCTTACGTGTTGCCTTCTTTGTATATGAGTTTCAAAAATATCCCGTATTTTCAGACCTATCCGGTATTTTAATCAGTGTGGTCGCGGAAACAAACGTTTTTGAATTGGGTACCTTAGTTAAGATCGACCGAATATCCAAAAGGAATTTTTCAGCGAGAAGAGAGGCTGCAGTGCATTATCATCATCATTATCATCATCAAAATATTCAGGTTGTATGGTATGATCTTAACAGGTGGAAAATTTGCCATTTGCCGGTCTGATAACTCGCGAATGTTATGAGGTTGACTAGAAATTTGGCAAATCTCGTCTATGGTTTTTTGTGCTGATGCGAGTTTTTTTTCTTTCCATGGAGGAAAGATTTTCAAGCAAATATTAAAGCAAATCCTTTGCCCTTCTCTTTCATTGAGAATTCGCTTGGAATTCGGCCACCTCAATGACTGCCTGGTGCTGTATAATCTGAGGAACTTCGTCGGGACTGGGACTCAATGAGATGAGTTTTGATGCAATTATTGGTTGTAATGAACTAATTTGCCATTCATGCTGTATTAGTCTTTGCGAACTGTTTTTCAATGAAATTTGAATTCTTTTGTGTCTCATGTTGCTTGGGAAGTCTACACTCTTGCAATCTCTCGGTGCTGGTTTTTGAGTATTTTTTCTTTCACGATAGCAAAATTTGAATTTTGTTGGCCTCCATTTTTCGACCAAGTCTACATTCCCGCTGTCCCTCAGTCGCAAATTTTGCTGGAGATTTTGTCGTGACACAGTCGCAATTTGTTTGTGCCTTGCGTTTGTTTTTTTTCTGTCTACACTCGCTTATTCTTTCAGCTCTAGAAATTTATTTGAAAATTTTTGTTTGAAATGTTAATTTCTACTAGAAACAGATGGTGTATGATCGAGTATGATTCATATTCAGCACATTCTATGAATCAATTTGGAATCATACGCAAATCAGCGCTCACTATCAATCGACTGGAGGTGAAGAGCTAACAAAACGCATGCATGGAGAATATGGTCGGATGAAAGCAATCCAAGTGATTCAAACCTCAGCGTACTGCCAATCCATAAGAAAGGTGATTCCTCGTTCTGCGCCAACTACCGTGGGATAAGCCTTCTTAATATTGCATATAAGATTCTACCGAGAGAACTGTGCGAAGACTGAAGCCCATCGTAAAAAAACTGATTGGACCTTATCAGTGCGGCTTAAGGCCTGATAAATCTACCATCGACCAGATATTCACACTACGCCAAAACCTGGAAACGACCCGAGAAAAACAGATTGACACCCATCATCTATTCGTTGATTTTAAAAACGCCTTCGACAGAACGATTAGGGATCACTGGTATGCCGCAATGTCTGATTTCGGGTACTCTGAAAAGCTCATTCGTCTTTGCAAAATGACACTGACCGACACCACCAGCGCAATGAAAATTTGGACATGCCTCTCCGCGCTATTTGATACCAAAAGAGGTTTCAGACAAGGTGGCACTTCTTTAACCTATTGCTGGAGAAAATAATTCGAGCTGCGAACATCGACATCTCTGGCATTATTTTCCACTAGAGTGTCATGCTGCTGGCAAACGCTGATGACATTGACATCATTGGCACCAACGAGACGTTGATATTGACCATCAACGGTAAGAGTCTGTTATGAGCGTCCGAGAGGAAGATACTCCGTAAGATCTACGGTCCAATATGCGTGGACGACGTGTATCGAATAAGATGGAACGATGAGCTGTATGAGCTGTACGCCGACACTGACATAGTCAAGCGTATAAAACTCCAGCGGCTTCGCTGGCTGGGTCATGTTGAGCGAATGGAAGAAAGCGCCCCGGCTAGAAGGGTGTTTTATTCGAACCACGGTGGAGGAACACACAGAAGAGGACATCCTAATCTTCGTTGGAAGACCAGATACAGGGCGACCTAACTGTACTTGGCCTTATTAACTGGGCGCCAGCGCGTGCATAGCAGAGGCGATTGGCGAAGCTTTATCGAGACGGCCATAAACGATCATCGGTTGTAGTGCCAACTACTTGAGCAAGTATGTAAAATTTTAGTTTGTGGGGTGGTATACTTTAGTATTATTCCTAAACATAGTATTTATTGGTATAATTTAGGAATAAAATTTGAAAGAATATTTTTTGACATCTGAATTTGATTTACCAAGACAAAAGATAAATCCAAGAAATAATATTTTATTTCTAGAAAATCAACTCTTTTATTTGATACCCTTGAAAATCAACTAGTTTTGTTCTCATAAATAAGCTAGTTTCAGTTTTCTACGTTTTTCACTTTCAGCTTTGCTGCTAATAAGAATTTGTTTTTCAAAAAAAAAAAAAAGTGTTTACATCTCAGTTTACATCAAATGCTACCAGCTTCACTGTTCAGTTTCTAAGCGATTTCTTTGCGATTTCGTTTTGTGTTGATCAAGGAAGGTGTTGATCAAGGAGGGAAGTACATATACTTAAATATTTGGCTTTACCACTTACAACTGATTGTAAATTTCCGATAGTCTCGGACCAAAGATTCATTTTACTCCGAGGAATATTTCGTTTTAATGAGAGCTGTTGACGAACTTTTTCATTACATCAGTTACATTAGTTAATTGGATTCATTATCGGATAAATGAGTTAGTTCTCTGGTGAATTAAACAAAAAAATGACGCTGGAAACAACTGTTTCGTCATTCGTTTTTGAAATATTTTTGATTCCCTCGAATTAATGGAATTTTCAAATCTTTTAGTTATACTTAAGAATAATTTTTCTTCTCCAATACAATTTCATCTTCTTCTTCTTTTTTGATGGAACAACAGCCCATGGGGAGGGCTGAAGCCAAGCTTTACGCACAATTCATACCATCATTAATTTGTGCAGACATACTCGTTGCAATATTATTCAATTTCTTTTCTTTTTTTTTGGATTTCTTAAGTCGAAATCATTGCATTCCATTTTTTTCTTCTCATACTAATGATATCCGATTCCAGAGGCCACAAACGCCATTACTGCAATTTCTACGCCCAATTCAATGGGGAGAAAGTATTTAGAGTTTCCCTTCAGTCCCGTCAGCCTCATCGTAAATATATAACCGTACTCATAAGTAATACCGGAATGCGCGTTATTAAGCTGAATAATTTTCACAACCCCTTCAAAAAACTCCACTTAAGTGCAACAATATAATAATTTTGCTACCCACCCACTGTAACTGTCACTGCTGATGCCCTCTCTCGCGCTGAGAGGGTGGGAGAGTTTTCTCTCTTTCCTTCTTTCTCGCTATTCACATGACGCTCGTTGAATTCTTTACATACATACACCAATTGAAATGCGTACATAGTTTCACAAGTATGGGGATGCCAGTGGATGGGTGGGAGGTTGGGTGACTGAATCGTATAGATTTGAGATCCTCTAAAATATGTACACGGGACAAAAAAAAAAATTTAAAAAAAAAAAAAAGATATATGAGAAAATGAAGAATATTTGAATTGATGATTCTGATTTACGTTGATGAGTTGACGAGGTTTTCCAAGCAGCAAGCACAGGATATTAAATGTTACGTTAATGAGGACGATTATGTCGATGATTTTTGTTGATGACTTTCATCTACGAAGATGATGATGATGGTGGCGTACAATGAAGAATGTGGAAGCATTGTTGTTGTTGTTGTTGTTGTTGTTGTTGTTGTTGTTGTTGTTGCTGCTGTTGCTGCTAGGTAATGGTGAGGTCGTTAGAACTGATGACTACTTCACTTAATGCAAATTTCAAATTGAGTGCTGCTTGAAGCGTTTTTTGCTTCATTGAATGTAAAATTTTCTATATTATTATTATTTCTTTTTTTTTTATGCCGATTTTGTTTTTTTCTCGCACAACTTTTGCTGATGTTTTGCATTTGGTGTTGCCACCACCACCACCTGAGTTGGGATAATGAATGAGTTGAAGCGTTTATGCATTTACGTGTGTACAGAGCTAAAATGGGGTTTTTATTTAGGTACACACATACATACAGTTGAAGCACTCTACATTTACACACATACATACCATTCAAACTAAGAGTATGTATGTATGTGTTTAGTATGAGTATTTAAAAATTTATGCTGCAAGTGTTGATTTTGAAATTAATATGACGACAGAAACTTTAGATTGTGTACATTATAACTACATAAAATATGCAAAACTGAAGTTTTTCGAATATTTTTCAGTACATGAAATAATTTTGTTATTTAAAATTGTTTCTAATAACTTCTCTGGTTCTTAAAATATCATTAGGAAGTACCCACGGTCATTTTAAGATATTACGAATACGATATATCGAAAAGGTTTTGTAACGTTATCTTTATTCAAAGTTCACTCAGTTTTGTCTGATAAAACACACAATCCGTATTCGAAAGAATGAAATAAATAAATAAATAAATAAGTAAATAAAAATGTTCACAAAATCAATGATCAATTAATGAAAAGGTAACCTACGTTAAAATACTTCCCATGAAAAACTTCATAAAATCAATGAATGGGTTTTCATTGACACTTTTTTTTAATGAATAGAACCAATGAAAATGTAGAAATTAACGAATAAGTTTTAAATGTCGGAATGTGAATATTGAATAAATTAAATAAAAACAATCGATTTTCTTATATGAGGTATTTTTATTTAAATTAGCTCTTTACAATTTATTCAGACTAGTTTTTGAATACAACATCAATCAAGTGGCCGCCATTATTCCACAAAACAAAATGTGCCCTTTTTACTGCATTTTCCATCACTTTTTCGAGCATCTCGGGCGGTATAGCAGCGATGATTTCGGCACGAATGTTAGCCTTGAGCTCGTCAATGGTTTGAAGCTTGCTGCTGGCGTACACTTTACTTTTCAAATAACTTCACAAAAAAAAGTTCGGAGGTGTCAAAACTGGAGATCTGCGTAGACATTGGGATAAAAATCCCACAGAAAAAAAGCTTTTGCCTTTTACGAGGGATGGTCACTAAGTTCTTGAAATCAAATCATTAGTCGGATTCTCGGAGAGACTTTGTGGATAAGAATCCCACAGTAAAAAAGCTTTTGCCTTTTACGAGGGATGGTCACTAAGTTCCTGAAATCAAATCATTAGCCGGATTCTCGGAGAGACTTTATGGATAAAAAACTCACAAAAAATCTTTGACCTTTACGAGGGATGGTCACTAAGTTCCTGAAATCAAATCATTAGCCAGGGAATCATTCCAGGGAATTTTTCGATGCAGAAACTACATTGTTTGATTTGCAGTGTGACATGGCGCACCGTCTTGTTGAAACCAGTAACCGTTCAGGCCATTTTCACACATTTGTGGGCAGACATAATGAGCCAACATCCACCGATGTCGATCCCAACTTTTTGGTCATGCAATAGTGTTTCATGGATCTCGTGTGAATTCTCCATTCCCTAAATGCGGCAATTTTGCTTGTTAATGGCGCAAGAGAGCGTGAAATGAGCCTGGTCGGCCATAAAAATGTCCTTCCAAAAATCAGGTTCAGTGTCAACCATTCGAGTAACTGTTTGGCCATATTCCATGCAACTTGGGCGGTCTATCGGCAATATTCTTTTAGTGCAATTGCACTTTAATACGGAAACCAATGCCAAAAAATCATCCTTCAAACTGCGCCGCAAGGTGGGTCCACTGACGCCAAAATGCAAATGCTGTTCGCGATGACGATACGGCACATACCGTACCACATCGCGGCAACACTATCTCTTATCGCTTCAACCAGGTCATTGGAACGTCTTGGGTGTTGATGAACGGCTTGTCGACAATCTCCCACTTCGACACCAAACGACAAATATAGTAGTGTGGTCTGACGATGCTTGTTGGCTACGATATTTTCGACGATATGCACTTTGAGTTAACACAACTATTCTCAAAGACAGGGTCACTATTTCTGAATTGACGTTTCAAAAACATGTTTACTCAAATATTAAAATTATTCAATATTTACATACCGACATAAAAGATGGCGCACCCAGTACACTTTCTTTTAATTCTCATTCACTTGGTATCGGTAGAATTATAAAAGGTTTTATGCCATAAAACAAAAGAAGACCATGACGGGAATCGAACCAGCAACGTTCCTGGTGTTAGTCCGATGCACTACCCACTAGACTAAGAATCTACTTCGTCTGTACAAATCAAAGAGGGTTTCATTGATTTAATGAATTTGTTCATTATTTTTCTGATTTTTTATTTAATTTTCATTCATTTTTAATGAAATATTTTTTTCCGTGTACAATCTAATGAATGATCTTCATTAATTTTTACTAACCTATCTTTTTCCGTGTACATATAAGACAGAAAATTAGTTTCAACCGTGCACATTTATTTCATGCATTAAAAGGGGAAGAGAAGAAGAGTAATACGTTTTTAAAACAATATTTATAGTTTTACACATGCAGATGAAGACTTTGTAAATGTAACTTTCTCTTATCCGTACTCATGTTTCAGACTGAAAATTTCAAAGCAAATCAATTGAAAATTTTTCACTTTCATTCTTGGTAATGTAAATAGCTATCCACAGGTGGTCGCTGTGGCTTGTATGGTGTCCGTGGTTCAAATCTTAGCACAGGTAAAGCCAAAAAGTAGATAAAACAATTTTCCTACACGGCATCACCACCTCTTGGCAGACAATCTAAGACCTACTACTGTCGGCAAAAGTTAGTAAGACTTTGTTCATAATTTCAAATTTTTTTATTCATTCTTCCAAATCTATTTCGTCCCCTTCAAAGTAATCCCCCCCCGGCCCTAATACACTTGTGCCAACGTTTTTTCCAATTCTCGAAACAGTTGTTAAAGTCAATTTCCGGAATAGCCTTCAATGCGCTTAGCGATTCATGTTTAATGTCTTCAATTGACTCAAAACGGTGTCCACGAAGCGGTTCGGTTTTATGAGTTTAGAAAATAGCCAAAAGTCACACGGTGCTAAGTCAGGCGAATAGGGTGGTAGGGTGGTTGCGGAACGATATCAGTCGAATTTTTTGGCAAAATGATGTCGTAAAACCAATGCAGTGATTTTGGAACCAATCGTGCATTCACTCTTCTTAAGCCCAAATGACCCAAATGATGTTTTAAAATGGTTTTGATCCTTCCGATATTCCAACGATGCCAGTAAGGTCACTGACTGTTAATCGTCGATTCTCGACCACCAATTCCTTGATTTTATTGACGTGTTGATCATCAGTTGATGTTGATGGCCGTCCTGGACGTGGTTCGTCGTCAACGCGTTCTCGATCTCGACCATCTTTGAACAATTTGTACCAATCAAAAACACTTGCTCGCGACATACAATTATCACCGAAGGCCTTTTGCAATATTCTGAACGTTTCGGCACCAGAAATTTGATTCCGCACACAAAATTTAATGGAACTTCTTTGTTGAATAATTTCACTCATTGCGAAAATCGCCGAATGCACTTTTTGTACTTCAGAAAGACAAGCGTATACTAAACACTAATGATTATTTTGATGTGACATTTGGCACAGATGTCACCGACAGTCATACCAACCTTAAAAAAATAATATTTTGATGAATGGGTTTCCGCGCGAAATTTCAATTAAAAAGTCTTACTTTTTGCCCACAGTAGTATAAGAGTAAAAAATGACTGCGAAAAGCTTTCCACTTTGCAGTTTGGATTCGACATGAAACTATAGGTGCCTTCTTTCAATTCATTTACATATATAACATGCACAACATGTGGATGCGAAAAGCTCAAGCCGAGGATCGCAAGATCAAGTATGGTGCAACTATTATGTATATGTAATGAAATCAGATCTCCAATTGCGTTTAGATTGGTGCGTATCCGAGCACTTATCGATCAATCCGTACTCTGAAGAAGTCACTCTGAAATGAGCTGTATGAGCTGTAAGCCGACACTGACATAGTCAAGCGTATAAAAATCCACCGGCTTCGCTGGCTGGGTCTTGTTGAGCGAATAGAAGAAAGCGATCCGACTAGAATGGTGTTTTATTCGAGAACGGTGTAGGAACACGCAGAAGAGGACTTCCTAATCTCCGTTGGAAAGACCAGGTACAAGGCGACCTGACTGCAGTTGACCTTATCAACTGGCGCCAGCGCCCGCATAGCAGAGGCGACTGGCGAAGTTTTATCGAAGCGGTCAAGACCGACCATTGCTTGTAGTGCCATCTAAGTAAGTAAGTAAGTAAGTAAGTAAATAATAATTAAATTGGTTTAAAGTATTTATTTTATGAGGTAATTACTCGTATCTTAATAATCGGATGATGACTGCTGGTCTTCATTGAAAGACGTTACTGATGCAGCTACAGGATCTTCAATGTCTGAATTATCTGATTACACTATTTCCTCAAAACGTTATTAAGATTCAATCAGCCCAGAGTAAGTGCTAAAAAGTTTTAAGCGCTTAGAAACCAGATGCTAAATTGAGCTTTTTCTCTCAAAATCTATGTTAAATGTTATGAGTTATTCCATATACTTAATTCATCAAAAAAACAAAAATGAGGCTTTAACGTGATGAATGCTCGTTACAAAAATATGATTTAAGCATATTACTTAAAATGAATGATGATGTTTTTTATAAAATAAAAAATCGTTCAACTTTAAAAAATACGAAGTTCACATTTGAAAGAAAAAAAATCTCTATATTGACAGAAACGAGTACATATAATAATTTCACCTCAACTGCCATATTGACACATGTATGAGCATACACACACACACACACACACACACACACACACACAAACACATACACACACACATGCTCATGCATGCTTATGAGCGCATAAACTATTACTAACTAAAGTGAACGTCAAACATCAAGAAAGTTGGTGACACTTGCACTTGCAATGTTGCTGCTATAAGTGCTTAACAATGTAAGTAAGCACCAGCAGCAGCAATTGCTGCATCAAATTGGAAAATCAATTTTCAATTTATTGCACAATTGAAATATTTGATTCGACATATATACATACTACATACACTGTAGCGAAACCAACTGATTTGAAGTTAGTCGATAAACTGGTTTCCTCAGCATCACAACTACTCCGCACATTTGGTGTCTTTGCGTCTTTCCTCATCGCGAACTGGTTTCTTTAACATTGTGTTGTCCTACGCACAAGTCAATTGCGCTTTCAACTAGTTAGTAGGTAAAAGTTGTTGGAATAGTGTGTAAACCAATCAAACTTCAACTAGTTGAAGGATACATGTTTTTGGAATAGTTTGTAGACCAATTGAATTGATGCTGTTCTCCAACTAGTGGCACTCATATGTGAAAAATTAAAGGAATTTTTTCGTTCCTGACTAGTACTTACATAGCTTCTTCTTTATCTTCTGTGTTCTTTTAATGGCTAGTGACTAGTATCTAGTGGTCGCTGTGGCGTAGTGGTAGTGCATTGGACTGCTACGCAGAGTGTCCGGGGTTCGAATCTCGGCACAGGCAAAATCAAAAAGTAGAAAAAATTATTTTTCTACACGCCACCACCTCTTGGCAGGCAGGCAATGGCAAACCTACAAGAGTAAAAGTTGGTATGAAAAGCTTTTCACTTCGCCGTTCGGATTCGGCATTAAAACTGTAGGTCCCTTCCATTCATGCACAAATATAACACGCACAACATGAGTGGATGCGAAAAGAGAAAACTCGGCCTAGGCCCTCCATGGGCTGTTGTGCCATTAAAAGTAAGTAAAAGACTAGTATCTACTATAATTGAAAAATGTTTGTTGTCGTACAATAATTAATTACTATATATAAAATAATAATAAATAAATAAATTGCATTATAAATTAATAAATTAATTCGCGTTATAAAAAAAGTTAAACATTAAAAATAAAACAAAAGTATATTTAAATTGATAAAAATAATTTTTTTTTTTAATTGTTCAAAATTAAACATACTCGTATGTACATATGTATTTTATTTTCATATTCATCAGTGATCTTTTCGATATTTCAAAATCCATCTACATACGTGAAAAATATTGTAAAGTAGATGAGAATTAGTATTCTTCTTCTTCTTTCGAGAGAAGAAGATGAGACAATATTTTCGTAAAAACCAAGATGTTGGATAACTATTTGAAAAACTAGTAATTTTGATGGACTGCTTTTTTTTTGGCCCTACAGGGTACTAACACATGCACATGCACACACACACATACACACACACACACACACACACACACACACACACACATACTCGTATATATGTATAACAATATATGACATATGCAAGTATGAATTTACATTTCTTACATAAATCACCAACGTAATCGAATTGCATTGTTGCGTTAAATGTTTGTCAAAAAGAAAAAAAAAATCACAAAAAATGTTTGAGAAATAAAAATGTAACTTTGTGTGTTAGTGCATATTGAGAAATCGAATTTGTTATTGCTATTGTTAGTGTTAGTTTTGTTGGCGGTTGTTATGATTTGTTGATACTTTTCGCAAGTGAAATGTCAACTGCAATTTTTTTTTTTCTTAAAAATTTCATTTGTGCATACACGATTGCTCTGAATTTGTTTGCAATGATATTTTCTATTCAAACTGTATTACTGTCAGTTGCACTGTAAGTGCTGACTGTAATTTAATTTCGATAAAACTACGGCGAGAAGTTCAAAAACTCTGCCAAATCTGATAGATTTGCGAAAAATGTTGAAACAGCTGCGTTTTATTTCTCACTCGCTCCAAGCGATGATTAACTAGCAGTGATAATTGTGCGGGAATCTACAACAAAAGCTGCAGAAATAATGCTTAGAATTAAGTATAGCGGTGTTTTATGTTTTTATTGGGTCATATAAAAAGTATTCGCAGTTTTTCGTTACAAGATTCTCCCTCCTTCTTTCTCCCACCTATAAATCTCCCTTCCATTCAACACAATGCTCTGTATTCATAAGGGTATACCCTGAGTGTTGAATGTATCAATAAAAAAAAAAAAAAGATGATGTAGGTATCCACCTACTACCACTCCTGGGCCCACGTTCACTCACAGCATCCTTTGCTGCCAGATTTGTCGGTACCAACAATATCTTGTAATGTAAAACCGCGTTTACTTTTTATATGACCAAATATAACTGTTAATAATGAAAGCAGAAAAAAAAGCGAAAAAGAAACGTGCTAAAATGTGTCCGCCGCAGAAAGAAATGAGTTACAAATGCAATTAAAAATTGTTTTTGACGCGCAAGGACTGTTTCAACTATATAATAGTTTGCTTATATGGTGGGAAATTATGTCCAGCTGCTTTTTAGTAGATTTATTGTGAATGACAATACCTGGAAGCGGGTTCTGGGGTGTAGAACACAATGTAAAGTTCGTGATAGTCGCACAATAATAGTGATTCTATGTTCGATTCTTACGCTTCTCGGTCCCACGTCGACACACAGTCTCCTCGTGGCCTTCCCTAGTTAGTGATCTGACTCCCGTCGGTGAGTCTACTAAGGTATGCGCGGCGGGCTTCTTCGTGGTCTTGAATGAACAGTTGGGCGTCGGGCTTAAAAATATCTCCCAATACATCCTCAGAGAAAGCTTCGGGTAAGGAAACCTCTTAATATTGACAACCCCCGCAATCGTCCAAAAGACAATAATTTACGGAAATAAGAAAGCTTCGGGTAAGGAAACCACTTAATATTGACAACGCCCGCAATCGTCCAAAAGACAATAATTTACGGAAAGACAACATATATGTATTTACGTATCATGCGTCGAGACAGGAATTTGGTGTTGGATTTGTCGTTGGGAAGAGACTGCGCCACCTAGTCTCGAGGTTCACACGCCCGTGAACGAGCGTCTAGCCACTATCCGCATCAAGTCAAAATTCTTCAAAACCAGACTAATTTGTGTACATGTCCCGATGGATGAGAAGGACCAAACCGCCCAAAGATGACTTCTACGAGCTCCTCGACAAAACTGGCAACAAATGGCATTGCCCACGCCACGATATTAAAATCGTGTTATGTTTTTCTGATTACATCGTTTAATTACTAATTCTTTAAATTCTCTTAATTTAATAGTTAATTATAAATAAATGAAAAACCTTTAATCATATTTAGAATATTTATTTAATGTCCCTAACTTCAAATTTGTTTTTGTGTGTTTTTTCTTTATAAATGGTGTTTAAGTGTAACTTAAGATTGTAATCTCTCTCTTTCCCTCTCTCTCTCTTTTAAATAATGTTAGAGATTGTGCTAAGTACTGTAATGAAGACTCATTTATAATGAATAAAGAGTATGTACTTGTAGTTAAGCAAGCATAGTGAATTTGTTTTTGGACCGTTGGATGGATTTGGTTGGGTTGGAGAGAGTAGCTCTTGCTCTGATGATTGGGAAAGGGAGAGTAGCCGAAGCAATAACAGCTGTGCTTCTGCATTGATTACGTTCTTGTAGTTATTCGATTTGCTACTCCAGTATGTATTAGGTCGTGGTTATGCTCGTGTTCGCTGTTCGGCGAAATGGTATAGCAAAAAACTTTAAACAATTTTATCAATATGGAGAGCGAAATTAATATTACATATAATTGAATGTGCAATAAATTATGCAAATAATGTAATTTTTTGAATTTACAGCCACCGGCTGATTATAAAAAAAGCGATTGAGGTAGTGGATACAAAATAAGGAGTGAGATTGAAAAAATCTTAACACACATTTTACCTAATAATTTTTTTTGGATGTAAAATTTAAAAATTTCTATGATTTAGTTATCTTTGAAAAATATGTCAGATATTATTTTTAATGACAAACATGTTGATTTATTGTGAGTTTGATCAAAATGAGTGAAGAAAAAGAAGTACGTCTTAAAATTATTAAAAATTTTCAAAAGAATCCAAATTGGTCCTACAAAAAATTGGCCAAAGAATTGAAGGTCTGCCGCCAAACTTCACCACTGTTTCCTATGTTATTAAACAGCTTCAGAAGAATTTGGCCATAGATAGGGAACCTGGTTCGAAAACAAAAACCACATGATATTGGGAAAGCCAAGAAAAAGGAAAGCATATTGAAAAGATCTCCAAACACATCTGCTAGAAAAGCTGCCCGGTTAGCCCAGTGCTCTGACTATTTGTTAAAGTTAAGTTAAAGCCAATGCAGATTTGAAATCATACAAAGTCCAAAAAGTTCCAGACAGGAATGCTGCAAGAAATTTAGACGCCAAAAGTAGGGCTCGGAAATTAAAAGCGAATTTCATGCAAAAATATTCATGTTGCATAATGGACGACGAAACGTATGCACTGGCAGATTTTACGCAGCTTCCGGGTCAAAATTTTTATGTTGCTGATGCTCGAGGAAATGTCAAAGAACAATTTAGAATCCAAAAGCAGACAAAATTTTCTAAAAAATTCCTGGTATGGCAAGCCATATGCAGTTGCGGCAAAAGAAGCAAGTCATTTGTTACAGTGGGCTCTATAAATACCGAAATATACATCAAAGAATGTTTGAAAAAAAGGCTTCTTGATTTCATAAGAGAGCACAATGTGTCCACATATTTTTGGCCCGATTTGGCATCATGTCACTACGACAAGAAAGCTCTGGAGTGATACCAAAGTAATAACATAGTTTTTGTATCAAAAGAGGCCAATCCTCCAAATTGAAAGCTTACCAAGAAAGGTACACGAGTTCATAAATAGTGGTTAGAACTATAAAAGTTATATTTTTCTGTAATTTGTAATATATTATCAATTAAATAATAAAAAAAAAATCAAAACTCTAAGGTCAACCGTTTAAAAATTATTGAATTTTATATATGTTAAGATTTTCTCGATCTCACTCCTTATATCTATGTGGCACCTTCAAGGTAAGAGTATCAACACAGCTAATATGCTTTATAAATACTTTTCATACTTACTTCTTCAATAGTTTTATAAATAATAAGTATACTTATTATTCAGTCTTAAACCCTAAAAATATTCGCATTTCTGCAAATTAAAATAATATCGTACTGGTTTGCATGTTTTCGTACTATACATTTTTGTTCCTTTTTTGCTCCTTTTTTGTAGAATTACTCATTGCCAATATGAATGCTCGGCGTGTTCGGTGTACATTTCAGCCAACATATCGTGTTCGGTGCCAGAAAAATTTCATGGTGTTCGCCGAGCAAAATCTGAACGTAACCACAACTTTACCTTCATATGTTAACTCTTTTCTTCTATCATTTTACTTCTTTTTCTGGCAAAATTATAGGTGCATAAAAATCTTATCAGTATAGCGATAGCTTTTATGTGCATTACATCAGAAATTGAACCTCCGGCGAGCACAGTCCTGGTAAAAGCAAGCATGCAAACTAGCTACGTCAACTCTGTCATATGGAAAGGTCTATTACATTAATTGAGTTATTTCTTGTATCTTGTGCAGGGACAATTGAAGTGATAAAGTCTGAGTAATCGCTTTAATTAATCGAATATCGGAACCCCAACGAAAAGTACTAATGATCTTACCTATTGATTGTTGATCAATCCTTGGATATAAATAGTATAAAATATTAAAGAATAAAATGATTTTCTCCTTCTCCTCCTACAACTCAATATACAAATTGAATGCATACAATAAGAATGTATTCTGCTTATGATAGAATAATGTGCAATTTTATTAAAAGATACTCGTAGTTCTACTTACATTAGATTCTTTCCTCCAGGTTGGGTTCAATGTAATTTAATAAATCAAACACGCCTACGCCATTTGCCCACTATGCACCATATAAAAGTATCCACCCACTTACTTATTTCTCATAATTTACTACATACATACTACTTATGTACATAATAAACAAACGGACAAAGAAAAATGTTTATATCAAGCGCACAGGAACGCCCTTCAATTACATTAAATTCAATTTAGGATACATTTTTCCAATTTTCTTAATACACAATCAAAACGATAAATTAAATTACAAATAATTTGTTTTTTATGTAACTAAAATGAAAAGAAAATATTGCCAAATAAGGAACATTTTACGTTCATTTCAAAATAAATAGTAACACATACAAACTTAAATGAAAGGCGAACGCCTTGCCAACATGCTCCACTAAATTGCAACATAACATGTCAACAACAGCAACCAACTTCATGCTGGCTCTTCAGATAGTACGACCATTAGGTTAGCTGGATGCGCAATAGAATGCGTTGCGATGCGCATCTGTGGAATCAGTAGAGTGCAGCTTTCAATCAAATTCCTTAATAGTTTTATTGACATGTCCGGGAAAGGACATGCTTCCAAAAATATAATGCAATTTGGTTTTTTCTTGCAAATACCCTGGGAAATAATCTGTTCTAGTTGATTCCTGTAAATAAGAAATTTCAAGAGTTGACTTGTTATGGGATTTTGTTCAACTTGCTTCCAATCGACTTTAGAAAGATGCACATTTTGCTGCGCATCAAAGTGGAAGCGTAATTTCGCTTTTACCGTAGAGTATTTTAGTTAAAAGCTAAGCAACTTTTTCCAACTTTTCGCCCCTTTGCAATATGTATTTTTTTTTTGGTAGGTAGTAACAGTAAGAAAATTGTTGTCTAATGTGTGAAAGATATAGCAAAATATACTTGCAGATACACGCACACATTTTTACTACATAGTAGTACATATTGTAGGAAGAAGGAAGATATTCGGTTTTGTTGACATATTATTTTTCTTCCTTCATCCAGTTTCTTTTCTTTCCCCCTAAGTTAAACATCTTAAGATTTATTTACACTTACGTGAATGTATTTGGCCATAAGAAGTGCTTCTCAAGAAATGGACGTGCTTGGGTTAAGTATGTGGGCACTTGGGTGTAGTGTATGTGCTACAAATACTCGCAAATTGTAATAGTGTGTGTGAGTTTCCTTTCCTGTTTTATTGTATTGTAGTACAAAAATTTAATTTTATATATGAAATTGAATAAGATTTTAGCAATTCTTTATTATTGCATTTCTAGTTACTCGAAGTATGACTCAGCTTACAAAATGTTCTGGCTAAGAGAAGTGTAAGTATTTAGGGGCATTAAACTTCACGGGAATAGTTGCACTCTTTTTCTCTTTAGGTATTTATGACAGGCCTGCCAAACTTTGTACATGTCCAATAATGCTAGTCCAAGAAATCAATAATAATATAATGATTTATATGATAATATGATTTAAGTAGCGCCGTTCGTAATGCAAATCTAATAAATAAAGACTTTTAGAATACGTTCAAGCAAAGATCTTAATAATCTAAAGATGTCTCACTCCCATACATTCGAGCGAACGCATAAAAATTTGCTAAGAATTTAAAAAAAAAATCCACCGAAGAGAACATGTGAAAAGCAGGAGAGCAAGAAATCAACGGAGCAATGCTACTGCTCCGACTTTACGCAGTCTAGGTTCTCTATGGGCTGTTGAGCCATTAAAACAAAGAAAGTCTTTTTGTCGGGCAGAATGATGCAAATCTCTAGTAGGAATATAATTTAAAAAAATTTAAATTAAAACCAACAACGATATTAACATAAACAAACATTAGCAATAAGCTAGTTCTTATGTTATTCAAAGACTTTAAATTGATGAGCTAGCATCGGCCATTTTAAGAGAGAATAGGATCAGCAAAATGAAGACTACGCAATGCAAATCGAATAAAGACTTTTTGAATACGTTCAAGCAAAGATCTTTATAATATAAATATATCACATTCCCATACATTTGAGTGAACGCATACAAATTTGGTGTGAATTTACAATAAATCCACCAAAGAGAACAAGAGAGCAAGAAACCAAAAGAGCAATGCTACTGGTGGGACTTTACGCAAGGGAAAATTTCTTTACTTATATTTTTTTTACTTATGCTACTGTGGGCAAAAAGTAGTAAGACTTTTTAATCGAAATTTCGCGCTGAAACCAATTCATCAAAATATTATTTTTTTAAGGTTGGTATGACTGTCGGTGACATCTGTGCCAAATGTCACATCAAAATAATCATTAGTGTTTAGTATACGCTTGTCTTTCTGAAGTACAAAAAGTGCATTCGGCGATTTTCACAATGAGTGAAATTATTCAACAAAGAAGTTCCATTAAATTTTGTGAGCGGAATCAAATTTCTGGTGCCGAAACGTTCAGAATGTTGCAAAAGGCCTTCGGTGATAATTGTATGTCGCGAGCAAGTGTTTTTGATTGGTACAAATTGTTCAAAGATGGTCGAGAACGCGTTGACGACGAACCACGCCCAGGACGGCCATCAACATCATCTGATGATCAACACGTCAATAAAATCAAGGAATTGGTGCTCGAGAATCGACGATTAACAGTCAGTGACCTTACTGGCATCGTTGGAATATCGGAAGGATCAGTGAAAACCATTTTAAAACATCATCTGGGTCATTTGGGCCTAAGAAGAGTGAATGCACGATTGGTTCCAAAATCACTAACACACTGCATTGGTTTTACGACACCATTTTGCCAAAAATTCGACTGATATCGTTCCGTAACCACCCTACCACCCTATTCGCCTGACTTAGCACCGTGTGACTTTTGGCTATTTTCTAAACTCAAAAAACCGAACCGCTTCGTGGACACCGTTTTGAGTCAATTGAAGACATTAAACATGAATCGCTAAGCGCATTGAAGGCTATTCCGGAAATTGACTTTAACAACTGTTTCGAGAATTGGAAAAAACGTTGGCACAAGTGTATTGGGGCCAGGGGGGATTACTTTGAAGGGGACGAAATAGATTTGGAACAATGAATAAAAAAATTTGAAATTATGAACAAAGTCTTACTACTTTTTGCCCACAGTAGTATCTTTTTTTTCGTATGTAAGTAAATCAGAGCTGAGTTTTCGCAAAGAAGATAAGATAGCTTTCGGCACTATAATTTGTGAGTAGGCTAAGTAGGTCTTTTTTTCGATCACTTACTTTATTGTATCAGAAATAAACAATAGACGGCGTGTTAGCATATGGACTTCCATGCTCTCCTTTTCGGGAGTTCTTTGCAGCGGCTTGTATTTTCTAGCTAACTCTTCTGCAATTTCATTCCACAGGATGGCTCTGTATCCCGGCAACGAAATCTAATACCTTAGCCAGGATGTAACATCTTCTTTCTTTTTTTTAATGACACAACAGCCCTTGGGGGCTGTCGCATCCACTCATGTTGTGCGTGTTATATTTGTACATGAGTGGGGGGACCTACAGTTTTACGCTGAATCCGCACGTCGAAGTAAAGGGCTTTTTATTAAGAATTTTTAATTGTTGTAGGTTTGCCATTGCCATTAAGTTTTTTGACTTTTTTGATTTTGGCTGCGCCGAGATTTGAACCCCGGATACTCTGCCAACGCAATACCACAGCGACCATAGTGATGTGACATTGCCAAGCTTCATTTTTCACTCTTGGCGAGTGTATACTGAATTAATATTTGATACAAATCAATGTTTTGACCTGACTGAAGACCTTTATAGTGAGGAATTTAGTATCTAAACAGTGTCATAGGCTGATATTGCTTTCTATAAAGTCACGAAATAGGAGGAGAGTATGATGTTTGATCAAGTTTGATGACTTTGCCGAGTGAATCATTCGATCTTTCTAAGTGTGGTCCAAAAATTCTTTGAGATTTTCAAAGATTTTTTTATTATTAACTTTAAAGCTTCCTTATTTATAAAGCCTCAATTTGGATTTTCAGCTTTATCATATCTAATAAGTACTTATCTGATCAATAAATATTACATACATATTTAATCAAATTAAAGTTTTTAATCAGCAATTTCGAATTTTGATCCAAATGCCTAAAAATCTATAAGCCGAATTTCCTAAAATATCATTAACAATCTTTTCATTTTATCATTACATACTCTAGATGTTGCATTTTCATTGGAACTTCAATTCCTTCTTCCCAAACAATTTCTCACAACAATGACTCTACCTGATGTAAAAGTAAAACCATCAGAAGGAAATAGAGGAAACTTATTTCACAAGTTTCCTTACAAAATTATCACTGAATTTGCATTTTATTAATAAAAGGTGAAAAAAAAGAGAAAAGGAACTCGGACAAGAAATGGAAAAATTATCTGCATTCAAATGGAAATTTTACGCTTTTAGATTATTTTAAAAATGATAAAAAAAATACGTGTAAGGAATGTGATTGAAAAACATGAAGATGAATTAATTTCTTATTGCTGAATTTGTAATAAAATATTTTTTTCTGTGTATTTGTTGGGGAGTGAGAAATTTTTCTCGTATTCGTTTTTGTTGCAGGCTTCTTTTTTTTTCTCCTATATTTATTTTCATAATAATCTTTTATGTCAATAGCAATTTTCATGCAAATGAAAAATTTCTGCTTATTGAGCACATTTTTCTTTCATTCATTCATTCATTCATTGATTCATTCAGCCATTCATTGAGCCAAAGTAGATATACGAGTACAATTTATAAATTGTTGATTACTTTGATGTTGTTCTTTAGAAAGGAAAATGGAAAGGAAAAATAATTTGAAGTACCTGTACACATTGTCGGTCCCGGGATAGATCTCATTAAGTTACTTATTTGTTACTTATTTGTCAATACTTAATTGAGATTTTAAAATTATTTAGTCTTTAAACATCGTTCGGTAATCGTTGGTTCTTCTTCAGCGAACAAACATTTTACCATTCATAAAAGTTATGTTTTAATAAGAAAAGAGCTGATATTTATTTAGAAAAATATGTGACATTACAAAAGTGGTGGAATATTTTTATACCTAAAAATCACAAAAGAAAAGAAATTTCATAACAAAATACTCATATTTTAGTCGAACCCAAAAAAAAATAGAAAAAAAAGAAGAAAAATCAAATAATAATAAAATGCGATATGATCAGCGAAAGTATCAAACGATGACATGAATGAATGTCACATCAACACCATCATCATCACCATTGTCATCATCACTAAACAGGAAAATATGTCACATGTGACATATGCGTCATTGTTGTTGACATAACAAAATTTCATCATACTTCTCTATAAAAAGGTAAAAGGAGAGCGGCAGCTGTCTTCTTTCCTTCCTATGAAAATGCTGATGGAATAGGGGATACTTACTCACCCGTCATGAATATCCACATTAAATTTGAGGGTGCAAATTTATGAGTAATTAATTGTTTAAATAATTTTAATCTTAAATATATGAAATATTGTCTGTTGAAATTAATTACTATACATAAATATACTAATTGACCCGGCGAACTTTGTACCACCTAAAATTAATAAAAACCTAGGCCGAGCTTTTCGCATCCAGTCATGTTGTGCGTGTTATATTTGTACATGAATGGAAGGGACCTACAGTTTAACGCCGAATCCGAACGGCGAAGTGAAAAGTTTTTCATAGCAATTTTTACTCTTGTACGTTTGGCATTGGCATTGTCAAGAGGTTTTTTTTGATTTTGCCTGTGCCGAGATTCGAACCCCGGACACTCTGCGTAGCAGTCCAACGCACTACCACTACACCACAGCGACCACTACGCCATCGCTCTTAGCTAGATATTTCAATTATCGCGAATTTTGCGAGATATGCCGGAATTTGGGGAACTTTTCCCGTAGAAAGATTTTGTGGGATGTCAAATGTCCCGCATAATAGACAAAACCTGATTTTAGAATATTGAATTTAAACTTTCCATGCCCTCTTTAAAGCCCATCTTTTGAGTGTTTTCGTTAGGTGAGTCAGGGCTACACCCTGTAATCGACTTCTTTATATAATTTCAAAAAAAATGTGTAACTATTTCTGTTAAGCAGAGTGTCCGGGGACTCAGGCAAAGTGAAAAAGTACTTAAAGAAAACAATTTTCCTACACGTCACCGCCTCTTGGCAGACCTACGAGAGCAAAAATTTGCTATGTAAAGCTTTTCTCTTCGCTGACGGATTCGGCATAAAACTGGGACCTACAGTTAATGTACAAATATATCAAGCGCAACATGAGTGGATGCGAAAAGCTCATCCTAGGCCCTCCACGGGCTGTTGTGCCATTAAAGGAAAAGAAGAAGAAGCCTCTATGATCTATTTTTTAAAGAATTTGTGTGTACTAAATACTTTCGAATATATGTCATTTCAGTGACTGGCCGCACAGAGCGAGGTGCCTCTTTGATATCGAAATTTCCGGAACGGAATCGAACACACCACTCCTGATTCCAGCGTTCACTCACAGCAGCCTCATCGTAAGGGAGAGCTGGTACAAAGTATAAATGGATTCTTTCTACTTATATATGAAATTGTTAGCCTCCGACGTGAAAAAACGTTTTTAATATATGAATTTCATTAAAAATCCCAATTTTTTACAGATAAAAAGGTAAGTCGTGTTTTGGTGTGCTTTTGTATTCAGTTTTGTGTAAAAAATTAAATTAAATGCGCAAGGACATTTGAAATCTTGACTGTGGCCTTTGGCGACTCTACTATGAGCAGAACACAAGTTCAATTGTGGTATAACCGGTTTAAGGAAGGCCGAGAAGATGTCAATGACGATGCTCGTCCTGGTCGCCCGAGCACGTCAACAACCGATGAAAACATTGACGCAGTGAAGAAAATGATTTTGGATAATTGTCGAATCACTATCAGAAAGGTTGCTGATGATGTTGGCATATCGTTCGGCTCATGCCAAGCAATTTTTACGGATGTTTTAGGCATGAAAAGTGCCCATGATAACGCACCAGCTCACACATCGATGCTTGTGCGTAAGTTTTTGGCCAAAAACAAAACCGTTATCATGCCTCAACCACCGTATTCACCGGACTTGGCCCCCGCTGACTTTTTTCTCTTCCCAAAACTGAAGACACCGATGAATGGAAAGCGTTTTGCTACGATTGAGGAGATAAAAGAAAAATCGAAACAGGAGCTGTTGGCGATACCAAAAAGCGCGTTTTAGAAGTGTTTCGAGGATTTGAAAAAACGCTGGCATAAGTGTATTATATCTGAGGGGGATTACTTTGAAGGGGACAAGATAGTTGTTGATGAATAAATAAATACTTTTTCAAAATAATGGTTATTTTTTGATCATGCCTCGTATATCCCGTATTTTAGTTCAGAGTATTCTCGGAAACCAAATATTTAGAGTTGGTAATTCTACTCTTACCCTTTAAATTTTCGTTTTTGCCTTTCGCGAATATGCCATTTTTAAAAAAACTAAAAGAAAGACTAATTTGAACATAAGTTAGTACATTTGTATTGAAACCAAAAATGGAAAAACAATTTATAAAACAAATACTTATATTCTTCTTCTATATATTGGGTCAAATAAAAAGTATACACGGCGGGTACCCACAAATCTCTCAATTGGTTTATGTTTAGTGCCTCCGCTATCTCCTGGCAACTTGCGTGTAGATTTTGCTCTACCAGTTGCAAAATTTCATCGGTTTATTCAGTAACTGGCCGATTAGAATGAGGTGCATCTTTGATATCGAAATTTGCGGAACGGAATCGAGCACACCACTCCTGGATCCATTGTTCACTAACAGCATCCTCACCGTAAACCGCACAAATTTTTCGGTATGTTTCAGCAGCGGTTTTAGCAGCGGTTTTACCTTTTCTATACTTAGTAATAAAGCATCACAGAGCGTATTTCTTTAGATATTTCACTCATTTTCAAATCAATGTAACTTTTTACACTAGTTACGAATTCCACATCTTTCTTCTCGCAACATGTTGCCTTTCAAACATGTGTTCAGTTGACAAAATCGGAATAGTTTTGCCAGATTTGTGGCATCTCGTAACGAAAAAAACGCTAATCCTTGTTATATGATCATCCAATATTTATGTAGACCTAAATTTTAAGATTTCTAAATCGATTCTCTTTTTCTATGATATTGTAACACAACAATTTTGATAAGCTTTGGAGTTCAGAAGTGAAAATTTTAACTCGAACCGATTTGTGGTGAATTACTTAAATCTCTACAAATAATAATGGGGATTAAACAATAACTTTAAGTAAAATCACTCTAATCTTTAGTGTATCAGAATGTAATGGCGCAGTGAATCCAATCAAACAATTCAAAAATAAAAACTTGAATTTTTGATTCGAAATTCAACCCTTATTTTAACGGAACGGTGTACGAAAAATACAATTGAATTCCAGCACATAATAATACATAACACAAAACATACCAATACCTTACGCGGTACACCATCACCTACCCCAAATCCGAAGCAGAGGATTGATTTGTTTTTTAAGTTTAAGTTTGCAAAATGCATTGAAAAAGCTTTTCTCTGTTGCTCTGCATGAAAGCTATTTTTTTGTTTGCAAACTTCTTGCATACGCCGCCGCCGCCATTAATACACGCGTAATGTAGTCCAGACAGCAACCCTTTGCTTTCGCGTATGCACTGCATTTGTTGGAGATGATATTTTCGAAATTGATATGTGAAGAGTTCTTCGTTGAACTTCTAATAAGAAATTTTTCGAAAACAAAAAGCAGAAATCAAAATATGTACGAGTACAACATATTTGTATGATATTATGTATGGTAGCTACGTGATTCAATAGAATTTCAATTCAATTTACTCTTCTTACATATCATAGTAAGAAATGAATAGCTGCTGATGGGTTAAATAAAAATGGTACTGGACTATTGCATAGAGCTGGCAAAAATAGGTAAAACGAAAACTATCGATACTTATGATGCTTATGATTTTGGCAAAAACTACCGAGAAACGTTGGTAATTTCCCCTTCCATAGCGATGAGCAGAGACGTCGACGTCAATCGGGCAGAGACGTAAACGTCGGCTCTCATTGTCCACTCATCTGCTCTGCGCTTGACACTAAGCTGCTGGTTATACTGGTGTTCGCTGTTCGACGAACACATCATATCTTACTCTCGTGCTCGGTGTAGTGTTCGTTATAGAATAGCTTTTTGTGGAAATTCAGTTCTTTTTGTAATACAATTTTTTGCACAACGGCAACACTAAATGGTATACCAAAAAACTTGAAACGATTTAATTAATATGGAGCGTGAAATTAATAATATAATTGAAAAATTATGAAAATAATATGATTTTTCTTCAATAATTTTATAAATAATATATTCAATATTAACTTTTGAAAACTAAAAAAAAATCGCAACTTCGCTTTTTTGCATATTTTCCTTCTATTTTCATACATTTTTGTTCTTTTTTTGTAGAATAACTCATTGCTAACCTTGAATAGTCGTCGTGCTCGGTGTCCATTTCACCCAGCATATCGTGTTCGGTGTGAGAGTGAGTAAAAGTTTTTTTTTCGTGGTCGGGCAACAAAAATTGCATGGTGTTCGCCGAGTAAACTTTGAATATAACCACAGCCTAACAGTGAAGTTATTAATAACATCGGTAACACTAGAAACTATCGGTACTTACGAATATGATCGAATCGATATATAATAATTGATAGTTGTCGATATTTTTTCCAGCCCTACTATTTACAATAAATTGGTCATCAATGTTACTAATGAAATAAGTTTTGGAAGACTCTTCTATTATCGGGTCGTATTAAGAAATTATTCCTATTCGATTTGTAGGCAATTTATTGTAAGATGATTTGCCGAAGAAGAAGTAGTAAAATTGGTAGTAGGGTATTTTTTTTTTTTGATTTTCTCTTTGTATAGCATAGAAAATGGTCTCCTTAAGAGCCGTTTTGATGGCATATTCTCATTATACAAATTTTGGAATTTAATTCAGGGCAATTTTGATTTTCCTATTCACATGCGAATAGGCTCACATTCTCTGCCCATGCAATACTGTCACAGGTCAGTATAATCTTCGTGTAACGTAACTTACGAACTATTGACTAACAATGGAATTCGGGGGAAGTTTGAGAGGAATTTTGCCAGCGCAAATCATGTTAGTTGACTTTCAGCATTCACATAAGCAAGATCTCCCTGAGTAATTTTTTAAAACTTTTAAATAGCACAAGCAGCGTTCTGGCTCTCTCAGGTACACACACAAGCATGCATGTGTATATAATTGGTTTGACCGACATTGTTTTAAATGCTTTGTCATTATTCACCTCGTGAGATTACTTAGTTATATTATACATTGGTTTGACCGACACTGTTTTAAATACTTTGTCATTATTCCCCTCGTGAGATTACTTAGTTATAAACTCAAGGTTTGAGATATTATTGAGGTCATTTGCGAAAAGGTGTGGGTAAAGTCCAAATCCTTGATAGATAGCTATGCTTGAAGGTTGGAAGATTGGAGTATTCCTGTCAGTCTAATTTAGTTTGAACTGCCAATTATATACTAAATCGATCTTCAGTAGCATATTGTCGTCTTAAAGTAAGTAGAAATTTCAGAGCATTGCTCATATGAGTGGGCTGTGCTAGGTCAACTAAGAAGGATTTTGTAAATGGGAAGATAGTCTTAGCTCTCCCAGGCTTTACTCGCTGATTCCAGCTTTTAAGATTTCAGATAATGTTGGTTTAAAATTAGTGATAAAAATTAGAATTAAAATAGCCTTTCATACTTCAAAATCGATTTTGGATTTTATAGAGAACCTGTTGTTCCGACTGCCCTTTATCACATCATTTACAAAATTTTCACTTTACTTAACATTTGTATTCAAAATGTTCGAATGCTTGAAATTCTGCAAAGTCTGTATTCTTGATGAATTCTTCAACTATTATTCCAATATGAGGACAAATTTGTGAATTTGTGGATATTTTGGCATTATGAAGTAGTAGGTAGGTTGTGCAAAAATATAAGTTCACACAACATGAAAGGATGCCTTGACCCTTCATGGGATGTTGTGCCTTTAATGACAACGATCTACATTGCTTATTCTGACATTCCTAAAATCTTTTCTTTTTAATAAGTCGCACAGATGTTTTTTTTAAGAGGTTTCTCAAATAGTTCCATATTTCAGCATTCTATGAGTTTTACGGTAAATTTGTCAAGTGTTCCAACTTTTAAACAACATATTGCATACCTGTAACCAGAACATTAGCGCGTACCTGTGGAGAGATAATAAGGGACCCAGGGAGAAGGGGAAAACTAAGTCTTCAAATTGTTTTCACATTCTAAAGAAATTCTTTATATAAAATATTATTGTAGTGGTAGTGGTTATTGTTATTGTTAGTGGTCGCTGTGGCGTAGTGGTAGTGCGTTGGACTGCTGCGCAGAGTGTCCGGGGTTCGAATCTCGGCACAGGCAAAATAAAAAAGTAGAAAAAATAATTTTTCCGCACGGCACCACCTCTTGACAGGCAATGGCAAACCTACAAGAGTAAAAATTGTTATGAAAAGCTTTTCACTTCGCCGTTCGGATTCGGTATTTAACTGTAGGTCCCTTCCATTCATGTACAAATATAACACGCACAACGCCCAACATGAGTGGATGCGAAAAGCTCGTCCTAGGCCCTCCATGGGCTGTTGAGCCATTAAAAGTAAAATAAGTAAAGTAAGTTAGCCGATTTTCGAAGCATAAAGGTAGGAAAATTAGTTATCGTTAAAATACATCCGCTTTATTGAAGATTTTTGGATTTTATGTACCAAAATTGGACGTACATGCTTTGGTCGAAACAAAACGGTTTCATATTGCACTGAAGTCTAAATGGCGCGGATCCCTAAAAACTGAGGGTCCGGGAGAAATCCTCCTGCTGCCCCCCGTCCCCCTCTTCTCAGGTCAGCCTGTTATCAAATTACTATAGTTAAAAATCATTAATAATCCTTCTCTCTTCTCAACAAATTTCAAGGGTTACTAACAAGTTTTGGCAGAGTGACTTTTCAAATTTTTCTTTGAAATGTGAAATTTGAAAATTGAGTATGAAAAAAAATTGATGAGAAACTTATGGGCAGCGCCCTCTATTAATTTTTCGTGTGCTAATTTTGATAGAGGTCGCTGCCCATCATTTCCGTGACATTTTTCGCAGCGACAATCATCTTTAACCCCCGGAGGTAATATAAAAAACGATTCTAAAAAAGTAAACTTCAATAAACTTAAAAAAATCAAGAAAAATTTATATTCCTCGTTCAAGATGCTCGATTTTTACATAGCCTTTCTATTTCTCACTATTCTATTCACACGAATACTGACAGCCTCCCTCTTCAAATAAGTGAATAACAAAAAATCTTCAATCAGAGCGATTATCTTCAAACAATCATCATTTGCAAATTGAAAAGGCACTTACAATTGCACCCTACACCCAGGCGCTACTTTGTCATTTAGGCACATATTCTACGGTTATTATTGCATTTAGCATTTTTCTAATTTTCATCAGAAGTACAAAGACGGCAAAAAAAACCAAAAGAAAAGGAATGCAAACGAAAAAACTCAGCACTTTTATAATTTTCATATTTCAGCAAATTGCATCGTGGCGGATGCATTTCAAAAAGATTTTTCAAAATACATTCATACATAATACATACATACGTAAATCCCCATAAGGACCTGAAGTTGGTTGCCACTTTGGCGCGCGCATTTAACCAATTCAAATTCAAATTTTAGCATCAAAAACGAGTGAATTTTTTATATTTATTTTTTTTTTTTGGCTTATACAAAAAATCCTTTTATGATAATTTCTCAAGAGTGTCGTCCTTTGATCAGTGGTGCAAAAATCATTCAAGCATGAATTCCACTTCTTTTCTCTTCGGCATTTTTTTTTCCTTCATATTGTAGTATTTTATAATCCTCACATACTCGTACTTTTCTTTATGCATCCATATATTCTCTCACCCACATGCACTTACTCCTACATTTCGTCAACGAATTTCTTTCAAGGATCTTAGGATTTTTGGTTTGCCATAAGGATATAATAATAATCATAATCATCATCACCAAATTAAAATTTGCCAGCACACGAATATCAGGCATTGTTTGCTAGTCTCGATTTGATTGTTTGTATGTGTGTGTGTGTGTGTGTGTGTGTGCGATTCGTTGCGGTATTGTGTGACTGTGGTAGTGTGAAATAAATCTTTTTAAGAAATGTCAATGAAAAAATTGCATTTTTATGCAAAACTGATGCTCTAATGCATTTTTTTTTTCGCTGCCTCCTCCCGAACGCTTGCTTGCTGTTTCTATGGGGAAATCATTGCAATTACAACGTAATTGTTTTTTAAAGGATTTTTACCGTTTCCACTGGCACTGCTGCTAGCTGATGATGAATACTTGTGTCCTTATTTTAGTTGAACATTTTTTGTTTGTCTTTATTTTCTGGGTGTGGCAAAATTCATTTGCATAATTTTTTAATCACACATTTAAGCTTTTGCTTATGCTTCTGCTTCGAAAAGGACCTTCAGCTAAACGTGTGTCCTTATTATTTCATTTTAATTTTTTATATATATGTGTGTGTGTGTGTGTGTGTGTGTGTGTGTGCGAGTGTGAGCGGTTTAAGTTTTACAGGTGACAGCTCATTTGCAAAATTCATGTTAAAATATGTTGATTGCTTTGGGATTTTACATATAAATTTTTAATCTACATACTACATATGCTGCCTAGGCACAGTGGGTGTAAGAAGAGATCTTCTTGGTGTAAATTCGCTATATATGTGATCAAGAAATGTCAGACTTATTTGATAGAAGATTACATTAATACCCAAAATTGATGGTGGAATAGTTTAAAAACTTACCAAAAATCTACTGTCCCATTCAAGGCTACCTACTATATTTTTTGTTTGTTTCACAATTTTTTATGCATTTTGGAGGTCTTTTGCCAAAATTGTGAATTTGAAACTAAAGTCAATATTTTTTAAAGAATTGAAAACATTTTGTTTTCGAAGCCATAAAATCCAGAATTATTTAGTCATTTTCGCTAAACCATCATTTACAAAGAAGACGAACATTTTTTCTTCATTGATTTTGAACCTTTCGCACTGCTTAACTCAACTTAAAAGTAATAGGTGTAGGAAAAAATTTAAACCGTGACTAAGAAGTTACCCTAGAAGGAAGGCATTGTCTTTCAAAAATATCATTTCAACTTCAAATCTGTGTTAGATCTTGGCTTGAAGAAGAAAGGTAAACTAGCAAGCTGGAAATTAGAAAGAGTGCATTCATTGTAGATACTGAAAATCCAAGGAGGGGAGATGGTAGGAGCAGGGGCAATTCTTCCAGATCCCGCAGCATGTTTAGCCCGAGCCATTTGCATTACAGTACAATAATAAATCGATGTGTCCACAGATGCACAGTTCATATAAATAATGGGCCGCAGCTGATGATCCTCTTCCACCGAGACCCGTATTTCTCCAAGGCCCTGTTATATTCACATATAAATCAAATGTTTAATCAGTGCTACTATACGGCAACTGCACCTGGAAGATACACAGACAGCAGCATGGCTCTAGGTCTTTTTCAACTGTTGTCTTCGAACTGCAATTAAAAATATTTTTGGATTTTTCTACCGTCGACCTGTATTGGAGCTCTTATACTTTTGAATACGAAGACCGAAATCTATAAAGAGGAAAGTAGTAGGAATCGTGCAGAAAGCTAAGCAATGGAGCTCCCTTGACGAAAGACGTTGGTGGACCTGAGGATCGAGCGAATACTGCAAAATTACAGTAGAGCATGAAACTAGTGAAAGTGGCAAAAGCTAGAAGGAGTTATAAACAACTGGAAGGTAAGTTGGGGCCGTTTCTTCTTCCAGGCCCCTGAGCCTGTTTAGCCGGTACCATTTCGACTTCAGTGCAGTAACAAATCAATTTGCTTTACCAAAGGCATGTGTCTATATGCTCAATTTTAGTTCATAAAAATATGGGGCCGTAGCTGATGATACTCTTCCATTTAGGCTCGTATTTCTCTCTCTCAAAGATCTTGTTATATTTACATAGAAATTAATAAAACGTTAGAGTAATTCTTCTGATTCAAAACTCCTTTTTAACATGGGATGCCATCTCCAAAGTGACCATAGTTTTTTTTTTTGACGTCATGTCAAACAACAAATTTAGCACAAAATCGAAAGTGAAAATCGAAGTTGAATAGAGAGAACAAAACGATTCAAGTGATTGACAAAAAACAAAAAGTAAGTTAAATCACGTATTTACTCTAAAATTAATGCAAATTTAAATCGCAGAACTCCAAACAAATTGTTTATGATTTTAAACTTTATTTTACTAACTGAGGAAAAAAGTTACTAAATTTACTCATTATTCTTATAGGAAAAATTATAATTGCAAAAAAATGCGCACACGCTCGCACATAGTCTCACACACACACATAGAAACGCGCAAGGGTGGTCCCGGGAGGACCTACCATGCGGGCATGTGAGGTGGGTTGCAGTCTCACACTGACTGAGGCTTCACATGCTTTCCCTCTTTCAAAAAAGAAGAACGAAAAAAACAACTCACACACTCTCAAGTTTCAACACTTAAGCATGTTAAATATATGTATATGTAGTATGTGTGTATGTATATGTATACATATGTATGTGTGTATGTGTGTGTTTACAAAATGCTAAAGCAGCTTTTAACTCATAAACTTAAGACATTCTTCAACAAAAAAAAGAAAAATTATGTTATATTTGCATGAAAAAAGTACTTAAATTAAAAAACTGAACACTTAAAAGAAAGGATGAGTTAAAAGAGAGAATGAGGGAGCGAGAGGGAGAGAGAAACAGGCAGATGAAGGAAGAATAAACACTTTTACAGATTTCATAATCTCATGAAAAGAAAAAAAATATATCAAGATTAAGCGCTGCATAATTATGATCACAGGTGTGCAGGGTGCACTCACACATAAAAACTCGAATGCTCCCACATACATACATACATACATACATACATACTAACATAAGCATATGCACATACTTATATGTTTGCATATTATAATCATATATTTAAACTTAAAAACAGAACAAAAATGGAATGCATTAAAATTAAGTACTATTAACATATGCATCTACATCAAAATGGGAATGAGGTTGGTAGCAGCGGAGTGGAGGGAGGCAGTAAATGGGTTCCCTTTGCAGCAAAGGTAAAAAAGGGACGAACCAAATATGTTAATTCCTGTTAGAATGATGAGTTCATTGCTTAAACGATAATTTTCTTCTTTTCATTTTTATGTATTTGATTTTTTGTATTTTTTTTTTTTTTTTCTGTTTCTGTTGTTTGGCTTTGTTGGGTGGGGAAAAGAGACATAAGGGTATGCTGCTGAACAAAATGAGAAATTTTCTGAGATTTTAGAAAATTCAGAATATAAAACATAAATTAAATTTTGATTTACTTAGAATATTTATGAAGTCTCTCTTAAACCATTCAAATAGGTTAACTGAAGATCAGTGTTGCAACCTAGAAGGTTTCTCTTTATATATTTCATATATGTACATAAAATATATACCAAAAGTTGTTGTGAAATATCTCACTAATATGTAATAAGCCTTGGCTTATCACTTATTCAGATAACGTACCAAAGGTAAAGGTTTTGAGGATAAGTCTTTAAAAGAAATGTGGGGTCTTCTATGGAACTAATGTTTTTTTACGTAAATTTGGCAGATTACTTGACGATATAATGTTTGCCCTCAACAATACGGCAACTGAGATAAATGAAACTTCAGTGGAGATGTAGCACTCAGCTGCTGTGTTGACCATCCACTTTGCCTGAGACAGCGAAAGTTTCCCAGCTTATTGAGCAGAAGCTAAAATTAAGCAGATTTCGGAAAAGGCGACTTAAGGTAATAAGATAATTCGGTATCTGAGTGTTGCTTTGCTGTTTCTACATTTTGTTTTACCCGACAATCGATGATCGGCACTAGGTTGCCGTGTTGATTTTTCCTATTAGAACCTTATTGCCTGTGGATTCATCTGGGATGTAGCAGAAAACCTCATCGCTGAAATGAAAGAAATTTATGAAGGTGCAAAGCGTAAAGTTTTACGTTAGGTTTAGTGATTGTTCGCGGTTGGACACTCTTAAACCAAATACAGCAAGTTGTGATACCACGGGGGGTACTCATCTCTCTTTGTGGTGGAACTGAGGAGGTACTCAATTTTCCCTTCCTTATGACAGAACATATTTTTCAAATAGAAAATATTGACCTTGGGTATTTTTCCTACAGATAGCCGGGGCTATCTGATGCAGATGAAAAAGTAATGATGAATGGATTCCTCCTCCTTTTCGTCTTTACAGCTTCTACAAAGGTCAATTGAGAGCACTCTCAGTCTAGTGACATTAAGGCCTTTAAGCAGTGGCCAGTAATAGCTGCTATCACTTTACGTATTTGGATTCTGCCAAGGGGTTTTTGGGTTTTTGGAGCGATTGGGGCTTAAGTAACCTCTAGCTTGTAAGCGTTAAGTCTTACACATGGGAAAGTTATATGATCTCTTTGAAGTTTACAATGATGCTCGACATTGTTTCCACTGTTATTTCTTTCAGTAATTGGATACGTGCTAAATATCGCTAGGACGATAATGCCCTTTTTTCAGGGTCAATATTGACTACAATGACATCATCTGCAAGCTATCAAATAGGTTAACAGGTCACATAGCAGATTCATTAAATTTGTAGGAATTATCTGCTGGACTCAATTTTAACTTCAAGAAGTCAATGTTTTACACTTTTTTATAATAGCAACGATTCAATTGAGGTCTCGGGCATTCCATCGAATAGGTGAATATTTTCTCGTATCTTGGAAATAAAGTTGTCACTTCTGGTGGAACTGAGGAGGACTTTGCGAGTCGAATAACTAAACTAGAGTGGCTTTTTATATGGTTCATGTAATAAATAGCATAACAACAACTTGAGCACCAGTTTGAAAGTTCGAGCTATTTAAAACCAATGTTTACTTGGAAGATAATGTACTTGGAAGACACTCAGACATCAGCTCGGTTCCATGTCTTTTTCAACTGTTGTCTTCGAATTGTAATTGAAATTTTCTGGAATAGCCCGTCGAACTGTAATTGAGCACGTAAACGTTTGGATATCAAGACCGAAATATGTAGAGAAGAAAGTAGTAGGTATGGTGCAGAAAGGTAGGCAATGGAGCTCTCTTGACGCAAGAGGTTGGTGGACCTAAGGATCGAGCGAATACTGGAAATGGACAGTAGAGCATGAAACTAGGCAACTTGGCAAAAGCTGGAAGGAGTTATAAGCAACTGGAAGGTACGCTGGTGCTGTTGAAGCCCTATGACCTGCAAGGACTTATCATACATATATGAGAAGCTTCGAAAAATAAGCGTACTAAACGACAATGACAGTCAGTTGGTAGTGAAGAAGTCTTAAACTTTGCCATACCTTCTACAACTTCTTATTAACGCTACAAACAGAATGACAAAACAAAATAATCTCTTGACTTGATGTGCTGAAATGTGATTTACACTAGTATATCTTTTTTCAATTAAATAGTTTTTGAAGATGTTATTTATTAACCTCGAAATAAATTAAATACTTTGTGCAAGGTAGCGCAAAAGTATTCACCCAATGTAAAAGTAATCACTCGCAAGTTATAGCCTTAGAAAATCGAGTGGTTACTTGTGCATCGAGTGATTAATTTTGCGCCACTTTTTAATTACCAGAACTTGCACTTAAGTACTAGAACAAAATTATAACATTTAAAGCAACCTAATAATCACATGTGTAAAATGGCTCAAATGCTTATGATAAAAATTGTATTACGGTACGTCATAAGAGTTGTTGCAGCCAATAAGTTCACAAACTAAAACTGAAATGAACTAGGTTTATAGTTAGTGAACAGTTCTTATAAAATACTTCAACGATTTGATAAGATACACTCCATGGTAAATAATGTTTGAATTCCATTTAACGATTAAAAATGTTTTAGCATTTAATGTTCCCTCTTTTTTCAATGGAAAACTTTCGATATAGCATTTATGCATTTATGGTACACACATACCAAAAAAAATAAAAACAAAAACAAAAAAAATAAAAAGAAAAAGAAAAATAACTTGAGAATTTCTCAATTGTTTTTACAGCACATTTCATAATTGGTTCTGACAGCTAAATGAACCATTTTACCAATTAAACTCGATTACCAGCCAGCCGCCACCATATGTGAGCTCGTTAGCAGCTTGTTACGAACATCTAACTAGATATGTTTGGTATGTCTGTGCATGCTACCTACGCTGCAAGAAGTGTGAAGCAAAAAAAAATAATGTTTACTCGTCAAACTGCTGAGCAATTGTGAGGCAGGAAGGCAGGCACCTGTGAGGTAGGAGGTGTGCAGCAATATTTTATTTTCAACGAAATAAATGAAAAACAAAAAAAAAAAAAAAACAAAACAAAAAAACGAAGAAAAACAATTTTAAGTGGATTTCTTTTTCGTGTATATTTGCCGTCATGGCTCATGGGCGCACACTTAAACGTGAAAAGGATAATGAAAAGGTGGCAACATGAAGCGACAGAGTTAGTCATTAAGTGAAAATAAAATTGAAGGCGTTTAAATAAATAACTTTCGAAATATTGTATGAATGTGATCATGCATTTTATTATTATTTAAAAAAAAAAAATTCAATTAGAAACTGGATATTTCGTAAATACTTGTAATGCGCTTAAATCTTGTATTTATTCTCCTGTAACCGAAATATCTAAATAAAACAATGCAAAAAGAAAAAAGATCAAAGTGAATTTTTTTGTATTTTCTTTTACAAAACAAAAATAATGTCTAAATGCACAACATTATTGAATATTTTCCATTTTCGTGTGCATTAACACGCAAAGTGCCACGCCTTAAGTAAGCACTTAAACACTTTACTTTCGTAGGTATGTTGTATAGTATGTATTGTATGTGAGCACAGAGAGAAAAAAATTAAATCATTGCATACTTCAAGGCGTCTACTGTTTATGCATGATAGATCAAAGCAAAGGGAATGTGATGCATACATACTAAATGCTTGTATGATAGTATATGTGAGTAAATTTTAATTGTTTATGTAATCGGCGTGGACGTGGGCGTGGGCGTGGGCGTGGGCGTGGGCGTGGGCGTGGGCGTGGCACTATATGACACTATATTCAAACGTATGTACATAAGTACATACATATGCTAAGAAAAGAGTACATTTTTGTTTCACGAAATATGTCAATTAGATCTTTTTCCCTTCCTTTTAAAATTTACAAAAAATATTTATATATTTGTTATATTTGCTCACACAATTTTCATGCATTTCCTTACTCATTTTTAACATTTCTTTCTGCAACAATTCATGCTTTCATCCTATGAATTTATACCTTAATATAAATATTTTCTTATTTAGAAGTTAAAATTTTATTATTCCTTTTTATTATACATGCAAATTCCTTTTAAGCACCCATTGGGAATTTTTTTCAAAAAACATCACGGAATCTTAGAGAATTCGCCTTCAGGTGCGATTCTACCATATGTCAGCAGGTTTCTTGCTGTTGGATTCTCACTATTTTTAACTTGGCATAAAGTAAACCGGAAGGGCAGAGCGTTTTATATATACGAGGTACATACATAATACTAATTAATAAAAAGATAGCCAGAGGAGACGAGGGGAGAGAGGGAGTGTAAGAAGTACGAGGAAAAATTATTGCAGAAGCTTATTTCATATTCGCGTGGTACGACAGAGAAAAGTTCTCGGTAAAGCGCTTGCAGATCGTATGAAGTTTTGGGGAAAACATGAACTGGTAACATCAAACTTACTTAGTTGGCACTACAATCGATGATCGGTCTTGGTCGCCTCGATAAAATTTCACCAGACGCCTTCTAGCCGGAGCGCCTTCTGTGACATCCAACAACTGCCATTAAAATAGTGGTAGAAAAGAGTTACACAAACCACATTTCTACGATTTTTCAAGGAGTTGATAGTGACTTACTCCCTCCTATTAGCTTTATCGCTCGATGTTGGATATGGTCCAGGAATCTGGTTAAGTTTCTTAAAGCTCCTACATAACTCCACAATAAATACACCACCTATAATCAGGGGTTGAACTGGCAATTGAAAAACTCGTTTGTGGTAGCAATGTTGCATTGGGTGTTAGACGCATTGAATTCAACTCTATTCGTAAAACCTGACTCGGAGATTGATTGGAGATCTTTGTTGAGTGAGTCCTTCATAGTATGCCTTTTTCTCGCTGTCTCCAAAGAGTCAGGGCGTTTTGTACAGTTGGATATATGAATCACAAAGGAGTAAATGAGGTAAGGCACCTCCTCCTCCTTGTCAACAACAGAAGGCTATTGATGAAGATAAGAAAAAGGGCTGGGGAGAGGACCGAGCCCTGCGGCACAACCTTCCAAAGCAATATCGTTTATTAAAACACTTTGGAAACTCTTGATCCATCGAGTGAAGTTATTATTGACCACATACAGAATCACTGGTGTAGAAACCAGTCCTTTAAGCCACACTCGGTCAAGCGTTTTGGAAATATCCAGAGTAACCGTCTTGCTCTCACATAAATCATATACACTAAGATCTTAGTTCCCGGTGAGATTCAACCGTAGAGCGATTCCGACGGAAACCATATTGGCGATCATTAAGCGATTCGTTTCGCTTTAGATATTTAACGAAGTGGAAGTTTGATTTTGGTTCACTTTCTGAATTAATTTGAAGGCAAAATAAGGGGAAGACAAATAAAATGGAGCTTTTAGTGTCATCATGTTCAGCGGGTCTAATTCTATTTGCTATCAATTTTTCACCTTTAATTTTTTTTTAAACTGGCAATTATCCATCAGAAACCTAATAGCCAACTTCTGATTTGCAGTGAGTATTTGAAAATTTTAACTGCTGTCCTGAAAAAAATTGGAAAACAGACTTGGTTATGACTTGGGACCACAGAAAGGGAATTTTGACAAGAACGGTGAGTAATGTTAGATCGCTTGTTTTGATAAACTGAGAGAAGTAATGGGTCGCTGTTGATAATCAAAAGAGGAAAATATTTCTCTCATTACTTTACGTATTCATTTTCTATCACGTGCAATGCAATAATTCCGCTAAAACTGGCTGGAATAAAGTATTTTGACGTTGTATTGTTTTTACATATGTACATAATTTCTTTGGTTCCGTATGTGACGAAAGCTGAAAGCCCTGCGAATTCTAGAGTATTTTTTTTTAAAAAACATATATTGGTTAATAGGGGAAAAACGTCGAAAATAAGCCAGGCTATAAGAAATGAGATGGTGAGCAAGTAACTTCACCAAACTCTACAAAGTGCTTCGTCAAAACGTGTATTATCAAAAAAGTAAACACAAGAGATGCAAATCCACAAGTAACTTGCCACGTTTAGACAGACCACGGAACCAAGAGAGAGAACATTTTAATTGTGGCAAATTTTAAAGACGATCTGGCAAAAACCCCAAAAACTGCAGCAATTGAATTGAATAATCAGTATGAAATTGAAATTTATGAAAGAACTGTAAGAAATCTCCTAAAAGAAGCAGCTTCTGCTACTTACATAGCCTGACCAAAACCTGAAATTTCTGAAAAAAAAAATAAGTTTAATCGTCTGTATTTTGCTCAAAAGTTTTTACACACGCCTTCATCATTTTGTGGACTGATGAAAGGTCTGATGAAAAAATGCCACCAGTGTCAACGAATAACCCAATGATCGGGGCAGCGTAGTATTTGGTGATGTGTTTGCTTTAATGGCATCGGCGATTTGATACCAATCACAGGAGCAATTAACCAGGACAAATATTTACATATTTTAAATGATCACGCTGTGGCAGAGAGACCCCGGACTCTTAAGTTTCGGCGAAAAGAAGTAGAAAAAGCAATTTTTCTACACGCCACCAACTTTTGGAAAATCCACAAGAGTAAATATTGCCTATGAAAAGCTTTTCACTTCGCCGTTCGGATTCGCTATAAAGCTTTAGGTCCCACGCACTACGTAAGTCGTAACGAAAATCTCGTCCTAGGCCCTCCATGGGCTGTAGTGCCATTAAAAGAAAGAAGAATAAGAAGTCCATGTTTGACAATAGCGCGAGAGGCGACAATCTTACTTTGATTTACTTACTTTCAATGGCACAACAGCCCATGGAGGGCCTAGGCCGAGCTTTTCGCAACAATCACTGAGGTAGAAAGCCTATGGAAGAACATTTCTCCACAAACTATACAGAATCTGTACCAGGCCGATTGTGGAGAGTCATCAGTGCCAAAGGAGGGTTCATTTTCTATTAAGTTTTGTCTTCATTTTTATAAAATTTCAGGTTTTTTTTTAGAATCAATAATGTTTTGTCAACATACTTTTTTCTCCACACATTTCTGATAAATTATTTTCAATTTCAGAACTATAATGTTCAATTAAAGTTGTTCAAGTGTTTTTGCAAGCTCATTATTGTTAAGTATTGTTAAGATTTGGGATTTTTAGCATATCGCCTTTAAATTTTGCCAGAATTAAAATGTCCTCCCTCTTGGTTATGCTGTTTCCAAGTAAGAGTGAACACACTCAACTACGCCCCTTCGCGTAAATAGTTATATTTAAAAAAGGAATACAAAGTGGGATTCGTTATAAGCGTGTGAAATAAACTTCTTATGCATTTAGCAGTCGAACTGAATATATCACAATTATCATGCATTTTTTCAGATCTTTTCTATCATTACAAAGGGAGATATACATAAATGTGATCTTGATCATTTAAAAAGTTAGTCGCTAAATTGGCACCACTATCTTCTATCCTATCGTGAAGTTTAAGCGAGATCTGCAATTTAGTTTACATATTTACAGTGCTCGATTTTGTCAGTTCATCTCAGGTGTGTTTTGCGATTTTTAGGTACAATGAATAAAAATAATGAGCAAAGAAGCAGTCTTAAATGTTGTATTGCAAATTAAATTTCGTGTACCGAAATGCTGAGAATGTTACAGAAGCCTCACAGTGAATCGACTTTATCAAAAACAAGTGCATATGAGTGGTACAAATGCGATCGAGATGTGGTGGAATATTTACCTTGCTCTGGTCGGCCATCAACGTCTTTAACTGAAGTTAACATCAATAAGGTGAAGGAAATGTTGGTGGAAAATTGTCATTTAAGTTTAAGAGAGATAGCAGCTGAAATTTCTGTGTCCCACGAATCAATTCGTATCATTGTACACGAGTAGTGGGGCATGAGACGCATTTCCGCTTGATTAGTTCTGAAAGTTTTTCTAAAATCGTGAAGGAATTTCTAGCCAAAAACTCAATAAATATCATCGAACAACCATTTTGACTTTTTTTCTCTTATCAAAACTCATATTACCATCTTGAGGCACCCGTTTTCAGTCGATAGTTAGAAGACATAAAAGAGAATTCGCGGTGAGAACTGAAGTCGATTTTAAAAAATGTTTTAATAATTGGATTACTTATTCGTTGGCATAAGAGCACCTCATATTACCATCTTGAGGCACCCGTTTTCAGTCGATAGTTAGAAGCATAAAAGAGAATTCGCGGTGAGAACTGAAGTCGATTTTAAAAAATGTTTTAATAATTGGATTACTTATTCGTTGGCATAAGAGCACCTCATATTACCATCTTGAGGCACCCGTTTTCAGTCGATAGTTAGAAGCATAAAAGAGAATTCGCGGTGAGAACTGAAGTCGATTTTAAAAAATGTTTTAATAATTGGATTACTTATTCGTTGGCATAAGAGCACCTATTATTTTGGAAAGGGCCTAATCTGAAGGCGTTATAATAAATTTGAATGAATGATAAATAGTTTGTGTTTTATTGACCGATTCCTGGTACTTTTTTGAGAGAATGTAAACAAAAGTGGTTTTTGTCAAAATACTTTAGCTTTTGCTCACTTCCTAATAATGAACAGGAAGGAAAATCCTTTCGAAAAATGCATTTCAAGTTAACTTGAAAAAATTTAAGTTTTTTTTTTTGATACATTCAACGTACAGGGTGTACCCCTATGAATGCAGAGCATTGTGCTGAATGGAAGGATGATTGATAGGTGTGAGGAAGAAGGAAGGAGAATGAAGGAGGGAATGCAGTGAAAAAGAATTTTAGAGAACCATACCCATCATTTGCTCGTCCTGAAAATATCCTGGTGTCTTTATTTTTCCCGTTGGGCATTTAGCATATATTTATGTACTTACTTACTTACTTACTATAACAAAAATACTATATGTACCTATAGAATATGAAGCGCTACGTTTGTCGAGTTGATTTTTAATGAAGTACTTTTTCATTATTCTTATACTCATTTTTATTATAATTTCTTCTATTTTTTTTGAATGTTTTTTTTTTTTTTGTTTTTTTGTTTTTACTTCTATGTAGAAGTATTATATTATATTTTTGTTGTTGTAAAATGTCTTTCCTAATGTTTATTATGCTTCATGAGCTTTGTGCATTTTCTCTTAATTTCTACTTTAGTTACGTATGTATGCCTCTACCTTCATACATACATATGTATGTATGTAGGTATGTATGTAAATAAAACATACTATACTCATACATAGGAGAAAATATGTGCGTATGTGAGAAAGAAAGAAAAATTATAAAAGGCATCATAATGCAAATGTGTGCTCCAATTGTTTTTAAGTAAGTGTATATGTGAAGTTTTTGTTTTTTTTAAATCCCCCAAAAGAAAATGTATACAACATATAGGTACTACACCTACGAATACCAACATATATGTATATGTATGTATGTATATTTTCTACATATTATTATTTTAATAAAAATATGAATTAATTTCTACCGACGTTCATTATGACAAAATTATTATAGTACATCCAATTTGGAAGGCATTTGTGTATAGTAAATTGCTGTTTTTCAATGTTCACACAATTCATATATTTATTTCTACCACGTGACAGCTGTTGAACACTTATATTGCTAGAATGAAAGCATTTTTGTTTAGAGATTAATTGAAGAAATTTTATTTAAAATTTAAGTAGATACAACTCAAAATATACAACAGCCATCTTTTATATTATTAGAATTGTATTACCTCAGGGACTTACTTTGAAAGTTATAGCATACATCCTACAAGTTGAGGAAAGCCCAATTACAATTTATTGTACTAAGGTTTTCTAAAAAAAAAATTAAATTTCGGTTTATTTAGTGCTCTAATACTGTTAAGTAAACCTTTCTTTCTTTTTTTTTATTTATTTGAAAACATCATGTTTCCCTAATGCAGCAACTAGTCAATTTGACCAACGAGCTGTTTACAGTGGTTTTCATTATTTATGTTTATAACAATAACTTCAAAGGAATATTATTGCGTTCCAGCTAAGTACTAGTTCAAAAGGTTTTACGCGTTGAAGTCGTCTTCTTAGATCACTTATGTTAAGCAGTCGGTAGGCTTCCGCATTTACATGTTGATGTAGTCTAGCTTGGTGTGATTCCGCCAGTTTAGAGATTTCCACGTTTACAATTGGTACATTCAAATCACGATGAAGATCGCTATTTCGGATATGCCACGGAGCATTTACAATGTTTCGAAGCACCTTATTCTGAAAGCGCTAAATAACTGCTACATTTGATTTCTTAGTGCATCCCCAGAGCTGTGTGCATCATATGACCATACAGGTTTCAGAACTTGATTATACAAAATGAGCTTGCAGTGAGTAGAAAGGAACGAGTTGCGCCCAATAAGCCAATAAAGGTTTCGATATTTAATGTCAAGTTCATCTCTTTTAATTTTAACATGTTCACTCCATTTGAGCTTGGCATCTAACGTCATACCTAAGCATTTAGCTGTATTAGAGTATGGTATCTGAGTCCCATGAATTTGAATCGGAATATACGACATCTTTCTATTTGTAAAGTTGATACGTAAAGACTTTGTAGTGTTCAAATCTATTTTCCATTTTGTTGTCCACAACCCGATTTCATTTACAGCATTTTGCAGATGCTGTGATGATTCCACCTCAGAATCAGCAACGGTGAGAATTGCTGTATCGTTGTATCGGCAAAAGTAGCTACGACGCAATTTGTATGAGTTGGGATATCACAGGTGTAGAGTACATATAAGGTGGGTCCCAATAAACTACCTTGTGGTACTCCTGCACTAATAAGCTGGAGGTTTGAATAGCTATTTTCTTGTTTGACACGGATGTAGCGCTCAGTCAGGTACGACTCTAGAATGTTACAGACGTTCGGTGGTAAACTGCATCTTAGCTTCCTGATGATACCTACATGCCAAACCTTGTCAAAAGCTTGGGCAACATCAAGGAACACAGCGGAAAGTAAACCTTTTGAAAGTGTTTTTAAAGAGAAAGTAATTTTTGCCGTTATAAGTTTAATTTCACCCTATGAACATGGTTTTGTTCAGGATAGCTCGACGATATCAAATCTTACTATATTCTCTGAATATTGCACATCTGCCTTTCAAGAAGGCTAACAGAAGCTATATACTATACACAGAGTTTTCCAAATGCCTTTTATAAGGTTTCGCATGCTATATTGATAGCTAAATTAGTAAAATTAGGTTTTCATTAATGTAAGCATGTTAAGTTGGTTTGTATTTTAACCAAATAATAGAGTTTGTTTTGTCGATATTGATAATTCCTCTTGTAAATACTTTATTGCTACCTCTGTTATGACGCCGGGTAGTAAGTAAGTATTCTAGGGGCATTACTTTTTATATTAAGGTAGGCTAAAAAGAAAGTTCACAAAAGTGAAATAGCAAAGTTTAAAGTATGATAACTCTGTTTCTAAATTAAATTCTGCCATTTTGTCTATGATTTTTATTTTATTATCTATTATTTTGTTGTATATTTTTTCTAAAATGTATCTGCAAAATATTTAATTGCTCTTGAATTAACTCACGTTTGCTTGAAGCTTCATTAAAATTTGCTCCGATTTGTTCTAACTTCTGTATCTTTTGTTCTAGGTATTTTCTTGTGTATTCTCTATTTTTGCTTTTTTTGAAAATCGATTGTATCATGGCTACCTTTAATAGATTCCCCTATACAAGGTTGGCTAAAAAGAAAGTTCAGAAAAGAGATATAGCAAAGTTTAAAGTACGATAACTCTGTAAGTAAGTACAGTAAAGTAAAAGTAAATTGACATCTCTGAGAATCATATACAATTTTTATCCATTGACATTTCTTCATTATTTAACTATTTTCACAACGCTAAAATGAGTGCAGAATCGGAAAAAATTCGTTACATTTTACTTAGTCTCTTCGAAAAGCACTATACGATCGCGAAGGCTCACGCGACATCGCTACGGATCTTGGCATTGCTCACCAAACCGTTTTGAACCATTTAAAAAATGCTGGCTTTTCCCAACACCTAAAAATTTGAGTGTCACATAATCTGAGTGAAAAAAAACTAACTGACCGCATGTAAACGTAATGATCTCGAACCATTTTTGCACAGATTTGTTAATGGTGACGAAAAATGGTTAACGTATGATAATAATGGGGGACAAAGCTCATGGTCTAAACGAGGTGAGCCTGCCCAACATCGTCGCAAAGCCGAAACTGACGCCAAGTAGGCGTTTTGATTAGTATTTGATGGGATTGCAAAGGCGCTGTGTACTACGAGCTGTAGTGAATGAAGCGTTCAAGGAAAAACGTCCGATATTAGTCAACAGAAAGGGCGTCGTCTGCATCACCGTCTACACTACACCACATACATCTTTGGTGACCTGCCAAAAACTGAGGGAGCTTGGCTGGGAAGTTTTAATGCATCCACCATACAGCCCAGACCTTGCACCTTCGGATTAATATTTGGTTCACTCGTTGGAGGATTATCTTACTGGCGTAAGGTTGACTTCCCAAGAGGACGGCAAAAATGTCTTGTCCGAGTTTTTCGAGCAGAAACCAAGAATTAGCCAGGAATTCTTAAAGGACAATATTATGGTTTTGGAAAATATTTGAATCAATAAAGTTATTTTGATATACGAAAAATAAAAATTTTTAAACTTAGCTCACTTTTCTGAATTTTTGTTTTTAGCCTTCCTTCATCCTATTATATAATTCACTTCTCAAACGGGTTAAGATTGTCAAAGAGCTCGTGTGTAATTTTTGATACGAAACTCTCTTTTGTAGATCATTTGAACTATACTTATGTAATACCTAATGCCTGATATGATATTCTCTTTTGTAGATCACTATTTAATACCTTAAGCTTATTCGTTAGTAGTTTTTATTTGCCGAATTAGTTCAAATTTCTCAGATCCGTATACATTAAAGTGCTTATACTTATATATCATTAGTTCAATTAAGGTTGGAATATTGTGCCCTTGTTTGGAATCTGTGTTATGCCTCTCATTGTTTACATCTTGAAAGGATCCAAAAATTTATCCAAACCATTTCCCTCATATACTGCCCGCTGTAGCAGATTTGAAATCTTTAGAGGGTAGAAGAATTATTTTATCTTTACTATTTCTATCTGATATTTTAATGGGTCGAGTTGATTGCACTGATCTTCTTCAATTAATTAGTCTAAATGTGCCGGTCAAAGTGCTGCGACGCTTAGATGTACCATATTTTATTTAGGCACTTGCCGTACAAATTATGCCCTAAACTCACCAATTTAAAGAATGTTAAGTGAATTAAATTCTTAACATCAAAAGTTGATATTGACTTAGTAAATTCTAGAGACTCTTTAAGATCCATCTAGAATGAATTGTATTAGATTAAGTTTTTATTATATACGAGTATATTACTTTCCGTCTTGAACAGTCTGTAAGAATTTTGTTTCATAAACTGAATAAAAAACTAAATAAAAATGCCGGGAATTATGGTATATTTCATAAGGCCTTCTGTAATTTACTCCAACGTGCAGTAACAAAAATACATTGACTCATATAAATTACATTTAAAGAATATGCCAGACTGATTTCATTATTATTCATTCTGATTTCATTCAGACTGATTTTCATATTCATCATTCGACCGACGGCGAAGTATGAAAGAACACCTAAAGCTGAAGGATGGGATGGAAAATAAGCAATTTCAATGACAACCATTGACTATTTTTTTTATATATTTTTTATTCGCCGCTGTCCCCGTAAAAGTATGGACCTTGTCAGAAGATCTGTAAGATTTCTCTTAGGCAATGCATTGTTAGCAAATTGTTATTCGAGTATAAAAACTTGATAACAAGACTGAGTGAAGTATATTTTTGTAGAGCGTGCCCACATCACTTTTATTCCTAACGATTTCAGTTATAATTTATTAATTATTTTCAGTTAACCGTGAATGCAGCAAGTCTATTGTGCTCGCTGTTATCGAAATTCTGAAAAAAAAAATCAAGACAGAAAGAAGACCACACTAAATTCTGACCGAAATTAAAATCAAAATTAAGATCAAGTTCATATCAAACCTCAAACCGATATTCAGATAAAGAGTGAACTCAAAATTTTTACTAAAAGTCCGACCAAAGTATACTAAAACTAAAATCGGGAGTCAAAAGTGAGACCAAATTGTGACTAAAAGGCAGAGCAAAACTCAAATCGGGAGTCAAACCAAATTTAGGCGAAAATCAGTTCGAAAATCATTTACTCAAACCGATATTTCGATAAAAAGTTAGCCCAAAAAGTTTTTTCCTTTAATGGCACACTACATCCCGTGGAGGGCCTTAGGCCTATCTTGTTTATGTAAATATAATAACATATAATTTCTTTATTATATTCGTATTTTCTTCTAGGTCATCGTGGCGGCAAATTGGTCATAGCATATCATTGGAATCAAATGAAAAATAGATTTTTTAAGACCGCGTCTAATCCTGGAAATATAGCTTAATAACATAGTACCTTGATATCCGAAAAAAAGGGGGAATAGTAAATAGTAAAATGCATTTCATACTTGAAGTTAAAAGAAGTTAAAGTTTTTAAGACCGCGTCTAATCCTGGAAATATAGCTTAATAACATAGTACCTTGATATCCGAAAAAAAGGGGAATAGTAAATAGTAAAATGCATTTCATACTTGAAGACTCACACAGGTGATATCTGTATATCATCCTATATTCTTTGTACATATGTATCATTTAAAGTGTAACAGCACCTGTTTTAAGGATCTTGAGAACATTTCTGAACAAGTGTGAAATATAATAATAACATGGTAAGTACTTAAATGACCAAAGGTATTCTTCACTCATAACTTTAACATTTTAATCCTATTGAAGTAGTTTTCTTTAACTGGATTGTTGGTACAAGAGGCGTGTTGACATGATGATTATGCCAGTTGAATGCCGGTGCAAGGAAAATTTCCCATGCTAGAAATTTATTTATGAAATGAAAAGAGAACAGTTATAAATTGAGAAGAAAAATAGAATAAACGAAAATTATTCCTTTAAGAATAAATCCAAAAGGGAAGTAAAAAAATATGCGCTGCAATCAAGACAAAACCAAAGCAGATACTTCATACAGATGAATATATCTCACAGATAGGTACCAACTACATATGTACGAGTATATGTATTCTAACTACATATGTATATATGTATGCATACATAAAGTGACAAGACAAGTTGAATACCCTTGTAGTTACTCGTAGATCTTGTGTCGTGGATTTTGTGCAATGGATGACAAATGTTATATAAATATTTTGACAGAAGAATGCCAAAAATTTCGCACAACATCTCGGACAATGCCACGTAGAAGATGACCAGGAAACATATAAAAACAAAACAGTAGCGCAGGAAATGAAGGTTGAAAAGATCCTTTTGAAGATTCAAATACCTTCGTTTTTATTTTTCGTATTTTTATTTTTGCTGGTATTCTCTTTTTAGTTGCTTCACAATGTGAAACGTGAAATTGAATGGAATGTCGCCAGCTACTATTTAAGTATTTGTAGATGCATTCGAGATTCGTGTTATAAGGTAGACGTTGAGAAATGATATTTCATTTGCGGAACAATATAGTTATATGAGTGTCATACACAACTTCTCAAAGGATTTGTTATTGTCATACAAAACACTAGACACCACTTGGTTGATATTAAAGCCCTGCGCTCCGTTTGTTGCCTGTAGTTTTTGAAAATTTTCGTAACATCTGACAGGAACCTTTAACTATTAAGTTTTTCTTTCCAAATACAAAGAACAATTTTGATATTAGTATGGACAAATTATCTTGGTTGACAAATTATCTCATTAATGGGTAAATCGCTTAAATATTGAAGAATAAAGGCTAAGAAGAACGGAACAAAGAACAGTTTTGAGTGGTGCTTTCTTTTTTTAAAAACAATTTATCTACTGGTTTCCGACTTACCATAAACATGTTACTATAATTTTTTCTATTTAATTACGTTATGTGATTGAGTCAGAAATCAGTCGATAGGAACCTCGCAAAAACTATAACTACGCTCAAAACTAGTAAAGGAGTCAAAGAGAGACTTTGTCATTCATATTATTAACCCTATTGTTTTCAAATTTTTGATTGACCTAAAAAAGTTATAATAGATAAATAACGGTGTAAAAAGCACAGACCTGTTGTCAAAAACATAAAAAAATATAATTGGCGGGGAGTTATGAAGTCAGGAAGTCGGTATCCATCAAAGCAATTGTGGTTGTTTAAGCCGGTTAGCAATTTTTTTAATGATTCAACATTTTATATAAAATTATCCTTTTCTTAGCTAGTGATAGACTATTTTATAAATATACCTTTAGTATCACAGGAAGTATTTTATTTATTTGTTTTTAATTTTAACCAAAATTCTCACATTTTTGACTTTGATTGCTTTCAGCGGCTGTAATACACATCGCAGTTCATAGCCCATACCATTATTATGAACGTTTGGGGAGTTCACTATATACGATATGATAAAGTGTACCTCCAGACTACTGTTTATTACACCCGTTTTTGTGACGGGTGTCTAGAGGACCGCTTGAGAACTAGAAGATTAAACTCTGGACAAAAAAGCTACTATAGTCAATAAAGTTGTCTTCAGACTACTGTTCTGGCAGTTATTACACCCTTTTTAGTGACGGCTGTCTATAGGTTAAGTTCTGGACAAAAAAGCTACAATAGTCAATAAAATTGTCTTCAGACTACTGTTCTGATGGCTATTTCACCCGTTTTGGTGATGGCTGTCTAGAGCCCTGCTTGCGAACTAGAAGGTTAAGCTCTGGACAAAAAAGCTACTATAGTCAATAAAGTTGTCTTCAGACTACTGTTCTGATGGTTATTTCACCCGTTTTGGTGACTGGTGTCTATAGGACTGTTTGCGAACTAGAAGGTTAGGCTCTGGACAAAAAAGCTACTATAGTCAATAAAGTTGTCTTCAGACTACTGTTCTGATGGTTATTTCACCCGTTTTGGTGACTGGTGTCTATAGGACTGTGTGCGAACTAGAAGGTTAAGCTCTGGACAAAAAAGCTACTGTAGTCAAAAAGTCAAAAAAGTTTCTTCAGACTACTGTTCTGATGGTTATTTCACCCGTTTTGGTGATGGCTGTGTAGAGGCCTGCTTGGGAACTAGAAGGTTAAAGTCTGGACAAAAAAACTACTGTAGTCAATAAATTTGTCTTCACCTGCTTCATCTTAACTAAGGAACATAAGTATTCAAATCTGAAATTCAAAATTGAAGTATTATTTCAAACTTTTTCATTAAAAAAAAAAGGGGAGACCTGAACCTAATACCTCAATATCTCTTAAATACGGTATTGGTTTGGTGTTAAATTGTCGGTAATTCTTAATTGTTTCGAAATTATTGTATAGCAATGAATTATAGTTAGTTAAGGGCGTCTTCTTTACAAGAAAGCTTAAGATAATATCTTTTGACCCACCTACACTGAAGGGGGTTCCATTGTTAACCGTAGAGCAAACCAAGTACTTAGGCCTCATATTAGACGCTATACTATTGCCAACTGGAAGCAAATCATTCATGATAGAGTGGAAAAAGCTTCAGTAGAGTTTTTTGCTTTCAAACGAGCCATTGAAAGTAAATAGGGCCAACAACCTAAATGATTTGGTGGAAATCTCTTGAAAATGAGGTCTACTACAAGGGCATTTGACAAAGGCGCATAGAAAGGCGGGTATATTGATAAAAGGGGCACTCACAACTACACCGTCCAAAACCTTATAAACTATCCACCATTTGCTCCCCATAGAAAAGAAAATGAGTCAAAAAGGTTAAGCACAGTCTCTCCAGTTAGGGTAGTACAGCCGGAACTAGTTTGATGGTTTCAAACTGGACACAGGGTGTGAGAAAAATAGTCTGGGTGTTCAAATATTTTTTCGCCACTCAGACCACTTGTGATATTTACATCTTCGCCGGTAGCCAAACAGCCCCACTCCTCACGAAGCTCAAGAAGCTCAGGTAAGCCTATGGCAATCTGAAAATTGATCATATGTACTATTATCATTAGCTGGAAAGAATTGTAGACTTTCTCCCACACAAAACAAATTTGGCCATACAACCAATCGAGGAGGTCAGGCTCTCTTGCCTCTCTAAATACTTCTTCCTCTACTAGCAACTTTGTAGCAATAATCACTGGCCATTGTCAGATTGGAAGACATGCCAGTAGATTACCAGCCAGATTACCACACTAACGATTTCTGCAGAAGCTGCATCGGTGAGAAGAACCAGGTAAAACTACATGCGATAAGTACTCGCTTTAGAGCAGCTATTCTTCAGCAGCCTAGCTAACCTTGAATATGCTGACATCAGAGATTTATAAAAGTCTATAAAAACTAGAATAATGGTTCAACTCTTCTTGACTTATGAAAAATTCTTAAGTTTACTAATCATCATATGTTCTAATAAGGATTAGGGTAACTGTGAAAAGGGCAGACATGGTATTACAACGGGTATAATTAGCCTAAGTATGTCCTACTAAAGGACAAGCACTCTATCCTAACATAAATGGCGTCATAAGTTTTTCAGAAAGCAACGTAAAGTTGGGTTATTTTTGTATCTAGAAGATAGCTTGTATGAACTAAGCCAAACTATGTATTTTAACTAGACAGAACTTAAGCTTCTATCACTATAATTAAAATTACGAAACACTTCAACCATCATTTTACTTACTTTCCTTTAAGATTTTCCTGTCCCTTTAACGCTAAACAAATATGGTATAGGTAACTCTTAAGCCAGAAAACAGCTACCGAGATCAAAATGAAAGGCAAAGGAAATGCTGAAAACAACCTCGTCGGTTCTCAAAGAATGCAAAGATCAGAACAGTATTGAAACTGGACCAACTAGTAGAGACAACATCGGGAAATATGTAGCTTTGAAGAATATTAATATCTCTACTTTTAATAATAATAATCATCAAATCCCAAGATGTATCATATGTATCAATCCACACCAATCCACACAAAAATAATTTCAAAAAATAGTTTTGAAAAGGTGAAAAATAATGCTCAAAATTATGTAACACGTAAGTCTAGACTTGCCAGTGAATACTTCTTCATTATGATGTAATTATAGCCTAAAGAATGAGAATTTCTCTTTAGAAATCTCTACCCAAATATGTAGCCCCATTTAAAAAATAAAGAAATAGTATTTGCAATCTAAATTAATTTGAAGAAAGCAAACAAATAGAAAAGAAGAAGAAGAAGAATAAGAAAAAAAAATAGCTGAAAATAATAATGAGACCATTGCATAATTTCCGCCTCATACTTTTACTCTATTTTACATTTTTAATTGCAACACTGGCAGCAATAAAAGAGAGCAAAAAACAAAAATATAAAAAAAATCTTTTCTTTTTCACTTCCACACAGAAACGAAGCTTATAATTATACTACACCCACGCAAAAAAAAAACATGTATAAAAAATAATAATTGAAAATTGCGCAATGCTTCTCACTTAACTGAGAAAGAGTGAAGAACGAATGCCGATGGTGAGAGGTGAGGGCGATGGGAAGCAATGGGTTAGCAGTGGGTGGCGGGAAAGCCACAATTAACCGTATACATCAAATTGAATGTGCTACGTACTCGTATACGTACTCGTATGAATGTGTGAGTGCATGTGAGGAGTGAGGAGTGGGGAGTTGTATTATAATGGCAGCCATTATTATCCTTTACTTCAACGCTCCAACTTCAGAGCTTACTCTGCTCTGCTGTGCTCTTCTTGTTCCTCACCAACTCAACTTGCTGCAATATATGAAAATTATGCGCAAATTGCAAAATTCCGGATATTTCGCGGCAAAATGGTGTGAATTGCGGTTGTGTTTGATTGTGGCAGTGAGGAGGAGGATGAGGATGAGAATGAGTGGAGGAGGAGCAGTAGGAGTGAGTAGGTGTACATTTGTAGTGTGAGGCGTGCAGAGTACTGCTTTGTTATCGCTTTATGCCACATGCCACATCTCGGTGCATGTGTGTGTGTGTGTGTATGTGCGGCACTATTTGCATAATTGAAATGGAAATTCATACTGACAATGAATGCGATGAGTGGAATCAGCCTCATCATTATCTTCATCATTATGCACACACATCTTCCAGTATGTATGCAATTACATACTATGTATGTACATATGTAGGTGTTGGTACATACTATACATATGTGTATGTGTATGTGAATGTGTATGTGATGATAATGAGAAGTGTTTGTGTCATTGTGATTACGTTTCTCATTTGTTAAAAACTAAAATTATATGCTACAAATATACCAGCACAGATACAAGTCGAATAGGTTTTTATTTCCCTCATAAATGGGTGGGTTCCATTTGGTTAGTCAAGTTGAAATGATTTGTAAGATTATGGAATAAGATGAAGTATTTACAATTATTTTATCACAAGATGCTTTTTATTGTTTTTTTTTTCTTTGTGTTCGAGACTATGAAAATACATTCGAACAATGCAGAACCGAACAGAAATTATAATTTTAATCCAATTATCAATTACAGTAGCGTCCCGATAATTCGTAATCGAAAAGACCAGTAATTTTTAACGAATTATAATGGTTTTCAAAATAACGAAATTGCGTTTTAACGAGGTTGAAATAAAAAAAATACGAACCGTTAGTTTTGTTTCTTCAATAAAAAAAAAATCTCTTTTTCACACAGCTCTGGTAAGCAACGTACTGAACACGAAAAACACAAAAATATCCATCAACAAAGTCAACGAAGCAGTGCGTCGAATAAAATTGTCTGGTACAAAAATGATGAAATCTTTTGAACCAAATACTAAAGTATTTTATTATGATGGATTTTTTCCGAATCATAGTTCCATACGTCCTTTGCATTACGAATTATAAGAGGTAGCCAAAAACCAATAATGATTTATGAGAGGTAAAAAGAACTTGTATTGAGAAAAAAAAATCAAATTAGCTAAATGTATGAAATTTTTTTTAATTAAAGCGAGTTTTTCAAGGGACCAACACTTGGTTGCGAATTATCGCCATTCTGTATTACTAATATCCGCGGTTTTTGTTGTTGGTACCCACAAATCTGGCAACATTAGTACGATTATGACAAACGAACACCTGTTAAAAAGGTGGCATTTCTGGCAACATTTTGTGTGAAGACAGTTGTGTATTTCGACTGCTAGTGTAAAAAGCTACATTGACTTGAAAATGAGTAAAATATCTGAATAAATACGTTATGTGGTACTTTATTACTATACTACTTACTTAGCATATAGACCTGACATCACCGCTATACAAGAAATACGATGGACGGGACAGAGTTGCTCCAAAAGAGCATCCTGTGATATCTCCTACAGCTGTCATGCGTCGAGACAGGAATTTGGTGTTGGATTTGTCGTTGGGAAGAGACTGCGCCACCTAGTCTCGAGGTTCACACGCCCGTGAACGAGCGACTAGCCACTATCCGCATCAAGGCAAAATTCTTCAACATCAGCCTAATTTGTATCCATGCCCCGACGGATGAGAAGGATGAAACGACCAAAGATGATTTCTACGAACGCTTTGACAAAACTTATGAGCATTGCCCCCGCCACGATATTAAAATCGTGTTAGGCGACTTTTATGCCAAGGTGGGCAAGGAGAGTATCTTTGGTCCGACGATTGGAACATTTAGTCTCCACAACGAAGCCACCGATAACGGTATAAGACTGATCGACTTCGCCGCCGCACGAAACATGACATGACATAACATGACGTAGATCTTACGTAGTATCTTCCTCTCGAACGCTCCTAACAGCTTCTCATCGGTGATGGTCAATGTCCAAGTTTCGGCGCCATATGTTAGGACGGGAAGGATGAGGGACTTATAAGTAGAGAGTTATTTTCGTCGGTTGAGAGAGGTCTCTGCTTCTCAATTGCCTACTGAGCCCGTAGTAACACCTGTTGGCAAGAGTTATTCTCCGCTTGATTCCAAGGCTGACATTAATGTTGGTGTTAATGCCGGATCCTAGGTAAACGATATTCTTGACGACTTCAAAAGTTTAATTGTCAACAGTAACATTTTGTCTAAGATGCCGTGACTCTTTGTTTGTTGACACAATCAAGTATGATTCATACTCGATCAAGTATGATTCATACTCGATTGATAGAGGGCGTTGCGCATCAGTTTCTAGTAAAATTTAACATTTCAAACAAAAATTTTTCATTTTAAATAAAAATCGTTTGAAATTTCTAGAACTGAAAGAATGAGGAGTATAGAATGAAAAAAAACAAAAGAGTATTTACTTAAAAATTTGACTGAAAATCTTTCCTCTGTGGAAATAACTATGATAAGATTATAAAGGGTGTTTTTTTTTAGAAGTGTGGTTTTCAATCTGGCAATACTTTTTTCGGAGTTGGTCTTTTTGACAGTTGTCACTTGATTTATGCTCAGTTTGGTTTGCCATTTCATAATGAATAGACGTACTCCTGAACCAAGTTTGCAAATCGTGCAAAATTTATTACCAAACTAATGGCTCGGTTCGCGCGACGCATCGCGTGCTGCGTCCAATATTCGCCCAGAAGAGTCGGTAATTCGAACAACCATGGATCGGTTTCGGACCACGTTTACTCTAGTGGATAATGCACATCCTCAAAAATGCGATACAGTGCGCACCGAAGACGCTATTGCTGCTGTGGAGCAGAATATCGAAGAAGACCCGAATGAGTCCACCAGCCATCGCGCGCAAGAATTGGAGCTCTGCCCATCCACTTTAAGGAAGATTTTGCTGAAGGATCTTGATTTGTGATCTTACAAATTCCAACTCGTGCAAGAACTCGCGTCGCACGTTCGGTGAATGGGCCCAAAACAAGATGGCCACCGATCCTGATTTTCACAAGAAAATTTTGTTTAGTGATGAAGCTCACTTTTGGTTGAATGGGTACGTTAATAAGCAAAATTGTTGCATTTGGAGTGATCATAATCCACAAGCCATTGTTGAGACGCCGTTACATCCTGAAAAAGTCACTGTTTGGTGTGCTCTATGGGCAGAGGAAATCATTGGTCCATATTTCTTCAAAGATGAAGCCGTTCATAATGTTACAGTCAATGGGGAACGCTATAGAGCCATGATTAATGACTTTTTCGTAACTGAATTGTGAATTGGAGGATGTTGATGTGGACGACCAAGACCTTTGGTTCCAACAAGACGGCGCTACATTACATACAGCCAAAGAAACAATCAATTTATTGAAGGAAACTTTTGGTGAGCGCATTATCTCGCGTCGTGAGCCTGTGGCATGGCATCCAAGATCTTCCGATTTAACACCGCTGGAGTATTTTTTGTTATTTTGTGGGGTTATGTGAAGTCGCTTGTCTACGCAGATAAGCCCGAGACGATTGACGCCTTGGAAAAGAATATTCGGCGCGTTATTTCTGACATACGGCCGCAATTGCTGCAAAAAGTGGTCGTAAATTGGGTCACGGCGTCTTGGACAAAATGTCACTGTTGACAACTACACTTTTGAAGTCGTCAAGGATTTCGTTTATCTAGGATCCAGCATAAACACCAACAATAATGTCAGCCTTGAGATCAAGCGGAGACTAACTTTTGCCAACAGGTGTTTCTACGGGCTCAGTAGGCAATTGAGAAGTAGAGCCCTCTCTCGACCGACGAAAATAACGCTCTATAAGTCCCTCATCCTTCCCATCCTAATGTATGGCGCAGAGACGTGGACATTGACCATCAATGATTCAATGATGAGAGGCTGTTAGGAGCGTTCGAGAGGAAGATACTCCGTAAGATCTACGGTCCAGTATGCGTGGACGACGTGTATAGAATATGATGGAACGATGAGCTGTATGAGCTGTACGCCGACACTGACATAGTCAAGCGTATAAAACTCCAGCGGCTTCGCTGGCTGGGTCATGTTGAGCGAATGGAAGAAAGCGCTCCGGCTAGAAGGGTGTTTTATTCCAACCACGGTGGAGGAACACGCAGAAGGGGACATCCTAATCTCCGTTGGAAAGACCAGGTGCAGGGCAACTTGACTGCACTTGGCCTTATCAACTGGCGCCAGCGCGCGCATAGCAGAAGTGACTGGCGAAGCTTTGTAGAGGCGGCCAAGACCGATCATCGGTTGTAGCGCCAGCTAAGTAAGTAAGTAAATTCTTGGCCATAACATTAAATTATATGCGATTTATAGTATTTCTACTTGAAAACCACACTTCTAAAAAAAACATCCGTTTGTTAATTATAATAATGTAGTAAAATAAATTCGCATGCTTTGAAAATGAATGTAGCACACCTGGGATCAGAGAATCATCTTAATGAACTGTACAATCGTTTACATAAATCAACACATCGTTAAAAATTCCTTTGGCCACGCCTGCAATGTCTGCGATTGACTCTGGTTTTTAAAAGTTTACTAAGCCGAATCTGAAAACCCAAAACGCAAACGTTCTGAAGAAGTAAACTTCTGCAAGGCGTCCCACTGACGATACAATTTTTATTTTTTTAATTTTTGATTCTAAGGTAAGTTAGATCGATTTTATTACATTATGTCCGAAGTTTTGCTTAAGCTTCCAAAAGTGTGAAATAAAGACCATCCTTAAATTTAAATTTAAATCGTAGGTAAATAAGTACTAAATTACAATTATGATTTGTTTATTACAACGAATTTCATAACTTGTTAGTTTCAAATTTTCATTAAAATTGCTTAACTGGTACTGGTTACTGCTTCGGTACCAAAACACCATGATACTTCAAAAGTATCTATGAGGTGTAGATTATGACCTGCAAATATACTTTTATAAATACATATGTATTTCAGTATATTTTTAATATATTATCTGCGCAATTGATTTTTGGCAGATCAATAACTTCTACTAAGTATTTCACATGCGGGGCATGCATAAAATACAAACCCCTTTCTTAATGTCAATGCAGTGCATTCAAAAAAGTGCAGTTTTTGTTAGGAAATAAAAATAAAAAAATAAAAACACATTCAAACACATACAAACTCTGCGTGTAACACCCACTTTAGCTTAATTAAAAATTATTTCTGGAATGAAAACAAAAATAGCACAAACATGTAATGTTCCCCTTGCGTGTCACATAAAAATTTCACTAATTGTGATTTTGGCACAATGATGACTTGAACAAGTGACGTGAATTTCTGACTTTGTCTGACTTTTCGTTTAGCGCCATGAATATTGCACTTGAGAAGTTAATCATCATTCTACCGTTTGCGGCATTCAAGTAGCAGAACTTAACTGTGATAATTAAAATGCGTCTACCTCATCAAAAGTCACCACATGTCGCGACTTTGCTGGAAATAAAAAAAATGACATAATTGTAAAATGTTGGCATCAGCAAATTCTTTTTAGGAATTTTTAGTTAATTTTACATAGTAAGAAATTTTTTAATTTATCAAAAAGTAGGTGGTCTAGAGACAACTCCCAGTGGGTGTTGAATTGTTGCATGAACTTCAAACGAATTTTAGTTTTTGTAGATATTATTGTTTTTAAATTCCATAAAGGGAGTGTAAACAAAGTTTGGTTGAAATATATTCATTAACGAAGTTTCTTAGACTTTTACCTTCTATCAGTTAATATATATTTCTGTGATTTCATTATAGAACAACATTTGAAAGCATTATGTTTTTATGCCTCTGTTTTATGCCTAGTTTTGGACTAAAATTCAAGATTGGTTTCTTCGGGATGCTCTTAATGAGCATTATGAAGAAATTCCACATTTTGGGATGTTTTTCTTTAATTTTCTTAAGATACTAATAATAAATCAGATAGACCTTGGAAAATATGAAAAATTGTGGAATATAAGGAAAGCAAAATCCTCTGGGTTCTAAGTTTACTTTAGCTTGACAATATTAATTGTAGAACTTATATTTTCTTTAAATTTTGTTGAACAAAAAAAAAGAAATATTATAATTATATTTACAACACAGGTACAACACCAATATATCTGCGAGGATGAATAGAAAATTTTTGGATGGAAAGAAGACTTTGCCCTGACCAATATCTCATAAGATACATATGGACTGCCGCCTAAATTTTTTTTAATTTAAACTTCTCCATCAGTAAGCTGATGGGATTCGGAGAGAATGATTTGTATTTTGAAGTCTTACAGATTTGATTTCTGTACACCAACACTTCACCTCCTCTCCATACCGCTACTCAGTGGCGTAGTGGTAGTGCGTTGGACACAGAGTGTCCGGTGTTCGAATCTCTCCACAGGCAAAATCAAAAAAATAGAAACAACAATTTTCCTACACGGCACCACCACTTGGCAAGCAACGGTATATTTTGCTTGCCCTTCCTATCCCTTTCGTTGACGCTACATGCGGTCATAGTCGACATTAATACTATGAAGTTCTTTGTGGTGAATGCATAACACTTGCCACAATGGCTGTCTATCTCTTTATCGGCGTCCTGTGATTGCATTCCCTTTCTCATTCTCCCTGCTTCTTCCTCCCACCTATGAATCTTCCTTCCAATCAACACAATGCTCTGCATTCATAGGGCTACACCCAGTGTGTTGACAGTACCCACAAAAAAAAAAAATACTGCTGAAGGGGGTTCGCTACAAATATATAAAAAAACAAATCTTCAGTTAAGTGAGTCATGGAGTAATTTCGATGTATGGACGCATCCTTTCTTTTGTTATGATGAATATTTTTACCGAAGAAAGTATGCCATTATTTTAAGCCAATGACACTCTATGAGCAGTTTAAGAAAATTTTTGTCAAAAATGTTCCTACAAAGTTGTGTTCAGGGAGAAAGTAGAAGGTTGGTATGACTTCAAAACTATAGGACTTTAAATAAAAATGTACCCATCGATTACTATCAGACCCCATTTGTGTCCTCGAACCTGTCATAAGAATCTTCTGACCTAGCGGTCCATAACTATGTATTTTCGGAGGAACTGATCTAGGCAGTGTCCTCTTTCAAAATATCATCAACTTAGCGTAACGGAAATCCACAAGTGCTAATCTGCTGTTGTTCAGTATAATTATCGCATAATCCTACTGTGCTAGTAGAGTAGTTTTTTCAAGAGCAATCTCTTTTTATCTTACTTTACTTACTTTTATTGGCACAACAGCCCATGGAGGGCCTAGGCCGAGCTTTTCGCATCCACTCATGTTGTGCGTGTTATATTTATATACATGAATGGAAGGGACCTACAGTTTAATGCCGAATCCGAACGGCGAAGTGAAAAGATTTTCATAGCAATTTTTACTCTTGTAGGTTTGCCCTTGCCTGCCAAGAGGTGGTGCCGTGTAGAAAAATTATTTTTTCTACTTTTTGATTTTGCCTGTGCCGAGATTCGAACCCCGGCCACTCTGCGTAGCAGTCCAACGCACTACCACTACGCCACAGCGACCACTGTGTATTTTCTCTTTTTATCTATTAACTAAAAATTCCTAAAAAGAATTTGCTGATGCGAATAATTTTCAATTACAATTGTCATTTTGTTTATTTTCAACAAAAGCATGAATACACTTAATTCATATGGACAAATTTATTTTTGTTATTTTTGTTTGTTGATTTGCGCTCGTTCCTGAGTAAAGACTTGTGTATTTTTCAAAACTCTGGCTACGTATGAGTTTTTTATTTGTTTAAAATTTTTTTTGGTCATTTTTCTACATTTTGTGTTTGATTTATTGCTTATTATAAAGAAAAAAAAACTGTCCTACAGTGAGCAACTGATTTTATGCGTTTACTAGCGTCGATAATGACGAGTATGCAATTCGAACAGATTCGTTAACGGCTGCTGAAAGGGATCCGTATCTTCAGTGGAAAAAATATTTATTAGCTATAGTAGCTAGTGTCACCAAATAAACTCGGTGGATTAATAAATGTAAAATTCTTGTATAATGCGTCATACAAAATTTCGTTTAAGAAAAATAAAACGAGACTCAAAAATTTATTTGGAATATTTTGAAATTATTTATTATATTTTGTTCAGAAATAAATTCGGACCGTTCTAAAATAACTTCAAATGCATTTAAATGCATATAAATTGTAAAAATATAACAACTTAATTCAATTTGAACTATTCCAAAATCATTTTGAAAAATTGTGAGAATAAATTAGAAATTTTGTTTTTTATTTAAAATATGTAATCTGTCAAAGAATTGTCAATTATAAAATACATGGTAATTTCAAATTCTACATTGCTGTGCAGAGTGCTAGGTTTTGAATCTCGGTAGAGCTAAAAAAAAAATATATAAAAATATGATAAGTTTTCTAAGAGAAATCATAACTTAGCAGGCAAAAATTGCCTAAGAAAGAAAATAATTTCCACTTCGCCGTTCGGATTCGGCATATAACTGTAAGTCCCTTCCATTCATGTACTAAATTAACTCACACAATATGATTGGTGGTTTGTGGTCGCTGTGGCGTAGTGGTAGTGCGTTGGAATGCTACGCAGAGTGTCCGGGGTTCGAATCTCGGCACAGGCAAAATCAAAAAGTAGAAAAAATAATTTTTCTACACGGCACCACCTCTTCGCAGGCAATGGCAAACCTACAAGAGTAAAAATTGTTATGAAAAGCTTTTCACTTCGCCGTTCGGACTCGGCATTAAACTGTAGGTCCCATATAACACGCACAACATGAGTGGATGCGAAAAAGCTCGGCCTAGGCCCTCCATGGGCTGTTGTGCCATTAAAAGTAAAGTAAATATGATTGGATGCGAAAATCTCGTCCTAGGCCATGACCCATTAAAGAAAAAGAATTCGAAATAAAAATTCGGAAATATCTGAAATGAATTTGAAATAATAAATAATTTGGAGAACAGCCAAAGCTAGAATCAAAATTTTGGAGGAATGCAAACATGTTTTGGGGGACCTGTCTTTTTTTAGAACAAATATTTTTCCTTTCATAGAAATACAATTTATCTAGTAGCTTTTTTTGAAATGCCTCATAAAATTGTTGTGGTGCTCTGAAAATATTAAAGGGAGCTGAGCTCCACCGAGTGTCCCAAAAGTTCGTCTTAGAAATAAATATTTTATCTCTATACAATTCAAGAATGTTGATTCCAATTTCAATTAAAGAATTTTCTTACGCTACGTTTGAAAAGAATTTTATCAATAATACAAAAAACAAATTGGGGCAAGCGTCAAAAATATCAAAGTGGAATATATTGATGAAGCTAGCAAACTTTGTCATCTTTCAGTTTAAAGTTGAACTCAATTTATTTGTTTCGCACAATGTCGCGGCTCGGTATGAGCTTTTTTTTTATTTTTTGAAGCAAAATAAAATCATCGAGTCAAATAGTAGCCAAAATTGAAAATAAACATAACCTAGTTGTTCTTTAAGTTACCATACTTATTTAATATATGGAGTAAAATTTCATATTTAAACGTTTAGATATAGCGCAAACATATCACAAAAAGTTCGAAAAATGGGATTAATCCCATTCTCAAAATTTTCTTCGTTTCGTAGGAAAGCCACCCATTTTTGCCGAAGCTTCACATCGATGGTATATTTTCTGTATAGTATCAAGTGGAGAAATGTAATTGGCGATAAAAATTCAAGCAACTTAGGCATTGCGTCGATTAGCGATTGGAACGTTTTTTTTTTTGTTAGCGATGCTTATTATATGGCACTAAAAAATGTCGAATTATTTAAAAACATGCAAGTACTTGTAAATTTTTTAAATTTGATCTAACATATCAGACCAAAGAATATAAAAAACAGACCACCAGCAGGAAAGGAATTCCAAAAGGAATTAATTTATAGAAAATGTGAATTACAAATTATTTAATTACAAGCACATTTTCCAACAAATTCACTTACCTTCGAAAAGTGTTAGTTTGTCATAAGAAATAAAATTAGTATTTCCATTTACTTTACTTTTACTTTTAATGGCACAACAGCCCATGGAGGGCCTAGGCCGAGCTTTTCGCATCCACTCATGTTGTGCGTGTTATAGTATTTGTACATGGATGGATAGGTCCTATCTATAGTTTAATGCCGAATCCAAACGGCAAAGTGAAAAGCTTTTCATAGGCAATTTTTACTCTTGTCGATTTGCCATTGCCCCTGCCCCTGCCCTTGGTCCCTGCCCCTGCCAAAAGGTGGTGCCGTGTGGAAAAATTATTTTTTTTTCTTTTTTTTTCCTTTTTTCTTTTTTGATTTTGCCTTTTCCGAGATTCGAACCCCGGACACTCTGCGTAGCAGTCCAACGCATTACCACTATGCCACAGCGACCATAATTTTGTCCCTATTTGATTTAATTTAAGTATTAAGTTTAATATTTAGAACTCATTTTTAAATATTTTATTATGCCATTTAATAATTTTTTTGATTTCGAAATCGCGGAATTATGAGAGAGATTTGTAATTTGCGAGGGTCCGAATGGCCCCAAAATTTTTCGTTTGACAAAAGAAAACTTTTTATGCAGGCCCATCGGAAATCAAACAGACTTTAATTTGTTTTGCCCCTTTAATGTTGATATCATATCATAGTTCTCTTGATACCCGCTTACCTGGGTTGTACACAGATTCGCGTTTCTCGGGTATTACCTGGATACTACAATGACGGGTACCTGTTGTGCACTGGACACCTGTTTTCGAGGACTTGCGCATTTTCGAGTACTCGCAATTTCCAGATATATTTTAGCTATAAGAAATAACTTTAAAGAGAGAAAATCTGTTAATGTCTATACATATGTCGGTATTTACCGAGTAAACTCCGAAACGGATGAACGAAATCAAAATTAATTAGTAGAAAAAGTAGTAGTAGAAAAAAAAGTAAAGTAGTAGATATGGTAGTTGGAAATAGTAGTATAGAATAACCATAGTAGAAAAACTAGACAAAATAGTACCTAGGAAAAACCGTAAAAATGTAGTAGAATAGTTGCAGAAAATAGAAGCTTATCATACCATCAAGATTCAAATTCTAATCACAAAGTCATCATCAGCATCAATGTTACCTGAAGTTCACTTACTTATTGCCCGCAATAGACAGGTACCCGATTTAATGTATTATCCGCATTTTTCTGATATAAGTTATTCTTCAGTTATCCGTTTACCGAAATGACCGCGTACGCGTGAAATCAGGCAATACCCGCATTTTTGGGTACCACTAGATATGTAGGTACATAAAAAATCGGAAGTTCAAAAGAGTGTGATGTCCACTGGATTTGTATTTCTGAGACTAAATAGCCTTTTCTTTCTTCTTTTAATGGCACAACAATAGATGGAGGGCCTAGGCTTAGCTTTTCGCATCCATTCATGTTGTGAGTGTTATATTTGTATATGAATGGTAGAGACCTTTAGTATTTTATGCCGAATCTTATTATGCAAATTGAAAAGCTTTTCATAGGCAATTTTTTCTCTTCTATGTATGTTTACCATTGCCCCAGCCTAGTGGTGGCACCACTGTAGAAAAATGCTTTTTTTACTTTTATATTTTACCTGTGCCGAGATTTGAACTCCTGACGGACACTCTGCGTAGCAGGCCAACGTACAACCAACTGCACCACGGCGACCATCAACAGAGATTAAGGAGCTACACTTAATTATTTTTACCTAAATTTTCGAAAATTTTCTTGCATAAATCTCAAAAACAAATCATTAAACTAAAAATATTTACTTGTAAACTTTAGGAGGTTCGGAAAAGTTTGACCATTTTTGCCTGCATCCGAACCGAAATTGAGTACTTACTTTTTACCTAAATCGACCGAAATCGATGTCGGCGTCAACAAATCAGTCGGGTTCTACTTAACCCGTCCATTTGATATCGTTGACAGTGGTCGGTCACCATGGTTTAGTGTGTAGATTATTGAGTTATTGAATCTATAATAAAATCTCATTTGGAAAATATTCGTAGTGTCAAAAAAAAAAAAAATATTTGACCCATAGTTTTATAATGTTTGCAAATGCTAAGAGTGAAAATAAATTTTGAAAATAAAAGACTCATACTATAAAGACTCCATTCATGTACGAGGTATGATCAAAAACATTTTTTTTTTCAAAAAGTATTTCTTTATTCATCAACAACTATCTTGTCCCCTTCAAAGTAATCCCCCTCAGATATATTCTTCAATTATGCCAGCGTTTTTTCCAATCCTCGAAACACTTCTGAAAAGCGCTTTTTGGTATCGCCAACAGCTCCTGTTTCGATTTTTCTTTTATCTCCTCAATCGTAGCAAAACGCTTTCCTTTCATCGGTGTCTTCAGTTTTGGGAAGAGGAAAAAGTCAGCGGGAGCCAAGTTCGGTGAATACGATGGTTGAGGCATGATAACGGTTTTGTTTTTGGCCAAAAACTTACGCACAAGCGACGTTGCTCAAAATTTAACAATCTTCGCTGCCGCACGTTTCATGCCTAAAACATCCGTAAAAATTGCTTGGCATGAGCCGAACGATATGCCAACATCATCAGCAACCTTTCTGATAGTGATTCGACAATTATCCAAAATCATTTTCTTCACTGCGTCAATGTTTTCATCGGTTGTTGACGTGCTCGGGCGACCAGGACGAGCATCGTCATTGACATCTTCTCGGCCTTCCTTAAACCGGTTATACCACAATTGAACTTGTATTCTGCTCATAGTAGACTCGCCCAAGGCCATAGTCAACATTTCAAAAGTCCTTGCGCAATTAATTTCATTTTTTACACAAAACTGAATACAGTTTCTTTGATCCATTTTTTTCGAATAGTAAAAAATCGAAGAGCACACCAAAACACGACTAACCTTTTTATCTGTCAAAAACAAACTGACAATCCAAAATGGTTGGTATTGCCAACATATATAACAAACATGTGTACCAACATAACAGAAAAAAAATGCAAAAATCGAACATACGTAACTCACGAAATTTGAAAATAACGGTTATTTTTTGATAATTTAACACGCACAACATGTGTGGATGCGAAAAGCTCGGCCTAGGTCCTCCATGGGCTGTTGTGCCGTTAAAAGATAGAAGTAGGAGACTCATATAAGGCTAGTAGTTCTCTGCAGATCGTCGCTTACTTACTTACTTAGCTGGCGCTACAACCGATGATCGGTCTTGGCCGCCTCCACAAAGCTTCGCCAGTCACTTCTGCTATGCGCGCGCTGGCGCCAGTTGATAAGGCCAAGTGCAGTCAGGTTGCCCTGCACCTGGTCTTTCCAACGGAGATTAGGACGTCCCCTTCTGCGTGATCCTCCACCGTGGTTCGAATAAAACACCTTTCTAGCCGGAGCGCTTTCTTCCATTCGCTCAACATGACCCAGATCGTCACAGTAATAGAAATAAACTTGAATATGATCTACATACTCGTATGACGGAATTAAAGTTCATAATTCAAATCAGTTCTTAGCTTTCAACTAAGTAACTACTAAATAACTACAATATTATCTAAAAGTTTTACAACAATTTCAGTTACAAATTGTAACTTTACTCTCCATTAATTGTGAAGTGCTTTGCAGAAATGCCAACTGCATTCTTAAATTCAATTCATAATTGGATTATACACACTAATTTCCAACGAATATTTAGCTAAATTGGTTTATCATCCACTTTAATACAATAAAACGACAAACAAGTAAAGAGGGAATATATAAAAGGAAACGAGAGACTTAGGGTTGCCACTCACTGCCTGTATGGTATTTATAAGCTACAGCTACCATAACTACATAGTAGCTTAAGTACTTAAATGTGGAGTAAATAGATGAAGTTGATGATGGGCGATGACGTTTGTTTGAATAAAATTAAACACGAAGGTACATACACATACATACATGTATGGACAAAAAAAAAGGTAGCAGATATACTTACATACTATATATGTGTGTACGTACTCGTATGTATCTACACAAGTAGTAGGTATGCATGTATGGTAGATACTCAACGGCATAAAGTAAACTACTTGAGTAAACCGAAATGCAAACACTACATGGTCTACGTTTTATGAATACAAAACAAAATCCTCAAAAAAAAAAAAAAAAAAAAAAATTTTTAAAACAACATTTAAGGATTAATCGAAAAAAGGGAAAACTTTATTTACACTCAAATTAGTAAAATGAGGGTATTTCCAAATTTTGTAAAGAAGGGTGCAAACTAAATAAAAATTGTAACAAAAAACTAAAAAAAAAGGGAGCTTGGTTTGAAAACGAATTAACTTCTGCATGATGAAAAAAACACATAATGAAAAAAGTATTTAAGTAGTAATCGAAAAAGTGTAAATCCAAAATGGCTGCAATGGCTTCTTCTAATCGTCACATGTCCAAAAGTGAAGTGTGAAGATCTACGCTGTGCGTTTGAGCGTGTGTGTGTGTTGGTGTGTGTGTGCGAGAGAGAGTGTGAAAATGTGCTTGAAATTGACATGCCTTCATGTGAGTTAATTTCGTCAAATTATGATTACCATGCCACCCCTGTTTCCATTACTATTTTCCTTTGCCACCACATTGAGGGTAAAGTATGTAAAGTGCAAACACGCAGTGGCATGATGTAATAAAAGCAAGAAGAAGGGAATATTTTTTCGTTTTCTCTTTATATTTGAATTTTTTGTTGTTTTTTTTTTTTTTTGTTTTTTGTATGTAAAATAAACTGACACCCAAACCAATTTAACAACCAACCAGAAATGAGCTCAAGTATGTCGATGTACACAAATATGGAAGCTGAATTGAATGAATTGAATGGATAAAGGAATGAGTGCACACTTTGGTTGGTCTTGTTTTTGTGTTTTTGTGTTTTTATTTTATATTTTTTTGTCACCATCAACATTAACATTGTCACCACCATCTCCAGCTAGCAGCATTACCATAATAATCAACATCCCACAATCGCACGCACATCATCGAAAAAACAAAATCAAAAAAAAAAAAAAACACCAACAACATCAGCGACATTGATGATGTCGTTGAATTGAAATTGAAATTGCAGCCGTTTCCGGTTGCCATTATTGTTATTGTTATTACTTATTATTTGAGTTGTTCTTTGTTGTGCTGTTGGTGTTGTTGCTCTCGTTTCCATTTATTTTGTTAATTTAAATAAATAAATATAGTAACAACAACAGTTAAAAATATATACACGGAATAAAAAACAAAAATGCAGCTCGAGTAGCAAAATTATACATGATTTGGATAATCAAATAAGAACACATCAATTTTACATACATTTATGTATGCTTCATTGATAACCCAGTGGGAAAATAGGAGTTGTTGGTGCAGGTTGAAGTAGACCGAAAAAAATATTGTAGTTTTTCTAAATTTCACCACAGCAGATCATAAGATGATCAAGAAAAGTTGGAAAAATAAGTCAGCTTTATTTTGGCCGATTTCAAGACTTTCGAATTGGTTAATCAGTTTATTGAAAAACACTCTTGATACCCATTAAGATTGCCTTCCTTGCTAATACAATACACAAAAAGTGAAATTGTCGTCACTAAATGGAATAAAAAATAAATTGTGTGCGTAAGTGGGACGCCCTACAGAAGTTCACTTCTTCAGAACGTTTGCGTTTTTGGTTTTTAGGTTAGGTTTAGTAATCTTGAAAAACCAGAGTCTATCGTAGACATTACAGACGTAGCCGATGGAATTTTTAACGGAAATTTTTTGAAATTTTTTATGTGCTGATTTATGCAAACGATAAGCCTTGTTTAGTTGGATGATTCTCTGATCCCAGGTATGCTACATATTGATTAACTTCATTTTGAACGTTTGCATTTCCAAAGCATAAAACGCTCACTGCAAAATTATCATCACCATCAAAGTATTCGTACTCAAAGCATGCGAATTTATTTGCTACATCATTCCAATTATAATCTTAACATAATCATCATTATAAAAATAATCATCATCATCGTAAAAATATTCAGGTTGTATAATCTCATCAGTTGGAAAATTTACCACTTCACGGTCTGAGAACTCGGGAATGTAATGAGGTTGCCTAGGAACTTGGCAAATCTCGTCTATGTTTAGTTGTGCTGATGCAAGTTGTTTTCTTTCCACGGAGGAAAGATTTACAATCAAATTTTCAAGTAAATCTTTTGCCCTTCTCTTTCGTTGAGAAGCTGCGAATTCGGACACCTCAATCACTGTCTGGTGTTGTATAATCTGAGGACATTCGCTGGGACTTAGTGCTGATGTAATTTGGCCCTAATGAGCTGATTTGCCTTTCATGATGTCTCACCTTCTCACCTCATAAGTCTTTGCGCGTTGTTTTTCAATGAAATTCGAATTCTGTTGTGCCTCAAGTTGCTTGCGAAGTCTACACTCTTTCCATATCTCGGTGCTGGTTTATTGGTTTTTTCACGATAGCAGAATCAGAATTTTTTGACTAAGCCTGCATTCTCGCTGTCTCTCAGCCGTAGTTTTTTGCTGGAGATTTTATCGTAACACAATTGCTATTGGTTTGTACTTCGCGTTTGCGTTTTTCAGTCTATACTCTCTCTTTCTTTCAGCTCTAGAAATTTATAACGATTTTTGTTTGAAACGTTAAATTTTTGTTTGAAATATAAATTTTACTAGAAACTGATAGGCAGCGGGTATTATTCATACTCAGCGCGCTCTATCAATCAAGTATGATTCAAACTCGATTGATAGCAAGAGGGAGCATAGTGGATGCATATGTGTATACAAATAATTTTTCATACTCTACTTTCGTGTTTTTTCTTCAGTCTACGTATAGTTGCTCATTCTTTCGGCTCTTGAAATGTAAAATTTTTGTTAAAATGTCAAATTTTAATGGGAGCTGATGAGCAGCGCCCTCTATCAATCGAGTAATATTTATAATCAGTGCCCTCTTTCAATCAAGTTTGAACCATACGCGAATAAGCGCTCTCTATCAATCAATTTTGATCTATACTCGAATAAGCGCCCTCTATCAATCGATTTTATGCATGTGAATGCATATGTGCTGCCCATCATTTATGTGTACCTTATATACATATGCATTGTCATTTGTTTCATACTTGAATGCTAGAGTGCGCTGCCCATCATTTCCATGACAATTTCCATTTTGCCACGATCACCTTTTAACCCCTCGTAAATATAAAAACGATTCAAAAGAAGTAAACTTCAATAAACTCCAATAAAATACTTGTATCAAGCTTCTCTAAAACGCTGAAGGATTAGTCCTGAAGAATACTATGAGAAGTAATTGTGTACGTAAGTATTACGTAGCTAAAATATTATACTCTTTTTCATTTAAATGCTCCTGTCTAAACTAGAATCACCGATGAAATCAACGCTAAGAACCTAGCTACAACAAATTTCAACTTCATCTCTGTGGTTTTTGATATGGAATTGAATGGGTACAAACCCAGGGTCAACACAATAGCTGGAATTTTGAAGGTTGGTGTCAAATTTGAATTAAATGGTTATAAACCCAGTCATGTACAAATATAACCATTACAATATGAGTAGATGCGAAAAGCTTGGCCTTTGGCGCTACATGCGGTCATATTCGACACTGATAAAACAAGGTTCATTGTGGTAAAGGCATAACACTTGCCACAGTGGCTATCTATCTCTTTATCGGTGTCCTGTGTGATCACATTCACTCTCTCATTCTCCCTCCTTCTTCCTCTCACCTATCAATCTTCCTTCCATTCAACACAATGCTCTGCATTCATAGGGGTACACCCTGTGTGTTGAATGTAATAATAAAAAAAAAACTTATTTTTTTCCTGCTCATTATTAGGAAGTGAGCAAAAACTAGTGAAAAAAAACTAAACTAAATAGCTGAATTTTTTAGGTTGGCCAAGTTCAGTTAACTTTTTTACCACAGAAGTTCGCGTTTTACTGTTATTTCAAAAAAAAAAATAATATTAAAATATGAAGGCGTTACACGATATACGTTATCAAGAACTCAAATCGAAGGTGATTGAACGGAAAATGTGGATTAATGTATATTTTCGCCGCCAGAGGGCGGGTAATCTAATCTACCATAATAGGATACAGTTAGTTATATGGCTATAAGATTAATCATTAGATTGCATTTAAATTTTGTCCATATCATTTCAATACCAAAATGTTTGTACTTATTAAAAATGATAATCCTCGCACACTCTGTGTTCTCTTTCAACAGATAATTAAAATTCATTTTTTATTAATTTTTTTTTTTTTTTTTGGTAATTTAGAAACGTTTTCCGATTCGTTTAAAATCAGAAATAAAGACATATTTTGACAAGCGTTTAAAAAATAAAAATTAACAAAACGTGGTATTGATTTTTGCTAGATCAACTGGAATTAGGTTGGGGAGACTTTGCTAATAGATGTAACCATCATAAACAAATCCTTGATCATCCGAGTGTCAAACGGCATAGTCTAATGTTATCAAATTTAAATTAACAGCACTCATATTAAATAAAAATACACTAAAGGAAACCTTTAATTTTCTTCTTTTTTTCTTTTTTATCCCAAAGTGCCATTTATTAGTCATAGGTCAATTACCTTTCAACTAACTTCCTGATCTCTTTTTTACTCTACGATCACCTCACGCTTGCCTCTCACATCCTTTTTAATTTAAGTATCTAATTAATTGGTATCTTTTGGGCTTAAGTGGTGTATGTATACGACTTCCATACAAAGCCTGAGTTCGTTCTCATGTTCAGATGAGAAATCTAAAAGACAAGAAGTTATTAATTTTTCTATACAGCATCATCGTGCCGACTGGCAATGAATGGTCTCGTTACATTTAACGAACTTCCACCTTCTTCAAGGCTCATATCAGGTTAGTCGGTCGCTGCATACCTGACAAAGCTTCAGTCTTAACTCAGTGAGAATGGGAGTGAGCTAGCCTCAATGATATAACGAGAAAAGTTACATTAAATTTTATTTGAATGCAGCTAATACAGTAGGAAAAATACTAAAAAAGTAATCTCCTTAAGAAAACTATTGAACAAGTATACATATAACTACCACCACCAAATGAATATGAAGCTGAAATTTAGAGGGGGAAAGCTGAAAGTTCCTTGTAATCTCTACTCACCCTACCTGATATCGATGAATTACCCATACTGTCAATATCCCATTGCTTCACTTATCTACTCTATTCACCCTTACATTTCATCAAATAATAATATTTTGAAATTTCATTATTACTGGTTTTTATTTTTACCAACTTATTGCAATTATTTTATAATGTAAATATTTCATTTCATTTACATATTACTATGAAGATCTCATTTATTTATGAAGATTTTATTTAGTTTTAAGAAACTGTACTAGTAATACTAACAAATTTCTAATTCCTAATTCCTAATAAATTGTCCTGTTAGCCTAGTAATACTATGCGTTATGAAGGGTGATTTTTTTGCTACTTTGTTTTTGACGTTTATATACTACTGTGGGCAAAAAGTAGTAAGACTTTGTTCATAATTTAAAATTTTTTTATTCATTCTTCCAAATCTATTTCGTCCCCTTCAAAGTTATCCCCCCCGGCCCCAATACACTTGTGCCAACGTTTTTTCCAATTCTCGAAACAGTTGTTAAAGTCAATTTCCGGAATAGCCTTCAATGCGCTTAGCGATTCATGTTTAATGTCTTCAATTGACTCAAAACGGTAACGGTGTCCACGAAGCGGTTTTTTGAGTTTAGAAAATAGCCAAAAGTCACACGGTGCGAATAGGGTGGTTGCGGAACGATATCAGTCGAATTTTTGGCAAAATGGTCTCGTAAAACCAATGCAGTGATTTTGGAACCAATCGTGCATTCACTCTTTTTAAGCCCAAATGACCCAAATGATGTTTTAAAATGGTTTTGATCCTTCCGATATTCCAACGATGCCAGTAAGGTCACTAACTATTAATCGTCGATTCTCGAGCACCAATTCCTTGATTTTATTGACGTGTTGATCATCAGTTGATGTTGATGGCCGTCCTGGACGTGGTTCGTCGTCAACGCGTTCTCGACCATCTTTGAACAATTTGTACCAATCAAAAACACTTGCTCGCGACATACAATTATCACCGAAGGCCTTTTGCAACATTCTGAACGTTTCGGCACCAGAAATTTGATTCCGCTCACAAAATTGAATGGAACTTCTTTGTTGAATAATTTCACTCATTGTGAAAAGCGCCGAATGCACTTTTTGTACTTCAGAAAGACAAGCGTATACTAAACACTAATGATTATTTTGATGTGACATTTGGCACAGATGTCACCGACAGTCATACCAACCTTAAAAAAATAATATTTTGATGAATGGGTTTCCGAGCGAAATTTAAATTAAAAAGTCTTACTACTTTTTGCCCACAGTAGTATATCGGAAATTGCTGATCCAGCAATACCCAATTTCAGTTTTCATAGACAACAAACATTTTGACTGGAAAGTGTGTTAACGTTACACCAAAATTTAATTAATTTAAAAAAATACAAAATAAAAGCTGAAGTCTAAAATACGACTTTACTGTTCCAGCTCCAAGCAGTCACTCTTAATTTTTCTGATCGACAGTTAAATGTTTTCTACCAAAATAAGAAACAATGCAACTATTTTTCTGTAAATACAAATTTCAATCAGTTAAGTCCCCTACTGTCTAAGGGGTCGTCATCTTAGGCTTCTGCTTTCATTTTGCATATATTACAGAAGGTGAAGGGTGTAACTTGTTCATACTTCCCTATAAAGACTTTCTCCTAAGAATGGTAAAAGAGCGTTATTTCAGTTACCCGCTTATCCGAAATACCTTCTTGTGAAGAAGTGAACCACATTTATTTGAGGGGGCCTATATGATATTTCTGCCAGTAAGTAAGTACTCTAAGTAAGTACGCAAACTTTTACCATTATCAATCGCACTGATATGTGTGCAGGTCTGGATGTTCTGTAGAGCCCCTGAAATTTATGAACATTACTTAAGAAAATCGTTCACTTTACTGTTTTCTTTCGAGACTTTTGCACCAGCGAATGTCAGCGTTTTTTTTCGCGCTTGTTTTGGCAAACTCTCTAAAATATTCACCCTGGGAATAAGAGTTTTTATAGTCGTTGTGTGATGAACACATCTACTTTATACAGAATTTAGCATCCATCATTTCCATTTTTTATGTGATGTACTTATCAGCGTGTTCTTGTCATTAACATAATTTGCCAATACAGTTGCAATTTTTCTCCCCTCTCTTGTTCGTTTTTTCCATTGTCATTATGCAAATTTCTTATTTGCGTTACTAATGAAATGCCCTCCCATTTTTTCTACATGACACGAGTACAGTGAGAGTCAAAACCAAATTTTATTTATTTTCGAAAAAGAATAAAAGTTTTTTTTTTTTAAATTGTCTATATCTTAAATTCGTATATGTAATTATGGGCTCGAATAATTACTTGACCTAGCCAGGCGTGACTGTTTAAGGTATATAATTTTTGAAAAATACGAGTACCTTTGGACCATTTATAATTTTGATGTAAATAAGAAACGAATAATTTTTGTTCCATGCGGAATTTATTATTTGAAAAAAACCATCCTTCCGATTAATTGTGAAACACTAAGTATTTCATTCACATGACTTCCTCGGCTGGGCTTCCAATAGCCCATACCCAATCAAACCAGTTTTTAAGTACATTTTCGTCTGAATGAAATTGGCTGTGCCAGTTTTGTCCTTAAGAGTCCCAATCTTTTCTGGATGGTTAACGTAACACTTATCACTCTTAATGGCTCCTCACAAATAATAGTCCAACGAAGTCAAATTCCAATGCACAGCACCAAAACGGCTAATAACGCGATTGCGATTTTCAAACTTCCCACGCAAAAGATCGATTTTTGCACGGTTTGTGTGACAAGGCCATCCTGTGGGAACCAAATGTTTTCTAAGCCCATATCTTCTCAAATAAGCCACAAATAATCAGTTATCATTGTGCGGAAGCACACATCCATCACGGTAACGCATCTACTTTACTAAGTTTCAAAATAAAATGGCCCAATAATATCGCCGGTCCAAAAACCACAGAAACAGTTACTCGTTGAGGGTGCATTGGCTTCCCAACAATCAGGCATGAAGTTTCTGAGTCCCAGATGTGACAATTTTGCATATTACTTAACATAACCACCGAGGTCAAAGTGAACTTTGTCAGAACATATGATTTTTCGGTAAAAATCATCTTTTTCCTAACGTTCCAAAGCCCAATTAGCGCACCGAAAACGTGGCGGATGGTCATGTGGCTTCAGTTGTTGTACCAATTAAACTTTTTACTGCTTCATATTGAGGACTTTATGCAAAACTCACAACAAAGAAGTGCGTCAAATGTTCAATTCCTTAGACCGATGGCGAGGTGATGTGGTTGGTTTTTCTTGAACATTCTGAGCAACAGCTGCAATTTTTTCGGGTGTAGGAGTACAAGAATGTGTTTTTTTATCCAATAAAGATTCAGTTCCATGCACACGTTTCACAAATTGATCTACAAATTTCGTTGAAGGCGCTTCTCTTCTGCCGACTTTTGAACGTAATTTTCATACATTTTCGGTAGAAGATTCACCATTTCGCAAGTAAGTAAATTTTTAGTATTACCCAACGTTATTCTAGCGTGTAGTATTCTAGTATTTCGTTAACCGCAAATTTAAAACCAATTTTCCGTCAGAATACGAATGACATTAGAGCTGCCACTCTCAACACAACTTGTGGTTCCAATTCCAGACATTGAAAGGACCACCCTATCCTTACAAAAAAAAGTTGAAAATTAAAAAAAATAGAAAAACCTTGGCCCTCTTGAGGCATTTTTTTCTTAAGAAATCTATATCTAAACCAGTTACCAGTTACCTTCCTTTTTACCTACTTCTTCTTTTTTACCTACATTAATGTCAAAATATACGCATAAACCTTAGATACACACATATATCATTGGAAAGGTAAAGTAGTGAAGCACTCTATAAGTACAATATAAGTTTCATGCGAATATGTTGACGTTAACGCAGATAAAATATGTACAACAACAATAATAGTATAGTAGTATTTTTCTCATATTATTATTCACACAGTACAGAATCAGTGAACACGCGGGTAGAGTGGAATGTTGTGAATGTAAATTAAATGTATTTACACTCTCACTCAAGCGATCATTCGAAGAAAGCGTATTCTTTTTCGTTTTGTTGCACTTTGGGGGGCCTGGGGCGTAGGACACAAGGTAAAGTTCGTGACAGTCGCAGGTGCGTCCATGGTCGATCCTTGCGCTTCTACGTTTCAAGTCGACACACAGCCTCCTCGTGGCGTCCCCTGGATAGCGATCTGACAACCGTCAGTAAGTTAACTAATGTGTGCGGCGGGCTTCTCCATGGCCTTGAATGAATGGTTGTGCGTCGGGCTTGGAACCCACCACGTTAAAATACCCTCCAATGAAACCTCCAAACAAGCCTCGGATAATGAACCCCTCTAATATTGACGACTCCCGCAAACGCCCAAAGGACAACGATTTACGGATATGCACCTGGAATGTCCGAACCCTCTACAGGGAAGGTGCCTCTATCCAGCTGGTGGATGTCCTCCAAAAATATAGAGCTGACATCACCGCTGTACAGGAAATGCGATGGACGGGACAGGGTTGCTCCAAAAGAGCATCCTGTGATATCTACTACAGCTGTCATGCGTCGAGACACGAATTTGGTGTTGGATTTGTGGTTGGGAAGAGACTGCGTCATCTAGTCTCGAGGTTCACAGCGGTGAACGAGCGCCTAGCCACTATCCGCATCAAGGCAAAATTCTTCAACATCAGCCTAATTTGTGTCCATGCCCCGACGGATGAGAAGGATGAAACGACCAAAGATGACTTCTACGAGCTCCTCGACAAAGCTTATGAGCATTGCCCCCGCCACGATGTTAAAATCGTGTTAGGCGACTTTAATGCCAAGGTGGGCAAGGAGAGTCTCTTTGGTCCGACGATCGGAAATTCAGTCTCCACGACGAAGCCACCGATAACGGTATGAGACTGATCGACTTCGCCGCGGCACGAAACATGACAGTTAGTAGCACCAGATTCCAACATAAGGATATCCATAAGGCCACTTGGCTGTCCCCTGATCAAAACACACGAAACCAAATTGATCACGTTGTGATCGACGGAAGGCACACTTCCAATGTACTAGACGTACGCACAATACGTGGTGCAAACATCGACTCAGACCACTACTTGGTTGCAGCCAAGGTCTGCACACGTATATGTGTAGCAAATCGCGTACGGATAGGTACAAAGAGAAAGCTGGATGTCGAAAAGCTGCAATCACAACAGACAGCCAAAGTCTTTGCCAACCAACTTGCACTTCTCCTTTCGCAAAACACCCCTCGACCTGATGATATATGCGCACAGTGGACGCACATTTCCCGCTCTATGCGTACGGCTGCCGAAGAGGTGCTAGGCTACCACCGTCGACGGAGAAATATGTGGTACGACCAAGAGTGTCGCGATGCTACTGAAGCAAAAAACGCAGTCTATAGAGCCACCCTGCAGTCAGTTGCAACGCGAGCTGCTAAGGAGCGATACAGAAAGTTGAGGAGGGAGGAGAAACGTCTTTTCAGGCGCAAGAAAAGAGATGAAGAAAGACGCGAGTTCAATGATATCGAAATGTTGCGGGACAGGAACGAGGTCCGAAAATTCTTTGAAAGAATAAGACGCCTGACTCTTGGTTTGAAGACCGGGGCCTCTTCCTGCAAGGATGAAGATGGAAATCTGGTGACAGATATCCAGGGCATAATGAGATTATGGAGGGAGCACTTTTCGCAGCTGCTTAATGGCGAAGACGGCAATAATCCCGCCACTGCGGAACCCACTCCGGAAACCCCAATCACTGACGGCGTTGAAGTACCGCCGCCTGACTATGAGGAGGTCTTAACAGCCATTGCTCGGCTGAAAAACAATAAGGCTGCAGGTGCAGATGGCCTGCCTGCTGAGTTGTTTAAGACCGGAGGCGAAGAGCTCAAAAAACGCATGCATGAGCTTCTATGCAGAATATGGTCAGATGAAAGCATGCCAAGTGATTGGAATCTCAGCGTACTCTGCCCAATCCATAAGAAGGGTGATTCCACGATCTGCGCCAACTACCGTGGGATCAGCCTTCTTAATATTGCATATAAGGTTCTATCGAGCGTACTGTGCGAAAGACTGAAGCCCATCGTCAACAAACTGATTGGACCTTATCAGTGTGGCTTTAGGCCTGGTAAATCCACCATCGACCAGATATTCACACTACGCCAAATCCTGGAAAAGACCCGAGAAAAACAGATCGACACCCATCATCTATTTGTCGATTATAAAGCCGCTGCCGCCTTCGACAGCACGATTAGGGATCACTTGTACGCCGCAATGTCTGATTTTGGTATCCCTGCAAAGCTCATTCGTCTTTGCAAAATGACACTGACCAACACCACCAGCGCAGTGAAAATTGGGACAGACCTCTCCGCACCATTTGATACCAAAAGAGGTTTCAGACAAGGTGACTCCCTATCGTGCGACTTCTTTAACCTAATGCTGGAGAAAATAATTCGAGCTGCGAACATCGACATCTCTGGCACTATCTTCTACAAGAGTGTCATGCTGCTAGCATACGCTGATGATATTGACATCATTGGCAGAAACGCTCGAGCAGTCAGTGCAGCATTCTCCAACCTGGAAAGGGAGTCTCGTCGTGTGGGTCTAGTGGTGAACGAGGACAAAACGAAATACCTTGTGTCAACAAACAAAGAGTCACGGCGTCTTGGACAAAATGTCACTGTTGACAACTACACTTTTGAAGTCGTCAAGGATTTCGTTTATTTAGGATCCAGCATAAACACCAACAATAATGTCAGCCTTGAGATCAAGCGGAGACTAACTCTTGCCAACAGGTGTTACTACGGGCTCAGTAGGCAATTGAGAAGTAGAGCCCTCTCTCGACCGACGAAAATAACGCTCTATAAGTCCCTCATCCTTCCCGTCCTAATGTATGGCGCAGAGACGTGGACATTGACCATCAATGATGAGAGACTGTTAGGAGCGTTCGAGAGGAAGATACTCCGTAAGATCTACGGTCCAGTATGCGTGGATGACGTGTTTCGAATAAGATGGAACAATGAGCTGTATGAGCTGTACGCCGACACTGACATAGTCAAGCGTATAAAACTCCAGCGGCTTCGCTGGCTGGGTCATGTTGAGCGAATGGAAGAAAGCGCTCCGGCTAGAAAGGTGTTTTATTCGAACCACGGTGGAGGATCACGCAGAAGGGGACGTCCTAATCTCCGTTGGAAAGACCAGGTGCAGGGCAACCTGACTGCACTTGGCCTTATCAACTGGCGCCAGCGCGCGCATAGCAGAAGTTACTGGCGAAGCTTTGTGGAGGCGGCCAAGACCGATCATCGGTTGTAGCGCCAGCTAAGTAAGTAAGTAAGTGCACGCATTTGGTGCTCACTCATAATTTTCGTCGTTCATCTCGAATGATTCTGTACTGTGTATAGCAGAGTTGCTGTTTGAATAAAAGCTACCATCACATTCAAATGAACTACCATTGTTTTGAGTGTTGCCTTCATTACAGAGGGTTCATTTTGAATTTTTATCATTAGAGTGTAATCGAATTTCGATCACTGGGATTTCCGACTAGTATTAAATAAAATGGATAGTATTGATCAAAATCTCAATAATAATTCTTTCGAGTGTTTTGTACCGATTGAAAATGGGTTTTGATTCCAAATTAAATTTCCACTTCTATTACTTCTTAATTATAGAATTTTTTATTACTTATTATCGCATCCCAAAAATGTATGTTATTTCCTGCAAACAGTTTTGATTGTCGCTGTATGTACAAAATATATTCGTTTATTGTTCCTGTTTCTGCCTTTTAATTCAAAGTTTTTAGCATAATCTTTTCATTGACTAATGAAGCAATTTTTATTAGATTTCAAAATTATTTCGTTAACACAGTCCAAACGGTGTGCGGCATGTATTTGAGGGCATTCACATATATGCTTGCCACTAATCAGCTACAAGTTTTTAACGTTTTTCTTATGGATAAAAAGCTGACTCAAGAAATGAAAAGACACGCTGTTATCGTCGCTATACATGCGATTCACAAAGATCTTGAAATCTCCCAATTTTTTAATGTCGCCCGATCGTTTGTTCGGGACCAAAAAATAAACCGGCGAAATAATAGGTAGTCTATGTTCGGATCCTTCAGATGTCCCCCGTGTTATGCACACAAAGTTTCCGGCAACTGTCATGGTTTTGGGAGTGGTAAGGTAATGAAGGCCACCCCACTTCTTTCCTGCAGGACTTCGGGTGATTGCTGTTGCCTACGTTGAGGTTTTGGAAACAGTTGTGAAACCGTGGATGGATATCGCATGAAGTCAAACGTATTCAAACAGGAATATGTTACAAAGCCATAACGACACAAGATTGTATGTCCGAGAAATGCATAACATCACAATTTGTGGCATTACCCCAAACATATGGCTCCACGGGTTTTAGACACCTACGTATGGGGCGTTGTTGAACGCGAGACCAATAAATATCCCCATAACAAGCATGATTCCCTAAGGGCAGCTATTATTTACCAGAGTAATGACGGACATGGATGTGGATCATTGGATTGGGGCATGCAAACGTTACCGGCAAAGAATTGAAGCTGTTATTGCCGCTAGAAGTGATTTTGTCGAATAATTGTCGCTCAGTTTGCTCTAAAAATGTCAATAAAAGATACTAAGTTTTCTAAAAAGTATGCAAGTTTTAGATTTAAATTCAAATACCTGGCGCACCCTGTAATTATAAAAATGTAGGGTGGCTTATTGGAATGTATCACTTGCTGTTTAGTACTAGCTACAACTAAAAACCTAAGGAAGAGGGAAGCAAAAGAACTCTATAAATAATACCTGTAATACATTTTAGCTCGTTCAGCAGGACTCATTCGAAGTCCTGAGTTAAAGTTAGAAAATTGAAAAAAATTGTGGTAAACAGCTTGTATATACTTTTATCCAGTTGGAGGCATACCATATTACTCTAGGCAATAATTCTGAAGCAGGTGATTTGATTAAAAATTACTAGAATTTTCTTGTTTAGCTTAACTTAACGAAGCGCAGCGATAAGTCTCACTGCCTAAGATTGAAATGAATTATCTTGTTGGCTTTTCAAAACTACCTACCTTCCAAATAATCATATCTGTTTACCTCATCTTTTATCCAGACGAGAATTAACAATTTTAAGTCACTTAATGCAATTTGAAAGTAAGAACATATAAAAATATTAAATAGTGATTACCTTCAAGACAGTTTTCGATTGACAAATTTTCTAAAAAAATCGTCAAAAAGGTATCAAACAGTTTGATAACTAAGTTTTATGTCCACATTTCAAAAAAAAAAAAATGGATGACAAACGAAAAACAATTGAACTTGAAAGAACACACACAACAGCTCTAGCCTTTGAAAATAAGGATATTGTACTGCCATATGTTCTTTTAAAACTTAAATGTAGTGTTCAAGGAATTAGTTTTTACATTGTATTGTAATTATGATTTTTTTATTAAATGATATTGTTTCTGGGAAAACAAACTAACTAATATTTTTTTGCTTTAATAGAGGCTCTAAACGGTTCGGCCATTAGGCTATAGCGGCGCGTACATCGATGACGATACTGCAATAAGTGCTTACTTGAGACTCTCCAAAATTCGGTGGCCATACCCTCTAACTACGACCATAAATTGTAATCAAGAGGATTTAAATCTGGGCTTCCCCAGCGTCAGTTCTCAGCAACAATAAAAGCTGTAATAGTCTGTCGTAACCCCTCCTGGGGGATGATTTAGTTTTATATGCCGGTGCAGAGTCTTTTTGAAAGACCAAATGTTCTCCATTAAAGAGGTGTGTTGTCAAATTCTTCAACACGTCATCCTTCACCAATATCTTCTTAATGGTATACTTTTGCTCCAGTTTCTATGCCCTTTTCGCAAAAATGCCTGTATGGGATAGTCTCCACCAAACCACAACGTATGCTCAATGAAACCTTGGTAAAGTATTTTTCACTTCTTGAGATGCTCTAGCATAGACTTTTTGTCATTTTGTTTATTAAAAACCACTTCCACCGTAAAAACATGTTAATCCGTAAAAGAGTATTTTCATGGCCGTTGCTTGTGTGCCACTGCAAAAGCTTCTTGCATTTATGCAATCTTATTTGTTTTAACCGCGGCTGAGTTAAAAGATGACCAGTACACCTGCGAAAAACGTTCATGTGGAGGTCATCACAGATTAGTCATGACATAGATCTCGGGAAGACATATCCAGCACTCTAGCCATGATTTTCTGCTTCCTTAAGGGATTTCTACGAATTCGCTCCCGCACAGTTTTATGGCTCCACTCGTACAAACAGCTCGCGGACGCCCGCTTTTGACCCTGTTCTCCACTTGAGATGATTCTAAAAAACGATCGATGGTACGATACACAAACATTTTGGTTATAACGAGTTTTTTTTTTAACAAAGTGAATATCGGGACTCACGTTATTTCTGCACTTGTGCAATACTTGACCGCGATGCGATTTTCCTCGTTACCCCACTCCATGTTAATTAGGTGAAATTTCAAACCAAAACTGATTGGAATTTACATATATTGGAATAGGATATTTTGCCAAAAAAAAAAAATGGTTTAACGGGACCATTCAATTTAAAATTTCAAAGTCTACTGCTTTGAAAATCTTGTAACAGAACTTATGGCAGTACAAGTATCTACTCGTATGCAGGAGGGACCCTTGAGATTAGGTCCCTCAATGAATTATCTTGTTGACCTTTCAAAACTACCTACCTTCCAAATAATCATATCTGTTTACCTTATCTTATATCCAGACGAGAATTAACAATTTTAAGTCAATTAATGCAATTTGAAAGCAAGAACATATATAAATATTAAATAGTAATTACCTTCAAGACAGTTTTCGACAGACAAATTTTCTAAAAAATCGTCAAAAACGTATCAAACAGTTTGATAACTAAGTTTTATGTCCACATTTCAAAAAGAAGGAGGTAGTCATTTGAACTTTCCAAAGCATCACAATTCGCCTAGTTATAAGACTCTTATTTTACGTGAACAGCAAGTTGGCATTTTTTCTTACTTCGAAATGTGTTCATCCCAATGGAATCAGGCATGGAGCGTATAAGTGGGGCAAGCCACATTAATTTTCAATAAATTTTGGTCCCTTTGGTTGTTCATAACACCGAAAACATGACTAGCTTCTTGATCCGGTGAGATCAAACTAAGCTTGGGCCGACACTGACTAATAAAATTTAAAAGTTTTTAGTATGAAACGCGTACTCTTTGATATTCTAGCCTAACATTGCAGTACTTCTTTAGATGGTGAACTTTTTGGTATCAGTCTAGATTTAGTCTAGAATAGGAGCAAAGGAAATGTGTCATGTAAAAACTTCCAAGTAAGTTATGTCGCTTAAGGTAAGGTTTTATTACTAAATAATTTTATTGAAAAAAAAATCTAATTGTGTCAAAGAATTTCTATAAAACATAATAAGGACGAACATAATTGGAATTTTCCATATTTAATTTAATATCTCAAAAGTCAAAAATGGCCCCTATTGTTCATACAAAAGGACTATAATTATTTCTTATTTTAAACCAACTTAATTAGAAATATGACAATGAAATCAGAAAGTTGCCTTTTGGGATACTTTTGCGTGCGGCATATTTTCCGCATCTATCTCAAGGTTACCGGTTCACGATGTGCCTGATACTATTGGCTGATGTGATAGTGGCAGAGAGTCTTTAAAGGCCAAGAACTATATCACGATGTAGTGGTTGAGGTGGCATTGATTGGTATGTAGTTTGTCAATGTGGTTTTGATATATGTACATTAGAATCACGATAATTCGTACCACGTTAATTCGAAAATCTCAATAAATCGCAACAAACTGTTGGTTCTCTGAATAAATTGCTTTAATTCGGAAAAATCCAGTACATTTCGGCGCCCTCGCTAATTCGTATTTCTATTTCAATACAATGTCTGTTTAACTTCTTATAAATCGTAATTGGTTGCATGACAACCTCTCCTAATTCGTAACGTAAACCAAAATTCTATGGAACTATGGTTCGAAAAAATCAATCATAGTAGGCAGCTACGGCTGCGTTTATCGTTTACATTTTTGATGGAATTTTTTTGTGATTTTCGTGGTCATTTTGTTTGTTGCTTTATCAGAAATGTGAGAAAAATTAGATTGTGGATTGTTGTTTTCTTTCTTTCTTTTATAAATTTTATAAACTGAAAACAAAAATTCCCGTTAATTCGTATTTTTCTTGTTATAGTTATCGAAAATCCCTGTAATTCGTAAAACTTTCCTGGTCCCTTGCTATTACGAATTATCGGGATTCCACTGTATCATTTCCGTTTTCTTTTTTACATTTCTCCATTTTTTAATGGTTTTTCTTTAATTTGTTGCAAAATCATCAAGTGTTAACGAATTGCCACCCTGCCGTTTGGAATCGGCGTTAAATTGTAAGTCTATCCAAGGCATATGACCTCGTTACTCTACACTTATCCACATAAACCTTTTCCTATCCATTTTTTGGCCCAGTAAGTAGAATGGTCCAGCGAACTAAGTAAATAAGAAGTATTGCCCTCCTACCCACATTCAAATCTAATTTGTACTATTTTAGTTTTTTAATCTGGTCAATATTTGAGGAAGAGCTCTTCACCCAAGCTCTCGATGAATTGTTTTCTTTTGCCTATCGAGTTCGCCCTTGAACATCTCCATCTCTGTGCTGCCACACATTAAGAGCACGGAACTATTTTTAGCTGAGACATAGCGACGTTTTCAACGAAGACAAATACTTATATTAAGTTTAATTCACTTCTCCAGTTGGTGATGGTTTCAACTCGTTTAGCATCTTCCATGTCACATTACAATTTGCCAGCTCTTTGACCAAAGGAAGTGTTTGTGTTCTCAATGCAGACAAATACATCGCTCTTTTTTAAGTCTTAGCACCAGGCGCATTTACCTACAAAATTCATCGGTGTCACTTGAGTGGGAAGTGGTAAACAACGTATACAAAAATCGTTGGTAAGGCGAAGGTTAATTAGGTTATTCATTATTGGCAGTGGCTTTCTTACTATTTTACCACTGCCACAGTTCAGACACAAACCGCAAATTGTGCTCTTGCAAATCAACCACCAAATGAAACAATTAGCTATAAAATGTACAACTACCAGCGCCATCTGCTGGCAAATAAAAGTAATAGGCCAATTAAATGCATGTATGAAATGAGAAAAAACGAAAAAAAGAATTTTTCCTTAGGGGTTGAATGAACATACAAAAAATAAAGAAATACAAGTAAGGAAATTAAAGTAAGTCAACTAAATCAACAATAAATAGAAAATAAAAATTAATGTACATAACTAATACAATTGAAAACCTTCAGAACATGTGCTTTCTTAAAATGTTAGGTTCAACTGAAACTTAGAAAAATTGAAAAATTATTGAAAAATTATATATTTATATAATATATTTTTCACGTTACTTGTATTTGTGAATTGTGTGAAAATCTCCTACACACTTTTTCCTAGAGAATGTGTGCAGCCAAGGATATCAAATTGTAGTTGATGATTCTAAGATAAATTATAAATATTGAAAATAATCAAGTAGGTACTTACTCGTATACATATAGGGTGAAATTGCCCTTTTATATATTGACCTGCTCAGAGGCAATCTAATTTTCCAGATCATACATAGTTTTTGAGGTATGTAGTTCATCTCAACATTAGAATTTTGCCAAAAAAAAAAAAGATGCTTCCAATTCAATTTTCAAAATTATTGATGAGTTTTGTCACCATATACATAACCACGAGAAATATTGTATGTTTTAATACAATAAAAATCGATTTGATTTTAGTTGAGTGTATGTCATTCGTCATCATACGAGAAAGAAGTGGGCAATTATAACAGTCAAACCTAAAATTTGATTATCCGAGTGTACTATATTGTTATTTATGCACTCATACACCATAAAGGAAAATGGTACTACCACTCACTGATCTAATACAATTATTTACTACATACAAGGTGGAGCTAAAGTAATGTCATAATGAAGAAATGAGGAAGGTTGCACAAATAAAAATTATCCAAAAACCGGGGAAAAATGTTTGAGATACAAAGTCATAACGCATTTTCGGTAAGACTGCTACAAATTACTTCCTAAGTTTTTGAATCTTACTTACTTACTTAGCTGGCGCTACAACCGATGATCGGTCTTGGCCGCCTCCACAAAGCTTCGCCAGTCACTTCTGCTATGCGCGCGCTGGCGCCAGTTGATAAGGCCAAGTGCAGTCAGGTTGCCCTGCACCTGGTCTTTCCAACGGAGATTAGGACGTCCCCTTCTGCGTGATCCTCCACCGTGGTTCGAATAAAACACCCTTCTAGCAGGAGCGCTTTCTTCCATTCGCTCAACATGACCCAGCCAGCGAAGCCGCTGGAGTTTTATACGCTTGACTATGTCAGTGTCGGCGTACAGCTCATACAGCTCATTGTTCCATCTTATTCGAAACACGTCGTCCACGCATACTGGACCGTAGATCTTACGGAGTATCTTCCTCTCGAACGCTCCTAACAGTCTCTCATCATTGATGGTCAATGTCCACGTCTCTGCGCCATACATTAGGACGGGAAGGATGAGGGACTTATAGAGCGTTATTTTCGTCGGTCGAGAGAGGGCTCTACTTCTCAATTGCCTACTGAGCCCGTAGTAACACCTGTTGGCAAGAGTTAGTCTCCGCTTGATCTCAAGGCTGACATTATTGTTGGTGTTTATGCTGGATCCTAGATAAACGAAATCCTTGACGACTTCAAAAGTGTAGTTGTCAACAGTGACATTTTGTCCAAGACGCCGTGACTCTTTGTTTGTTGACACAAGGTATTTCGTTTTGTCCTCGTTCACCACTAGACCCACACGACGAGACTCCCTTTCCAGGTTGGAGAATGCTGCACTGACTGCTCGAGCGTTTTTGCCAATGATGTCAATATCATCAGCGTATGCTAGCAGCATGACACTCTTGTAGAAGATAGTGCCAGAGATGTCGATGTTCGCAGCTCGAATTATTTTCTCCAGCATAAGGTTAAAGAAGTCGCACGATAGGGAGTCACCTTGTCTGAAACCTCTTTTGGTATCAAATGGTGCGGAGAGGTCTGTCCCAATTTTCACTGCGCTGGTGGTGTTGGTCAGTGTCATTTTGCAAAGACGAATGAGCTTTGCAGGGATACCAAAATCAGACATTGCGGCGTACAAGTGATCCCTAATCGTGCTGTCGAAGGCGGCAGCGGCTTTATAATCGACAAATAGATGATGGGTGTCGATCTGTTTTTCTCGGGTCTTTTCCAGGATTTGGCGTAGTGTGAATATCTGGTCGATGGTGGATTTACCAGGCCTGAAGCCACACTGATAAGGTCCAATCAGTTTGTTGACGATGGGCTTCAGTCTTTCGCACAGTACGCTCGATAGAACCTTATATGCAATATTAAGAAGGCTGATCCCACGGTAGTTGGCGCAGATCGTGGAATCACCCTTCTTATGGATTGGGCAGAGTACGCTGAGATTCCAATCACTTGGCATGCTTTCATCTGACCATATTCTGCATAGAAGCTCATGCATGCGTTTTTTGAGCTCTTCGCCTCCGGTCTTAAACAACTCAGCAGGCAGGCCATCTGCACCTGCAGCCTTATTGTTTTTCAGCCGAGCAATGGCTGTTAAGACCTCCTCATAGTCAGGCGGCGGTACTTCAACGCCGTCAGTGATTGGGGTTTCCGGAGTGGGTTCCGCAGTGGCGGGATTATTGCCGTCTTCGCCATTAAGCAGCTGCGAAAAGTGCTCCCTCCATAATCTCATTATGCCCTGGATATCTGTCACCAGATTTCCATCTTCATCCTTGCAGGAAGAGGCCCCGGTCTTCAAACCAAGAGTCAGGCGTCTTATTCTATCAAAGAATTTTTGGACCTCGTTCCTGTCCCGCAACATTTCGATATCATTGAACTCGCGTCTTTCTTCATCTCTTTTCTTGCGCCTGAAAAGACGTTTCTCCTCCCTTCTCAACTTTCTGTATCGCTCCTTAGCAGCTCGCGTTGCAACTGACTGCAGGGTGGCTCTGTAGACTGTGTTTTTTGCTTCAGTAGCATCGCGACACTCTTGGTCGTACCACATATTTCTCCGTCGACGGTGGTAGCCTAGCACCTCTTCGGCAGCCGTACGCATAGAGCGGGAAATGTGCGTCCACTGTGCGCATATATCATCAAGTTGAGGGGTGTTTTGCGAAAGGAGAAGTGCAAGTTGGTTGGCAAAGACTTTGGCTGTCTGTTGTGATTGCAGCTTTTCGACATCCAGCTTTCTCTTTGTACCTATCCGTACGCGATTTGCTACACATATACGTGTGCAGACTTTGGCTGCAACCAAGTAGTGGTCTGAGTCGATGTTTGCACCACGTATTGTGCGTACGTCTAGTACATTGGAAGCGTGCCTTCCGTCGATCACAACGTGATCAATTTGGTTTCGTGTGTTTTGATCAGGGGACAGCCAAGTGGCCTTATGGATATCCTTATGTTGGAATCTGGTGCTACTAACTGTCATGTTTCGTGCCGCGGCGAAGTCGATCAGTCTCATACCGTTATCGGTGGCTTCGTCGTGGAGACTGAATTTTCCGATCGTCGGACCAAAGAGACTCTCCTTGCCCACCTTGGCATTAAAGTCGCCTAACACGATTTTAACATCGTGGCGGGGGCAATGCTCATAAGCTTTGTCGAGGAGCTCGTAGAAGTCATCTTTGGTCGTTTCATCCTTCTCATCCGTCGGGGCATGGACACAAATTAGGCTGATGTTGAAGAATTTTGCCTTGATGCGGATAGTGGCTAGGCGCTCGTTCACCGCCGTGAACCTCGAGACTAGATGACGCAGTCTCTTCCCAACCACAAATCCAACACCAAATTCGTGTCTCGACGCATGACAGCTGTAGTAGATATCACAGGATGCTCTTTTGGAGCAACCCTGTCCCGTCCATCGCATTTCCTGTACAGCGGTGATGTCAGCTCTATATTTTTGGAGGACATCCACCAGCTGGATAGAGGCACCTTCCCTGTAGAGGGTTCGGACATTCCAGGTGCATATCCGTAAATCGTTGTCCTTTGGGCGTTTGCGGGAGTCGTCAACATTAGAGGGGTTCATTATCCGAGGCTTGTTTGGAGGTTTCATTGGAGGGTATTTTAACGTGGTGGGTTCCAAGCCCGACGCACAACCATTCATTCAAGGCCATGGAGAAGCCCGCCGCACACATTAGTTAACTCACTGACGGTTGTCAGATCGCTATCCAGGGGACGCCACGAGGAGGCTGTGTGTCGACTTGAAAACGTAGAAGCGCAAGGATCGACCATGGACGCACCTGCGACTGTCACGAACTTTACCTTGTGTCCTACGCCCCAGGCCCCCTAAAAAGTTTTTGAATCGTTGTTTATAAAAAGGCTAATGGTTATTATTGGGTCAAAACACATCATTCCTGATCATCAGTTCTGTTTCCGCCAGGGTCATAGTACAATTGAAAAAATTAATAAACCCAGTTTACGAATACAAAAAATACATACCATCGGTTTTCTAGACATATCACAAGCTTTTGATCGTGGGTGTCACGAGAGGTTCTTATATAAATCTAGCAAAATGCTTCCAATGTAACTTGTACGAGTTCTTGAAATCGTGTGTTGAAAATCGCCATTTCTTCGTGAAGCGAGGCATTGACATCACATCTCTTTAGTATGATATAAAAGTCGGTGCTCCCCAGGGCAGTGTTACGGGTTCAATGTTATATCTACTTTTCACTGCTGTGCTGCCGACAACTGATAGAATTGTTATTAGAACCTTCGCCGATGATACTGTGCTGCCTTGCAATTGATAATGATCCTGCAACTGCCTGTCAAACAAACTCCAAGAATTTTTAAATAAAATATCCTTGTGGCTTAAAAATTGGAAAATTATGAAAAATTAAACTAAATCAGTCGGTGCAGGTAACATTCACAACACGGCACTATACTTGCTCATACATGTGCAATTAAATGCAATACAAATCCCGCAAGCAAATAAAGCGAAGTACCTAAGAATGCATCTGGATAGACATCTCACATGGAAACGCACATATTTACGAAGCGCAAAGCTTTAGGTCTTAAGCTGAGAACTATTTTTTCGCTACTCAGTCGTCGCAACTATGTTGCGAAAACAAACTGCTGCTTTACAAGAGCATCCGGTAAACCGAAATGGACCTACGGCATACAACTGTAACGTACATCCGCCAATTCAAATGTTGAAATATTGCAAAGCTATCAGCCCAAAATGCTTCGTATGCTTCGATTGTGAACGCTCCCTGGTATATTACCAACTCCCAATTACATACATCGTGATTTACAAGTTCCTTTCGTCAAAGATGAAATTAACACCATATCTAACTCATAGTTACCAACTACGAATGTTGAACCATCCAAATCACATAGCTAGCATCTTATTTGATGAGTTCTCAATGGGCTTTCTCCAGACTTAAACAAAAAAACCCTCAAAGCAAAAAGTAGAAGAAATCCGAAATCCAGTTTGTTTGGATTTAAGCAGTAGAGGCTTACCATTAATCACATTTAGGTTCCTTTTGAGATATAAAGTTATAGCATTCCCATAGTCTAATAGTGTTAATGAAAAACTTCCAAGATGAGTTAAGGTATTTGAACTTAGGGATAATAAAATTTTGGGATCTCGCCGATTGAGGGAAATTGAGCTTATCATATAAATACGTTGGAGTCTTTCCTTTAATTAGTTTGAACAGAAAATACAGTTACCAGCTTTCAGATAATCAGAGTTATAAGCTCTAACCTTCTCAGACCATAGATGTATCGTGTTACATTATGAAAAGACACTTCAAGCTTGTGGATTCGCTCCAGAGTCAAGCTTACTGCTTAAACCAAAACTTTATGAATGTTAAAAAAACTTTTCTTAAAACTCTATTGACATGATCAACACAAGTCAGACCCAAGTTATACAAAAACTTATAATAGATATTTTGTCAAAGAATTTCAACTAGACGAATCAAAATTATCACAACAAAACTATAACATAAAAAATCATCACATAAAAATTATCACTGCAAAACTATCACATCAAAATCATCACATCAAGATTATCACATCAAATTTATACCATAAAATTTAACACATCAAAATTATAACATCAAAATAATCATATGAAAATTAACAAACCAAAATTATCACACCAAAATTATCACATCAAAAATATCACAGCAAATTTATACCATCAATTTAAGACATAAAAACCATCACTTCAAAATAACAAAATGAAACTTGTCACTTCAAAATTATACATCAAAATTATCACATCAAAATTATCACATCAAAATTATCATACCAAGATTATCATATCAAAACTATCACATAAAATTTAACACATTAAAATTATCACATCAAAACTATCACATCAAATTTATACCATTAAATAAGACATAAAAATTACCACATCAAAATTATAAGTTAAAAAAATATATCAAAATTATCACATAAAAATTATCACACAAAATTAACACATTAAAACTATCACATCAAAATCATCACATCAAAATTATCACGTCAAAATTATCACATCAAAACTATCACATTAAGCTTTTTCCAACTTAAGATACAAAAATTATCACATCAAAATTAAAATATCAAAATTATCACATAAAATTATCACACCAAGATTATCACATCAAAACTATCACATAAAATTTAACACATCAAAATTATCACATCAAAACTATCACATCAATTTTATACCATTAAATAAGACATAAAAATTACCACATCCAAATTATCAGTTAAAAAAATATATCAAAATTATCACATAAAAATTGTCACACAAAATTAACACATTAAAATTATCACATCAAAATCATCACACCAAAATTATCACGTCAAAATTATCACATCAAAACTATCACATCAAATTTATTCCATCAACTTAAGATATAAAAATTATCACATTAAAATATCAAAACTATCACATAAAATTATCACATCAAAATTCTCACATCCAAACCATCACATCAAATTTTTATACCATCAAATGAAGACATCAAAATTATCACACCAAAATCATCACATCAAAATTATCCATCAAAATTATCACACCAAGACTATCACATCAAAATATTCACACCAAAATATTCACACCAAAATTATCACATCAAAACTATCACATCAAATTTATACCATTAAATTTAAGACATAAAAATTACCACATCAAAATTATCAATTAAAAAAATATATGAAAATTATCACAAACAAATTATTACACAAAATTATTACATCAAAATTAACACATATTATCACATCAAAATCATCACACCAAAATTATCACGTCAAAATGATCACATCAAAATAAAATATCAAAATTATCACATAAAATTGTCACATCCAAACCATCACATCATATTTTTATACCATCAAGTTGAAGACATCAAAATTATCATACCAAAATTAAAACATCAAAATTATCCATCAAAATTATCACACCAAGACTATCACATCAAAATATTCACACCAAAATTATCACATCAAAACTATCACATCAAATTTATACCATTAAATTTAAGACATAAAAATTACCACATCAAAATTATCAATTAAAAAAGTATATGAAAATTATCACAAACAAATTATTACACAAAATTATTACATCAAAATTAACACATATTATCACATCAAAATTATCACATCAAAATTATCACATCAAAGTTGTCACATCAAAATCATTACATCAAAACTATCACATCAAATTTAAGATATAAAAATTATCACCACTTGTAAATTTTTACAAGTAACAAATATATCATTAACAAATACTTATGCTGAATAATAATGAACCAAGTACAGATAATTGAAAAAAAAAATGAAGTCATCGGTTTAAATTGAGAATAGGAATTACCTACTCTTACTCATTGGAATTTGCCTTCCAGATAACTCTTCATTAGCCTTAATGAGCTAGCACAAAATCCAAAGTAGAATTTCAACTTTGCACATAACAACACATGCTTTTGAAAAGTCCGAGCGGCAAAGGAGACTGAGATCACCCTGGTCACATGGTACCCGAATATCACCCTGATGATTTCTTAGCTACTGGCAATACTGTTGCTATTTTCCACATACTTGGAAAAGAAGAAGTTTTAAGCAATGGTTTATTAAATCAGTCAATGTGTCAGTTATAAATGAAAAAAAAATGTTTTCTGCTTACTTGGAAAATTTACTCGAAGATGTAAAATTGATGACATTAAGTTGAAAAAAAGCTATCGGTCAAACGCCCACCTCCTGAGTTGATGCACATTTGTACTCGTTTTACGGCATTTTGGAGGTGTGTATCGTTCCATTGCTCGTTGTCAACTAATTCTCTCCCTCGCTGACTACAACATAAATGTAAAAGCACAATGGCATTTGATGACATTTTATAAAATTATGGCACATTCGAATTATGACATTATGTTTGTACCACCTTGTATTTATGTAAATACTTCATATTCCAACATAATTCTGTGCATATTTAACTTCAAAAATATTCCCATTGAACAGTTAACGCGAACAAGAATGAATTAAAATTAATTTTGGCAAGTGCGCGTACACACTTAATTACAACTTAATTACACACACAAAACACATAAACAAAAGTTTATTAAAAATCTTAAAAATGTTTGTTTTCTGTATCTTTTATATCTTTGTTTCTTGAGGGATAATTAAGCTGTTTGCCTGCAGATAATTGAATGGAATTGAATGATTTAAGTGCGCCTTTCAGTTGTTCAATAGAGAAGACATACAAAATAATAATATTTTTATATTAATTATGATTTTTCAACAATTTAATAACATTAAAAGAAAAATACCTAACTGAACTTTTTTCTGCTTGAATTATAATTAAAACACACAAAATTAAATAATAATAAAAAAAAAAAAAAACAACAAGTGCGTTACATTTGACACTTAATTGACATGTGCTTTTTGTATGACTACGTAGAAAATAATGTGGCAATATTTTTAGTAAATATTCATAAAGTCAGCAATAAGTTACGTACTTGTAATTGTGGCTACAAGAACTACCCAAGTAGCCTTTTAATCTCTTTAAATTGCGTTGTGTACACAATGAATATCGTTTTTTTTTTTGGTTTCTTACTCATATACAATACATACATACATATGTTAACTATGTACTTCACACACTTGATTGACTTCCCGATTTTTTGTCGTTTTTTAGGTCAAAACTTTATTGATATTTTAATGTGCTGGATTTTTATTCGTAATGCGATTCTCCGTATATAATGGTGTGAGTTATAGTTGAGAGTCATCATCTTTCGAAAGCTTGTACTTTTCAAACCCAAAACCATGTTTGAATGAGCTAAGGGGACGGTTGCAAGTGCTTGCTAGATAAAAGAGGGGTTGGGGACCATGTACCCTGTTGCAAGTGCTTGCTAGATAAAAGAGGGGTTGGGGACCTTGTACCCTTCATAATTCCACACATCACAAAATAAACGTGCTTTATAAACAAAACAAAATGATGGTAAAAAAAATAGAAAGCAGATGACGTATCTGACAGGTTTGACAAAAATAGATGCTATGTATGTTGGAGCAAGCTGATCTAAACCGTACCTTTGGATTCTAGAGGGCTAACTTCATTAAAATCCCCTAATTTTGTACTACTACTCCAGACCAAGATAAGAAAACACATATTTTAGGTTGAACGAATATTTTATTTATTATTACAAAATCAAAAATTCTATTATAATACTGCAAAAATGACAAAATTGAAAGCATACTTTTCAGCGTTATACATATTCATATTATATTATACCATAATAACTTACTTACTTACTTAGCTGGCACTACAACCGATGATCGGTCTTGGCCCTCTCTTGAGGGGTGATTGAGGTATATTTTAACGTGGTGGTTTCCAATCCCGATGCACAACCATTCATTCAAGGCCACGGAGAAGCTCGTCGCATACATTAGTCAGCTCACTGACGGGTGCCGGATCGCTATCCAGGGGACGCTACGAGGAGGCTGTGTGTCGACTTGAAACGTAGAAGCGCAAGGATCGACCATGGGCGCACCTGCGACTGTCACGAATTTTACCATTAATTTACTTACTTTTATTGGCACAACAGCCCATGGAGGGCCTAGGCCGAGCTTTTCGCATCCACTCATGTTGTGCGTGTTATATTTATACATGAATGGAAGGGACCTACAGTTTAATGCCGAATCCGAACGGCGAAGTGAAAAGCTTTTCATAGCAATTTTTACTCTTGTAGGTTTGCCATTGCCTGCCAAGAGGTGGTGCCGTGTAGGAAAATTAATTTTTCTACTTTTTGATTTTGCCTGTGCCGAGATTCGAACCCAAGCCACTCTGCGTAGCAGTCCAACGCACTACCTCTACGCCACAGCGACCACACAATTAGGAAACTTAATTAATTGAAATTAGTTCAGTTAAAAGTTATAAATTTTTAAATATTTAAAGTATGATACATATATATATTAATTAATTATTTTGTGGTTGGTTTATAAATGCAAAAAAATTTAATCAAAACTAAGTGTTTAAAAAAAAACAATAAATATAATATATGCATAATTGTTAATCATGCATGCTTGCGTCAATCCGATGATTGTGCATGCTTACTTACTTACTTACTTAGATGGCACTACAACCGATGATCGGTCTTGGCCGCCTCCACAAAGCTTCGCCAGTCACTTCTGCTATGCGCGCGCTGGCGCCAGTTGATAAGGCCAAGTGCAGTCAGGTTGCCCTGCACCTGGTCTTTCCAACGGAGATTAGGACGTCCCCTTCTGCGTGTTCCTCCACCGTGGTTCGAATCAAATACCCTTCTAGCCGGAGCGCTTTCTTCCATTCGCTCAACATGACCCAGCCAGCGAAGCCGCTGGAGTTTCAGACGCTTGACATTGTCAGTGTCGGCGTACAGCTCATACACCGCATCGTTCCATCTTATTCGATACACGTCATCCACGCATACTGGACCGTATATCTTAAGGAGTATCTTCCTCTCGAACGCTCCTAACAGCCTCTCGTCATTGATTCATTGATGGTCAATGTCCACGTCTCTGCGCCATACATTAGGACGGGAAGAATGAGGCACTTATAGAGCGTTATTTTCTGAGTCCTACTGAGCCCGTAGTAACACCTGTTGGCAAGAGTTAGTCTCCGCTTGATCTCAAGGCTGACATTATTGTTGGTGTTTATGCTGGATCCTAGATAAACGAAATCCTTGACGACTTCAAAAGTGTAGTTGTCAACAGTGACATTTTGTCCAAGACGCCGTGACTCTTTGTTTGTTGACACAAGGTATTTCGTTTTGTCCTCGTTCACCACTAGACCCACACGACGAGACTCCCTTTCCAGGTTGGAGAATGCTGCACTGACTGCTCGAGCGTTTTTGCCAATGATGTCAATATCATCAGCGTATGCTAGCAGCATGACACTCTTGTAGAAGATAGTGCCAGAGATGTCGATGTTCGCAGCCCGAATTAGTTTCTCCAGCATAAGGTTAAAGAAGTCGCACGATAGGGAGTCACCTTGTCTGAAACCTCTTTTGGTATCAAATGGTGCGGAGAGGTCTGTCCAAATTTTCACTGCGCTGGTGGTGTTGGTTAGTGTCGTTTTGCAAAGACGAATGAGCTTTGCAGGGATACCAAAATCAGACATTGCGGCGTACAAGTGATCTTTAATCGTGCTGTTTTTCGTTTCATCCTTCTCATCCGTCGGGGCATGGACACAAATTAGGCTGATGTTGAAGAATTTTGCCTTGATGCGGATAGTGGCTAGGCGCTCGTTCACGGCCGTGAACCTCGAGACTAGATGACGCAGTCTCTTCCCAACCACAAATCCAACACCAAATTCATGACAGCTGTAGTAGATATCACAGGATGCTCTTTTGGAGCAACCCTGTCCCGTCCATCGCATTTCCTGTATAGCGGTGATGTCAGCTCTATATTGTTGGAGGACATCCACCAGCTGGATAGAGGCACCTTCCCTGTAGAGGGTTCGGACATTCCAGGTGCATATCCGTAAATCGTTGTGCATGCACAAACAAACAAATAAATTGTCTTAACGGGAACAAGTATATATCGCATGGGATAATTATATATTCTTTTATTTATAGCGTTAACCTTTCTCAAAATCCAACATTTTACCCAATGCTAAGAAGCTTTAACAGCCCGTCGTACATGGCGTTCCATAGTATTTAAAGGTTCCAGCATTTTGAAAGTTTATACATTAAGCGGGGTTAAATAAAGTTTACCAATTTTTGAGCTTTTTCTTTTTTAATGGTTCAGCCTAGGCCTAGGTCGGACTTTTCCCACCCATTCAGATTGTGTGAATTATATTTGTGCACCAATGGAATATTCTGGTAACCTAAAACTTAATTTATCTTGCTTTGATTATAATTTGCCTTAAATGTTCAGCGTATTGAATTTGGAAAGGCCATAATAATCAGGTAATATCTTTGCAACAGATAAAGGACCTATTTCTGTAACACATGATATGTTGGAATACGTGACTTCTTTTGGCGCTTCGTGTAGTTCTGGGGACCACGAGAATCAGTTGCATCAGGGTACACTTTTTTCCAGATCACCTACCATGAAAATACCTCTAGAAGAGAGTAACGCAGGCCATGTTTCTATGATGTTCCAAGGTGTCAATAAAGCTGGACACCCTATTATCTCCTATAAGTTTTAACACTCAGTGTTGAGTGTAGTCCTGCTGCTCCTACTTCAGCTTTTGAAAGGATACACTTTATTAGAACAGGTTTTGCTATTTATTGAGGTTGCAAGATCACATTGTGAACAATAGAATTTTATGGTACAGCATTTTTCAAGGGTCCACGGAGACTGAGGTAGGTACTAAAGGTGCAAAAATGGACTCAAACCTCAACATCGTCCCTCAAACATATGGTAATTTCTGCGTGTAACTACAAAAACACCACTACTACCATACAAAATTTTCTGGTAGTGTGTGTGTGTGAAGCACTGATTTCTTTGTAAATTTTCTAATCAATTAAGTGCTTGGGCTTGTGTGCTGCTCAAGTTGCAGTTGTGTATATGAATTTAGGTTCTTCTATCGATTTTTAAATTCACGTTTTCCTGGCAACTTGAGTAAGCTTGAGTTTTTTGGTACTTCAGAAATACTTAAACAAGTAAACAGTAAAATGTGACAGCTCCTCTCTGAGTGAAACTTATCGATTTAATTTAGTTTTTTTCTCTTTTTTTAAGTAATTTTTTCTTTATTTTCTTTTTTATTGCAACTGACGCAATAATTGCGTTTTTAAGTAGGTAAGTATGTACCTATGTAGTATGTAAATATGTATTTTGACAATGACGGTGAACACTTTGTTTGAAAATATTGTAGGCAATTGTGAATTGTGGAGATTTGCTGTTTTGAACTTAAATAAAACACAGAATAATTGCGTTGTCGAACTGAAATTTATCCCAGGTGGGGTGAACCAGAATAATTTTATAATTTTTACGGGGACTTTAAAAACCAATCAACAGTCCGATTTCTCTCAAATAAAGTTCAGTTTATTAAGCATTTTTAAAATTTTTTTAAACTATAATTCACAAATCAATTAATTCAAATATTATTAGCGGTTGCAATTCGGTGACTACTGCATTGGCTTGATTCCATCGCTTTCGGAATTCTACAATTTTTGCACAATATCTTTGTGTTTCTCATGGTTCGCTTCATTATATCCCTATATTTTTCAATAGGCTGAAATTCTGGGTATTTGGGAGGATTTGCCCCTTTGGAGACCACTGTGACATTATTTTCCTTATACCATTCCATAGTTGAACTGCAGTAATGACTTGTTGCTAGGTCTGGCCAAAAGATAGCGGTTTCTTTGTGCTGTCCAATAAATGGTAGAAGGCGTTTTTGGAGGCATTTTCCTATATAAATTCTGGAGTCAATTGTCCCCATCGTAATGAACGCCTTGCTCCGTAGAGCGCAGTTGCAAATAGCTTGCCAACCCATGAAGTGTTTTGGAAATTTGGTATATTTTTCTTCAGAGTATTTTCTGGGTGTTGTATCCCTATTCTTTGTTGTGAAATAGTCATTTCCTGGCAACTGTTTGAAGTCCGCCTTGCATTAGGTCTCATCATCGAGAATCACGTCATAGAATTTGGTTAGATTCGATATCGCTCATAATACCAACGGGAGCACGTTTGCGGGGTTCGATTCTTTAGAGCAAATTTTCCAACACTTTTTCACACATATCGGCGGGACGGTTGGCAATTTAGCGATCAATATTGTTTCTGAGCTCATCTAAACCAAAAGCTTAACGTAGCAAAAAATAAAAACCAAAGGATTTAAACCGCATGAGCGTGGAGGCCATTCGACCGGACCATATCTTGACATTATACGATTACCGAACATCCCCTTCAATAGATCAATTGTTTGACGAGCTGTTTGGCATGTGGCACTTTCTTGTTAGAACCATATATCACTGTTGGCAAGTCTATCCAATTCTGGCCGAAAATAGTATTCCAACATGGTACGGTAGCGAACTCCATCGACTGGAACATGGCGAACATTTTCATCGACGATAAAATGCAACCCAATTACACTGTTGGCATGAAATCCCCAGCAAACGGTCACTCTTTGTGGATGCAATGGAGAGTCTTGAAGCACATATGGGTTTTTGGTTATGTATAATGTTATTGACATAACCATTAAGTCAAAAATGAGCTTCATCGCTGAAGATGATTTTACGATGAAATTAAGGATTTTCTTCAAACTTTTGCAGAGCCCAATCAAAGAAGTGTCAGCGCCTCAAATGATCACGAGGCTTCACGTCTTGTGTTAATTTGATCTTGCCAGGTTGTAGCCAAGATTTTTATACAAAATTCGCCACAATGTGGACTAATAAATTCCCAGTTCCCCGGTGAACAGTGTGAAATCGACTGACTTGGCTTCATTTGAACTGAAGCACTTACAGCTGCTTTATTTTCGGTACTTGGACCAGTGAGTTGTCTTACTGGCGCAGGAACATTCAATAGTGAATATGTCAGCTGAAATTTATGCACTACAGCAAACACAGATCGCCTGGTGAGATGATTATTTGATACCAAATATTAGAGTAACCTCTTTTAAAGTTCCGACTCAACGACTCAGAATTTCGGTAGTAATTTTTAATAACTTCCAAACGTTGCTCATTAATGAACTTCACCATAATAAAAATCTAAATGAGTGAAGTTTTGGCACTGCTTTATCAAAAAAAAAAAATTAAATAAGGGTGCGATTGAGTATCTGTGATTCAAACCTCGGCACAGGCAAAATCAATAACTTCAAAAACTACAAATTTTTCCACGAGGAACCACCTCTTGGCAGAGGCATTCGAAAACCTACTATAGTAAAAATTGCCTATGAAAAGCTTTTCACTTTCACCTACATTAAACTGTAGGTTCCTTCCATTCATGTACAAATATACCACACGCAGCAAGAGTGGATGCTAGTGGATGATCTCGGCCTAAGACCTCCAAGGGCTGTTATGCCATTAAAAGAAAAATGCTAATTGATTACAGTGTTCAACAACGCAAAAATATTTTAAATACAGGGTGACAATTATTAAGTGTATAGAACTTTCTTCGAGTAATAGAAAAAATATTGTAATTTTTCTGCAATTTTCTTCATTTTTGTTTTATTCTGCGTAATCAAGAGTGCTTCTGGTTTAAGTTTTGTTTGGCCTACATTTAATTTAATTCAGTATTTATTTTGCTGCTCCCTGATCAAAACGCACGAAACCAGATTGATCACGTTGTGATCGACGGAAGGCACGCTTCCAATGTACTAGATGTACGCACAATACGTGGTGCAAACATCGACTCAAATCACTACTTGGTTGCAGCCAAGGTCTGCACACGTATATGTGTAGCAAATCGCGTACGGATAGGTACAAAGAGAAAGCTGGATGTCGAAAAGCTGCAATCACAACAGACAGCCAAAGTCTTTGCCAACCAACTTGCACTTCTCCTTTCGCAAAACACCCCTCAACTTGATGATATATGCGCACAGTGGACGCACATTTCCCGCTCTATGCGTACGGCTGCCGAAGAGGTGCTAGGCTACCACCGTCGACGGAGATATATGTGGTACGACCAAGAGTGTCGCGATTACTGAAGCGAAAAAAAGTTGTATACAGAGCCACCCTGCAGTCAGTTGCAACGCGAGCTGCTAAGGAGCAATATAGAAAGTTGAGGAGGGAGGAGAAACGTCTTTTCAGGTGCAAGAAAAGAGAGAAGAGAAAGACGCGAGTTCAATGATATCGAAATGTTACATGACAGGAACGAGGTCCGAAAATTCTTTGAAAGAATAAGACGCCTGACTGATGGTTTGAAGACCGGGGCCTCTTCCTGCAAGGATGAAGACGGAAATCTGGTGACAGATGTTCAGAGCATAATGAGGTTATGGAGGGAGCACTTTTCGCAGCTGCTTAATGGCAATGACGTCAATAATACCGCCACTGCGGAACCCACTCCGGAAACCCCAATCACTGACGGCGTTGAAGTACCGCCGCTTGACTATGAGGAGGTCTTAACAGCCATTGCTCGGCTGAAAAACAATAAGGCTGCAGGTGCAGATGGCCTGCCTGCCTAATCCATAAGAAAGGTGATTCCACGATCTGCGCCAACTACCGTTGGATAAGCCTTCTTAATATTGCATATAATGTTCTATCGGGCGTACTGTGCGAAAGACTGAAGCCCATCGTCAACAAACTGATTGGACCTTATCAGTGCAGCTTCAGGCCTGGTAAATCCACCATCGACCAGATATTCACACTACGCCAAATCCTGGAAAAGACCCGAGAAAAACCGATTGACACCCATCATCTATTTGTCGATTATAAAGCCGCCTTCGACAGTACGATTAGGCATCGCTGGTACGTCGCAATGTCTGATTTTGGTATCCCTGCAAAGCTCATTCGTTTTTGCAAAATGACACTGACCAACACCACCAGTGCAGTGAAAATTGGGACAGACCTCTCCGCACCATTTGATACCAAAAGAGGTTTCAGACAAGGTGACTCCCTATCGTGCGACTTCTTTAACCTTATGCTGGAGAAGGTTAATAAGTTACTGGCATCAATTGTGAATCAGTTCGACTCATAACACGCACAACATGAGTGGAATAATTAGAATAGAATAATTAGAATAGAATTAATTAGAATAATTAGAGTAGAATAATTTTTTATGCCCAAAACTGTTGTATGCACTTCTTAATTGCCACCCTGTATATGATTCACGAAACAGAAGAATTTAATCAAGAGAAGTAATCATAATATTTTTGTAAAATTCGAAAAGTAGATTCCTAATTGTAAACATCACCTCGCTTTGTGTTGGTTGTCTCAGTCTCCGATTAATTATTCCAATAAATATGTTTCCTGCCAAGGTGCAAAATATATGCTTTACAATAATAATATTTTTTAAAAATCTTGTCTTTTCGTATGAAAATTCACTAGTTGTAAATAATCTTTATTTAAAAAAAAAAAAAAAAATCGTATTAAATATTAATAAAAATGACCCAATATATTCGAAAGGATGCTCGCTCCCTGCCACACAAAAATCATATCAAATATCTTTGAAAATTCCTTCTATTTTCAGTACGGTAATTCAATATTTATTTTGACAGCATTTAAGCGAAATAATAATTTCAAATTTAATAAATGTTTTCATTATTGAAAGTTAATTAACAATGAATGCAAAAGAATAGTTCATTGAATAGAATTCAATGGAATTTCCATCTTCAGTTCACATGTGTATAGTATGTACTACGTACAAGGATAAAAAAATGTATAAGGACAAAAAAAAAAGTATTTATGAATCACTTTACAAAAATGAAATGTCTACTCGAATGTGTGTCAATGGAACTTCTGATGGAAAACATCGGCAAACGAGAAGAAAACTCGAATTGAAAAAGTCGCGTAAATTCCACCACATAAAACTGGCTGGAATCAGCATTCAGGTACTAGATATCCACTATGTACTCGCTTGTATGGTACAAGATTTGCTAAATACTTAAGAGAAGAATTTCAATTGTTTTCGAAACGACGAAACGAAATGAAATCAAACAATGAAAAGTATCAGATTACAGTGGGATCACCAACCACCACCACACTACGCCACGCCACGCATTTGTTGTTGTTGTCTCAATAGCAAATATCAGTTTTGTCGTTATATTAGACCCTTTTGTACCAATAAATACGCGTTTGAGTCTAGGTACTTTATGTATATAAAACGTCGCAAATTCCTTCAATCAATATGAACAATTTTCATCCGACTGAAACTATTTCTCTCGTCGATTTGTTTTGTTTTTTTTTTGTTTGTTTGACATATTAATTGTTTAATGTTCTATGGCCCTTCGGAATTTTAAAGCATTAAAGGCATTTATATGTATTTTTGCTTAAAAAACATTAATCGATAATACGTTCTGACATTGAATCATGCTGTTTCATTATTTATTTATTTGTTTTCTTTCTTTTTTTTTGTTTTTTGTGGGTTCTAGTTTTTAAGTAATTAATTCAAATGTAATTTGACAGTTCGTTGACAGCTTAATTGAGTGGCAAATTAATAGTGCAAATAAAATAGTCTATAGTATTATATTACTTACTTTTAATGGCACAACAGCCCATGGAGGGCCTAGGCCGAGCTTTTTCGCATCCACTCATGTTGTGCGTGTTATATTTGTACATGAATGGAAGGGACCTACAGTTTAATGCCGAATCCGAACGGCGAAGTGAAAAGCTTTTCATAGCAATTTTTACTCTTGTAGGTTAGCCATTGCCTGCCAAGAGGTGGTGCCATGTAGAAAAATTATTTTTCCTACTTTTTGATTTGCCTGTGCCGAGATTCGAACCCCTGCCAATCTGCGTAGCAGCCCAACGCACTACCACTACGCCACAGCAACCCCGTATACTATAGTATTATATATCAATTAATATATTTCCACCAATTCAAACGAAATTAAACGAAAGTTAACTTAAATAAGTAATAAGTTAATAAATTAATGATTTTAGACTTACACTTGACGAACACTAACATACAGTACTTTCAAGAAAAGTACGGCTTTTTCGGCTTTTTCGGCTTTTTCGCATGAAATAATTTGAATATCAGGTAGGCCTTGATTTTCAAAAAACTTGATTTCATTGTCAATTTCGCAATGTAATTGTAGAAACAGTCCATTATACGCTTTCGTCTCAAGATCATATTTAAGAAATGAGTTCCGTGTACGCGAAACGTTTTGAAGCAGTCTTTCTCTGTTCCCATCCAAAAGGTCCCAAGATGTCCCACTTGAGTGCTTCGAAGTACTTAAAAAAGTCGAAGGCGTTTGTCCAGCATTGGAACCAACACTTTTTGGTGCACAAAAGTGTGGACGACTTGCCAAATCGCGGAGGACTTGGTTATAAAGAGGATGATTTTCGAAGCTAATCCAGCCATATCCTTGAAAGCAGCTAAACAAAAATTAGCTCGAAAAGGCATAAAAATCTCTCTGAATACAATAAGAAACAGTTTGAGGGAGTTTCAGATCCAATTTCGAGCAACGACGGTAAAACCCTTACTAACTGCAAAGCAAATAAAAAAACGCCAAGAGTGGGCAACTGAACATGTGGATGATGATGACGATTGGAGCCAAGTGGTGTTCACAGGCGAATCCTCCTTTTGGATGATAAACACTATTAAGCGTGCTTGGTCCACTAAAGACGGTAAGATGCTCCAGCGATCATTGAAACAGCCAGGAAAGGTTCATGTTTCGAGATGCTTCACAAAACAAGGATTTGGCAAATTAATCATGTTCACGAGGAATTTGGATGCCAACTTCACGACCACGAAATACCGTCGTGGCCTTTTGCCATCAACGGATATGTGGTTTGGGGCAGGAAGTCGAGATTGGGTTCTTCAAGAGGACAACGACCCAAAACATCGCAGTCGCTTGTGTAGCAGTTGGAAAGAGGAAAACGGCATAACTTCATTGGACTCGCTCTCACAGTCGCCAGATGCGAATCCGATCGAAAACGTTTGAGCCCCTATGAAGTTAAAATTACATGGAAAAAAGATACGTTCAATAAATCATTTGAAACGGTTTCTAAGGGTAATATGGCGAAGTTTAACACGGTCATATGCTGAAAAATTAGTCGATCGCATGCATTTCCGTTGTAATGAAATTACAAAGAACGGTGGCGACTGGACGCCATACTAATATATTTGCGCAATGAATAATTAATCATTTCAAGATGATGTGGTCTTTTTTTTTTAAGATACCTTAATTTTTTCAGTGACTTAAGCCGATTGCTTTCTTGTTGAAACTACTGAACCATAGAATATGTAAGTTGCGAAACTCATACTTAAATGTTTCTGGTTTCAAAGATAATTTTTCATAGTTTCTATGCAACTTCTAATGAACTACTCGGCAACATCAAAATTACATTAAACTCAAGGTGAAGTGACTCTCTGCGTTGCTTGTGCTATGTTTTTGTATTCATCACTTTACAACGAACATGACACAAGCAACGATGACAGTCACGGCGATTTGTGTTTTACATAATTTTCGGGTTAATTGATAAATGTGAAAGGTTGGAAAATTAAATACCATATTAGGAAATATCTCCGTACCAGAGTGGGGAAATGGGTTCACTAAAATCGTGTCGACTTATACCAGGTGTACAAGTATGAAACAAGAAATGACATCTCTGTGTCGCTAGGTAAAACTATACGCTCTGTCAAACCAAATCATTGGCGCTATTTCTTCGCATTTAGTTCTGTCAACAATATTCAGTTCATAAACAATCAAGTTTCATGCAACAACATATTTGTTTGCGCTCTTCTGTGCCTACAAACTACGATATGCGGATATCATTGATTTTTTGTGTCCAATTGAAGAAATCTGCTTTGGAATCTCATCGAATGCTTGTGAAAGCTTACGGACAGCACGCTCTAGGCAAAGCACAGTGCAACAAGTGGTTCAATAAGTTTAAAAGTGGCGATTTTGATGTGAGAAACGAAGAACGTGGAAGACCACGGAAAAAGTTGGAAGATGCCGAATTGCAAGCTTTACTCGATGAGGTAGATGATCAAACGCAAGAGCAACTTGCAGAACAATTATGGTAAATGTGACCCAAGAATGCCATGGAATTGATGTTGAAGGTGGGCAGATGGGTGCCGCATGAATTGACTGAAAGACAGCATGAAAATTGAAAAACCACCTGTGAAATGTTGCTCGCCAGGTACAAAAGAAAGTCATATCTTCATCGAATTGTTACTGGTGATGAAAAATTGATCTATTTCGGGAATCCTAAACGGAAACGATCATATTAAGCCCGATACATGGTACACTGGCCAAAACGACAGCAAAGCCAAATCGCTTCGGAAATAAGACAATGCTCTCTGTTTTCTGGGATCAGCGAGGTGCTATGGTATCTGGTTTGACCTTTTGAAACCAGGTGAAACAGTTACTGGTCAACGCTACCAAACTCTCCCCCATGCGGCTTATTCACCAGACTTGGCTCCACCTGACTTGACTACCACTTGGAGCCAAGCACTTGGCGAGCAGCACTTCGATTCGTACGAAAATGTGAAAAAATGGATCGATGATTAGTTTGACTCAATAGTGAACTCTCCAAACTTTCATAATAATGCTTACAGCCGCTGGAAGCAATCATCAAAGTAAAAAAATGTTGGAAAATCTGAAAAATTAATTATTTAGATTGACTTTAAGAATATTGGATAAAAATAAAAGAAAAATAAAGTCAATCATCTTTTCTGTCAGTATGTGATTATTAAAAACATAAAAAAACCGATTTCCTCATATGAGGTATTTTTATTTAATTTGCTCCTTTACAATTTATTTGGACTAGTTTTCGACTACAAAATCAATCAAGTGGCCGCCGTTATTGACCAAAGCAAACTGTGCCTTTTTTGTTGCATTTTCCATCACTTTTTCGAGCATCTCGGGCGGTATAGCGATGATTTCGGCTGAGCGCGGTAACTCTCTCTCTCTCTCTCTCTCTCTCTTACCGCTTCAACCAGTTCATTGGAACGTCTTGAGTTCTGACTAATGGCATGTCGACCATATCCCAAGTGTTTGTGGGTTTTTCGCATTAAATCGCATAATCTTGGTGGCCAGTGGACATCGGAATTTCTGGTACCGATTCGGTATGGAAATCGTTGCTCAAATAAATCGATTGTTTCATGGTTTCACGGCGTGGTAAATGGCATCGTCCTGCTGAAACCACTTGTCGTCGAGATCCATACTATTCAGTTGAGGCCACAAGAACTCCGTTATCATGTTCCTGTAACGATTGCCATTCACAGTCACTGCATTTCCGGCCTCAGTTTCACAATGATGACGCATTGTTCCTATGTGCAGCGTTCCATTTTTAATAATCGCAACAATCATCGTAGACGACAGCTGTTGAATTACAGAACCTTCACTTGCATAGACAAAAATTAATTTAAATAGTGCACTCTTATTGGGACACCCTATACCAAAAGCAGCAATGTTTAATGTTTTTTTTTATATAATAATTGATTAAAATTAACAAGAGGTCGTTTTCATCATGCAAACAGTACGCATATTAGACGTTTTAATGACGTTTAGCATTTTAAAGGAACATTTTTAACCGCACTTTGTATTTGGACTTTTGAAAGTGGTTAAAGACAAGCACTTTCGCACTATTTGTTCTTTTTTCAAATGAATACAAATGTCGAATTTTGCACTAATTCTGATAAGCTACTATCACTTTTCTCTTAGCCTAGCGAAATCAGTTTTAATAACACTGCTATCTCATAGCAGTACGCGATAAGATAAGATAGCAGCTATAATTTAGAGCAATGTGGAACAAAAAAAAAATGTACTTTTAGCATTCGAGCACGCATTTTTCTCAGTATTGACTACTGAAGTTGGAAATGAGCTTCGAATGAGCTTCAGCAGAGTTGGTAGAGAAACTTTTTATAGTCGGAAAGAGTTGCAAATGTATAAAATTTAGAAATTCTTACTGCAGTATTGGGTCATATAAAAAGTATCCTCGGTTGGTACCCACAAATCTGCCATGTGGTTGATGTTTTATACCTCTGCTATCTTCTGACAACTTGCGTGTCGATCTTCCTCTACTAGTTGCAAAATTTCATCGGCTTTTTCAGTGACTGACCGACCAGAGCGAGGTGCATCTTTGATATTGAAAATTTCGGAATGGAATCGAGCAAACCACTCCTGGGTCCGGCGTTCACTCACAGTATTCTCACCGTAAACCGCAAAAATTTGTCGGCATTCTTTTGAAGCGGTTATACTTTTTCTATAGTAATAAAGTATCACATAGCGTATCTCTTCAGATATTTCACTCATCATCAAATCAATGTAACTTTTTACACTCTAGCGAAGAATTACACAATTTTCGTCACACAAAATGTAGCCTGAAATGTTACCTTTCAAACATGTTGTCGTTTGACATAATCGGACTAGTGTCGGCTAGATTTGTGGGTACCCACACCAAAAACCGTGGATACTTTTTAATGAATATATGAAATAAATCCTTTTGGTTCTATTCTCAAAAATTAAAATGTTCGAAAAAAAAACCGTTACAGTCGGTACTTTTTACACCAAAATGTACTGCAAAAAGTACAAAATACCTACATTGCCACCACCCTGCTACGTATTGTAAAAGAGAGAGTTTAAGACGGACTCCTCTATCTATCTTACAGTCACATAAACTCAGCGCTCAAAGGTGAACAGAATTTCATTGCCGACGAGTTTGGCAGCAATAGAAAACGCTATAGTGGCAGCTTGAAAATAAAAGGTGTACAGATTGATATACTGTTCGCAAAAGTGGAGAATAAAATTTTAACAAAATCCGCGAAGAATCCAAAGAATTGAACATATCGCGCTGGAGTGTCAAAAGTATCTTAGATTCAAGGCCTACAAGATACAAAAGGCAGGCAATTTGAACTCAGAGTTGACTGACAAATTTTTTTTTTTTAATTACCGGCAGTACCGAAACGGTTTAGGCTGTAATGAGAATGAATCAGTAACGAAGCGGTAACGGCAAGGGTAACGTATTTTTCAATCCGTGATACAAAGAATAAATCAACACGAAGAAATAATTTTATTTTAATATTTCTATAGATACCACATAGAGAAATTAAAACCCTATATGACACCCTGTGTCATTAACTAAAACAAGAGCATTTTTGTTTTTTTTAGTTGTGACAGTCTTACAGAAACATGTTCTACTCACATGCTAATTTACCAACTTGAATAGCAAAGTTCTACTTTAATTAGACTGCTTTTTGAGGAGATAACTGCTATAGAAAAAGCAATAAAAACGAGAAAGGAACAAAACTCAAGAGATTTTTTAGTAAAAATCGAAAAACACAAAGTGAGAGAGAATTTTCAAAAAGAAGGAAAAGAAGAACGTACACTGCGGTGTCCTGCACTATGCAAAGCAGACACAGTGACGTTGTTACAAATAAACAAAACAACAACAACTGAAAACACTAGCAGCAGCAACAATAACAAAAGAATATAAATTGGCGTCCTCCATTAATCGAAAATTCCAAAAACAAAAACACCGTCAAAGAAAAGGCGGAATGAGTACGAATGAAATCCATACAATACAAATCAAACTAATACTAACATGGATTTGGTACAATCAATGCAACAACAACGAAATTGGAAGGAGAGTAACTAACACTAACGCAATTATATTGCACGCACACATTTAAAACTGAGATTTTTAAATATTGGAATATTTTTAGCTGGAGTAAATATTGTATTGGAAGTGTTGCCGTATAAGGAGTGTGAGACAGAAGAGTTCCACTACATTTGTTAGTTAATTGGATACAGCTGCTGAACGTGTTGCACGCGTTGTGCAATGAGAATTTAGCGCATGCGCCATATTTGTTTGTAGGGGAAATTTGATATGGAATTATGCTTGATTATAGAAACATTTAAGAGTAAAGAACGCAGCTAGCGTGTGTGTCCAATGCAAATAAACGGACGCGCGCTCACCAGGTGGCAAGGTGGTTAAGGTTAACGCCCATACTAACTTTTTTATTTTTGGTGTTGTTGTTGTTGCTGCCACTGCTGCTGCTGTATTTGATGAGATTTGAAAAGGATTTACCGTTGGCAAAAACACTATAGCCTAGCATGCAAATGCGCCGACTGCAAATAGAAGAAACAGAAAAAAAAGTAAAACAGAAACTGAATAAAACACAACAAAAAAGGTTATGGCAGCAGCAGTAGCAGTAGTTGTAGTAGTCGTCGTAGTATTTTACAGTATGAGTTTTCATATTTTTGTGCAAATCTCGTATGCTGCACAAAAACAAAAGGCAAATAAAAAAAAACAACCTCAATGTACCTTACCACCACACCAAAGCTGTTGACTTTTCAAAGTGACGACGGAGACAAAACTCTTGGTGAACGTAAAATCAGGCAACAGTTTAACGTGGAAATTATTGCGAATTTGTTGTGTGTGTTAAAATGTTTGCGAAGACGGCAAAATAAAATACAACATTTTTATTATTTTCGTAATCGTGGTAGAGGAATAAATAATCGTGCTTTATTTACCGTTTGGCTCGGTAGCACTTTCGCATTCTCAGCTTTGGGTCGAAACGAAAAGTGCACAAGCATTAAAATGTACAAACCGGTTCTATTAAAAGATTTGAGATAATTACAAAGAAAATGTTCTCGATTTTATTGTTGATATTACCATACAAAATTTTTTTTTTTTTTGTATCTAATTTTTCACAATTTTTCAAATTAACTTGCAGTTAAAATTTTACTTGCTTGTCCATTTTTTCAATTTCTCTCTTTTTTGCTCATAGTTTTTGGAGGGAAAGCATTTGTTGTCTTGTTGTTGTCTATTTGTGTCTCGTATTTTTCTCCATGTTTTTTTTTTTCTGTAGTAAGTACCCCTACTCACTCACTCTTCGTTATTACTTCTTCATATGTTGTGTTGTTGCTATTCCCGCATATATTAGCTGTGCCGTCCGACCTACCATCATCATCCTGCCGAAGTGTATTATCTGCACTTACATATCTACACACATTTGCATTTGTGCGTATTTAAGTTTGGGCGTGTGTATATGTGTGTGAATGTGCTTGGATGTGTTGGCTCATTAATAATTGTTGTTGTATATTCTTTTTGGTGCTGACTTTGCTCCCTACAAATTCACACGCAGCAAACACACACTCTTTTTTATTTGGTTTTTGGTTTTTGTCTTCTTTTTAATTGCCGAGCGGGAAAAAGAAGGAATGATTTTGTAGTTGATTTCACTTTTGTTGTTTTTCTGTTTTGTCAATTTGGGAGCGCGTGAAGTGGTATTAAGTCGTATGTGTGTGTGTGTGTATGTATATAAAGTTATTAGCTCTTTGGCATTGTTGTTGTTGTTGTTTTTTAGAGGTTTCGGAAACTGAGAGATTCGCTAATAATTTGAGTACAATTAACTGCGAGTTAATATGTATGAGAGAGGCTCTTTATAAATACATATTAGTCTTGTCTCAAGTTTATTGGGTGAAATTGTATAGAATTGGGAGAAACTTCATGCATACATACATACTATCTTTAAATGTGATCTTGGAAAAATATCATTTATTTAGGGCAGTGCGCGAGAGCATTTTAGTCATTTAGTCACATATACCAGGATCATTTCCATAGGAAAAGCTGATTCAGCTGATGTATGTTCCGCTTTAGAGCATTGTAGAGATTTTTTTTATACGTAGACAGCAAGGATTTATAATAGCTTTACTTTTTAACAGTAGCTACTAATGAAAAAAATATAGAGAACTTTGAAAGTCGGAAGTAAGAAATGAAATAAAGGACCCAGTGGGAAAAAGGTTTAAAAACCCAGTGGAAGAAGGGATAAGTGCGCTTTTTTTAAGATAAGTTTTCTGATTGTTATCGATAAAGCTTTTAATTCTACGTCATACTCATCCATATCTGATATGTGGTTCCGATATTATAGCGATGGTACGGATATTGAACTACGGACAAATTTCAAATTTTTTTTTAAATTCAAGAAATTTTAAAAGATATTTGCACATATACATAAATAAGCATGCCAACAACAACTATTAACCAAATAATGTATCAATATCCTGAGCCGTGTCATAGTTTCTTGCCACGTGATCTTTGCTTTACTCTAATAGAAAAGAAAAACAAAAATAGTTTATTTGCCGTCAGAATTGCGTGGATTCATGAAAAAATTTTACATGTTAAAGAAGTATGTACGCCAGGAGATGATTTCAAACTTTAGCGCATAATTTAAAAATAATTTTAAAAAATTTATCAAAATCGATGTAGTACATGAGAAGCTCACGGTTACTTACTTACTTACTTAGCTGGCGCTACAACCGATGATCGGTCTTGGCCGCCTCCACAAAGCTCCGCCAGTCACTTCTGCTATGCGCGCGCTGGCGCCAGTTGATAAGGCCAAGTGCAGTCAGGTTGCCCTGCACCTGGTCTTTCCAACGGAGCTCACGGTTACTAAGTACCGGATAATTTCATATGAGGAAAAATATTGTATAGAATGTAGCGAATCTGGAACAAATACAATTTATCAATTAACTTTAGTTTGTAATTCCATATTCCATAATAAAATATTTTTTATAAAAAGTTAAAAAATTCTTATAGGCATTAAATTTTTTGGGGGAAACAGGGGATTACCTCCAATCGTTTAGCTCGTTAGCTTTTGTCATTTCCGTCGGACGATCTAAGTATTTGAATTAATATATTTTAAAAATCGCGAAACTTGTGTTCTTTATACCGTTTTTTTGTAGTTCTTGTTAACTTTTGCAAAATGGACTTAACCCCCTTTTCCACCCGGCCAATTTCAATTTCAGTCCATACCACAACAATAGAAAATCAACACAGCTCCTTCTGCTAAAAATTAATCAACATTTATACCTCTTGCTATTGACCTACCTATTTCAGAATTTAATCCACAAGTAGAACCCTCATGAACTTTAACAATTAAATAAAAAAAATTAACAATTATTTGCAAATGCTCGTGAACGTTTTTATGAAATACATATCATATTTCTTTTAAGTATCAAAATTAACATATGCAATATGGTATAAATAACTGACGTTGAAGTAAATAAAAAGTTAAAAAAGCTCAAAACGTCAAAGTGCACAAAAAACCACAAAATATTTCAAAACTCCTTAGAAAACCAGTAACAACAAAATGCCACAACGTTCACCTTTCGCGATACAGGAATTGCTCGGTTTAAATAGCTCAGCTGCAGCGGCGGCGGCTGCGGCGGCGGCCGTTGCTGCAGCCGCTACACGCGCCACAAATACACCGCATGGACCAAATGTTGGCTGTGGCACAGCATCACCGTTACCACTATCAGCAGCGACAAGTTGCGGTAGCGTTAGTGGCACTACGCCACCAATTGTTACACTATCTACGAAATCTAATATATCGACTGCAAGTGATTCACCGCGCTGCTCTTCGGCTTCATCGTCGGCGGGCGGAGGAGGTGCAACAAGTAGCGCCGCTGGTGGGGTAACAACACCGACAATTTATGCCTCTAACAACAACAGTCACAATATCAGCAGCACCACACCAACAGCCGCGACACCAGCAATCGCAACAGCTGCATCAGCGTTTACTGCTGATCAACATCATCAAATGACCATGGCCGCTGCATCGCGCATGGCTTATTTCAATGCACATGCAGCGGTCGCTGCCGCTTTCCTGCCGCATAATTTAAATGCAGTCGTCAATGGTGGTGGTGGTGGTGGTGGTGGTGTTAGCCCTGGTGCAGCAACCGTACATCATTCACATTCAGCAGCAGCAGCAGCAGCAGCGGCAGCAGCCGTAGCACATCATCATCATCATCACCATCATCATCAGCATCCGCATCATTTGTTGCATGCGCAGGGTAAGTTTTTGAAAGTATTCAATGTAGTTTGAGGGTATATTAGTTATATAACTAACAGATTGTCAAACTGAGTTCAAAAATATTAATCTTATAAGTAAGTTTTTAAAAAAATATAAGTTAATCATTAGATTAAGTAAATGGAGGAAAATCGAAGTTATTGTAAATATTTCTACGAAAAAAATATCTTCGAAGGCCTTCTTCCATAGCACTTTTCCCTGATTGGACCTACTGTTTAATATGAAAATTAGGAATAAGAATTAACCACCAGACCAAGGTGGGATTCGGACCCGCAACATGCCGGGTGATAGTCAAGTACCTGTTTTCATGCTTACCACAAACTCATGGTTTAATATCACGTTTATCTTTATTTGTTTCTTTTCATTTTAATGGCGCAACCCGCCCATGGGAGGGCCTAGGCCGAGCTTTTCTCGTTTATCTACAAAAGATTTATTTCCTCTTTTTCAATACTCAAAACTTGTTTCACTTTTACCGTCAATTCATTGCTTCAAGCAATTGTCGGTTTTGGACCCTAAATCTCAATATCTGATCGCTGGGATACACAAAGTATCTGCCATAACTTTTGGTGTTTCAACTTCTTCTAGTCGCGCTCACTTGACCGATTTTTCTCAATTTTCGAATTTTTTAACTAACGTAAACTGATCTTTTATATATGTATTTATGTTTCTTATATATAAAGGGTGATTTTTTAAGAGCTTGGTTTTTGATAATTCAAAAAACACAAAAACTTTATACAAGTTAATAAAATTTTTATTTGGATCGATAAATCAATTCCTGCCATTTACTTTTTAAAGATAATTTCACTTAAATGTGGCCCGTGGCTACGTTCCAAGTGGTCCATTCTGAAGATCCAATTTTGGCACACTTCTTTACACATTTCGGCCGTAATTTCACCAATGACGCGTTCAATGTTGGTTTCCAAAGCAGCAATCGTGTATGGCTTGTCGCTATAGACAAGGGACTTAACATAGCCCCCCAAAAAATAATCTAACAAGGTCAAATCACACGATCTTGGTGGCCAATTAACTGCACCAAAACGTGAGATTAACTGCTCACCAAATTCGCCTCTCAATTGATGCATGGTTTCGCGTGCAGTGTGGCATGTGGCATGTGCCTGCTGCAAACACATGTCGGCCGAATCCAATTCATTTTCGGCAAAAAAAAAGGTCTGTTATCATCGAACGGTACCTTTCTCCATTGACCGTAACGTTATGGCCTTCATCGTTTCATCGTCTTTGAAGAAGAACGGCCCAATGATGCCGGTGCCGATGCCTCCTGCCCATACACCGCATCATATAGCACATTTTTCGGGATGCATTGGTAGCTGCTTCTAGCCTCTGGCTGGTCTTCACTCCAAATACGGAAATTCTGCTTATTCACGTATCCATTGAGCCAAAAAGGAGCCTCGTCGCTGACGACAATTTTGCGATAAAAAAAACGAATTCTCATCCAACTTTTCTAAGGCCCATTCACCGAAAAATCGACGTTGTGGTAGTTCGCCTGGCTTCAGTTCTTGCAACAGCTGTATTTTGTATGGCATTAATCCGATATCTTTGCGTAAAATCTTCCAGGTGGGCGAATAACACAAACTCAATTGCTGCGACCGACGCCAGATGGACATATCGCGATCTTCTTCAACACTGGCGGATACAGCAGCTATATTCTTTTAGGTACGCACTCTATTGATACGATTTGGTGGATTGATGTCCAATAAAGTGAAACTGGTGCGAAATTTGGTCACAATGAGCTGAATAGCCTGCTCTGTGGGTCGGTTATGACGACCATAAAATTGACGTAGCTTATGAAACACATTTTTCACAGAGCACCGATTTTGATAATAAATTTCAATAATTTGCGAACATAGTTCAGGCGTAAGTGTATTCATGATGAAATGGCACACCAAACATGTCAAGAATCACGCGTGAACAACCAGGAAAAATAAACGTCAAAACCCAAGTAGCATACCCTTTATACACAAAAGTGTATGTACCCAAGTGTACATGAACATGTACCAGAAGCCATAAACCGATTTTGAAAAGTTTTAAAATACAGTTTCCATAAGTCTTCACTATAACATTTAACAAATTTATGAATGCTTATGAGTTTTAGAGGCTGTAATAATTTTCAGCTTATCCTGAAAAACAATAAAAACATTCATTCCAATACACTCCACCAATAACAATCTTCAATTAAAGGAATATGAATTCCAACATTTCTTTAATCATAATGACTGAAATACTTAGTATTTATCGAGAATAACAACTGAATGGTTTCTTCCAAAATGTCCTCCTCGGGTTCGCCACTGCGTTAATCAGCTGGACTATTTTTAATATGCGCTTATAAGTAGTAAATGAATGTAAAGAGACTTTTCATTACTATTTAAATGAAATGAATGATGACTTTTAATTATCTACAATGATGCCACAAGAAAAAATCCAAAATAAAACAGGAAATCTTTTTTGCTAAAATACTTAGCTTCACAGAGAAAAGCCTCCTTTGAGTTCGTTTTTGTTCACACATTGATTAAACAAATTAGTGCAGTAAAATAAATAAAAATAAAATTAAATAAAACATACAAGTACACGTAATTACGAATAACAACAGAAAAGTATCTGCATAAAAATTCAAATTAATCGGAAGTCACACAATAAAAAGTCAAAAAAAAAAAAAAAGAATGAAAAAAAATGAAAAAAAAATCTTAAAAATAAACAGAAAACGAAAAACTGAAAACTTATGAAACGAAATGTAATGTGAAATCTTACCAACAACGTAAATACGAAAATACACACAAGAACAACAACAACAACAACAACAATACTAAAACTACCAACCATAAAACGTAATAATGATAATAAGACGAGTACATAATAATAAAAATAATATTGAAAAATCAAAGGATAAAAAAATTGTACAAAAAGAAAAAAAATAAACTTAAAATTGAAATCAGATTAATCCATTCGTACGCTAATTACTTACTTGCAACACTTGACGGGAACTGGCTGACTGCTTGACTGACTGACTGATGAAAGCACAGGCCGGTGGATGGATGAAAAGATGTTGACGATAATGACAAACACTTTACATATGTTGTTGTTATTGTTATTGTTGATGCTGCTGCTGATGATGAGCCTCAGAGTGTCAGTGTACGCCTAATTGCGCCCGCGCGCGCGCTCTTATACATACTCTATATATAAATTTAATGTTATTTAAGCTGGACAGATAATTGTTCATACCCTGTAGGGATAGCAACTAGTTTAATGATAGTCGATAAACTTGTTTACTGGACATCACAACTAGTCCCACATTTGATGTCTTTGTGTCTTTCCTCATAGCGAACTGGTTCCTTTAACATTGTGATGTCCTAGGCACAAGTCAATTAATTGCCCAGGCTTGCATATTTTTTCAACTAGTTGGAGTTAAACTTGTTTACTGGACATCACAACTAGTCCCACATTTGATGTCTTTGTGTCTTTCCTCATAGCGAACTGGTTCCTTTAACATTGTGATGACCTAGGCACAAGTCAATTAATTGCCCAGGCTTGCATATTTTTTCAACTAGTTGGAGGTAAACTTGTTTACTGGACATCAAAACTAGTCCCACATTTGATGTCTTTGTGTCTTTCCTCATAGCGAACTGGTTCCTTTTACATTGTGATGTCCTAGGTACAAGTCAATTAATTGCCCAGGCTTGCATATTTTTTCAACTAGTTGGAGTTAAACTTGTTTACTGGACATCACAACTAGTCCCACATTTGATGTCTTTGTGTCTTTCCTCATAGCGAACTGGTTCCTTTAACATTGTGATGACCTAGGCACAAGTCAATTAATTGCCCAGGCTTGCATATTTTTTCAACTAGTTGGAGGTATTTGGAATACTATAGTTTTTAAACCTACCTTCAACTTCATTTAGTTGAAAAATACTTGTTCACTGTGTTGTCCTTGGCACAAGTCAATTGCCCAGGCTTGCATGCATATCTTTTCAACTAGTTGGTAGATAGATGTTTTTGGATTAGTTTGTAAACCAATAAATTTTCAACTAGTTGGTAGATAAATATTGACGGATTAGTTTGTAAATCATTCAAATTTCAACTTGTTGAAAGATGCTTGTTCATTGTGTTGTCCTTGGCACAAGTCAATTGCCCAGGCTTGCATGCATATTTTTTCAACTAGTTGGTAGATAGATGTTTTTGGATTAGTTTGTAAACCAATCAATTTTCAACTAGTTGGTAGATAAATTTTTTCGGATTAGTTTGTAAATCATTCAAATTTCAACTTATTGAAAGATACTTGTTCATTGTGTTGTCCTTGGCACAAGTCAATTGCCCAGACTTGCATGCATATTTTTTCAACTAGTAGGTAGATAAATGTTTTTGTGAGTGCCTTAGTGCCTATCTTTTCAACTAGTTGGTAGATAGATGTTTTTGATTAGTTTGTAAACCAATTAAACTGCAACTAATTGGAAGATACTTCTTCATTGTGTTGTCCTAAGCACAAGTCGAGTAAAGCTTGCAATTCGGCATCACCAAACTTTTTCGGTGGCCTTCCACGTTCTTCGTTTCTCACATCAAAATCGCCACTTTTAAACTTATTGAACCACTCGCTGCACTTTGCACTGTGTTTTGCCTAAAGCATGCTGGCCGTAATCTTTCACAAGCATTCGATGAGATTCGAAAGCAGATTTCTTCAATTGGAAACAGAAAATCAATGAAGTCGGCATATCGTAGTTTGCAGCCACAAAACTTGACATTTTGACGAGCGAAAACAAATATGTTCTTGTATGAAACTTGATTAAACTTGATGAACTAAATAGTGTTGATAGAACTAAATGCGAAGAAATAGCGCCAATAATTTGATTTGACAGAGCGTATAGTTTTACCTAGCGACACAGAGATGTCGTTACCGGTTTCATACATGTACACCGGTAAAGTACTTATATAATCACTGCCATTGTTTTCAACCACCTTAAAAACTAGATATTGCATAACTATTTGAAAAAACTAGTAAATTTGGTGGACAACATCTAGTTGCTGCTACCTACCGGTGTATCAACGAAATGACCGCACCATCAGTAGTTTGCATATGTAGAGAAAGAGATAACTCGTTTACGAAATCCGAAACACTTGCTCTGAATTTTTTGTTTTACGTTTTTGTTGTGATTTAAATTTTTTTATTTATTATTGTTTTTGTATACATTTCAAAAACAAACTCAATTCTCAATTATGCCTTACGCAAAAAAAAAAGACAGAACACTTGTATCTACATATGAACGAGTAGATACGACTACCGAGTACCTGCTTAAAGTATTGCCTTCTTTATTTTGCAGCTGCTGTTTTCTTTTTTGTTGCTGTTTCTGTTTGCGCGTACCTTATTTTCTCATACTTTTACACTTTTAAGCTGCAAATTAAGTTGAATTATCAGACACAATAAATATGTAGGTAGCTCTGCATATACGAGTATTTTTGCTAGACACTTCGTATGCCAGTATACTTTCTTTATGTAGAAACAAAAAGAGATAAAATATAGCATGACCTTAAGAGTCACATGGATACCAGAGTGAAGAATAACTAGTCTTACCGATCAGTTTTTGTATGATTTTGATATTGTTTCAAGTGCTTTTTTAGACCTACTTGTGCTGGCTTTAAGGCATTGAGGGCAGCTTAACTTTATGAGTAGATAAACAAGGATCTTTAGCAAGGCGTATTGACGAGTGAATGACTTTATAAGGGTCTCGAGATCGACCCTGTAGCTAAATTATCTCTTTCACCTGTGATTCCCCGTAAAGGTACATGACCATAACCTACAATAGTGGTACAATATATTTGATGAGTAAGAGAAAGCTATAAACAACAGAACAAAAAAGCACTAGAACAGCAACAATCCAGTCCAACTCCTTACCCCCTTTGGGTACGCGATGTACGAGCACTGCAAAAGATGAAGTCATTCAACAGTTTGGTTGTCGCTGTGGCGTAGTGGTAGTGCATTGGACTGTTATGCAGGGTGCCGGAGGTTTGAATCTCGGTAAAGGCAAAATCAAAGTGTAGAAAAAAAAACATTTTTCTAAACGGCGCCACCTCTTGGTAGGGGCAGGGGCAGGGGCAATGGCAAACCTACAAGAGTAAAAATTGCCTATGAAAAGCTTTTCACTTTGCCGGGGGATTCAGCATAAAATTGTAGGTCCCTTCCATTCATGTACACGCACAACATGGGTGGATGCGAAAAGCTCGGCCTAGGCCCTCCATGGGCCTGTTATGCCATTAAAAGAAAAGAGGAATACAAGAGTTTTGGACATAAACAAATGATTGTAATCAATTGTAATTTAAAATCAGACCGAAGAAAAAGATAACATAACATAACATATGGGCCGCAGATTCTCCACCGCTATTCCGTTGGACTGGATTGTCCACCGAATATGGTGGCCATTTCTTGAGATGTGATAAATGCGGGAAAATATGCTCTGCCCCATTCTTGTGTCGTTTTGGCTCCTTGAGCTGGCGCGGAGTCTTGCTGGAACGTCCAATCATTATCGCCAAAGTACTGACGGGTCCAGGGGAATACCGCCAAAACTTCACGGCAGTACACTTCTTGGTTGATTTTGACTCCTTGTTCCCACAAAAATCTAAAGTGTCTTGCCATTGGATCCCACCCCTTTTCCATTACGGATTGCGGATTTTTGCGATGTTGAATGACGAATGATGCTCCAGGAGCCTCTGTTGACCAGCTTCTGTCATTTTGACGGTAAAACGCTTGTTCAACAGTAAACAGCTTTTCATCTGTGAATACGATTTTTTTCCATCTAATTCCTGCGGCCCTACTTTGAAGTAGGGATATCTTTGGAATCGTACACTCTTGCTTTCATCCGTAAGTAAGTAACTGACCTTTTTGAAGTTTATAAGCATTAGGGCCTAGTTCGTTTTTTGTCCATGAATCGAACTGATTCACGATTGATGCCAGTTTCGTGAGTAATTTTTCTCATGGAAACCTGAATTATGAATCATGAATTATGCTGCATCCGCTTTTGAACGATTTTCCGATTCCTGGTGGTTTTTCTTCCCCATTCCTTGAAGATCACCGCCATGAACCCAGCTCCTTAAACCGTTTAACTGCACGAGAAACTAATGAACGAACAATGGGAAGCTGTCGCGCAGTCTCGCAATTGCTGGTACAATGCTGATCCGATAGCTGACCGATTATTTGACATCGTAAAATAAAAAACTAAATGAAATCTACACCACATAATAATTAAATCAGATCTATAAGTGCTTTTTATTACGTAGAATAATACAAGGATGAAGAAAATTGAAGAAAATTGAAGAAAATTACAATATTATACTTTTTCTATAGCTCAAAATAAAGTTCTATACACTTTTTAATTGTCACCCTGTAAAAGTTCTATGGCCTTGCTGAGTAAACGGCCGCGAAAATGACTAGTCTTCGAGTAAATGTGATTTTTATAAGAGTTAAGTTTTAGAAAATGAAAAAATACACAGAAATTTTACAAAAGTGAATGAAATTTTTATTTGTGACGATAAATCAATTCCACCCATTTACTTTTTAAAAATAATTTCGCTTTAATGTTGCCCGGGGCTAAGTTTCAAGTGGTCCATTCTGAAGGTCCAATTTTGGCACATTTTTCACACATTTCGGCCGGAATCTCACTAATCACCCGTTCAATGTTAACTTCCAAAGCAGCAATCGTGTTCGGATTGACCCTATAGACAAGAGACTTAACATAGCTCCACAAAAAATAGTCTAACGGGGTCAAATCACACGATCTTGGTTGCCAATTGACTGCACCAAAACGTGAGATTAACTGCTCACCAAATTCTCTTCTCAATTGATGCATGGTTTCGCGTGCAGTGTGGCATGTGGCACTGTCCTGTTGGAACCACATGTCGGTCGAGCCCGATTCTTGCATTTTCGGCAAAAAAAAAGTGTGGTTTAATCGAACGGTACCTTTCTCCATTGACCGTAACGTTGCGGCCTTCATCGTCTTTGAAGAAGTACAGCACAATGATGCCGCCTGCCCATAAACCGAACCGCACCAAACAGTGCATTTTTCTGGATGCATTTGTAGTTTGTGAATTGCCTCTGGCTGGTCTTCACTCCAAATCCGGCAATTCTGCTTATTCACGAATACATTGAGCCAAAAATGAACATCGTCGCTGAAGACAATTTTGCGATGTAGCTTGCGAAACACATTTTTCACAGAGCACGAATTTTGATAATAAATTTCAATAATTTGCTAACATTGTTCAGTCTATTGATTATAAAATGGCAAACTAAACTGAGCATAAATCAAGTGACAGCTAACAAAAAAGACCAACTCCGAAAAAAGTATTGCCTCATTGAAAACCACACTTCTAGAAAAAACACTAGAAACTAAACCCAATTTTTTGCTGTTCATCTTATCTTATTTTGCCGTTTTGTTGTAAAATTGTAAAATTTTATATGAGAAATGAAAGAATTTACCTCAATTGAGAAAATACCTCACTGAATATGTCACCTTATGAACGAAGTTTTTCCACAATTATTTCAAAACGAGATGACAAGTCCACCGAACTAAGACTAATTTTACAGCTAAAATTACATTTGAAAAATTTAACCAAAAAAAAAAAACATTTGTTTTTAGTGCCGTTATATAAGACCCGTACTGATTAGACCTGTACTGATTTGTATTCATATTTCAAACCTAGAAACACATCCTCGTGTTACTTACTTACTTTTAATGGCACAACAGCCCATGGAGGGCCTAGGTCGAACTTTTCCCATCCACTCATGTTGTGCGTGTTATATTTGTACATGAATGAAAGAGACCTACAGTTTAATGCCGAATCCGAACGGCGAAGTGAAAAGTTTTTCATAGCTATTTTTACTCTTGTAGTTTTGCCATTGCCTGCGAAGAGGTGGTGCCGTGTAGAAAAATTATTTCTTCTACTTTTTTATTTTGCCTGTGCCGAGATTCGAACCCCGGACACTCTGCGTAGCAGTCCAACGCACTACCACTACGCCACAGCGACCACATTTGTATGTATGTATATTCACATAAATGATGGGCAGCAGGTATACATCCACATGCATCCACGAGAGTATGAATCAAGCTCGATTAATAGATGGCGCTGATTTGCGTATGATTCGAACTTGATTGATAGAGGACGTTGAGTATTCATCATGTTCGATTGATAGAGGACGCTGCCCATCAGTTTCTAGTAAAATTTGACATTTCAAACAAAAAATTTTAATTTCAAAAAACAAATCGTTAGAAATTTCCAGAGCTGAAAGAATAATCGAGTAAGATTGAAAAAAAAACAAACAAACGGAAAAAAATAGTCTATTTCTCAAAAAGAGAAAAACCGTTAATATAAAAACTAAGATCCTTTAAATGGGACTTTGAAATTAGTATTTTCGTTTCTTTCCAGTTAAGCCACTTAATAATTTTCAGTACTAAATAATTTTATCTGGCCCGTAAACCCTCATCAACTATTGTTATGCATTAATCAGTTTATAATTAACTCGTCACTTGTTTTTTTTTTTTTTTTGTTTTGTTCTTACTAAAAATTCTAAAATAAAATACTTAGGTATAATATCAAATTTCCAAAACAAAAAGTAAATTGCTCGCAAAATATTTTTATTTAATAAAAACAAAAAAAACAACAATTGGTGGGTACGTTGGTACATGTACCATGTACTGTGTATAGGTAGAACCATAGAGCACACAGTTCCGTCATCAGCATCATCATCATCAATTGCATTCAGAGGCTAATAAATATATCAAGCAACAGTGGGGCGCATCAAAAAGGCGAGACTCTGCGATTCCTCAACCTTCACTCCAGATGGAAAATAGTTGCAAAAACTCTACAACAACCTTCTGCTGCGTGCGCCACTGCAAAGCAGCTACTACGTATTGCATATTTGATCGTATTTAATAATAATAAAACGCTTAATTCTCGCTTCATTCCGTGCTTTCTGTGTTTCGTGTTCGTGTGTTATTTGCTTGTCTGTGTTTTCTTTTACTTTTTATCAGCTTTTCAAAGTGTCAGCTCTGGAACAATTAAAGTTCGTTCATCAGGCATACCACAACAACAACAACAACAAATCGTTTTGCACTTCCACCCCTTTTCATTTCATATGAGGTTCACTTTTATTCGGTTTTTGATGTTTTTTATGTGCTTCGAAAAAAAAAAACAAAAGGGTCAAAAAAAAAACAAAACTCAACAGAAGAACCAAGAAGTAACAGGCATTGACGACTGGTAGGAGAGTACCAGAAGAGGAGTAGAGCAGGAACGAGGTGGAGAGTAGTCTGTGATTGAGGCAGAAATGTTTGACGACGCGTTTGTGACGCCTTGAAACAATGACAGCAGTAGGGAATGAAGTGAAATTAGCGCGCTTGTCTGTCAAATTTAATTTTGCTTTGATATGTCACTTGCGAATTTTTTCTTCTTCTTATTTTTAAATATAATATTTATTGCTCTCATGCAACATATTTATGAGTGCATGCGTTTTTTTTTTCCTTCGAGTTAAAAAAGCGAATTTCATTTATGTGACATACTGCATTGTGCATTGTGCAACGGCAGCGAAGCAGCAGCAGTGATGCTGCTGTGGCATGAGGGTTCTTGTAGGGCTAATAAATGAAAGACATTATGGCTTGGCTTTTGTACATGCTTACTTATGGTACATATGTACATGTTTTACCCGCACAATGTCACACATTCAACAGAAAAAGCAAGTTGCGAGAAATTATTATGATAAATTAAAAAAAAATATATATTGGCATACAATATAAAAATCGACTTTGTATTTATGAATATTTGTTGTGGTGCATATTGAAAACTCATAAAAAGAAATTGTGTGCGTCAGTGGGACGCCGCCCTACAGAAGTTTACTTCTTCAGAACGTTTGTGTTTCGGGTTTTCAAGTTAGGTTTTGGAATTTTGTAAAAACCAGAGACTATCGCAGATATTACAGGCGTGGCCGAAGAAATTTTGAAAGAACATGTTTTGAAATTGTTTAGATGCTAATTTATGCAAACGATAAGCCTTGTATAGTCCAGCTGATCCCAGGTGTTCTACATGCGGATTAACTTCATTTTCATAGAGGTTAAGTTAAGTTGACTAGAAACTTAGTAAATCTCGTATAGGTCTTGTTGTGTTGATGCGAGTTGTTTTCTTTCCACTGAGAAAACATTTCCAGACAAATTTTCAAATTGAAGTTGATTAGAAACTTAGTAAATCTCGTATAGGTTTTGTTGTGCTGATGCGAGTTGCTTTCTTTCCACTGAGAAAAGATTTCCAGTCAAATTTTCAAGTAAATCTTCTGCCCTTCTTTCTTTCTTTCTTTCGTGGAGAAGCTGGGAATTCGGTCACCTCAATGACAGCCTGGTGCTGTATAATCTGAGAACTTTCGCCAGGATTCAATAAGATGAGTGTTGATGCAATTATTGGCTCAAATGAACTCATTTGCCCCTCATGCTCTCTCTTCGCATTAGCCCTTGCGAGTTGTTTTTCAACGAAATTCCAATTCTGTTGTGCCTCAAGTTGCTTGCGAAGTATACACTCTCGCGATATCTCGGTGCCGGGTTTTGGGTTTTTTTTACGACGAAGTCCACATTCTCGCTGTCTCTCAGCCGTTGTTTGTGGCTCACGTTTGTTTTTTCAGTTTATAGAAATTTCTTACGGGCTTTGTTTGAAATGTAAAATTTTTGTTTGAAGTGTCAAATTTTACTAGAAATTGTCTGATTCATACTCGTGGATCGTATGCATCCTCATTTTTTTTCATACTCGATTGTTGGAAGTCGCTGCCATTCATTTCCGTTTTGCCACGATCATCTTTTACACCCTCGTTAATATGAAAACGGTTCAATAGAACTTCAAAAGTTCTCTTCCATACAACAAATCACTTATTCATTAGATATTTTTCACTTCTTTCATTACACCCTCATAAGTGCTGCACCAATATGTAGGAAATAATTCGGTCGATATTCTGTAATATTGAAATTTCTTTTGCTTTCTTTTAATGGCACAACAGCTCATGGATGGCCTAGGCTGAGCCTTTCGCATCCATTTATGTTGAGAGTGATATATAGTATTTGTACATGAATGGAAGGGACCAACAGTTTAATGCCGAATCCGAACGGCGAAGTGAAAAGCTTTCATAGCCAAGAGGTGGTTCTACTTCTTCTTCTTCTTCTTTTTCTACCGGACACTCTGCGTAGCAGGCCAACGCAGTACCAACTGCGCCACAGCGAACACTTGAAATATTGAAACATGATTTTTAAAGTTCTGTTTAAAAGCATATGTATACTCCGCCTCCTCTTATGTTATTAGCTTTACTCTTTGAATATATATTAAATTTTTATCATTTGAGCTGTTCATAAGCTCTTCAGAACCCTGGTAAAAAGGTTGCTAAAGAATTTTTCGTCTGAACTACTTCACAACTTCTTTTACTATCAAACTATTGCATTCTGTGGGATTTTGTGTTTGGGTTTTTTTGTATCGGAAAATTTACCATTCTTCTTTCTTCTTCTTTTAATAGAAAAATAGCCCGTGTAGGGCCTCGTACATTGGGAAAGTGCTGACAGCACAAATCAAAGCAGTCTTCAGAGAATCAATGTTGGGGTATCTTTTGTGGCAAACCACAAAATATGTCCTCTAAAACTGCCCATAATTTGTAATCCAGTGGGTTCAGATCAGGGCTGCCAGACGGCCATTCATCGGAGCAACTGAAAGCTGGCAAATTCTTTTGAAGCCAGGTCTGGGTCGTCTTAGCCCTATGGGCTGGCGCAGAATCCTGATGGAAAGTCTACGTTAAGTGGCTTCACAACAGCTTCCAAAACGGTTTATTGGTAGATTTTGCCCAAAGATTTGACCCCTTGTTCGCAAAAATGCAAGTCAGTGACACCATCGTAAGAACTGCCCCACCAAACCATGACTGAAGCTGGGTGATGACCCTTTTCGACCCGCGGGATCAGTTCAGATGATTCCTTAGATGACCGTGCATACAGCCTATCATATTGCTTCATACATTTTTCCTGCACGGTAAACATTTTTTCATCCATAAACAAGATTTTTCTGTGCAAGTTATCAGCGTGCTTCATTAAAAGACGTTTGGATTTTTCTTACGTTACTTTTAATGGCCCAACAGCCCATGGAGGGCCTAGGGCGGGGTTTTTGGCATCCACTCATGTTGTTCGCGTTATATTTGTGCATGAATGGAAGGGACCTACAGTTTTATGCCGAATCCGAACAGCGAAGTGAAAAGCTTTTCATAGCAATTTTTACTCTTGTAGGTTTGCCATTGCCTGCCAAGAGGTGGTGCCGTGTAGAAAAATTATTTTTTCTACTTTTTGATTTTGATTTTGCCTGTGCCGAGATTCGAACTCCGGACACTATGCTACCACTACGCCACAGCGACCCAATTTTTTTCCAAAGCTGCAGTCAACAAATGTCCGGTGCGACGTTTGAAGGCACCAAGTCCCAAGTGTCAGCTTGGTCAGAGGTCAGCTTTCATAAACCATGTGGTAATAACAGGGTATGTTCAATTCTACTATTGGAATGGGTGTATTCAATGTTGTAACATTATTTATGTCCCTACTAAGTACTTTTTGATTTTGCCTGTGCCGAGATTTGAACCCCAGACAGTGTGCGTAGCAGGTCAACGCACTACCAACTATGGCACAGCGACCACTTTGAAAAGTGTTGCAAAATTATAGAAGATAGTACATGGAAGGCAGTGAACGCTAATGGACCTTCCTTCAGAATCAGCATATTGCGCTGTCAGTCAAGATTTACTTTGCTATGATTACTAATACTTAAGTCATATTGGAATTGAAAAAGATTAATATGATCTCTCTTTCTGTTTCAATCTGATCTCACTCAACAACTATATTTTCCTAGGATCCGATAAATAAGCTACAAATGCGGTGTAAAATCAAGTTCATAGACAGTGTTGTGCGTGTTATATTTGTGTACATGAATGGAAGGAATCTATAGTTATATGCCGAATCCGAACGGCTAGGTTAAAATACGATATATACAATCGCTAAATTGGAAATTTCAGGATTGATTTATACTTCGATGTCCAACTTTTGGAGAGCTTGATTTGATGATGCTAATTTGGTTTAATCTTATTTTAGGTATGGTTCTTGGTCTGAACTTAGGTCTGAATTTGGTTTGAACATTTAGTCCGATTTCCTGAGATTTGATCTAAGTACCGGTCTCAGTTTTGTACTAAATTTTATGCTAAATTTGGTATGAATATCGGTCTAAGTTTTGGTCTTAGTTTTAGCTTGAGTTTTATCTGAGTTTCGGTCTGCTTATTGGTTTGAGTTTTTGCAAGAAGTTGGCACCATTTGTTGACTGAATTTATTGTGATGTTTGGTTCTGAATATCAGGCTAAGCTTGGTTTCAATTTTTATTCTGTATTTGATTTGAATTATGATCTTATTTTTGCTCTGACTTTAGATTTGAATTTTAGTAACAGATTGGTTTAACTTTTGGGTTGATTGTGTCTGACATCCGAATGAATATTGGACCAGAATATTGACCACCTGATCTGAATATCGAGTTTAGTTTGGAAATGAAAATGATCTGAGGATTAACTTAAGTTTTGGCTAATTTTTTTTTCAAGAAAAATGGATATACTTACATTATATCTTCAAAGTAATGGTAATTTTTCTCATCTCTCTGGCAATTTGTGAATGCTTCGCCAAAAAAACTGTTCGTATTTTGAGTCAAGCCAGTCAGCGAGCCATTTTTTCACATTTTCGTATGAATCGAAGTTCTGCTCAGAAAGTGCGTGCCCAATTGATGAAAATAAGCGGTAGTCAGATGGAGCCAAGTCTAATGAATAAGCCGCATGGAGGAGGGATTCCCAGCTGTAAGAATATACCAATTCCCGAGCCTGTTTTGTTCTTGTTCGGTGTAATGGTGCATTGTCATCAAGATAAATCACTTTGTGTTGCCTAGCTTGATATTCTGGACGATTTTGGCGCAAAGCACAAGCAAGCTTCAAATTGGCCCATTGTTGTTGGTAGCGTGGACCACTAACTGTTTCACCTGGTTTCAGAAGGTCAAACCACATAACACCTCGCTGATCCCAGAAAACTCAGAGCATTGTCTTCTTTTCGAAGCGATTTGGCTTTGCTGTCGATTTGGCCGGTGTACCGTGTACCGGGCTTAACATGTGATTATTTACTTTTGGGATTCTCGAAATAGATCAATTTTTCATCGCCAGTAACAATTCGATGAAGATATGACTTTCTTTTGTACCTGGCGAGCAACATGTCACAGGTGGTTTTTCAATTTTCATGCTGTCTTTCAGTCAATTCATGCGACACCCATCTTCCTTCTGCGGAACCTTCAAAATCAATCCCTTGGCTTTTAAATGTTGAGAAATGTATTCTTGGGTTACATTTACCATAATTGTTCTGCAAGTTGTTCTTACGTTTGACCATCATCCTCATCGAGTAAAGCTTGCAATTCGGCTACACCAAACTTTTTCGGTGGTCTTCCATGTTCTTCGTTTCGCCACTTTTAAACTTATTGAACCACTCGCTGCACTTTGCACTGTGTTTTGCCTAAAGCGTGCTGGCCGTAAGCTTCCCCAAGCATTCGATGAGATTCGGAAGCAGATTTCTTCAATTGGAAACAGAAAGTCAATGATATCCGCATATCGTAGTTTGTAGGCGTAAAATTCGACATTTTTACGAGCGAAAAACATATGTTGTTGCATGAAACTTGATTGTTTATGAACTAAATATTGTTGACAGAACTAAATGCGAAGAAATGGCGCCATTGATTTGGTTTGACAGAGCCAAGAGATAGTTTTACCCAGCGACACAGAGATGTCATTACTTGTACACTTGGTAACTGGGTTCAGTTTTAGTCTTTAGTCTGCTCTGAAGTATAGAACATGTTTAATTTATCCTCCTGTCTGCGATTCCTTTTTTCTCTTTATTGTCAGTAATTTCTTTAGCATCTTACTCCAGAGATGATTTTTAGATGATTTTCAGTTCAAAAACTTTGAAAATTATTTGAATGGGAAAAATTTTCTCAAGTATTATTATTATTATTGTTTGAGCAAAATTAACACGATTTGAAGAGTAAATTCTCGACCCCGCCACTATTCGTGGGATGGTTTAGTAAATCTCTCTCATTCCTAATGGACCCAATCGGACATAAATTATGTAGAAGGGTTAATATTTTTCCAGTAAAATAAATTTTAAATTTTTTACCTTAAAATTGTAAAGCGTAATAAAATTTCTTAAAAATTAACACTACAAAGTGTACATTAAATATTTCAATATGGAATAAAGAGAAGATAGCATCGCATTATGCAAAGTGGCTACAGAAACTTCTAACAAAAAAACAAGTGCTTATGTAAATTATAGAAAATTTATTATAAATCGAAAGCAAAGAAATAGTAGCAAAGTATAAAGAAAGAAACATAAAACTTAGACCACACAAAATGCAATTCAAAAGCGGTTAAGATGAAGACGAAAATTCCAATTGAGATTGCTTCAAAAGTGCTTTAACCACTTTTAACAGACGCCACTGTATTATATACAGCGCTTTGTGCAAACAGTATCGGCCAGAATAATAAGTTCGGTTGTGTTTTATTCGTTCAATTAACACAAGTGCCTACTACTTGAATTAATTATATATTTTCGTGTTTAATTTCATTCTACATAATTTTTTTTTATATTAATATTGTTACAATGCTAATCGAAAAAATCAATGAGGTAACTACATTGACCACACACACACACACACACACACACACACACACACACACACACACACACACACACACACACACACACACACACGCACACACACACACACACACACACACACACACAGACACAATATTTTTCTAAAATTTATATTCAAGTGTTAATTCGTGCTTTTTTTATATAATTTATTTTAATGCTTTTTGTTTGTTAATATAATTTTTTTGTTTTCTAAATTTTAAAATTAGCAGCACAACTTTTCAAGTTGTTTTTTACTGTTTTTAGTTACCGATGACTGGCAGATTTTTGTGTATGTGTTTTTTTTTGTGTGTTTGTTCCCAGTCAATTGTTAAGTAAGTAATGAAAATAATAATAACAATAATTGTAGTCAATTTGGAGGGAATATTAAATTATGAATACAAGTTCATTGCAGCACATAGTGAATATTTGATTTTAATCTTTTTGTCTGATTCATATGAATCATTCACCCTGTATTTTATGTTTTTTTTTTGTTTATTACCGCTTTGTTTGAAATATGCTCAACAACAAACCACACACACACTGTACAATTTTGTCATAAATTAACCCTCAACGAGCCACTTAAACCTGCAGTTAAGTTGCTTTAATTGACTTTCTGGCATAAGCCGACAAAAGCTGTTGCAAACATGGCTACTTGTGGTAATACATAATACTAAAAATTCAAGTATATATACCAAAAATAAAAAGAAAGAAAAATGCATAGAGAAAAAGTGTTGCAAACAAAATTTCACACCTTCGAACAATAGCAACACGTTTTCAGAAGTCTATATTAAGAAGCCGTTGCAAAATACTCTTGAATAATATTCAAGTTGAAGTTCATGTTGCAAGTTGAAAGTGTTGGGCTTCAAAGTGAAGAATTATGTAGTAAGGAAATTTAAAGTAAGTATATTTCGGAAACACTTCATATTGGGGAAGTTGTTGAGATAATCTTCGTTCTTCTTCATTTAATGGAAGAACAGTCCATAGAGGGCCTAGGCCATGCTTTTCGCACCCATTCATGGTGTTCATGTTTTACTTAGTATATACAAATGGAAGGATCCTACAGTTTAATGCCGAATTCGAACTTTGAAGCTTTTCTTAGGGAATTTTTACTCCTTTAGATTTGCCATTATGCAGCATAAACACCAACAATAATGTCAGCCTTGAGATCAAGCGGAGACTAACTCTTGCCAACAGGTTTTACTACGGACTCAGTAGGCAATTGAGAAGTAGAGCCCTCTCTCGACCGACGAAAATAACGCTCTATAAGTCCCTCATCCTTCCCGTCCTAATGTATGGCGCAGAGACGTGGACATTGACCATCAATGAATCAATGACGAGAGGCTGTTAGGAGCGTTCGAGAGGAAGATACTCCGTAAGATCTACGGTCCAGTATGCGTGGACGACGTGTATCGAATAAGATGGAACGATGCGGTGTATGAGCTGACACTGACATAGTCAAGCGTATAAAAATCCAGCGGCTTCGCTGGCCGGGTCATGTTGAGCGAATGGACGAAAGCGCTCCGGCTAAAAGTGTGTTTTATTCGAATCACGGTGGAGGAACACGCAGAAGGGGACGTCCTAATCTCCGTTGGAAAGACCAGGTGCCGGGCAACTTGACTTCACTTGGCCTTATCAACTGGCGCCAGCGCGCGTATAGTCGAGGCGACTGGCGAAGCTTTGTAGAGGCGGCCAAGACCGATCGTCGGTTGTAGTGCCAGTTAAGTAAGTAAGTAAGATTTGCCATTAGTGTTATTAGAATGGCTCCATTCATGCGAAAAGCTTCTCGGCCTAGACTATCCATGGGTTGTTGTGCTATTAAAAGAAGAAATAGAAGTTATTAGCGATAAGTGCTATTAAAACAAGAAAAGATAAATAAAGAATCATGAAACCACTTAGTACTTCTGATGAACCTGATAAGATCTGTTGGCAGAGTCTCTGTAGCCTCCAGTTCTCAGAACAGTTTGTCTCCTAAGAATCGATTGCGACAGATCAGAAGATTAAGGCGATCGCAGAGAATTTGGTGCGTACTCTAAGTCTCTTCGTCACTTTCGCAGCTCCTACAGTAGTTAGATACTGCGACTACAATCCTGGAAGCCAATACGCCAATTGCACATGCACCAATGAGCACGCCAGTAAGAATTCGAGCTTGTTTCATCTCCACTCCCCACACAGCTGAAGTTCCGAGAAAGCTCCATAGGTTTTCGACTATCTTACAGTCGTTCCTTATTTGCTAGGATCTATTGATTGTTTTTCTTTCGCTTTCTGGTACAGGCTTGTTGTTGTTGTTGTTGTTTGAGTGGTTGTTTTCAATCTGAAAAGCATAAATATTGTAAAGCACCGTTTTACTATCACATTTCTCATTTGTTGTTATTTAATTGTCTTTTGGTTAAAGGTGAGGTCGTAATTGATATACATAAGGTGCCTGCATCTGAACCCCAAATATTTATGATGCCTACTTTATGAGGTTCAAATATAGGAGTAGGCTTTTTATCGCAATTTCTGAGATTTGATTAATATTTTCGAGGAATAGTTTATCAAATGAGCGCAGTCTTGCTCTTGCCAAACCTGCAGCCAGGCACATTTTTTTAATTTTTTTTTATTGATACATTCAACACACCGGGTGTACCGTTATGAATGCAGAGCATTGTGTTGAATGGAAGGAAGATTGATAGGTGGGTGGAAGAAGGAGGGAAAATGAGAGAGGGAATGCAATCACATAGGACACCGATAAAGAGATAGAAAGCCATTGTGGCAAGTGTTATGCCTTCTTCAGCTTTATCAATGTCGACTATGATCGCATGTAGCACCAAAGGCCAAGCTTTTCTCAAAAAATAGTTAAAGAGACTTCCCGTCTCTCCCTCTTATATGACAGGAAGTATTAAATGGAAGATTAAGTCTTCCTGCATGTTCTCCCACCTACCAGTGGCCTGTGAGTACAGCGGAAATGCGTGAGATATGGGGCCGAGAACATTCTATGAGTTGTTTTGTCCTGAGGTCATAATATTGTGGCCATGTTTTCCTAGTCGTCGTAGTGCAGATAGTCAGTCGTTTCCAATTCTGTCCGGGTATAGTGAGGTAGTGAGAAGCAAGAGTGTCCTTAACACTGCTAAATGGAATTGCGACAGATTCCGCTGTAACCGAACCTAACCTAGCTAGCTCCTCTGCCCTTTCATAACCCTCGATGTTCCTATGGCCTGGAACCCATAGTAGAGTAGTTTCTAGCCCTTGATCAAGTAGAGCGAGATCCTTCTTGCATTGTAGAACTACTTTGCAATTTGGAAGTGGTAAAGGCTTACTTTTACTATTCCCATGGAAATGTTTAACGACATCGATACGATCATTCTCGCCTTCTAGGACAGCTTCCCTTCTTGCTAGTCCAGCAGCGTTGTCGTTCGCTTCAATATTGTTATGTCCTGGAACCAAACTGAGGTGTTTTGATCCAAGCTCCTTTGACTCCTAAACATGCTCTACTCTGAACTTTGGCAAGTTGATTGAGATAGCTGATCTTGCTTGTGAGACTTATTAAGTTTTACCGAAATCCAGATTTAAAATTAAACTGAAACCAGTTCAACATAAAGCCGAAAATCAAACCAGAAACCATTAAAAAATTAAACTAAAAACCAGAGGAAATTTCAGACCAAAAACTAGACTGAAAATCCGAACAGAAATATGTTCAAAAATCAGACCAAAATTCACATCAGAAACAAGATTAGGAATTCAACTAAAAGCAGTCCAAAATCGACCTCAAAGACAAACCAAAATACAGACCAGAAACTAGACAAAAAATTAAGCTTACATTCAGGCCGAAAGTTAGTCAAGTAACTATTCACACCTTTACCAATAAATAGATCTAACTTTCGGTATTAATTTTAATCAGAGATCGGTTTAACTTTTGGGTTTATTTTGCCCGACGTCTGTATGAAGAATATTGGGCCTGGTCTGAATATCGACTTGAGTTAAGTATAAATGTTTTCATATATTTTCAAAGGTACATATGTCATTATAATTATTTTATGTAGTGTTTACGTTATTACCAGTAATTGGTAGCACACAAATTGTCACTTTGAGAACAGAACACGAAAATCAAACAAATCACTTTATTGTGACAAGAATATTTGGCATATTTACAGTGAATTGCAAAGTGCCAAGCAAAACGTGTGTAAGTACAAGTAGGTACTTGCGATTCAACGATACCTGCGATACAAATACAAATTGCCAATCGTTAAAATACTTTTTCCTTTTCTTAGCCAAATTAACGTGGTATTAAATTAACAATTGCCTTCGCTGTACTTTTTAATTGACATTTTTTTTTGCCCCAATCGACTTTCATTTTTAGCCAAACATTAAAACTTTTACGAACAAACAAAAAATCTTCTTTGATATTTGAGCCACTTTGCTAATAGCCATGTTAATTTTTTCAAAGTTTTCCCCAAAGTATTTGTTGTTGTAATTTCCCTACATACTCGTACGGAACATTTATTTTTGTTACGCTCTCCGTGTCTTTGTTAATTGAATTTTTGGCTGCATTGCAACAATGTGTGCGGTCTGGTTTGGTCTGATTGATCTGTTGCTCTTCTTTCTTCCTTCCTCACGGGCTGACTGATGGACAAGAGTATACACATTTGTTTTCATATATGTATGTATGTATATTTAGTTCGTTTGTTTAACCTAAATGGATCATATCCGATTACCAAAATATTAAAAATTTTTTAAAACTAAAATAAAAATCGTCATGAAAAACATTATCAGATTTTGAACTAATTGAAAGGGAAGCCATTTCCCATCCTTTGAAGAGTTTTAGTTGTCAGTGAAAATATCTTTTTCAATATGCACATCCAATCTGGCAGACCAATAGTTTCGCCTTAGATATTCACTGCATACATATATTGATAATGCTTGCATATTTTTAGGGTTGTCAAGCCAATCCCTTGTAATAATTGACAATTATTGTCGTTGACGTTGATGAGTTAGTGGGAATGTTATGAGCGTACTTTATACCTATAGTATATGACGTTGGCCGACAAAATCGAGATATTGCGATTTAAAAAGAAGGAATAGTTTAGAGTTCGCAAGGAGGTTACGAGGTCTACAGAAAAATAATAAAAAGCAGTCAAATATTAAGCATGATGTTGGCCGATATAAATATCATATAATCAATGCAGAATCTTTAATAGGTGAAACGAAGTCAATTTCCAACGTTACGAGGTCTAAGGAGTATTAATATTTTTTAAAATTTTGCCTATGGGGCTAATCACTGTGTCTAGGACAACTTCATACTCAGTATTTGATTGTTTTGTATTAATTAACCGTAAACCTCGTAATATAAAATTTTGAATTCGTTTCATTTCCTAATGATTCTTCATCAATTGAGTGTGTGGTTTTATTTTCTAAAGTCAGGATTAATTTCGTGTCGGTCAACATCATGCTTAACCCTAGAATACTAACCTTCGCCTGTGAGGCGGAACTAATTCGGTTTTCTCGCGATATTTCACGAACGCCCTTAGCGATCAAAGCAAGCGTTTACGCCAACTCAGTTTAGCGCTGTAAGAGCTTGTGAGCAGACGTACTCGTACATTGTACAGTGCCTTTTGAGCGGCTGAGTTACACACCCTATTGACGCCTGACAGGCGGACGTTAGTAGTAAAGGTATTTTTTTCTTTCTTTGCCTTATTTTAGTTTTTAACGTGTTTTTAGCTATTTTCTGTTCTGAACTTAATTTTTTTTTACTTATCGAAATGGCTTCTTCTGAAGAACAACTGCTAAATGGTTGGAAGAACTATCGTTGAATGGAAGCGAATGTGAGGACAATTTGGAAGAAGATTTTGATTCGGATGATAGTTTTGCTGACGAATGACGATGACACGAACAATATAGTTGTAAGTGTTTAAGCCTGTAGCCATAATTTTAAGGTTCTTTATGTTTAAGGTAAGTTTATGTAATCCTGGCAACCCTTACCAGCTCGATTTTCCTTTCGTTAAGTTTGGAGAGAATAGCGGGGATAGTTCGGCTATCTTTAGACATTTTAACGAAATTAATTTTGTTACTACTAATCGAGAAGCCGAGAAGAGAAGACGTCCACCCCAGGAACCAACCCAGCGTTTAGAAGACCCGTTACCCGACGCCACTACTCCCGAAGTAAAATCGAGGTGGAAAAGGTACGCCCAATTACATTGTACATATATAAATATATATTGTAAGAACCCTTACTGCTGCCTTTCCTCTTTTTCCCTAAACGACTTCTTTCAACTTCCCTCGGGATCCCCCCTCGTCCGGAGACACAAAGCCGTCACCCTCACATAAACTTACCTTAAACATAAAGAACCTTAAAATTATGGCTACAGGCTTAAACACTTACAACTATATTGTTCGTGTCATCGTCATTCGTCATCAAAACTGTCATCCGAATCCAAATCTTCTTCCAAATTGTCCTCACATTCGCTTCCATTCAACGATAGTTCTTCCAACCATTTAGCAGTGAGGGCTTTGCGTCTCCGGACGATGGGGGATCTCGAGGGAAGTTGAAAGTAGTCGTTTAGGGAAAAAGAAGAAAGGCTGCTGCCTTACAATACAATATTCTTACAATATTTATTTATATATGTACAATGTAATTGGGCGTACCTTTTCCACCTCGATTTTCCTTAGGGCTTGGAGTAGCGGCGTCAGTTAACGGGTATTCTAAATGCTGGGTTGGTTCCTCCGGTGGACGTCTTCTCTTCTCGGCTTCTCGATTAGTAGTAACAAAATTCTTTAAACATTTCGGTAAAATGTCTAAAGATTGCCGAACTATCCCCGCTATTCTCTCCAAACTTAACGAAAGGAAAATCGAGCTGGTAAGGGTTGCCAGGATTACATAAACTTACCTTAAACATAAAGAACCTTAAAATTATGGCTACAGGCTTAAACAGTAAGTAAACCAATTTCTCATAAGATGCCTACATATTGACGATCGTAGCACTCGAGAAAGCCGAAAGAAAAGCGACAAATTTGCGCCGATAAGAAATATTTGGGAAATCTTCATCAAGCAGTGCAGAGATCTTTACAAGCCTGGTTCATATGTAACCATAAATTAACAGCTTTTGGGATTCAAGGGTCGTTGTCCGATTCGAATGTACTATATATACCGAATAAGCCTGCAAAATACGGGGAAAAAATAGTTTTAGTGTGCGATGTTAGAAATAAATAAATGTTTGACGCCTCTCCTTATTTGGGAAAGAACAAACGGCACAACTATTGACGAGCCTTTAGGCACATATTATTGCAAGCTGCTCACGAAAACTATACACGGCACCAATTGAAATTTAACTGCTGATAATTGGTTTACATCTATACCTTTAGCTGAGCAGTTGCTTGACGATCCTTATAGCCTAACCCTCATTGGGACAATTCGAAGTAACAAAAACGAAGTTCCAGAAGAGTTCAAACATAATACATTCGGTCGTGCTGGAACGTCCATGTTTGGCTTTCCCGATAAGCTCACTCTAGTTAGCTACAAACTGAAACCACAAAAGACTGTTAACTTACTCTCCACCATGCATGATGAACCTACCATTGACCCAATGTCGAAGAAACCATCAATAATCGAGTGTTATAATGAAACAAAAGCAGCTGTTTACACCTATGTTCAGATATGTGGTCACTCAAGTTGCAACCGCAAAACAAGACGCTGGTCACTTTGCATATTTATGGTATAATAAATACCATAAATTTATGGTATAATATATAAATATGGCAGTATTAAAATGATACATACTGTATGTTTCAAATTGTGAAACAGCTAAGATAAAGCCAGTGTCTAGGAGAGACTTTATGAAAGACTCGAGCAAAGATTTGTTCACGAATTGGTGCTCTATCCGTCTGGGGGATAGACCTACTATATCGAAAAGAGTTCGTGAGGCAATAATTACCACGATTGTGACTTTTAAAAATCAGGAAGATAATCGTGGCGAACAGGAAATAAAAAAAGGAAGGCAGTTTTTGCCCAGCGAAGAAAAAACGTAGGAGTGTGTATTACTGCATACTTAAAATGTAAAAAAACCTGCTGCTTTGAGCTTAGATCACCAAATTGTTATCAATGTGATACAAAAAAAGACAGATTTCATTTTTATGTACAAGTCATAATATAAAAGTTAAATGGTTAATTATTTTTAAGTTTGAAAGTAGGGACGAATACCTTTGAAATGATAAATTAAATAAATTATTTAGGTTCGTTTGCATTAAAATATGTTTTTTTTTTGAATGATCTCTTTCAAAAGAGATAAAGGGGGGAAGGGAGGTGAGGGGGAAATAAGGTTAGTACTCTAGGGTTAATATTTGATTGTTTTATTTCTATTTTTCCTTAGACCTCGTAACGTTGGAGACTAACATCGTTTCACCTTCTCACGAACTCCAAACGATTCCTTCTTTTTAAATCGCAATATCTTGTTTTTGTCGGTCAACGTCATATAGGTGTACTTTATCCAGCTACGAGTATGTATTTATATTTAAAATTTACTTCTCCACAATTTTGTATAAAAAATGTTAATGGATCGTAGAAGTCTAACGGTTGGACTTAGTGCGTCACGGAAACGGATTTTTTAATAGTCAAGACATTAAAGAAACATTTTTTTATTAAATTAATTATTAAATTTTACCTCATTTAGGAACCATTTTTTTTTTTCATTTCACTTCATTTATTTAGTCTAACTCTTTTTCTTACTGACTAGAAATTATAGAATTATAAAAAGTGTTGTAAAAATAATTAACAATTAGATAATAAAAATTATATATAAAATGATTCAACATACTTAATGCTTGAAATGATTCCTAATTATAGAGAAATCCACAACGAACTGTTTTGAGACTTTGTTAAATTCAAGGATGGCCCTTGTGATTAGATTGGATTCATTAGATAGTTAGTTTTCAAAGTGGATACATAAAATGGAACATGGTAGCATAGATGACGTGAAGGTACATTAAATCTAATATTTCCAAGTAAAAATGGGCAATCAATATTTCCATAAATTAGGCCATACACAACCATGAGGGAATGCACGGTAAAGGGTGATTTTTTAAGAGGTTGGTTTTTGAAAATCAAAAAAACTTAGAAATTTTACAAAAGTGAGTGAAATTTTTATTTGGATCGATAAATCAAAAGATAATTTCACTTAATTGTTGCCCGCGATTACGCTTTAAGTGGTACATTCTGATGGTCCAATTTTGGCACAGTTTTTCACAAATTTCGGGCGGAATCTCACTAATGACGTATTCAATGTTGGCTTTCAAAGCAGAAATCGTGTTTGGCTTGTCCCTATAGACAAGAGACTTAACATACCCCCACAAAAAATAGTCTAACAGGGTCAAATCACACAATCTTGGTTGCCAATTGACTTCACCAAAACGTGAGATTAACTGCTCACCAAATTCGACTCAATTTGCAAACGTTGTTCAGGCGTAAGCAAGTCTATTCATGATGAAATGGCAAACCAAACTGAGCATTTTTTACTTTGACACATGTCAATAATTATGCGTGAACTGTTCGAAATATTAAAGTCAAAAATTTAGTATCAAAACATCACCCTCTATAATAACTCTTCTGCTCTAAAGAGACTTCAAACAAAAAAGTAAGCATCGAGCATTATACGAAGGAAAAGGCTCAACAAAATGTAAAGGTTGGAGAGCAAAATGAACAAATTTCTTTTGAATTCTTTCAATACGTGCAGAGTGTGTGTTGTAGAAAGGATTCCAAATGCAGGAAGAATATTCAAGTTTCGAACTCACATTAATGCGGGCCACAGATTCAGAGTTACTATCAAAATCACAAACTAATTTAAATTATTAGATATTCTAAAGACCAGGGATAAAATCATAAAGATTTTGGTGTAGTGCGGTAGTCCTAAAGGGTTAACCTTCTAAAAAACTATTCTGCCGTATTGAACTGCACTATGTACCAGCTGTAGCTGCAACGTCTCAAGTCGACGTCGTGGGATTAGCCCGATATGTACTAACAACCTTTTTCAGCACTTCTGGGTTATTTGAACCCATTTTTATGCCTGACCCTTCCGTTCTGCAGATGGAGTTTTCCGCGTTGTTGTTGTTTATGACGTTATAAGCCGTCGCTAAGCTCGCTGTGCTTTCCCTTGCTTAGTCTAGACTTTGTCTTATCAGTCAAGTAAATGTAAAGTATTAATATGCGGCGCTGTTCTTGTTGGCTCGACTGACATGTTGACTTAAGTAGTTCCAAGATGAAAATTACTAATATAGAAAAAAAAAACTGCACTATTTATAGATACTTTCACTTGAAGATAACGGGGTTCTAACTCTTGACCATTGCGTATAATGGATACGTAAAAATTGTAAATATTTTCTTGTTCACACCTTATTTCAAGGGGAATCCCTACCCTACATAAAGCTTAGTCTTCAAAGTGTTTATAGTTTTCAAAGAAACTTCATTATGTAAAATATTATTATTGGATGAATTAAAAAGTATCCGCGGATGCTGTGAGTGAACGCCGGACCCAAGAGTGGTTTGCTAGATATCGTTCCGGAAATTTCAATATCAAAGATGCACCTCGCTCTGGTCGGCAAGTCACTGAAAAAGCCGATGAAATTTTGCAGCTGGTGGAGCAAGATCGACACGAAAGCAGTCAGGAGATAGCAGAGGTACTAAACATCAGCAACATGACAGATTTGTGGGTACCAACATCATCTTGTAACGAAAAACAGCGCATACTTTTTGTATGACTCAATACTTATATATATAAAAACTGAAAATTTCCGCCTCATACCAGCCAACGTTTGCTTACTTACTTACTTAGCTGGCGCTACAACCGATGATCGGTCTTGGCCGCCTCCACAAAGCTTCGCCAGTCACTTCTGCTATGCGCGCGCTGGCGCCAGTTGATAAGGCCAAGTGCAGTCAGGTTGCCCTGCACCTGGTCTTTCCAACGGAGATTAGGACGTCCCCTTCTGCGTGATCCTCCACCGTGGTTCGAATAAAACACCTTTCTAGCCGGAGCGCTTTCTTCCATTCGCTCAACATGACCCAGCCAGCGAAGCCGCTGGAGTTTTATACGCTTGACTATGTCAGTGTCGGCGTACAGCTCATACAGCTCATTGTTCCATCTTATTCGAAACACGTCATCCACGCATACTGGACCGTAGATCTTACGGAGTATCTTCCTCTCGAACGCTCCTAACAGTCTCTCATCATTGATTCATTGATGGTCAATGTCCACGTCTCTGCGCCATACATTAGGACGGGAAGGATGAGGGACTTATAGAGCGTTATTTTCGTCGGTCGAGAGAGGGCTCTACTTCTCAATTGCCTACTGAGCCCGTAGTAACACCTGTTGGCAAGAGTTAGTCTCCGCTTGATCTCAAGGCTGACATTATTGTTGGTGTTTATGCTGGATCCTAAATAAACGAAATCCTTGACGACTTCAAAAGTGTAGTTGTCAACAGTGACATTTTGTCCAAGACGCCGTGACTCTTTGTTTGTTGACACAAGGTATTTCGTTTTGTCCTCGTTCACCACTAGACCCACACGACGAGACTCCCTTTCCAGGTTGGAGAATGCTGCACTGACTGCTCGAGCGTTTTTGCCAATGATCCTTTGGGCGTTTGCGGGAGTCGTCAATATTAGAGGGGTTCATTATCCGAGGCTTGTTTGGAGGTTTCATTGGAGGGTATTTTAACGTGGTGGGTTCCAAGCCCGACGCACAACCATTCATTCAAGGCCATGGAGAAGCCCGCCGCACACATTAGTTAACTCACTGACGGTTGTCAGATCGCTATCCAGGGGACGCCACGAGGAGGCTGTGTGTCGACTTGAAACGTAGAAGCGCAAGGATCGACCATGGACGCACCTGCGACTGTCACGAACTTTACCTTGTGTCCTACGCCCCAGGCCAGCCAACGTTTGCAGATACTTTTTATATGACCCAATGTAAATACAATACCACGTTTTTTCGGAGACAAACTGTTGGAAGAACTGGAGGCCGTTGCGGAGCAAAAATTTTGCCTACAGATCTTATAAGGTTCATCAGAAGTACTAAGTGGTTTCAGGATTCTTTCTTTTACTTTTCGTTAAAATCTCTACTTTTCTTTAGCACTTTTTGTATTGTAAGAACATTGGACATAACAAAATAATATAAAATATCGAAGTTACCAGATATTTGTTAGATATTCAATCTATTAGGTTTTTAGTAGGCATTTGAAGGTTTTCAGAAGCCTTGAAGGACTTCTGAACCGCTTGAAGAACACTTTGAACTGCATTGACATAAACAGAATGGTCCATCGGTTCATTAATAATCATTACAGAAAGCATTTACGTAAGGTCTTTCTTTCTCTCGTGTTTGTTTGAAAAGGCTTTCTCAAAGGCCTTCTGAAGCTCCTATTTATCTCTACATCCTTCACACGGATTTGATGTGTGTGTGTGTGTTTACAGGGAGAGAACGTTCTCTCTTTAAAACAGAAAACGATTGAAAAGTTTTCCCAATAATCATCACACAAGGATTTCTAAAACGATTCTTTCTTTGTTTTCATTATCATTCATCTGATTCTTATGGGGTTAGAAAACTTTCCAAACTACTTTCTGGATGGCATTCATGAAGAACATCTGAAATACTTCCTTTTCCTTCTTGAAGTCATTCATCCAGAAGCCATTACATAAAATCTTCTGAAACGCTTCTTTCTTTGAAACCACTTCAAGAAACTTTTAAGCTGTTTTAACATGACCAGAATGGTCTAGTCCGTCAACTAGAAATCGTTGTAAAAAACATTTTGAAAGGTTTTTTTTTTTGTATTCCTTTTACATCGCTTTCAATCATTGTTGGGCAAAGAGCGTAATGATCTTCGTTTTTTTTCGTTGTAAATATTGGATTAGGGATGCTCAAAAACCGTTATGCACGCGTGCAAGAGACTGCTCTACAATGCTTTAGAGAAATCTACTGTCTGCACTGCCTTCCTTCCATGACGAGAAAAATTCTCTCTTCTCTCTCTTTCTCTCTTTGCTAGAAAATTTTATGTAAAGATTTCTCAAAAAATTTCAAAAGATTTCTCTTTAAAAAAATGCTTTAAAATCTCTTTTTTGTCTTCCACTATTCACCGGAGTCTTTTGTATACGTATTGGTCGACTTACAGGGGAGAAAGTTCTCTCTTTAAAACAGAAAGAGTTTTGAAAGTTGGTTTTGTAGTCTTTATAAAATACTCATATACTCTTTTTTGGCTTTGTAAACGCTTCAAGGAAATCTTATCTAATCAGCGCTTCATTACACAAATATTGAGGACAACCATTTCCACATGAAACGATTCTGATGTTCACGATAACAACGTTTCTTAACCTCGCAGTAAGTTTCTTCATCAGAGAGATGAGTTGATTGAAATTAAAATACGTAAATTTATTCTTCAAAAAATCCAAAATTTTGTCATCATAGGCAAAGTTGTCTAAAAATATTTAGTTTCCAGGACAATCCTTTACCCCACTCTATTCGTTTCTTTCAGTGGTGTTTGGTAGTAATGTTTGCATGGAAATGGGTTTATAGTATATAAACAAGTGATATAATTTCAAAAAATGGCTTATCTACCGAAACTTAAATCGATATTAATTATAGTTAATCTCCTTCATAGTCCAAAATATAATAATCTCGAAACTGCAGCTATAATTTAGTGTTAACTATTACATTTAAATTAGGTATTCAATCTAATTAAAACTTTTACTTTTTAAGGCTTTCCACAACTGAAGTCATTTGGTTCATCTGGTGCTTGTTTACCCGGTAAGTTAATCTGCTGTTAATCTGCGCAGCTTCACTATTTAACCACTACTTGATTGTATTCAATCATATTCAATGATTCTCAAAAATCTCCACAATAGCTCTCAAACTGTTTGCAATGAACTTTTCAGATCATTGCAAATAAATTAAAGTTCAATTGAGAAGTGTAAAATATCCTCATAAAATTACCCTCAATAAAATGAGGGGAAGAAATTTCTCCTACATTTTGTATTTTTTATATTCCGCATTCATCTTTCTTCCTGCTGCTCCTTCATCATTTTTCCTTCTCCTTTTGTTTTTATACAATTGCGTCTGCAAACAAGAAAGGAAATAAAAAAGTTATGGGTATGTTGAAGAACAATGAAAAAGGAATAAAAAATTAGCAATGAAAACGAAAACGCGTTAATTGCATAAATTACACACGTACACACATATATACCATATATTAATATCCCAGTAGAAAATGCAAGGGGTAAAAAGCAATGTTTGAAGTGTTTCTCTGAGCTGTACCAACTCGATGGTTTTATGTAATTAAGTATATAATTTTTTAAATTATACGGTTTTTTTTTTTAAATTGTACTCCTTACACTCTCGTTTTCGAAAGAACTAGTTATGGAAGCTGTTATTATCAAGACACTCCGACATCGTTTCCAAAGAACAGGCTCATAAAAGCGTTCAGTGCTTCAGAAATATCAAAAAACATTTATTATTTTTTTATCTATTTGCTTTTACTTTTATGACAAAGAAATTTACAAATCATATCTTATGAAGTTGTCTGGGCTCGAACCGGTAGCTGAAGATTATTGAACAAAGGTCTAACCAGCTGAGCCACGTACTCGTAAGTATCAAAGCAAAGAGCTGAGCAAAAAAAAAAACTTTTAATTTCGGTGCTTTGTCACGGCATCAATAAGTCGGTCAGTAGCTCTGATGATTAACGAATTGAGCAGTAAGTAGTAGGTACAAATCTCGTCGTAAGCCCCGGTTAAGTACCTCAGCTGAAGATGACAGGCTTTTGAGGCACTTAAGCGTAGAAGGCACTTAAAAAGAGATTTTCTATGGAAACTGGCAAAGAAAAGTAGCAAGTTACACGGAATTAAGCAAGAATGGTACTTAAGAGAGAGGTACCGGGGTGTACTGTAAATTTGATGAAATAAATGGTTTTGCACTTTTATTTGTTTACAAGTATGACAGAAAATAATAGAGGTTAAATGTGTAAGACTGTTAGTCATTCAAATGTTTCGCTTAAAAGCACATATTATTTATATTGCTTGACACATTAACTGCTCACTTCCCGATAGGTTCCCGAGTGGGAGTGGTGAAAGCGCTTTGTATTCAGTGATATTGAGGCGGGTATTGCCCTTGCTTAAAAGCTGTTCGACATATTGAATAATGCCTCCTGATACCAAGGCGGTGACAAATTTACCACTGGGATAGCTGCATACACCTACTGAGCAGCTCTAAAAGGCAATTAAAACAAAAGCAAAAAACCACGGGACTCTTGTTCAGCTACCCTAGCTATACAGTGAAGAGAGGGAGAGACAGAGAGAGAGAGAGAGAGAGAGCAGTTTTCGAGGGGCTTGATATTGGTGAGAAAAGGATGCAAAATATATGGTATGCTGCTGATGATGTTGTTGTTGTTGCAGCGAAATGGCTTAAACAAAGCCGTTGCCTGAAGAGCAGAAGGCCGTGGAGACGTAGAAGAAGCAAGAATACAACCAAATTTCAATAATAAAAATGGCTGGCTTTAGTTTTGTTGTTGTTGTGCTTACACTTGAGATAAGGAATTGAAATGGGATTTGCCGCATTGAAAGTGGAAATTAGCAGAAATTACAATAAGTTTCTGTGGCGAGTTAAATGTTCTAATGAATTATTGATAAAAATAAAAACGGATGTAATTTTAAGTTTGTTCAGCTAAAGCACTGACGGAACTTTGCGATTTGGAGAATTTGTAAAATTATTAGTTACATACTACTTATGTTGAGCATCTTCACAACTAGCTCTACAGTTCGGAAATAGGTCGTCGTGGCAGGTGTAGAGGCAGATAAAGGTGTCGGCGCTGATTTTTTTTAGTTTAGAATATCGACATAGACATATGCCCATATGATAATCCTCATCACTTTCTAGGGCCCAAAATCGTAAAGGAGTGAACTTCCTGCGGACCATCTTTCCTCACAACCAAAGCCAGCCATTTTTATTATATACCATAGAAAGGTGATAAGTTCCATATTTGTTATAATTTTTTTTTTGGTCGAAATTTAGATAATTAAATGTCTCGCTGTAAAGAGTTAGTTCGTTAGTTCATATCTTCATTTCACAGTAAAATAAACGCACTGAATCCAAACGAGAATTAAATTTAAATGAAATTCCTCTCTGCAAGCAATAAATTTTTCAAAATTGCTAATAAAATAAACAAAATAAACAAAGCCATACATATGTACATATGTACATACATGCATACGAGTATAACCTAAATGCCTAAAAAGTGTAAAACAAAAGAAAAACCTGTTAGTGTTGCCAAATTAAAGTACACATACGCACAAAAAAAATAAATACAAAAATAAAACAAAGAATAATGAAATTTCATTTTGTTGCATTCGCAACGGTAATAAATATTTTTCCAACATACGACTACTGCTACATACATTCATACTCGTATGAGCTCGTACGTTTTTTATACGCAATTAACACGCACATACATCAGCTGAGAGAGAGAGAGAAAAACAATAACAACAACAAAAAATAGATAGGTAGGAAGATATTTAAGTAGGTACGAGTGGAAGGTACCGAAATGAAATGGAAGCGCATTGAAAGCACCCATGAATGTGGAACTTATAATAGTGCTCTATTGTCAAACAGAAGTAACGCGGGGGTATGAAGAAATGTGTACCATATGCATGCCATTTAACCCTTTCGCTACAGTGTTACTCGTATATGTACTCGTATGTTGTATTTATGTACCTATAATTTCACGTGTGTGTATAAAGAATAGAAATGAATAAAAGTCAATGAAATTGAAATAATAAAAACATCGGCAAATTCTTATAAAATTTTCTATTTAATTTTTGTTTGTGTTCTTCAAATTCGCGAATCATTGCGAGAACCGATTACTTTTTCAATATCGAAATTTATTTTACAATTTTAGCATTCGTATTTTAGCAGTCAGTTTTAAAAGTTTAAATATCAATTAAACTAAGATTTATTTAATCCCAGGCCCATGCCTGAGAAGATGAAGGTAGGGTAGACCCCACGACCTGTTGTTTTTTGTTAGAAAGGCTCGTGCTTTAAAGCTTCGGGTAAAAAATTTTCGAAAATTTTCAGTTGATTATTTATTTATAAAAAAATTTTTTCTACTGTAGTATTTGAGCTTTTCACTTTGCCGTTCGGATTCGGTATTAAACTATAAGCCCCTTCCATTCATGTACAAATATAACACGCACAACGTGAGTGGATGCGAAAAGTTCGGCCTAGGCCCTCCCTCCATGGGCTGTTGTGCCATTAAAAGTAAAAGTAAGTAGTATTTGAGGTTATAATTGGCTACCTAAGAGCAAGACGGGCACTTCTGTAAAAGTTTTTAATTGCTAATTGTACATACGCGTGCAATAGGTGAACTCGACTCGAACTCGTTGAGCACGACTTTTCGATTTACTGCAAGGTCAGTGTCATATCAGCATAATTTATTTGTATTTTCGTGGGGCTAGAGGGTTATTTTTGGGCTAGAGGGGAGGCTGTAGTATTTATAGAGAAGATTTAATGAAAAAGGGAACTTCCACACCATTGCCATTATTGCACCACATATGGTAAGTGCCCAGTTGATACATCAAGTTTGCTATTTTTCCTACATAAGAAATGCAATATAAATAAATTTACTAATAATTTTTGTATATTTTTTTAAAACTATCTTCCAAGCAGGCATGTCTGTTTACTAGGGTTTTTTTTTAAATTTAGGAATATTTAAATGCAATTTGAAAGACAGAATATGCAACAATATTAAACACTGATTAATTGTGGGAAAAATGAAAAAACAAATGTTTAAAAAAATTTTGTAGTCGGAAAAATCGGACAGATGTACAAAATGGATTAAAATATGTGAATTTGAAAGCTAAGGTTTATGTGCAAATTTCAAGAAAAAAAAAAAAATGGGTTCAATTGTTGAACATCCTTTTTCCCCCCCGGGTCAGTAAGCTACAACAAATGTAATGGGCCTGCATTCCTAGGTCTTAGTAGTTGCCCATGTAGACATGTGTTCTACTTTCTCTTCTCTTTCCTTGTGGATTCCCATCAAATGCCATCCAGTTATTGAAACTTGCTAGTTTTCTCAGGGTAGGCTAATTCAGGGCAATCTAAGGCTACCCGATACGAGTGACCACGAGTAAATACCAATACTTTATTTGGAATATGTAGTAGATTTTGTACTATATACTTTTAATTGAGTAGTTGCTTGGTCGTGTTTATAATATGTGTATTTGCTTGCAACTCGTGTTTTATATAGGATGGTGGCCGTTGGGTAGTTGGTAGTATACTGGCCTGCTACGCCGAGCGTCCGGGGTTGAAATCTCTGCACAGGCAAAATCAAAGAGTAGGGAAACCTCAACGAGCTATAAATTCAGTCAAAATTTGGACAACAAAATGACATATAAAGCTAAATAACACCAAATTAGTTCATATCGGTTTTATAAATAAAAATATTAAATCTATATAGATGGAATGCAAGTACCATACTCTAATAACGCCAAAAATTTGGGTAAGACATTACATGCAAAGTTCTGATGGTGCGAACAAGTCAAAAAGAATAGAGAAGAACTCGAATTAAAAAAAATTACAGAAAAAAGTACTGGTTAATTGGAAAAACATCTCCACTCTCTACATGCAACAAGAGCATATTATTGGCATATAATCAAATCTTGAAACACGTATGGGTTTAGGGCATACAACTTTGGGGAAGCGCCACACAATGAAATATTCAAATAATATAAAGATTACAAAATAAAGTCAATATCAATGCACCCTGGTACGCACGAACGGCAGATCTCCACAGAGACAATCTTTGGGGTACAGATGGTAGTCCATGAAATATCCAAAGTCGTAACTACACATTACACATATACAGCCTCGACATCACATACCATAAATGAAGAAGCATCTAAACTCTCCGAATCAGATACACGGGAACGACGTTGTTTCGACACTAACATTTGTATCTAAGTAGTTTCTCAATGGTTACATTATTTCGTGAGGGATTTGCTACCTTTGCTTATAAAGTAATCATTTATTCATTACTAACAAAAACAAAAACAAAAAAAAAATTCCCAGAAGTTCAACCCTTTAGCATACGTACACTAACACCCATGAAAAAGAGATAAGGCAAATAAACTACAAGCAACATATGTGCACATACGCGTAAATGGGCGTAACGCCATAACATGACGTGTGAGTAGGTATGTGTGAAAATTCAATTAAATCGGCTGAAATTTGGCAAATTTAATAATATCATCAGTCATGGTAAGTAAATAAAATTTAGATACGCCAAGGCTCTGAAACGATTTCAAATGCTGCCCGACCCGTTTTAAAAACCGACTACTTTCATGCCTTTTGTAGTACCATATACAAAAAGCTAAGATGCTTCTTGCTTATGGTAAGAATCCATTCACTTTCTTCTTCATGATTTCATTTTTCCTTTTAGTTTGTGAATAATAAGATTGAGAGGAAAAAAATGCCAATTAAAATCTTAACTAACCCTTGGCAAGATAAAAGATTTTCCTTTTTCTTTTTTTTTTTCATTTTAAAAATTTTACTGCTATTTTCAAAAGTAATTACCCTACTTGTCAGTGTTGCTGCAATTTTAACATACTCGACGTAAAATAAACGTCATCAACGTTGTCAAGTGTTGCAAGCAGCTTTACAAAAACAGAAAACACATAGAAAGAGGAACTGAACACAAAAAAATAAAAAACAACATCGAATCTTTTTGACCGTAAAAGCACGTTTTATGTTTTATACTCTCACACTCCATGTATGCACTCAAAGGAAGCTACTAAATTTTGTAAGGAAAGTGGGTGAAAGATACCAGTTTATGGTACATATGAACATATAAAATGGGGTTAGCCGATTAGAGGGTGGAGTCTGTGTGTGGGGAGTGTAAGTAAAAATGTAAGCTGAAAAAGGTTCAAAATATAATAATACCTACTTAATTAAGGAGCTTTGCCAGAATATGAGATTATTTGTTAGTAGAAAAAATAGTTATAAAAAAATCAAAAATATAACCTTCGAAATCAATCAAAAGAATAGCTACAAAATATTATATTAAAATTACGTGGAGAAAATATTGTCAACTTTATTGTCAATTAATATGTTTTAAACAAGTTGATCTAGTAAGCTTATGAATGAATCTAATTAGTGAATGATCGAATTAAATCGGCCCTGCTTTCACAATACAATGAGAGGGAAATTTAAATCAGAAAACAAATTTTTTTAACAACTTCCCGTAGTAACTAAAGAAATGGGGGTCTTTGTGGATATTGAGGGGGCTTTTGACAACGCTGCCTTTGACTCTAAGTATGTGCTCAGCTGCCAGAAGGCATGGAGTGAGTGAAATCTTAACTAGATGGATCTACTCTATGCTCTCCGAGAGACTGTTGACCGTTGGCAAGGGCGACTATTAGGTCACGGCGGATGTTAGACAGGGCTGCCCCCAAGGGGGTGTTCTCTCTCTTCTACTGTGGTGCTTCGTTGTTGACTCATTACTAACGGAAATGCAAGATCTTAGATTTCACGTCCAAGCGTATGCGGTCGACGTCTGTGCACTCACATCTGGTAAATCCTTGCGGATGGTCTGTATTAAAATGCAGAAAATCCTGGACAAAATCGATGAGTGGTTCACTGGCCAGGGTCTTTCTGTCAATCCTAGTAAAACGACACTTGTTCTATTTACTAGGAAGCGGAAGCTGGAGTGTTTAAAACTGCCAGTACTGAAAGGTGTGACCCTCAGTCTTGCCATGGAAGTGAAATATCTGGGTGTAACCCTAGATTGGAAACTAACGTCTTAACGAAGCCAGATCGCGCATTGAACGTTTTCCACCAATGTCGCCGAGCCTTTGGTAGGACCCGGGGCCTGAGACCTACTGTGGTCATTTGGATGTACACAGTACTTATCAGACCGATAATTACATATGCTTCGGTTGTTTGGTGGCGCCGAACTATGGTTTAATCCTCAGTCTTGGCGCTGAACAGGCTACAAAGAAGCGTATGCATTAGCATAACGGGCGCCATGAGTACCACCTCTGGTGACGCCCTTATTGCGGAGACAGCGAATCTTGATGTTCTGGGCATGCCCATCCAATGTGATTTTCGTTGGAATACATATATTTTTGACGTGTCAAAAGAAGCAGCCAACTGTCTTACAATTGGAGTTTAATTCACAATTATGGCCTGGAGCTTCACGAACGCAACTGGAGCTCGTGGGCCGTATCCAACATCGAGCGATTCAGCCAGTTCATGTGTTCACCAGAACTACACGATCTGGAAGCGGAACTCACGCCTTCCACGTAGACACGGTATTCCACCACACTACGGATTACAGAGAAAGTTGTACCGTACCGCTCGTATTTAAACTGAGGTATAACATAACAAGGCAGCATTTGAAAGGGGTTTGGGTGTTTTTTTCCCCTTCCTCTTTTGTTCTCGATAGCAATAACACAATTTAGCAAAAAAAATCGGAAATAGTTGCCAATATAATTTTTTTATGTAAATTGTTGGCCTTTATAAAAATTTAAATTTTTAGTTATTTCATTCATTTACCAAAATTCTTGTATTTGTAGCTTATAGATTACTAAATTTCGTCAAATATTTCTATCGTTTTCAAGTACTTTCATAACTTTTTTATATATGGTAATGTTTTTTATTAGATTGTCTTACTTCAAAAGCTAAAATTACCCTTTTCACTAAAAAAGGATGTAATTTCATTTGCTATGTAAAAGTGTTAAAGCCCTGAAGCCTTTTTTATATCTACTTCAATAATACTATAAGAAATTCATTCTCTATGCTTTTTACCTCGAAATGAAAGAGAATTCCCTACATCCCCTAACATTCGTTGCGTGTTGTTGTAGTTGGAATTGTAGCTAATGCTGTTGCTGTTACTTTCGTCATCAACGTAACATCATCACTCATATACTTACTTATACTTGCAATATGGCTTTACTACCTTTATCTACTCTACGAGTGGGGACTATTGCTGGCTGGTTCTAGTAGAAGTATACAAACACACACACTCACACACATAAATTCATACATACATAGTAGTAGTAGAAATAGTAGTAGATAAAGTGCGGCACACAAAGTCATGGCAAAAAGAATCTAATTAACAATTTTCCATTGAGTGCGCAAATTAATGCAATGGTATGGAAAAAAAAACAAAAAAACAACTACAATAAATAACAGCAACAGCAGGTGTAGTTCCACCTTCGTCTATGGTATGGTATACCTCCAGTAGGAAACAGTCAGGCAGGCAACAGCAGCAGTTGCAACCGTGACTATGATGTCAAAGTGAATTTTCCAACAATTTTGATGCTTTTAGTGTTGCAATTTTATGCAGTCAACTGTGCAAGACAATAAACTTATGTACACAGTGTGAAAACAAAAACAAAAACAAAAGTGGTGGAAAGGATACCAAGCAAGGAGTGCGGATGGTAGGGTTTCGGTAAGAGGTTGGGAAGAGGGGGGGCATTAAAAGGCACTGTGAGGCGTAGTAGCGAATGAAATGGCAAACTTAAAACGTTTTGAAATTATTGTAGAAAGTGTAAAAGACAAACAACAGCAACAACAACAACAACAACAAAACATAGAACAAAAAAAAAAAATGATGAAGCGAAAAGTTGCAATTAGTCTTATAAGTTGAAAGACACTGACAGTAAAAGTGAAACGAGTGAGCTAAAACTTTTGCACAAATAAAAAATGAATATCGTGAAATTTAAAAAGTACGAGAATGGAAGTTTCAAAATTTCATGAAATACCACACCATATTTATTCATTGTATTGTATTCAACAATCTTTCATTGCATGCTGTTGTAGCGCTTTAATTGCCTCCTAAGGGAAAGGTTTCAATACTGCGACTTTCCTGGATACTTATATTCAATGTGGGTCCTCGTATTTTCACATGAATCCTTTTACAGAAAATGTGCTGGTTGAGAAAATGTTATTACCCTTGATACTTCTTCCGGTGCTTATCGAAGAATTTAGGTATATTTCAAAAAAAAAACAAAAATAATGTTTAGTTAGACTTAATCTGAAACTTACAATCTCAATTAAATTTTTATATTTTTATAATTCTTAGTTTACATTAACAATGTGGAAGAGGGTTGGGGGGAAGAAAGCACATGTTAGACTGTGGAGGGCGTGACTACAATTTTTAGTTTTCTGTTGCAGTATTTTCTTCATCTGAGACCATGGTCATAGACCAGGTACACGCTTAATTTTTACATGTTAAACTTTCGCGTGAGAATAATCAAATATTTGAACGAGATGAGCTCTTTCAATTGATTGGTTGAATTCTTTTCTTGAGTTCGAAAATAAGTATTTGAAACTGTATGGAGCGTTGGAATCTTGTAAAACCCAGAGTATATCTATCGAGCACAATATAGGCGTGGCCGAAGGAATTTTTACCGAACATGTTTTGAAATTGTTTATGGGCTGATTTATGTAGGTAGTATAATCTGAACAGGTGGAAAATTTTCCTCTTGCCGGTCTGAGAACTCGCGAATGTTATGAGATAGACTAGAAACTTAGCAAATCTCGTCTATGTTTTGTTGAGTTGTTTTCTTTCCACTGAGGAAAGATTTGCAGTCAAATTTTGAAGTAAATCTTCTGCTTTTCTCTTTCGACGAATGCCTAGCTTATTCCTAGCCACCTCAATGACTGCCTTAGGACCTTCGTCGGGACTCAATGACACGATTGTTGATAAAATTATTTGCCATTCATGCTGTCTCTCTGCAGTAGTCTTTTCGATTTGTTTTTCAAAGAAATTCGAATTCTGTTGTGCCTTAAGTTGCTCTCATGATCTCTCGGTGCTGGTTTTTGGGTTTTTTTTTTCACGATTGCAGAATCTGAATTCTGAAGTCTACATTCTCGCTGTCTCTCAGCCGCAGTTTCTGCTGGATATTTTATCGTAACACAATCGCCATTTGTTTGTAGCTCACGTTTTTATTTTTAGTTTATACTCGCTTATTCTTGCAGCTCTAGAAATTTCTAACGATTTTTGTTTAAAATGTAAAATTTTGGTGTTTGAAATGTCAAATTTTACTACAAATTGGCAGCGCCCTCTATCAATTGAGTATGAATCATATGCAAATCAGAGCCCTCTATCAATCGATAGAGGAATAGAGCGCACCACTATCGATTGATAGAGGGCGCATACGTGCTGCCCATCATTTTTGTATATATATGTGCATATGCGTGTGTTACTACGGGCTCAGTAGGCAATTGAGAAGTAGAGCCCTCTCTCGACCGACGAAAATAACGCTATATAAGTCCCTCATCCTTCCCGCCCTAATGTATGGCGCAGAGACGTGGACATTGACCATCAATGATGAGACGCTGTTAGGAGCGTTCGAGAGGAAGATACTCCGTAAGATCAACGGTCCAAAGTAAGCGTGGACGACGTGTATCGAATAGGATGAAACGATGCGGTGTATGAGCTGTACGCCGACACTGACATAGTCAAGCGTATAAAAATCCAGCGGCTTCGCTGGCTGGGTCATGCTGAGCGAATGGAAGAAAGGGCTCCGGCTAGAAAGGTGTTTTATTTGAACCACGGTGGAGGAACAGGCAGAAGGGGACGTCCTAATCTCCGATGGAAAGACCAGGTGCAGGGCAACCTGACTGCACTTGGCCTTACCAACTGGCGCCAGCGCGCGAATAGCCCTACTGCTTTGTGTAATACAATTTTTGCTTCTTCCTCTAGCAAACATAATTTCTCTGCGATTCCGATGACTTATTTCCAGTTGCTCATTAAAATTGTTACACAAAATCAAAGAAATTTACGCTCACTTCAAATACACGAAATGCTTACAATATTTCAAAGTATTTTTTTTTTTCTCCAAGAACATCTCATACTTCTGCATACATCGATTAGAATGGAGAGGATGAGATGTGATATCTCTTGTAAATTACCACAGTTAATACGAGAAAATTTCACTTTTACAATAACAACTTGCCATAAGTACAAACATTTTGTACTTGTGCGTTCAGGCAATTAATTGAAAATTAAAGTGACTTTAATCTTTTTGCTGTGGATATTTTTTAAGGGATACGAATGGAATTATTTACTTTTTGTATTTTTCGCCATACATTTTTCCGCATATGTACATTATTAGCATATTTTGTAAACTGCATACGCTGCGAAAAAACAGTAAAAAATAAGTAGAAAAGAGAAAATGGCATAAAATTTTCAGCATAGACCATGAATTAGTAATTTGAATGCAGTCATGCAATTGCTTACCACATTCCAAAGTGACTGTGCTGAGCTGAGCTGAGCTGCGTTGCCAGTGTTACCCCTCTTCAAGTTTTATGCTCAGCATAAAATAACCAACATACACACACACACATACATAAACGTGAATAGAAAAATGAAAGGAAAAAATGGCGACTTACGAGTTATGTATACGAGTATATGGTATACATTTTTCATGCGCTTTTGAGCAAATTAGATTTCCTAATTAAATTTTCTAACAAAATGCACATAAATTTCTCATATAAAAGCCATATTTGGTTGATGTTGGCTCGTTGTTGTTCTTGTTGCTAATGCTGAGTGGCAATGTTAAGCAAACGGCAGAGTTGCCATTTTGATAGTCACACTACGGCATGTGTGCATGCACATACATATACTTATATGTACATATAGGTACATGCATGCAAGCATACCTACATATGTACAGTATGTAACAAAATTGAGCAAATAAGCAGAACGTTCTCTAAGTCCCTCCAATTTCCCGTCCTAATGTATGGCGTCAAGACGTGGGCATTGAATATCAATGATGAAAGGCCGCTAGCAGCGTTCGAGAGGAAGATACTCCGTAAGATCTGCGGTCCAGAATGCGTGGACAACGTGTATAGAATAAGATGGAACGATGAGCACCTTCGCTTTCTGGGTCATGTTGCGCCAATGGAAGAAAGTGCTCCGGCTAGAAGAGTGTTTTATTCGAGACACGGTGGAGAAACACGCAGAAGAGAGCGTCCTAATCTCTGTTGGAAACACCAGGTTTAGGGTGACCTGACTGAACTTGGCCTTATCAACTGGCGCTAATTACAAAATATCTCAAAAAATGTGTGAACAAGAGAAATTTTAGAATTTTTACGTAAATTAATACTACTAATAGACATTTACTTGGCTGTTAAGACGGAATCTAGACTAAGCATTGCAACGTCTTTAACAACAACGACGCGGGAGGCTCCATTTGTGCAGAATGGAAGGATCAGGCATAAAAATGGGTCCAAATATCCCAGAAGTGCTGAAAAAGGCTGCTAGTACATATCGGGCTAATACCACGAGGTCGACTCGAGATGTTGCAGCTACAGCTGGTACATCGCAATCAACTGTAATGCGATATAAGCAAAGTCAAGGATTAAGGATCCGCAAACAGCAGAAAGTACCTGATCGGCCGGAAGCAAATGAAAAAATAGCGAAGACGCGTGCCCGAAAGCTGTTACTTACTTTACTTTTAATGGCACAACAGCCCATGGAGGGCCTAGGCCGAGCTTTTCGCATCCACTCATGTTGTGCGTGTTATATTTGTACATGAATGGAAGGGACCTACAGTTTAATGCCGAATCCGAACGGCGAAGTGAAAAGCTTTTCATAGCAATTTATACTCTTGTAGGTTTGCCATTGCCTGCCAAGAGGTGGTGCCGTCTAGAAAAAATATTTTTTCTTTTTGATTTTGCCTGTGCCGAGATTCGAACCCCGGACACTCTGCGTAGCAGTCCAACGCACTACCACTACGCCACAGCGACCAAAGCCCGAAAGCTGTTACCTAACCAAATTCGATTGCGTGATTCTCGATGATGAGAACTACTTTAAGGCAGACTTCAAGCAGTTGCCTGGAAATACCTATTTCACAACAAAGAAAAGGGATTCAACACCCAGAAAATACATAAAATTTCCGTTTCATGGTTTGGCGAGCTACTTGCAACTACCGTCTACGGAGCAACGCGTTCATTACGACAGTAACAATTAACTCCAGAATTTATATTGAAGAATGCCTGCAAAAGCGCCTTCTATCGTTTATGCGACAGCACAAAGGAACCCTTTTGTTTTGGCCAAAGTTAGCCACAAGTCATTACTCCAGGTCAACTACGGGATGGTATAAGTAAAATGATGTTACAGTGGTCCCAAAAGCGGCACTTCCTCCCAACTGTCCGGAACTTCGGCCTATTGAAAGATATTGGGCTATAATGAAGCAAACGCTAAGAAAAACAAAGAAAGTAGAATTTCGAAATCGATGGAATCAAGCCTATGCAGTAGTCACCGAATGTACTTACTGTCCAGTCTCTAACTAAGAACGTTAGTTTAAAGATATGTGGTGGTTACTGAGTGTCCACAGAGGTAAAAAAAAAAAATGGTCCATTCTAATGTTCCTCTATGTGGTAACTTCAATAACTTCTGTTAAACAATTTTGCAACCGCTAACAATATTTGAATAAATTTTTGTTGCGAATTATATTTTAAAAAATGTTTAATAAACTGAGTGAAATATTTAAGTGAAATCGTACTGTTGGTTGGTTTGTAATGTCTCCGTGAAAATTCTAAATTCTGGTTCACCCCTTAATTGCCAACAAAAATTTTGGTAAGAAGAGGCAACGAAATAAAATAGCACTGTCAACAATCGAAATCGATGTGAACAAAAAACTGAGTGAAGCCTTGTCTTACCGCCCAGTTACTAGATCTGTTAAATATATCGCTAATCGGCATGAATTGCCTGTTCCAAAGCACCAAGCCGTTCGCCGATCTAAACTTAATAACAATGAGAGGAGGATGGTGAGTCGTCTAATCAGTTCTGGAGCCGAAAAATCAAGCCCTGATGTCCAAGAGGAGTTAAAAAACTTCTATAGGAAGGAAGTGTCACGGATGACCGTTCAACGTGAGTTAAGAAAAATTTGATATAAAGCTAAATCAAAAATGCAACTAAGACTACAGTTCGCAAAATCCCATAAAAACTGGACTCCAGAGCAATGGGCTACCGTATTATGGATTGATGAAAGCAAAATGAGCATGCACGGGTCAGATGGAGGGTCGGCATGTTTGGAAGAAGCCATTAAAAACGATAACAATTTGTGATGTGATACCAACTACCTATTAAATTTGTTGGGGGAAAAATTCTCCTTGGGCGGTGTTTTAACAAAGCTGGTGTCGGAAAGTTGGTGCTGTTTCAACGCCAATGCTTATATTTCAAGGGCAAGGGCATTTTCCGTCTTTGGAGAAGTTGTCACTTCAACAAAAATACACCATCCTACACTGATGCAGGGCAACGATCCAAAACATAAAGCGAAAAAGACAGCACAATTTTTCTTGAAAGCAAGAACGTTGAAGTAATAGAATGGGCTCCTCAAAGTCGCGATCTGAACCCGTTTGGAAATTTGTGGACTTCCTTCTAAAAAAGTGTTTATGACTACCCGAACCTACCGACAAATAAAATGTAGGTGTTGTTTCGATCGGTGTGAAGATGTTTGATGTTCAATACCTTGCTAATAGTATGACCAAGAAAATCCAAGCTGTTATTGATGCAAATATCCTTTTTTAATATTGACTATATAATTTTATATCATAATTGAGCAAGCGCCTTACTGTAATGAGTTAGTGTTTTAAGTTCCTTATACATAAGAAAATATTTATTGATTTTTGTTAAAAATTCTTTAAATAGTTAGTAAAAACTCAGTTAGACAACAACGAGTTTCACTTTTCTAATTAAAAATAAAATTGTCAAAACAAAAATAAAAATAAATTTATTTTCTCAATTTCGTTACATACTGTAAGTTTTTTTCTACATACATATACATATGTTCTCGTTGGTGATGATGATGATGATGATGATGTTACTGATGATGACTGCATCAGCGCCAGAATCTTTTCAGCTCAAAGTTCATATCAACTATGTACTTACTCATATAAAACTGCTGCTAATACTGTGTGCTTAAACTAAAAATTCTATCACGTTGTATGCTATCACACAGACACACACACACACCCACACACACACACACACATACAAACACATATTTCTTTGAATGTGCATATGCTTGTGTGCATGTGTATGTGTGAATGCTTCAAGTAATTAACCAGGGGAAAATTTTAATTGCTAATATGTTCTGATGTCCTGAATGTTGCCCCCTCTTTCACCACTATGTGCGCCTCTCCTCTGATTCCTATACTCTTCTTGCTGCCAACTACTGACTGCTGCTGTCGTTTTTCATTATTGCTCACTTGTATTCGACAATACTCTTTGGTGGGTAACTTTATGTATTCATGTTGCTGCCGATGATAATGTTGGTGATGATAATAATATTGCTGCTAGTAGTATACACACTTGCTGTACATATTTATGTAACTAGCATGCGCTGCATTATATTTAGTACCTTCTACTTATTACTTTTCTTTCTCAATGAAAAATTGCAGCTGTAAACTTTGCTATAACACCCAGGCCTTCTACATGTGACTTGGTTTTTATGCATGTATGCGTGTAATGAAAATTAACTCGTTTTATTTAAAATTGTTAATTAGAGACAATTTTTCCCCGGGTTTTTGTTTTATGAGCATATTTTTGTAGAGTAATATCATACATGAATTTTTAATTAAAAAATAAAAGAAAAAATGTTAAGGCAAAGTGAAAAGATGCAAGAGCACCACCTTCCCTTGAATGTTCTCCAAATTTCAGTTGTTGTATATTAGAGTGGATCGATTTTGTACTCCACATCATGACATCGCTTTTTGAAAAGAGGGGTTAAATACAAGTTGTATTTCTATTTTAAATTTTATAAAAATTTCCCTCAGAAATACTTCTAAGTTGTAATTGAAGCGCGAAAGTGGTCTTAAGAAACCCAGGAACACTAAATTCAATCGAAATCGGTCAATTCATTATATCCATCTTGAACCACCCAGTTTCCTAACGATGAAACTTATTAGTTGTTGGTGGAGTCTCGGCTAATTTCGTGAGTTCTCCGAACTTTGTGGATCATTCATGAAAGGAATGGGCCACAATGGGCAACAACGACGTGTATCAAATTCGTTTTCGATTTTTTCCTTATGCTAGAGCGACTTCTATTGACTACGTAAACGATTTCGTTGAAATATTGATTACTACTGAGGGCAAAAGTTAGTAAGACTTTGTTCATAATTTAAAATTTTTTTATTCATTCTTCCAAATCTATTTCGTCCCCTTCAAAGTAATCCCCCCCCGGCCCCAATACACTTGTGCCAACGTTTTTTCCAATTCTCGAAACAGTTGTTATAATCAATTTACGGAATAGCCTTCAATGCGCTTAGCGATTCATGTTTAATGTCTTCAATTGACTCAAAACGGTGTCCACGAAGCGGTTTTTTGAGTTTAGAAAATAGCCAAAAGTCACACGGTGCTAAGTCAGGCGAATAGGGTGGTAGGGTGGTTGCGGAACGATATCAGTCGAATTTTTGGCAAAATGGTCTCGTAAAACCAATGCAGTGATTTTGGAACCAATCGTGCAATCACACTTCTTAGGCCCAAATGATGGTTTAAAATGGTTTTCACTGAACCTTCCGATATTCCAACGATGCCAGTAAGGTCTCTGACTGTTAATCGTCGATTCTCGAGCACCAATTCCTTGATTTTATTGACGTGTTGATCATCAGTTGATGTTGATGTTGATGGCCGTCCTGGACGTGGTTCGTCGTCAACGCGTTCTCGATCTCGACCATCTTTGAACAATTTGTACCAATCAAAAACACTTGCTCGCGACATACAATTATCACCGAAGGCCTTTTGCAACATTCTGAACGTTTCGGCACCAGAAATTTGATTCCGCACACAAAATTTAATGGAACTTCTTTGTTGAATAATTTCACTCATTGTGAAAATCGCCGAATGCAGTTTTTGTACTTCAGAAAGACAAGCGTATACTAAACACTAATGATTATTTTCATGTGACATTTGGCACAGATGTCACCGACAGTCATACCCACCTTAAAAAAATAATATTTTGATGAATGGGTTTCCGCGCGAAATTTAAATTAAAAAGTCTTACTACTTTTTGCCCACAGTAGTACTATGGTTTTTTTTAGTACAAGAAACCCATTTTTGATATAAATTTTTAAATTTATAAATTTTTAAAATTATTCCTGAGTGAACGTCATTAAAATAAGAGAAAAGAATGGCCGACAGATTTCATTGAAATTCTGTACACCACAGTTTTTTCGGGCCAAAAAATTATGTTTCAAATATTCCATTTGATTTTTAATTGAATTCTTAGGGGGCTTCAGAGCAAAATCTAATCATTTGTTGTATTGGAGTGCCATCAATGGACGAAGCGATCTTGTTGAAATTTTGACTCCCATGCTTTTGTAGGCCAAGAAGCCTATGATTTTGATTCCAAAAGTTAATAAAACATGAAAAAATTGCCTTGTACTACAGCGTCATCTATGGATCAAACGAAGTTGTTAAAATTTTATGTATCTGGATTTTTTAGGGTCAAGGAACCTTTTCTTAACCCTTCGATATTTCAACATTTTTTTTTTAATTTAAGCGAGAAGTAAATTTTGTTATGTTCTTTGGAATCGTTTTTATATTTACGAGGGGGTTAAAGATGATCGCAGCAAAACGGAAACGGAATTTGTCACGAAAATGAAGGGTAGCGCCCTCTGTAAATCTAGTACGAAAAATCTTACCGATTAATAGAGGGCGCTGATTCGCGATTGATTCATACTCGATTGATAGATGGTGCTGCCAATCAATTTTAAGTAAAATTTGACATTTCAAACAAAAATCATAGATTTCAAAAAAAAAAAATCGTTAGAAATTTCTAGAGCTGAAAAAATGAGCGAGTAAAGACTGAAAAAAAACGCAAAAATAGCGTATGAAAAATTATGTGTATACATGCGAGTTGAATCATACTTGATTGATAGAGGGCGCTGATTCGCGATTGATTCATACTCGCTTGATAGAGGGTGCTGCCAATCAATTTTAAGTAAAATTTGACATTTCAAACAAAAATTATAGATTTCAATAAAAAAAAATCGTTAGAAATTTCTAGAGCTGAAAAAATGAGCGAGTAAAGAAGACTGAAAAAAAACGCAAAAATAGCGTATTGAAAATTGAAAATTAAATGTGTATACATGCGAGTTGAATCATACTTGATTGATAGAGGGCGCTGATTCGCGTTTGATTCATACTCGATTGATAGAGGGTGCTGCCAATCAATTTTAAGTAAAATTTGACATTTCAAACAAAAATTATAGATTTCAATAAAAAAAAATCGTTAGAAATTTCTAGAGCTGAAAAAATGAGCGAGTAAAGAAGACTGAAAAAAAACGCAAAAATAGCGTATTGAAAATTGAAAATTAAATGTGTATACATGCGAGTTGAATCATACTTGATTGATAGAGGGCGCTGATTCGCGATTGATTCATACTCGCTTGATAGAGGGTGCTGCCAATCAATTTTAAGTAAAATTTTACATTTCAAACAAAAATTATATATTACAAAAAAAAAAAAAGTTAGAAATTTCTAGAGCTGAAAAAATGAGCGAGTAAAGACTGAAAAAAAAACGCAAAAATAGCGTATGAAAAATTATGTGTATACATGCGAGTTGAATCATACTTGATTGATAGAGGGCGCTGATTCGCGATTGATTCATACTCGCTTGATAGAGGGTGCTGCCAATCAATTTTAAGTAAAATTTTACATTTCAAACAAAAATAATATATATTACAAAAAAAAAAAAAGTTAGAAATTTCTAGAGCTGAAAAAATGAGCGAGTAAAGACTGAAAAAAAAACGCAAAAATAGCGTATGAAAAATTATGTGTATACATGCGAGTTGAATCATACTTGATTGATAGAGGGCGCTGATTCGCGATTGATTCATACTCGCTTGATAGAGGGTGCAGCCAATCAATTTTAAGTAAAATTTTACATTTCAAACAAAAATTATAGATTTCAAAAAAAAAAAAATCGTTAGAAATTTCTAGAGCTGAAAAAATGAGCGAGTAAAGACTGAAAAAAAACGCAAAAATAGCGTATTGAAAATTGAAAATTAAATGTGTATACATGCGAGTTGAATCATACTTGATTGATAGAGGGCGCTGATTCGCGTTTGATTCATACCAATCAGTTTCTAGTAAAATTTGAAAAACATCGTTAGAGATTTCTAGACCTGAAAGAATGAGCGAGTACAGACTTAAAACAAAAACAACCGCGAGGCACAAACAAATGGCGATTTCGTTCGATCAAAACTGCGATTGAGAAACAGCGAGAATGTAGATTTCGTGGAAAAATGGAGGCCCAACAAAATTCAGATTCTGCTATCGTAAAAAGAAAACCTAAAAACCAGCACCGAGAGGTCGCGAGAGTGTAGCAACTTTTCGAGGCGCAACAGAATTCAAATTTCATTGAAACTTAGTTTTTCATTGAAAAACATCTTACAAAGACTAATGCATGAAAGGCAATTGAGTTCTGTGTAAAATTCTGTGGGCTTTCCCACTGACGCACCATAACAAAAATATAATAACCAAGACCTAACTTTATATTTATAAATTTCCAATAATTAAATAAAGCTTTGTTAAGTTTTAATAAAGTTTTTTTTTAATGTTTTAATGACGGCATGTCGAACAGTTTCAAAAATATTTATTTCAAGAAATGTTGGATAAGGTTTTTCTCCGAATAAAATACCTATTTGATAGGAATAGCGCTAAATGTTTTTGTTTTACATATAAATTTCAAACTCATGACAGATTTGTTAAATATAAAGTATGTCATACCTGTCATGTCATGAATAAAGTCAAGTCATAAGGAGTCTCCACACGATTTTTTTTTGCGACAAGCTAATAGTTTTATCATAACTTATTGGCAATCGAGACACGGGGTAATTATTCATATTTTATAAGAAAGTATGTATTTATAAATAATCTTTGATTTCCTCACCAGCACCGCGCTGACAACAATAAATCAATACATGAAACAGCAATTAAAATGTTGAAATTTTTTTTTATTTACTCTTGATGTATATAAGTCAAGTGGACGGTTTTCGGTGTAAAAAAATTATACTTACTTAGTATTTAACAAGATTTAACTACATCAGATTTAAATACATTCTCGAAACCCACTAAATCTACAATGAAATTTTGAAAACTCAAAACTTCAACTTGAAACTCTTCAACTACTCAATTTTTGACAAACCACTTTCAACACAAACTAATTTCAATATTTCTTGTTTATTCGTTTTTCCGTTTTTTTTTTTTCATTGCAATAACAATTCTACACATTTTCCATGGGAATGTAATTCAATACGCAAAAAACAACATGCACTTTTGTTGTACGTGTACAAGCAAAACAACAAAAAGAAAAAACAATTGAGGAAAAAAACGAATAGTTTTTATATGAAAATATTTCACTCAATCTGTACAACCATTTCCCTCTCGAAGCGCAACACTTCTGCTTAATTTTTCATATCAAATTTCAATGCGATCATCACAATCATCACCACCGTTCATAGTCGCACTTATGTATGTTGCTGCTCAGTCATTGCAAGCATTGAGCGTGATCAAACGTTTACTTAAATACATACTTCTGCAAGTGTATGAACGTAACTAGTTGATTTACGTTTTCCGGGTGCTATTCGGTATTCGGATATGTGTGTGTGTCGGTGTGTCGGTGTGCATGTGTGTGTTGGTGTGTGTTGGAGTGACACACACATGCCATCATACTACAGCAACATATTTGCAACAAGTCGGCAATATTCTCTTTTTATTTAATTTTTCCTTTATTACTGAATGATTTCATTGAAGAGTGTTGCATCTTTAAATCACTAAATGCAACACTTACAATATTGCCGCTATATAAAATACGTGGTATTTTTAGATTGTTGACATGTTCTTCATAAATGTTGTTGATCGTTTGCATATGTATGTAAAGTGGGTATTAGTTGTCAACGTGACTGCATCAACTAGTCTCATTTGTATATGATGGTTTTACATACATACAAACATACATACTTACATACTCATATTTATATACATATGTGTGTATGTATGGTACGATTGACAGTTTTTCGTAGAATTGGGGAAAATATTAAAGATTTCTAAGATTTATAATTTTAAACATTTTTGACATCATTTTTTTAGAATATCATATGGTATTTTACATACTAATGCTACTTACAAATGAAATATGTTTAGTAATTAAAATTTAGAGCAATAGCAAATTGAATCTTACGAAAATACAGACTAAGTACACAATATACTAGTGAGTAGGGACATAAATAATGTTACACACATTTGATGTAATAAAATTAAAAATAACAAATTTTTTTGGATCAATTTTTTTTAAATATATTTATTGCTATACGAGGTATGATCAAAAAATAACCGTTATTTTTGTCCCCTTCAAAGTAATCCCCCTCAGATATAATACACTTATGCCAGCGTTTTTTCCAATCCTCGAAACACTTCTGAAACGCGCTTTTTGGTATCGCCAACAGCTCCTATTTCGATTTTTCTTTTACCTCCTCAGTCGTAGCAAAACGCTTTCCTTTCATCGGTGTCTTCAGTTTTGGGAAGAGGAAAAAGTCAGCCAAGTCGGGGGCCAAGTCCGGTGAATACGGTGGTTGAGGCATGATAACGGTTTTGTTTTTGGCCAAAAACTTACGCACAAGCGACGTTGCTTTTGCTCAAAATTTAGCAATTTTGGAACAATCTTCGCTGCCGCACGTTTCATGCCTAAAACATCCGTAAAAATTGCTTGGCATGAGCCGAACGATATGTCAACGTCATCAGCAACCTCTCTGATAGTGATTCGACGATTCGACGATTATCCAAAATCATTATCATTTTCTTCACTGCGTCAATGTTTTCATCGGTTGTTGACGTGCTCGGGCGACCAGGACGAGCATCGTCATTGACATCTTCTCGGCCTTCCTTAAACCGGTTATACCACAATTGAACTTGTATTCTGCTCATAGTAGACTCGCCCAAGGCCACAGTCAACATTTCAAATGTCCTTGCGCATTTAATTTCATTTTTTACACACAACTGAATACAGTTTCTTTGATCCATTTTTTCGAATAGTAAAAAATCGAAAACCAAATTGATAATCCAAAATGGTTGGTATTGCCAACATATATAACAGACATGTGTACGAACATAACAGAAAAAAAATGCAAAAATCGAACATACGTCACTCACGAAATTTGAAAATAACGGTTATTTTTTTATCACACCTCGTATATTGTATACAAAAAGCAATTACTTATTCGAAATGCCCGTCTTTGGCCTTCACGCACGCCTTAAGTTGCACTGGCCAATCATCAATAGCTGCACGCACCTCGTGCATTGGAAAAGTGCTGACAGCACGAATCAAAGCAGTCTTCAGATAATCAATGTTCGGGTATCTTTTGTGGCAAACCATGTCCTTGGCCGTCTTAGCCTTATGGGCTGGCGCAGAATTCCGGCTGGAAAGTCCACGGCTGGTTTTGGAACAGGGAATGGTTAAGTGGTTTCACAAAAGCTTCAACCAAGACGGTTTCTTGGTAAACTTTGCAGAAATGCTATTCAGTGACCCCATCGTAAGAAACACCCCACCAAACCATGACTGAAGCTTTTCCTTCCCTGGTCCCTTTCCGTTCCGTGGGATCAATTCAGATGCTTCCTTAGATGATTGTGCATACACCCCATCATTTTGCTTGCTAAATTTTTGCTGCACGGTACAAATTTTTTCATCCTTAAATGTTTATACTTTTTTTTCCAAACCTGCAGTAGTCAACAAATGTCTGGTGCGACGTTTGAAGGCACCAAGTCCCAAGTCTTTTTTAATAATTCGACTCATGGACTTTTGCGTGATATTCATCTCACGGGCCATGATTTTCTGTTTTCGGAGCGCATTTCGCTGAATTCTTGATTTGACGGCTTTGATGAACGGCCTAACCGGTGGCGGTCTTTGGTATCTCCAGACTCTTCAAAAAGTTTTATGCACCGGAAGACGAACATGCGACTAATCCCGAGTGGGCGGAGCGTTTTGAAAATATCGCTTTTTTTCATTTCACACCTAAAAAGTGCTATAACAGCGAAACGGTTCTTATTATCTGACCACTCCATGGTGAAAGCTGACACAATTTTAAATTCCCGTTACAGACTAACGCTATAGAAATTAGCTTTCATAAACCATGTGGTAATAACAGGGTATGTTCAATTCTACTATTGGAATGGGTGTGTTTATTGTTGTAACAGTATTTATGTCCCTACTAAGTACATATGAAAGAACAAAAGCAGGTAGTACATAGCACAGGCAAGCAAGATTGTGATTTCCCATGAATCCGTATCTAGTAACAGCTTAAATATGGCCAAATTTGGAATTTTTTTACTTTTTGTTAATAGATTTTTCGAATCCTTTCGTACCCTATTACTATACAAAACCATTCTTTGTTCTCAATTATCTTTCAGAAGCTTTACTTTAGCTGGTCTTTGTTGATTATATTAAGCATTCTCCGCTGTTAGTCGCATGTAAATCGCCAACTCGATTCTATCCGGCAAAAGTGTAAATATTGAGGATTGTCTTCAAACTTTGATACAAAAACTAGCAGCTTCCGATTTCTTTAGTACGAAAGTTTGTGATTTAGTAGCTGGAGTAATTTCAAGATCCATTAAAGTTATATGTATGTATATCAGAGTGGGTGGTTCAATTGTGAAATCGATAGGTCCTGTTATAACACTCGAGTACAAGGAAAAATTCAAGTTTTCTTTGATTTTACTCACTTTTATAAAAAACAAAAAAAAATTTATGTGAACAGTTTTTTTTCCTAATTGCTTCAAACATTTCGTAATGGGGGTTACAAAAGTTATCTCTATGTCCGTCCATCCACTACAAAGTACATAGTATGTACATGTAAGATTTTTTATCGAACTTTTGACTTTTCGGATATGGTTGTTTAAAATTTTGAAATACCATTTTATCTTTGAAACAAAGGGACAACCGTCCACTTTTTCTTTAATTTTACTTCGTTAAAATCCTTTTTATATTTACGATGATCGTGGCAAAACGGAAATTGTCACGGAAATGAAGGGCAGCGCCCTCTATCAATCAAGTATGAAAACAATGAGGATGCATATGCACATAATGAATGCATATGCATAAATGATGGGCAGCAGGCATGCATCCACCATGCGCCCCCAATCGAGTATGATTGATAGAGGGCGCTTATTCGCGTATGATTCATACCCTATTGACCGAGGGCGCTGCGTATGAATCATATTGATAGAGGCCGCAGCACATCAGTTTCTGGTAAAATTTTACATTTCAAACAAAAATTTTACATTTAAAAATCATTAGAAATTTATTGAGCTGAAAGAATGAGTGTAGACTGGAAATAAAAACGCGTAGCGATTGAAAAATTATGTGATACACATATGTGTGGCCACCCCCTGTAATGTTTTATGCAACAAGCTGAGTCAATCTGTCATATTTTAAATTCAATTGATACGACGCGCTTTTTGACACCGACCACGACGTTTGCGAAAGCACTTGGTTTTTAATACGTAATTTCTTTTCGCCTGTAATTTGCTTTTTTGAATTAAAGCTTAAATTAAAGTGGAGCGCCTCCTCGCATATTCGCGTAGACGCGACACGTCTTTGAAATCTCGACGACAACGTCTCACTAAACGAAACGAGGCACACACGCTACATATGCATCCAGTATGCGCCCTCTATCAATCGAGTGTGAATCATACTTGATTCATCGAGGGCCCTGAGTATGAATCATACTCAATTGATAGAGTGCTGCGTATATCAGTTTCTAGCAAAATTTTACATTTGAATGAAATCCGTAGCTAAATTTGGTGGAAATTTTTTTTCATATTTGTCAAAGTCACTATATCTAATATTGTTGTATTTTCCGGTTTAAATCATTTTTAGCCCTCGGAGCTAATTGCCATAAATCAGGTTAAACCCGGTTTGGCAATGGAAAAATCAACAAGTGATAACAAATTGCCACACCGGGAAAAACCGGACCTAAGATTTAAGTTGGCATTTACTTTTTAAGGTTCTTTGGGGTTGCTTCTCTTTGGGACTCAAAAATCAATAGTTACCCAATTTAAATGAAATCCGAGTTACGGTCGCTGCTTTCGGGGTCCCTAAATTCAACTCAGTAGTCAGTTAAAATTAAAAATTTAAATGGGAAATCCAATATGGCAAACTGAAAAATAAGAAAAACTTATCCAATTCAAATGAAGTGAGACATACGAGGATGTTAGGGTCTTTTCATTTATTTTTGAATGGCACAACAGCCCATGGAGGAGGGTCTGTATTACTGTACTTAGCACAAACTCTACTTATCTGGCATTAGGAAAGTTTTAAGATGTTTAGTGGCATTTGAAGGGATTCCGTACTAAAACAATAATGCTTTTTTTTCATCAGTTGATTATAATCAGGGATAAAGTCTCTGATTTGCTATCGGTAACGACGCTGCATTAACGATAACGATAACGGTAATGGGAATGAAGGTAACTGTAATGGTGAGACTAACGGTTTCAATCCCTAATTTATAATGAAACTTTATTAATAATATATTTTAAAAATATTTCTACCTAAACATTTTATACTCTTTTTAGGAACATTAACCAGCAAAGATTTCACCATTGATGGCCTCAACGGATTTGGCAATAAGAAGAAAAAGAAAAAACGTCGTCACAGCCGAACAATATTCACGTCATATCAATTGGAGAAACTTGAGGAGGCCTTCAAGGAAGCCCATTATCCTGATGTTTATGCACGTGAAATGCTATCGCTGAAGACCGAATTACCTGAGGATCGTATACAAGTGAGTAAATAACAGAGAGCAGTAACTTAATACCATACAATCTACAGTGAGTTTTTTTTCGTAGGAATTTATGTACCAAATGAGAATATACATACACCATATGTAGCATATGTAAAAACTCAATGCCATTGTTAATGAATGAATTAACAAACTAATTACTATAGAATGAGGTATTCATTAAGTTTCGTCATTGTTTTGCAGGTGTGAATTGTCTCGTTGTTTATTATTCCCTTGTTTTTGTTTCTGTTTTTTTTTTGTTGTTAGCCTACCTTAATGTCTGCTATTGGCAAGAAAAAGGACTCTTTTTGTATTTTACAATATTATCATGATCATCATCATTCTTAAGTTTGGGTAGAAATTTTTTTAAATTTCCTTATGTTTGGATTTTTCGGTGATGATTTTCACACCTTTCTGAATGCAATGCAGCGCAAATATTTTGGTATATTTAGCATTTTTTATAATTCAATCAGTTGGGCAGTTGGTTTGCGTTTGTTATGATCTTAAGTGCATTTTTTTTTTGCGCATGAATGTGCCGTCCTCAGAAAGTTGTTGAAGTACCAACAGCTAAGAAGTAAAGTTTTGATGTGGTCAGTGTTAATAATTTGTGATATATTATAATGATGATATTTGTGATTTGAATTAAATAACAGAAAAAAGAATATAACGATCTTATTGTCGTGTGAGTTGGACACGTGATTACGTGAGTGGATTTTCATAAAAAACCAACATTTCTAATTCGAAGCTAAACACGAGGAAAGGCTCCAAAATTATTACAGCGTTCCGCAGATTCTGATGGCGGGGGGCTAATGAAGTAATGATTACTATATTATGTAGTTAGTTTAAGGATATAAATATATAATCGTTAATGCATTACATATAGCACAGGTTAAACATATTGGCCCCTAGTAATAAATAAAGTAAAGACAACTTTAAGTGTAATACAGGATGCGTCATCTTTTATGATGTCGGTATGTGAATATTGAATTATTTAAAAGCAAAAACAAGATTTCCATATAAGAGCTAGTTTTATTTACATAATTTGATCCTTTGGTCGCTGTGGCGTAGTGGTAATGCGTTGGACTGCTACGCAGAGTGTCCGGGGTTCGAATCTCGGCACAGGCAAAATAAAAAGTAGAAAAAAATAATTTTTCTACACGGCACCACCTCTTGGCAGGCAATAGCAAACCTACAAGAGTAAAAATTGCTATGAAAAGCTTTTCACTTCGCCGTTCGGATTCGGCATTAAACTGTAGGTCCCTTCCATTCATGTACAAATATAACACGTACAATATGAGTGGATGCGAAAAGTTCGGCCTAGGCCCTCCATGGGCTGTTGTGCCATTAAAAGTAAGTAAAGTAAGATCCTTTACAATTTATTTGGACTAGTTTTTTGAATACAACATGAATCAAGTGGCCGCCGTTATTGACAAAAGTAAAATGTGCCCTTTTCGCTGCGTTTTCTATCACTTTTTTCAGCATCTCGGGCGGTATAGCGATGATTTCGGCACGATAAAATCGATAGGGCCGGCGGTAGGGGTCCTGGTACCTTCAACTTCAACGCTTCAACTTGTCACCCTTTAGTAAAGTTTTTGTTTTTAAATAACTCAGTTTTCAACTTGTTTTATAGAGACTAAAATAATATAAAGTTAATTAGAACAGAGTTTAATGTAATGAATTTCATTTACTTTCAATCTGATATACTTATAAAGGGTGATTTTTTAAGAGCTTGATTTTTGAAAATTAAAAAAAAAAACGTAAATTTTACAAAAGTAATCCATTCCTGCCATTTACTTTTTAAAGATAATTTCACTTAAATGTTGCCCGTGGCTACGCTTCAAGTGGTCCATTCTGAACGTCCAACTTAGGCACACTTTTTCGTATATTTCGGAATATCGGAATCTCACCAATGACGCGCTCAATATTGGCTTTCAAAGCAGCAATCGTGTTTGGCTTACCCCTATAGACAAGAGACTGAAGATAGCCCTACAAAAAATAGTCTAATGGGGTCAAATCACACGATCTTGGTGGCCAATTGACCGCATCAGAACGTGAAACTATTTGCTCACCATATTCACCTCTCAATTGATGAATAGTTTCGCCTGCAGTGTAGCATGTGGCACCGTTTTGTTGAAACCACATGTCGGCCGAGTCCAATTCTTTTTGCATTTTCGGTAAAAAAAAGTCTGTTTTCATCGGCCTTCATCTTCTTTGAAGAAGTACGTGCCAATGATGCCGCCTGACCATAAACCTCACCAAAAAGTGCATTTTTTGGGATGCATTGGTAGCTGCTAAATTGCCTCTGGCTGGTCTTTTCACTCCAAATACGGTAATTCTGCTTATTCACGTATCCATTGAGCCAAATATGAGCCTCGTCGCTGAAGATAATTTTGCGATAAAAAAACGGATACTCATCCAGCTTTTCTAACGCCCATTCACCGAGGCGAGGCGTAAGTCTATTCATGATGAAATGGCAAATCAAACTGAGCATTTTTTACTTTGACACACGTGAACTGTCAGAAATATAAACATCAAAAACCAAGTAAGTAGCAAAAAAATTTGTCAAATTCACAAAATTGTACAAAATAATCGCTAACTAAATTGTTAATTAGATGATTTATTGATTGTAATATTTGAAGTACATTCGACACATTTGATACAAATATATACATTTGAAGAATATAGATATAAAGAAAACATGGTGAGATTTGTGACGCTGAAACCTTCCGCATTCACGTTTCCATACAAGCTTTGGAAAGCAATACAAAAAACAGTTGCAGTGAATTCAAATTTTGTACGAAGGTTTTTCGAGTAAAGTTAGATCATGGTGTAAAAATCGGCAGAATCGATCAAGGAGCACGCCTACCTCTCATAGTAAAAATACCATTAAAATTATATAACTTAAGTTTTGCTTGAGAAGAAGCATGCAAAACTTTATATTTGAGTGATTTAATTCAACGTGAAACAGTGATCAAAAAATCCCTAAAGAAAAGTATGGGTGCGGCCGAACTTTATATACTCCCTATACAACTTCTGAAATAGAACATCTACCATATTTGCATTCATCGGTGGGTTACATTTTTATGGTTTTCCATTTTTATCAGCGTAATTCACTATACCAAATTTTTATAAAATATACATCTGTGTACAGGGTTTGTATATTGGTTTTGATCGAGTAACGGTTATTTGGCATATAAAAAGTATCCGGTCTTTATTGAAAATCAATTTTAATTAAATATATATTGGCCATTATTATTAATGACCTTTTTTTTGCCATTTTTCGGGCAGCTTTATAATTCCATAGGTGTATAATAGGTGTATAATGTATAATTTCACTTGGTTATCGGCGAGAAACTTAGTCAAGTTATTTGGCTCCTTGTTCGGTAAATTTTTTACCATTAACAGAGTTTTGCAGAGACCGAAAAAACTACAGTCACATGGTACAAGGTCCAGGCTATATGGTGGATGCGCGGAAAACTTCCCAAACAAGTTCCGTCAATTTGTTCCGAGTCATCAAAGAAGTGTGTGGCCCGGCATTGTCATGATGGAACACAATTATTTTCCTGGTTGCCAATTCTGGTCGCTTTTGCTTGATTACTTCATTCAGACGGTCGAGTTGAGAGTAATTGAGAACCAATTTGACCGTTGCACCCGGCTGTATCAGCTTGTAATAGACATTTCCCTTCCAATCCCATCAAATATTCAACCTAGTCTTGTTTACCGTCAATCCGGGCTTTGAAGTCGTTTGTGAAGGGTAACTGCGCTTTGACGGCGACCGCTTGCATTGGATTTTCTTGCATCGAATCCATTTTTCATCGCCCGTAATGATTCACTTCGATTTCGTTGCGTTTCAGCAGCTTTTCACTGATGGTAATCCGGTCAATCAAATTTGTTTCCATTAATTCATGTGATATACATCGAGCGTCTTTGTGTAGCAAAAGATCCCAAACTGTCATGATGTTTAGTGCCATTGCTGTCTCCTGACAGGTTGCGTGCTCTACCAGTTGAAAAATTTTATTGGCTAATTTAGCGACTGGCCAGTAAAATCGGTCAAGTGGACGCGGTTCCTCCGGAAACACGAGCAAAACCACTCGAATAAAACTTACGTAATCTCAACCAAAATTTTAACAGACATTTGCCATTGCCATGCAGAGGTTAAGTTCTTAAATGGGCTTATCGGAAAATCGGTTAAGTGGGCGTGGTACCTCCCATGCAAATGAAATGGTCAAAGAGTAATTCGCCAGTAAATTCTAAAGCGAATTGAACAAATTCGATACACATCATTGAAATAATCTTTTGAACAACTGCTCTGAAAATGTTTAGTATCGGACAAATGCCAATTCTACTTCAAATACAAGTGAAATATCATTGGGAATACTGAAGCATATGAATTAAATCAAATTTGGTATACACAGGTAAAATAACTTCAAAACCAACTAGAGCAACAATTATCATCCTTGGGCAATAACCATGCCTACTTCCCATACAAAATTTTATATACTGAGTCGGTGATAAAAAAAAATTTTCCTCAAGAACCATAAAAATTTAATGCGCTTTTGAATGCAAAAAGGTGTTGTAGGGGTAAGGGTGTGTAGGGTGTAATATTATGAAGTTTGGCCGTCCCCGAACTTTGCCTTCGGTATTTTCCATTTTATGTGTGTCAGTGGCTATTCTTTTCCTATATCGGTCTTTGAATATTTCATTTGTATAGGAGGTAGAAGTGGTTGTTGCCTAATCATGATCATTTTTTCATTACTTATTTTTCAAGCTATTTTAATTGCGATTATCGGAAATGGTTCCATTTACTTCACTATTCTCTTTGATATTGCCCTTTGGAAATTTTACTTGAAAGGAAAGTAGGCATGGTTTTCTTTCAATGTTGACGATTTTTACAACAGTTTTTCAAGAGACTACATATTTTGAATTTTGTTGAGTTCACTTTATTTCCTTCATTCCTGCATTCTTTGAAAAATTCATTTGTATGATAGGTACAACGCCCACTTGACCGTTTTTGCCAATTTCAGTTATCCTATACCCAGACAAAGGGACAGAGAGATAGATGAATTGACAGGCAAGGCTAAATCGACTCTGCTTTGCACGCTGATTATTACGAAGCCTAATTGTGGGCGTTACAAACAAACACCTTAGCAAGAACCCTCTTTTCGTCATATATTATTATGCTGGACTTAGCCGGTTTCTGTATGTATCGACTCAATTGATAAATATATTCCGCTACGCTGGCCTCTCCTTATGCTACCAGTTTTACTTTGCTAACTACAGGTGGGGCAAAAGTAATGTCATAATGTAAATGTGTCATAATTTTTTCCAAATAGCTTCAAATATCACTGTTCTTTCACATTTATGTATGTTGTATAATAAGTTGATAGAGAATTAGTGGACCAACGAGGAATGGAGCGATACAAAGCTCAGACAACGATGGAGATTTTGAAACACCAATTTCCGGGTGGCTGTGGCGTAGTTGTTAGTGCGTTGGCCTGCTACACAGAGTGTCCGAAGATCAAATCTCGGTACAGGCAAAATCAAAATGTAAAAAAAAACAAAAATTTTTCTACACGGCCTTCGCCATTCGGGTTCGCCATAAAACTGTAGGTCTCTTCGATTCAAGTACAGATATAATACGCACAAACACGAGTACATGAGTGGATGCAAAAAAGCTCCGCTTACGCCCTCTATAGGCTGTTGTGCCATTAAAAGAAAGAAAAAGAAGAATTTCCGGACCAGTTTTTGGCGTTTTGAGCTTTCCGGCCTTAACGTCATATTTGATGGCGCCAGACTTCTTCCTCTGGGACTCTTCGCGTTTATCGCAAAAACCACAAACCTCTCAACTCTTGAAAGCCAAATTAAAGAAGAAGAAGTCAAATGTTTTGCGAGCAACACTTCAAAATGCCGTAAAGCGAGCACAAATGTGCATCAACTCAAGAGGTGGTCATTTGACCGATAACACTTTTTCAACTTAATGTCATTAATTTTACACCTTTCTTTTTTTCCGTTTATAACAAAATTTCAGTCAATTCTCAATATGAATTTACTTTTGCCCCACCTTGTATATATCCAAAGATACACCGAATGTTAATACCGCTAACATTTCACCAACAACACTCATTTAAGTCTTCAGTCCTAAGTACCTTAGGGCACAGACGTGTCGGTATAATGGGAGCACATTATGCATACATACATACATACATAAAATAGCTACAGCTATAGTAAATACTTAATACAATAGATTTGCAGACACATACGCCGGCACATGAGTTTTACATACATACATATATACAAAACATACACAAGTCCATATACATATACGAGTACATACATATGTACATATAAATATATAAATGAATATTTTTAATAAGCAGTTTTAACATCATTGAAAGTAGGTACTTAAACAAAAACACATAGCACAAAAAATGGTTAATCATTTTGGATTTGCTGCTTTTGCTGCTTGGCGTTGACGCGTCGTTTATGGTAATGCACGATGGTTATTGCCATGCGTTTTGAGTTCTTATGTGTGTTTATTGTTTCTGGAAGAAAAGAAAAAAAAAATTAAATCGTTAAAAATTAAGGAAATTCATGGCAGTTTTTTGTTACTCATGCAAACAATGACTTCATTATTTAATTACGATGACGCTGCGGTTAGCGCTGAGCGCGCTGAGCGCGCTGAACAACGTTTATTGAATGTTTTGCACACACATACATATGTAGGCTTACCTATACATACATACTCGTGTGCATATGTATTTTTGTATACGTTTGCGATTTTATAATTAAGCAATTTTAATGGCCGATATACAATGCAACGATGAGTGCAAAATTACAAAATTACCACCCTTAAAAACGAGCTTCAAGGAGCAGAACCAGCTACAAACAACAATATATGTATGTATGTAAAATCATAAAATTATGGCGCAGTTGATTTTTTCCTTTTTATTGCTTATTATTCATCTTCTTCGGTGGTTAAAACAAAAACGACAAAAAATATTGAAAATAAATGCCAATGATTCTTGAGTGAAAAATTCAAGTGTTAGTGATGCTTTAAAATATACTTAATCTCTCAAATTTACAAGATATACATACACATGTACAGGGTGCGCCATCTTTTATGTGTTTCCATCACCGCGCTCAGCGTTTTGGCGTCAGTGGAACCATCGAGCGGCTCATTTTGAAGGATGATTTGCATTTGTTTCCGTATAAAGTGCAATTGCACTCAAAGAATAATGCCGATAAACCGTCCAAGGGCGGCCTAGCCCTCTATGGGCTGTCGTGCTACTAAAAGAAGAAAGAAAAAGACCGTCCACATCGCTTGGAATACGGCTCGAATGGTTGACACTGCACCTGATTTTTAGAAAGAAATTGTGCTGCTCTAGCGCCGTTGACAAGCAAAATTTGCCGTATTTGGGGAACGGAGAGTCCACATGAGATTCATGAAACACCATTGCATGGCTTGGGCCGGCGTTTGCCCCAAAAACCATCATTGGAAACATTTTTCCTCAGAGAAGTCGAAACAGTCGATGGGAATCGATATCGGTGGATGTTGGCTCATTATGTCTGCCCATAAATGTATGACAAAGGTCTGGACGGTTACTGGTTTCAACAAGACGGTGCACTATGCCACACTGCAAATCAAACAATACAGTTTCTGCAACGAAAACTACCACTCAGATCTCCTGATTTGACCCCTCCCGACTTATTTTTGTGTGGTTATTTAAAAGTCAAATTGTACGCCAGGAAACCTCAGACCTTTGACGAGCTCAAGGCAAACATTTGTGCCGAAATCATCTCTATACCGCCTGAGATGCTCGAAAAAGTGATGGAAAACACAGCAAAAAGGGCACATTTTGCTTTGGTCAATAACGACGGTCAATTGATTGATGTTGTACCTATATTCAAAAACTAGTCTAAATAAATTGTATGAGACTAAATTAAATAAAAATACATACCTCATATATGGAAATCGGGTTTTATTTTTAAATTATTCAAAATTCACATAGCGACATAAAAGATGGGGCACCCTGTACAATGTACTAATCGAAACTTTTCAACTACATACTATACAATCGCAAGACGAACAACTCCTAATCTTATATTGGTAACGATCTAATTACCTCTGGAGATGGAGATTTCGCTCAGGTGACTACCCGACTAACATCAACTCCCTACTGGTAATCGACTGTAGAATTTTGTAAACTATTATCTATTACCAACTAGTTTCTTTTATTATTAGAAACTGCACAGCTAACTTTTTCATTGAACCAATTCTCTGTTTTTTACCTATATAATTAAGATTGGATCATATTATAGAGAGGAGGAAAGATCCACTCACTGCATTTACCAATGAACGCAAAAACGAGCTAGACAAAACCTCAAGGCAGTTACGACCTTTCGATGTTAAGCTTTCGAAAAAAATCGAAAGAGATTAGTTGAGTGAAGTTGATTCATCGAATTGAGAAAAGGGCCTAGGGACATTCATACCGAACACAGCACCGATATATTACACATCACCAAAAGCTTTGAAGCCAGGCCCATTATGATACAAACTACTTCATTTTTAAAACAATGAAAAAATAAATTAACTTATGTACATATTAGAAAAACCAATATTGGAAACGAAGCTTTGACATTCCAGTGAAGTGTAAGTGATGTGATGCGACCAGTTAATGAAGAAAGTTACGTTTAAGTTAAAGATTACAGACGGCTGGGACTCTAATCAATCTAACAAAGTTCAGCTGTAGCTATCGCATGACTTTTGCAGGATGGTCTTATCTATCGCCGTTTTCGGAGTCTTAATTGTTTCTGAATTTAATCCTACCTCGGCAACCGCCATTTTTAATATAATTTTAACAGGTTAACGTTTATTTAAGGCAAGGAATGAAATCGAAACCGATATTTTCCGGTTCAAACCGGTTCAAATCGGTTTTGTGAAATATCTTCTCGATCATTTTTATAAAGGGATCATCAGTGTGATTTCAGCGCCGCTCATTCTTCTTTTAATGGCACAACAGCCCATGGAGGGTCTAGGCCGAGCTTTTCGCATCCACTCATGTCGTGAGTGTTATATTTGAATATAAATGGAATTTTTTTATATGAGCGCCACTTATTGGTGATGTTTTATCCAGAACGTCTGAGGAAAAGGGGTGAGTGGTTTGAGTCTCCGGACAAGGGGGATTTCGAGAAATAAAAAGTAGGTGCAGATAACAAGTTTATTATAACTAAAATTATGTATGAGGTACCTTGTCTAACTCGACTTTCCTTTTTCTCATCTGGAATAGAGGCTTATGATTGCTAACGTATCTTCATCTTCTTAGGTAGATTGAGTTAGGACGTCTTTCCTTCTTGGCTTCGTGATTAGTAATGCTCTTTTTCTAAATTTCGGTAAATTGTCTAAAGATAACAAAAATACCCTCGCTATTCTCCAGAATAATTGATAGAAAAATCGAGTTGGTTAGGGTTGCCTTACTATACTTACCTTTTATGGCACAACAGCCCAAGGGGGGGCCTAGGCCGAGCTTTTCGCATCCACTCATGTTGTGCGTGTTATATTTGTACATGAATGGAAGGGACCTACAGTTTAATGCCGAATCCGAACGGCAAAGTGAAAAGCTTTTCATAGCAATTTTTACTCTTGTATGTTTGCCATTGCCTGCCAAGAGGTGGTGCCGTGTAGAAAAATAATTTGTTCAACTTTCTTATTTTTGCCTGTGCCGAGATTCGAACCTCGAACACTCTGTGTAGCAGAACAACACATTACCACTACGCCACAGCGACCAGGCGATCAGGATGGGTTGCCAGGATTGCAAAAAAGAAATTAACCTAAACTAATGATATAGTTAAGTTAAGACTATAGGCCTAAACATCTGGTAACACTGGGCGCAATTTGAGGATCAATTTGTGAAAAGTGTTCGTGAAACTGTATCTTTATTGGATGAAGCAACATATTCTCGTACTCCTACAGGCCACACATCCGCCATAATTGCTACTGTTGCTCAGAATGTACAAGAAGAACCAACCACATCAACTCGCCATCGTTCTCAGGAATTGAACATTTCACGTACTTCTTTCACGTACTTCGAATTTCGCATAAAGCAGAAAGACTACGAAACGGTCCAAAGTTCAATTATTACAACAGCTGAAGTCGCATGACCATTCACAATGTTTTCGGTTCGCTAATTGTGCTCTGGAACGCTTGGAAGATGATGAGCTATTTTACCGAAGAATCATCTTTTCTGACGAAATTCACTTTGACCTCGTTACATGAGTTAACAAGAAAAATTGTTGCATCTGGGGCTCAGTAAGTCCATGCGAGATAGTTGAGAAGCCGATGTACCCTCAACCAGTAACTGTTTGGAGTGATTTTTGTACTGGCGAATGAATTGGGTCATTTTACTTTGAAAATGATGAAGGAAGATGCACTGCGGTGAATGCTGAATGGCGCGAGCGTACAATGATAACTGATTATTTGTGAGCTATTTTAGAAGATATGGACTTAAACAACATTTGGTTCCTACAGGATGGATGCCGCGCCGTGTCACACAAGCCGTGCAGCAATCGATCGTTTGCTTTGGAAATTTGAAAATCGCTGTTTTGGTGATGTGCATTGGCCACCACGCAGTTGGGATATGACTCTGTTGCACTACCGTTTATGGGGAGCCGTTAAAGATAAGTGGTACGCTAACCATCCAGCAAAGATTGAGGCTCTTAAGGAAGAAATTAGTGCAGCCATCGGTCAAGTACCCATCGCCCCATCCAGTCAAAAATGTACTGAAATACGGGGTTGATCGTATGGGTATTGGTACAAGACCAGCTGAGGAGGTCACTTTCGAGCAATAATAACCACATTAAAAATTATTTGATTCTTATGCACACCAAAATCCAAATCCAAATTATAAATGGCATACTTCTTAATGAATTCCAATAAAACAAACTGTTCCAGAAATTTTAAAAAATATTCCATAATCTGTTTCAAAAAATTATTCTACAACTAACTAAGTACTTACTACTTTCCGCCACCTCTTTTCACACTTACTTTCTGTCTCAGCAATACGTGCCACTCGAATGTAAATTCAAAAATCCCCAATTATCTACTTCGCAGCTAGCACATACAAACAGACACACTCACACAGCCACAGTAGCTTGCTAACATATAGATATATCTTGTGTATACATACATACATTTATGTAGATAAAAGCGAGTCCAATTAGTAGCATGACTAACACTTAAATTTTTCCATAATACCAATAACAACAACAACAACAACGACGAAATAAGGAAAAATCTTCTACACTATAGCTACTGCTACTACTACTACTACATACTACTACATACTACTACTACTACTACATACTACTACCACTACTACTTACTACCACTACTACTACTACTTATTCACACAGCATCCAGACAAACACACACACAGACAGGATAGATAGACAGACAGACAGTTGTATAGAAAATTGTATATACATATAGTAGGTACATAAAGTACAACTACAAATCAAGTGAAATACTCTCATGCGAACTGAGATATACCAATTTGGCAATTTTACTCACAAATGTACACCAAAAAATGTTCATGTTTTTCATGTACGAGTATTTCCCCAATTTTCTCTTGAAATTGGAGTATGGTTTTGCAGTTGGTATGTGTGTGTGTGGTAAGTAAGTATCTATGTATGTATGTATGTATGTATGTATGTATGTGTTTGTGTGTGTGACTAGTAACAGTAGTCTTAGTAGTTTTGCATTAGTATAGCAACTGACGACGCTGATGATGGCGCCATCATTGCAAGGAAAAATGTAAATTTGAATGTTTGTGGTTTTTGTTTAGGTATAGTTAGGAGTATAGAGTTTAAATGTGTGTACATCTCTGTGCATTAGTCTATAAATGTATCTGTGTGTGTGTGTGTATGTGTGCATTGAAGTAAGTTTTATCTGGTGGTAAAAATGATAAAACTACTACTGCTACTTTTCTTTTAAGCAAAGCTATTTTACTCGAATATATTATGCATAATCTCATACATACAAGCACACACATAATATCTACATATACAAGCATTTAAAGCTACTACTACTTGCTAATGCTGCCATACACTTATAATACATATACTCGTACATGAATATTTATTCCAGTGGCGTATTTAGAAATCTGCAACGAGAATGGAGCCGCTTAGAATAGACAAAATTTCAAACTCTAATTTGGATGATATGATCCAGACTTATTCGGTATTCCTCATCTATGCGAGAAAGTTGCACTTTAACGTTTTTAAGTATTATATACAAGTAGCTAGTATTCGTTTTTGTTATTACTTAACAAACCAAATATTACATTTACTTACTTACTTTTAATGGCACAGCAACCCATGGAGGGCCTAGGCCGAGCTTTTCGCATTCACTCATGTTGTGCGTGTTAAATTTGTACATGAATGGAAGGGACCTACAGTTTAATGCCGAATCCGAACGGCGAAGTGAAAAGCTTTTCATAGCAATTTTTACTCTTGTAGGTTTGCCATTGCCTGCCAAGAGGTGGTGCCGTGTAGAAAAATTATTTTTTCTACTATTTTTGATTTTGCCTGTGCCGAGATTCGAACCTCGGACACTCTGCGTAGCAGTCCAACGCACTACCACTACACCACAGCGACCACAAATATTACATACTTAAATCTATTGAATGTAATCGGCACTTTTGGTACTTTTCAACTCTAATTTATATGTAGTTAGAAATTTCCTCATTTCCGATTTAATGAAAATATTAAGAAATAAAGAAGCTGAAGCCCGCTGAAAAGCTTCTCCTCCTCCCTGATCCGCCACTGATATATGTATATGGTATTTACTACTACTATATTATAATAGTACTATTTTTGCTTCATTGTGCCATAGTGCGCAAAAATGTTTCAAACATTTTCAGCTAAAAACCAACAAAATGTGGTAAAATATTTTTCACTCGTTTTTGTTTTTCAGCTTTCCGAATTGAAATCATACAGGATGCTGCCTAGCATAAGTATATTTTTAAGAATAAAGTAATATTTCAGTTGGCGTTTAATAAACTTTTATCTTTCAGCAGTTCAATTTGTACTGAGAAGTGATTGTTCCGAGGTAGTCTTATACTTAGATCCTATTCCAGAGACCTTCTTCTTTTTTCTTTTTATGGCACAACAGCCACAACGGCTAAGCTAAGTTCGTATCCTTTCATGTTTTGCAAAGTGCAATTGACTTAAAGAATACCAATATTTTTACATAAATGGAAAAGAACTACAGTTTTATACCGAATCCGAACGGCGAAGTGATTCAGAGATATTATTCATTAATTAGTTGACCGGTACGTTGAAACTTGAAGGATTCAATCTTTATTCTTTTCATATGTACTTTGAATCTACCATATTCGGAACCATCCAGTCAGTACCCTTGATCCTTTATTTGTTGTGTTGGCGAAATCTTAACTAGCTTAAAAATGCCTGGTTCCTAAGAATCATCGGATGTTATGAATCTGAAGATTTGAAGAGCAGTTGGTGGATAGACCCAATTCATTCTTCAGTTTATTTTTATTTATTGTATTAGATTTTACAAAAAGTTAGCATATAATTAAATTTTAGAAGCTAACTAAGAAAGGCAGCGATAGCAGCAATGGCTTTCAGCTGTACAGTTAAGTAGTTTCTTGAACAACAGTTAAAGAATCCTCGAAGCAATTCCTTCTATATCAAAGAAATATAAATCTGTTGATACTCCAATTATATAATCTTGTTTCTTCTGAAGAAGAGGAAAGCTCAGTGCTATTTCTTGTCTTATCAATAAGGTGCAATAAACTTCGGACGATCAAACAGTCGTTGCTACATCGTTTGCTAAGATTTGTTAGTTAGTAGCTTCCTTGGATTTCTGGTTAAAAAACTTGATTCTCCCTGTCCTGAAGGATCTTATCTGATACCAGTTGATTCTTATGAATTAAGGGTGTTACCATTCTAACTAAATAGTTTATCTGTTTAATCATTTTCTTCAATATCGCTAGAGCCAAAGAACCGAACAGAGGGTAACTTGACGGTAGCATTTTGCCAGTACACAAAAAAAAGTGATCTTTGAAGTATAAAATATTTTTGTGGTTATGTTTTGCACCACTTCATCAATAGCTCAATATCGATAATGTTTATATGAAAGGCAAATAATCCATAAGACTTGCATCACAACACAAAACCTTAGTTCGAGTTTTCTTTCTACCTAATTACTTACTCCCAGTAGTATAAAATACAATGAAAAAAGCACGCTGTATTTCAAATTAATGCAAAAACTGTTAGTAGTAATGTTTGTTGCATATTTTCAGGCACTCAAGCTATTTTGAATGTGTATATGTGTGCGTACAAATACTGCTATGCTATTGCTACTCCAAAAATGTAAATGTGAGTGTTTCACTTACATGCTCGTCTAAGTTAAACTAGCAACCGAAGGACCTCCTCAATACATACATACATATGGTACAAACATACAGAGAAATATACATGTGTATGCACATACTCGTACATACCTCAATGTTAAGGGAATCGTTGCACTCTGTATTAGCAACACCCAAAACACCCGCCTTCCCATTACCCCTTCAACTCGTATTGATTTTAATTGAAAAATTGTTAATTTTCCATGCCAACATCAGCACAATCAGCTCGAAGCTTATAAACTCTTCAAATGTATGCAAGCGAGTGTGTCTCTGTGTGTGTGAGTTTAAATTTTCTGTAAAATTTACATACATATGTGTGGATATGAGTGTGTGTGTGTGTGTGTGTGTGCACTTGTGGTTATGTTGTGTGTGTCTGGTTAATTATGTGCGCTTGTGTTGGCAAGTTTTTTTTTTATTGGTTTGGTTTTATTTTTCGGTTTCGTTGCTTTTAGGCGCTCTGAACTGAAATTTTTGTTACTGCATATGCCAAGGCGCATATGTATGAATGTAAATAAGTATGTTACTTGTAATTTAAATCCATATAGGTATACAAATATTACACATATGGTACATACATGCATACAGGTTTATGTATGTGTACATACCATACATACATATTATTTATAAACATAATTATTTGAATTGTTGGTATGAAAAATGGAGAATTTTCGGAAAATATTTTAAAAATTTTAAAAGAAAAATAATTTGTGGATAGAATCTTAACAAAAATTGCACTCTCCTATTTTAAAGTTTTGCGCAAATGAAGAATATTCTTTTGCTGTTTGATGTAATTAATTTTTTATTTTTGAAACAATTTTTTTGTTAGTTAGTATTTTTATATTAAGTTGGTAGAGTGAAAGCAGTGAAAACTTTGTTTCTTGGGTTATTTAGAAATATCATTGCTATTGATAACGCCATTCCAAATGTTCAACTTTTGGCAACAATTTACGACCTAAGTTAGTTTTTAACGATTTATTATTCTGTACAGTCGCTTTGTATCAAAAGCTGCTGAAACTCAAGAAGTTCTTTATAAGCTTAAAAAAGTCAATGCCAAAATAACAAAAGAAAATATGCACTGAAAGATGCACTAAAAGATACACTGAAAGGGGCACTGAAAGATGCACTGAATGATGCACTGAAAGATACACTGAAAGAGGCACTGAAAGATACACTGAAATATGCACTGAAAGATGCACCGAATAATGCACTGAAAGATGCACTGAAAGATGCAATCAGAGATGCACTGAGAGAGGCACTGAAAGTTGCACTGAAATATGCACTGAAAGATACACTAAAAAATGCAACGAAAGATGCACTGAATGATGCACTGAGTGATGCATTGAAAGAGGCACTGAAAGATGCACTTAATGATGCACTGAAAGATGCACTGAGAGAGGCACTGAAAGTTGCACTGAAAGAGACACTGAAAGTTGCACTGAAAGAGGCACTGAAAGATGCACTGAAAAATGCACTGAAAGATGCACTGAATGATGCACTGAATGATGCACTGAAAGATACACTGAAAGAGGTACTGAAAGATACACTGAAATATGCACTGAAAGATGCACTTAATGATGCACTGAAAGATGCACTGAAAGATGCACTAAAAGATACACTGAGAGAGGCACTGAAAGATGCACTGAAAGATGCACTAAAAGATACACTGAAAGATGCAGTGAATGATATACTGAAAGATGCACTGAAAGAGGCAACAACATCAACAACATGGCAGATTTGTTGGTACCAACCGCGCATACTTTACCGTCAATAGGAATTACGAATCGTAGATCTTATAAAACCTGTATTCTTCAACAGAAAATTCTCTTTGTAATTCTCTATTTATTAGATGATCTAATTCAAACTTGGGATATTTCTAAGAAATATTATATTTCAATTAGTTTTTATTTAAATTAATTAAATTAACGAACCAGAGAATCTCAATATTTGCTACTATTCTACATGCTTTTGAAGTGTTTCTCTTTTTAATATTATTCTTGAAAAAAACAGAATTTCTTATTTCTTAAAAGCCCCAATTCCCTGAAACTAATTTTCAACGATGAGAATAATCAGCATCACTTCTCCAGAATCGACGCGTCTGTTGCGCCTCTTACCACAAACTTGAAAATTATTGTGCAGTCATGACATAGAATACTGATCTTCCGATACGTACAGACACACACAAACACACATATACATGCATATACATAAATATTGTGTATTTATGGGAACTATTTCGCCGCCTTCATCTTCATCGTCCACATGGAGGAGAAAACAAAATGAGAAGCATTTTTGCCACTTGACGCTATGCAGTCTACTGAATCTGAATTGCATTGGATGATGGCTGGTTGCTCGATGGATTTTGATCTTGTCGCCTGCAGATGCTGGAGATCATGTTTCTCTCACAAGCACAGAGCAAAATCGGGTTAAAGCTATGTATGTATTTTCGAAAGAATCGTGTGGAATTTTTTTTTTATTTAGAACTTTTTTTTTTTTTAGTTACTACTCAAAATTTTGTTACCTTTAAGTACCAATTCACTTAAAATGGTATCAATTCTTAGAAAAATATTATTTTTTCATAATTTTTGAGTGCGTTAATCTGTGTTGAAAACGAAGATGAGATGATCATTATAATCATCATCACCATCATCATCATCACCATAATAGTGTGCTGGTGATGATGGTTGCTGATTGAATTGTGCAACGTCACCCCTTTTTCAACGGCAAACAAGCCATAGCATTGTCTCTTTTGTTTGACTTTTTCTCCCCCCAGTTTGTCTTTCTGCTTGACTCTTGCCTGTCCGTCTGGCTGGCTGGCTGACTGGATATCTGTCTGTCTGATTGTCAGAGAGTCATTCATTTCAGTCAGTGTAGTTGATGTGCAACAACACAAATGAAACGTCAATTTCAAGGGCTTTTCCTGGTAATAATTAGTAGCTGAGGTGGGTATTTAAATACGGGCATTTCACTTCAATTTTCATTCTCTTCTTCGTTTTCATTTTTAAATTTTTCAATTTTTATGATTTTCCGGGTATAATTCATAATTGCGTTTTAAGTAGTTGCTGCTGCTGCTGTTGTCGTTGTTCTTGTTATTATTGTTGTAGTACTGGTAGTAATTTGTTTGCAACAACTTCTTGTGTTGATAGCATAATTTCGTCGTATTCATTTTAATTTTTTAATGATTTCATGAAATATTACAATATTTTGTATTACAATTTTCCTGATTCGGAAGGTCGCATGGAAGCATTTGTTCAAGTGTTAATTATTTCTTGGAATTCTTCTGGCGTTGAAACAACCACAGTAACAACAAAAAATGGAGTACTGAAAATTCGTTGTAACGAAATATGGCTGAGTGGATTTGAGTCTTATTAGTGGAAGGTTTTAAAGAGGAATATTTAATAGCTAAATTATAGCGAATGGAAAAATTATGTTTTTATTTGGGAACTGTCACAAATTGAAAATATTCGTATTTGTATTTCCATGCAAATTACCTATACTTTTCCAACTTTCAGGTCTTAAAGTCATATATCCATAGGCTTCATGCAGCATAGGTAGCAGTCTCCACGAAAATAATAGACCACTTTTGAAATACATTGCTTCTAGCTTAGCTTCTGAGCTGATTCGAGTCATAAATGTAAATATGACGGTTTCATATTACATAGAACAATGCACTACGGTAAATTCTTGAATACTCCGAGTCCAGTATGGGCTACTTTCACCGATATTGTTTTTAATTGTCTGGATGATATCTTCATCGCTATACGATACCAGACTAAACCAGATGAGACTTCAACGCACACCTCAAAGATAATATCTCGTTGCAAACTGATCCCTAACGCCAACTCAAAGGCGATTAGCATCAGATTTAACTTAAAAAAAAAATATTTATGCATTCGATCTTCTAATACTGGCTGCTTCAACAAGATTGTGGGGAAAGAGCATTGTAAAAATCGACAAACTCATCCAAGTATTTGGGCGGCGAAATTTCGATGAATAGCGGTTGCAAAAGGGACGTCCAATCTAAAATAAAGAAGGAAAAAGCCAGGATTAACTTGTTGGTGAACTAAGCGATTAAAGGCAGACTGACCTTTGCTGTCCTTGTTGGCTCACTGTTACAAAGAAAAAGCTAAAAATGCAGTAACTCACAAAAAGCATTTTTTGAAAACACAGAAACTTTGGGTTCGTTCTCTGGTGTTTCATAGAACCAATCTTTTTCTTATTTTTGCATTTGATTCGACTTTTTTCGACTCAAAATAAGTTATACTTTTCTAAATCGATGGATGGGCAATTTTGATTTTCCTACAAAGTTCAAAAAGTTCCGAATAGAAACGCCGTGAAGAATGAAACCGCAAAACAACGAGCGAAAATGCTGAGCCTAGATTTTTTCAAGAAATTTGAATGCTGCATAATGGACGATGAAACTTATGTTTTAGCAGACTTTTCCCAGCTACATGGCCAGGAATTTCATACAGCTGATTCTCGAGGAAAAGTCAGTTTTTAAAACACCAAATATTTATTAATCTTTTAAATATATTGTATCACCTTCAAAGTAGGCCGCTTTCCGAAATAATACACTGATGCCAATGAATAATCCAATCATCATAACATTTTTCAAACGTATTCCCCGGAATCACCTTCAGTTCGCAAATTCGGTTTCTTTTATCGACACCGTCTATTGACTGAAAACCGTTACCTTGAAGTTGTAATTTGAGTTTGGGAAAGAGAAAAAAGTCAGCCAGGGCCATATTAGGTGAATCCCGTGTTGAGTTTTTGGCCAAAAATTCGTCTTCTACGCGATTGAGTTTTTGAAGAAAATTCAAGTTTTTCGGTATTAGTCGAGCGGCAATGCATACTTACATGCCCAAATAACCGTGTACGAATTGATTCGTGAGCCAGAGAAAGTTCACCGGATATCCCTCTCAAACTTAAGTGGCGATTTTCCGTCACCATTTCCTTCACTTTATTGATGTTAACTTCAGTTGAAGACGTTGATGGCCGACCAGAGCGAGGCATATCTTCCACCACATCTCTAACGCTTTTGAATGCTCTGTACCACTCATATGTACGTGGTTTTGATAAAGTCGATTCACTGCAAGCCTTTTGTAACATTTTCAGATATCCGGCACACGAAATTCCATTTGCAATGCAAAATTTGAGGTAAATTCTTTATTCGATATTTTTTTTCATCGTAAAAATGGCAAAACACACTTGAGATGAATCGGACAAAATCGAGCAATGTAAATAAACTAAATAACAAATCGTGCTCAAACTTTACCTCAGGTTAGAAAATAGTGTTGCCAACTTAACTACAAAAAGAATTTTCACAATCTCTTTGCTTTTTAAATGATCATTTCAAGGCAACTTTTTGACAGAACATATGTAAATTTGACACTGGCTATAGATATTTGCGCAATTTGAATGACAGCTTATTATTATTCACCTGGTAAGGGCTCCATAAAAAATAGGAAAAACTTTTCCTTTCTCAAAGATCTTTCCAACTGGTCGATTGTAAAGCAATTATATAAAATATTCAACATTTATTGCTTGTAAGTAAGTTGGAATGTTTCATCTTACACAGTGGCAGCACAATCGATTCATGTATTTCATATATCTCAACGATAACTCACAATAATTTATGTATTTACTATGTACATGGCTCAAAAGTAAATCTGCTCTAATTTAAAAATTCCACACCATATAACAAAAATTAAAAAAAAATAAATATTGTTCACACGAGAAATTCTTTTCTTTTTGTGAGTTGTTGCTTGTACCAACAACTGCAACTTTGTTATAAATCAAAGGGGGAAAGGAGAATGGAAATAATTAATTGGAATCACTCTTATCGCCAACAAGCAAACAAGCAACCAGTTAACCAACAAAAATAGCAACACAAATTTCGATGAAACCACTTAAACGCTCAAGTGGCAGATAGTCAGTCATAAACAAAAAAAAAAAAAAAAACAAAAAAAAAATGAATAAATAACTAAAAAATAATAATAATAAAAATAAAAATGTTTGGCAACGAGAAATTGGTCTTAAACATTTTTGTTCGTAATTATGCGGAGGAAGCTGTTAACAACTTCTGCTTCTTCTTTTTCATCTTTCTTTCCTTTTTCATAATTATTTTCTTTACATACATATTTTTCTTTCTTTATTCTTATTGTTTGACCATAAAAATTCATAAGCGAGAAGTAAATAACTGATTTATTTTCTCGAAGATTATGATTATGATTTGGATGAAGCCTATTATCGTTTATTATTTTTTTTTCTGTTTTTCCAAAAAAGGCATAATTATTAATAACATTGGTGGTTTGAATACTTAACTGTTTAACGCCTTCACAAAATTGTAAAACAAGTAATTTGTTAGTTTTATGAAGAAAAGTATTTAATTAGTACCTAGAGATTTTTTTCAAATATAAAATATTAAAAATAAACAAATAATAATTATGTTTACAAATAAGAGCATGATTCATGAATTCATGATAAATGCTGAATTGAATTTGCTGAAATCAAAAATAGTATGGAAAAAATTATGATGAATAAAATCGAAGATGTCACTTTGCCAAAATGATCAATATTAACCAAAAATACCTTAATTTTCCGCTGATTAGGTTCACAAAGTACGAGTAATGAAGAAGAAAGTGGACTGAACTTTGGAACAAAATGCGGGTCATTTCTAATTTAAAGTTTAAGTGTTTCTTGGTATTCAAGCAAGAAATTTTCGAGTTGAGTGGCAGGGTTGTGCCAGATTTTTGTCAAGTTGAAGTTTGCACAAATTGTTACTTACCATATTCAAAGTTATGCTCCACTTTTGGTTCTACTCAACTGAAGCATTTGGTAAAATTTTGAAAATTTACTTCTTTAGAATCGTTTTTATATTTACGAGGGCGTAAAAGATGATCGGCGCCGCGAAAATTGTCAAGGAAGTGATGGGCAGCGCCCTCTATCAATCAAGTATGCATCCACATTTATTCACGAGCATGCATCAAACTGTTGTGGTCGCTGTAGCGTATTTCAAATAAAAAAATAAAAAATGCAACAACAACAAAATTAACGGCACCACCTCTTGGCTGGCAATGGCAAACCTACAAGAGTACAAATTTCCTATGAAAAGCTTTTAACTTCGCCTTTCGGATTCGGCATAAAATTGTAGGTCCGTTCCATTCATGTACAAATATAACACGCACAACATGAATGGATGCGAAAAGCTTGGCCTTTGGCGCCACATGTGGTCATAGTCGACACTGATAAACTATCTCTTTATCGGTGTCCTGTGTGATCACGTTCACTCTCTCATTCTCCCTCCTTCCTCCCCTTACTTATCAATCTTCCTTCCATTCAACATAATGCTCTGCATTCATAGGGGTACACCCTGTGTGTTGTGATTGATTGAGTGTGCTGCCCATCAGTTTCTAGTAAAATTTGATATTTCAAACAAAAATCGTTAAAAATTTCTAGAGCTGAAAGAACGAGTGAGATTAGATTGAAAAAAACAACAAACGTGAACCACAAACAAATGGCGATTGTGTTACGATAAAATCTCCATACAAAAATTGAGTCTGAGAGACAGTGGAAAAAATCCGAAAACCAGCATCGAGAGATATGCGAGAGTGTAGACTTCGCAAGCAACTTGAGGTACAACAGAATTCGAATTTCATTGGAAAACAACGCATTAAGACTAATGCGGAGAGGCAACATGAATGGCAAATGAGTTTAGTAGAGCCAATAATTGCATCACCACTCATCTCATTGCGTCCCAGTCCCGACAAAGATCCTCATATTATATAGCATCAGGCAGTCATCGAGGTGGCAGAATTCCCAGCTTCTCAACGAAAGAGAAGGGCAGAAGATTTACTTGAAAATTTGCATGAAAATCACTCATCCGTGGAAATAAAACAACTCGCATCAGCACAACAAAACATGGATGAGGTTTGCCAAGTTTCTCATAACATTCGTGAGTTCTCAGACCGGCAAGTGGCGAACCTTTCACCTGTTCAGATCACAATTACTTTACTTTTAATGGCACAACAGCCCTAGGAGGGCCTAGGCCGAGCTTTTTCGCATCCACTCATGTTATATTTGTACATGAATGGAAGGGACCTACAGTTTAATGCCGAATCCGAACGGCGAAGTGAAAAGCTTTTCATAGCAATTTTTACTCTTGTAGGTTTGCCATTGCCTGCCAAGAGGTGGTGCCGTGTAGAAAAATTTGTCGCCACAGCGACCACGACAGATCATACAACCTGTTTATCAGCACATAAACAATTTCAAAACATGTTCGTTAAAAATTCCTTCGGCCACATCTGTAATGACTGCGATAGACTCTGGTTTTTACAAGTTTACTAGAACTAACCTGAAAACCCAAAACGCAAACTATCTGAAGAAGTAAACTTCTGTAGGGTGTCTCACTGATTTGGCCAAGTAATGGGGAAGCACCAGAACATATCCAAATACTTCCAGGCACTGACTCGCAAGAGTCAAAAAACCTGGGACACTATCAACCTGAAAGTAGGGACATCATAGCCTTGAACCAGCATCTATTACTGATATTCGTCAGCAAGATTGACTTGTCTGACTGCTTGAACCCAAGCTACTGTCGGGGGTACAATAGACCTTTAAGGTCGCAGTACACATCCCATATTAAATCAATCAATGTTATGCGACAAATGACGAGATTAATGTAACGAACGTCTTTCAAAACTAAACCGATTGCTCCGACTTCGTAGGAGCAAATTTCTGTCAAATTCTTTATGTTGAGATGAATGTGTCGAAATATTGTTTAAGAGTTCCTACATTCTTCTGTAATTATTTTTACCGAAATGAAGCAATTGCTCCGTACTTTACGGCCATTGGTTCAAGACCACGAACTTTGCAAAATTTAATATGCAATTTCTTAGCTAAAAATAATAATAATTAAAAAAATTCAAATTATTGTGAGAGTTTCAGATCTGGCGCTTGAAATAAAACTTATTAAGGCTAACCTGATTTATTTTTACGTCAGATGAGATGAAAATCATAAATGAGAAACATGATTAACAGATTAACTTCAATGGTTTTTGTTAAGTCTTTAAAAATATTTGGTAATATCTGATAGGAAAAAACATGTGCATACTTTTAGGATGTTATGGCAAAAAACAACAAAAGCAAATGAATTAAATTCCAACGAAAAACTTGCACTGATTGAAATGAAGGGCCAAGGCCTAGGTTTTTGCATGCATGACATACACACAAATGTAGTTATTACACACCTATGCCATCTAGCTACTTCGGAATATATTGGAATAGAAACTACGAAAAACTTTCAAGGTTCGTACCCTTGCTAATATTCGTGGCTATGTTAGCTAATGGCATAAAATAAAGCAGTGTCTGAAAATTTCGATGAACACCAATGAAATCTGTACTATAAATACGATTGCAACAGCGGAATACGGAGAGTTACAATTCGATAGCCTTAGTGTAAACTCAGAGAGTGTAATATGTATAGTTGCGAAGTGGTGAATTTAATACCCTCAATCCAGTGATCCAGTACCACAATCCAGTGATCGAACCTTTTTGTTTGTTGAGAATAAATAGGCAGTAAAAACTAAATAAACGTAACAGCATTATTTAAATTTAACTACTCAGTTATTTAAATAGATACGAGTAGTGGTTGCTGTGGCGTAGTGGTAGTGCGTTGGACTGCTGCGCAGAGTGTCCGGGGTTCAAATCTCGGCACAGGCAAAATCAAAAAGTAAAAAAAAAAAAAACATTTTTTCTACACGGCACCACATCTTGGCAGGCAATGGCAAACCTACAAGAGTAAAAATTGCTATGAAAAGCTTTTCACTTCGCCGTTCGGATTCGGCATTAAACTGTAGGTCCCTTCCATTCATGTACAAATATAAGACGCACAACATGAATGGATGCGAAAAGCTCGGCCTAGGCCCTCCATGGGCTGTTGTGCCATTAAAAGTAAAAGTAAAGTACCATATTACATTCATAGAGTTAAGAAATATCTTTCTCTCGAATGCTTAACAGCAAGCTCGTATCGTTGACCCCTAATACAATAGGACTGTAGAGAATGAAAGAGTGAAAATATTGAATATTTTTCTTTAGTTTTTGTTCTAGCCTATACACAATCATCATATCATATTTGTTTCTTTTTTTGTTATGCATTGTTAACGTCTAAATCATTTTTAATTTACTATTTTACTAGTTATGTAGAAAATAATATTAATAAATTTCCAATTATTCCTGCAACATTATAATTTTTAACGACTATCAGTGATTTATATGGTATATGCATATTCGGACATACATACACCATACACACGCTACACTTCATTCTATGCCGCCCCCAACCCCACGCTTCATGTCTTTATGGAAAGCTATCTGCAGACATACTTCGTGAATGTTTGTGTGTGTGTGTGTGTGTGTGTGTGTTGTACATAGTTAGTAGTTAAATGATAAAACACAAAAGTCAACAGCAACATTATCGACAACACTAAAATGCGGTTTAGTTAACAACACTCTGGCAACGCAATTAGGGTTTAACTTGCACACACACACACACACACATTGATGCATACAAGCATACGTGCATATGTATGCAGTAGGTATAAGGGTTGTTTTAAATGGTAGTAATATTTAGGAAGTAGTATGCGAGTATGTACAGTAATAAATGCCGCCATTGTTGTCGTTGTAGTCGTCATCATCCTCATCATCACCATCATCATCATAATAATTATCAACGTTGTCATCGTTGTTGTTGTTGTTGTTGTCGTCGTTACTTCTGTGCGACGCACATAAATGTACTCGTAAACGTATTGTAAACAATTTTGCAACTTGTATCCTCGGCGTGTGGAATACACCGCATTAGCGGGTGGTAGCATAACGCCGAGTAAAGCAGGCAGGCTGGATGGCACGTGTAACTACGTCAACATTGTCACAATTATCCTTTTTTACTACTACTTACTAACATACATACTTCTAACTACTTTTTATTTGTATACAGATCTACGATAGTAGATGAGAGTAGTAGGAGGATGATGCGTGTGTAATTTTGTATAATTCCGTGTATATTATATTCAAAGCTCACTCACTTCATTGCTGTTGTTTTGCGTTTGGTTTTCTAGTTCCTTTTTTTTTTTTGTTTACTAATTTGTTTGCTTTTTTGTGTTTTTTTTTTTACCACCCACAGCGTGAAAACGTGACCTTAGCGCATTTTCACATTGTTGATGGGCGCTAACTACAATACAATGCAGTACTTATGAGTATATGTAGTATCACCGGAACATTTAATATTTGATACTCTTATTACCGTAAAGATGTTTCTGAAGTTGCAGCTCATTCATTCATTAATTCAAGCGTGCAAGATTTGTGCATTCGGAATTTTACTGCTGCTGATACCGTTCAAGTGGGAAAGTAGCTTGTTAAGGACGTGTTTTCATAGTTAATTCTTGCTGGAGAAACTTAATAAAAACTTAGTAGTTTTTATTTAGATAGAAAATAAAAATCTTCAAACAAACAGAAAAAAAAAAAAAATATGCGTAGAAGTAAACTTCCTATATAGAAACTTCTTCCTCACTTTTGCGCTTTTGATTTTTAGGTTAGGTTTAGTAAATTTAAGAAAACTAGAGTCTTTCGCAGACATTAACGGCGTGGGCATAGGAATTTTTATCGATGTGCTGATTATGTGGTCGCTGTGGCGTAGTGGTAGTGCGTTGAACTGCTGCGCATAGTGTCCAAGGTTCGAATCTCGTCACAGGCAAAATCAAAAAGTAGAAAAACAAATTTTCTACACGGCACCATATCTTAGCAGGCAATGACAAACCTACAAGAGTAAAAATTGCTATGAAAAGCTTTTCACTTCGCCGTTCGGATTCGGCATTAAACTGTAGGTCCCTTCCATTCGTGTACAAATATAACACGTACAACATGAGTGGATGCGAAAAGCTTGGCCTAGGCCCTCCATGGGCTGTTGTGCCATTAAAAGTAAAGTAAGGTGATTTATGCAAACGCTAAGCCTTTTATAGTTAAGTTTGATGATTCTCTGATCCCAGGTGTTCTACATCTGGATTAACTTCTTTTTGATCGTTTGCATTTCCAATACATGCAACGCGCCCCCTGCAAAATCATTTACTCCATCAAAATATTCATGCGAATTTACTTGTTACATCATTATAATTTTACGATCATCATCATTATTATCATCATTATCATCATCGTCATCATCCAAATATTCAGGTTGTATGATCTCAATAGGTGTAAAATTTGCCACTTGCCGGTCTGGGTAAACTAGAAACTTGGTAAATCTCGTCTATGTTTTGTTGTGCTGATGCGAGTTGTTTTCTTTCGGCGGAGGAAATATTTTCAGTCAAATTTTTATGTAAATCTTCTGCTTTTCTCTTTCGTTAAGAAGCTGGGAATTCGGTCACCTCAATGACTGCCTGGTGCTGTATTAAGGACCTTCGTCGGGACTCAACGAGATCAATGTTGATGCAATTATTGGATCTAATGAACTCATTTTCCATTCATGCTGTCTCTCCGCATTAGTTTTTGCGAGTTGTTTTTCAATGGAATTCGAATTCTGTTGTGCCTCAAGTAGCTGGTGACGTCTACACTCTCGTGATCTCTCGGTGCTGGTTTTTGGGTTTTTGTTTCACGATAGCAGAATCTGAATTTTGTTGGATCTCCATTTTGCGGCGATGTCTACATTTTCGCTGTCTCTCAGTAGCAGTTTTTGCTGGAGATTTTATCGTAACACAATTGTCATTTGTTTGAGCCTCGCGTTTGTTTTTTTTTCAGTCTATACTCGCTCATTCTTTCCGTTCTAGAAATTTGTAACGATTTTTGTTTGAAATGGAAAGTTTTTGTTTGATATGTCAAATTTTACTAGAAACTAATGGGCAGCGCACTCAATCAAACTAGTATGCTTCTTACTATTCGACCTCTATCAATCAAATTTTAATCATATGCGAATCAGACCCCTCTATCAATCGAATATGATTCATACTCAACGTCCTTATCAATCAAGTTTAAATCATTTGCGTATCATATGCCCTCTTTCACTCGTATCAGCGCCCTCTATCATACTCGTGGATACATGTGAATGCATATGTGCTGCCCATCATTTATGTGTATATACACATAGCACATATGCATATATAATAGAGGGCGCTGCCCACCATTTCCGTGACAATTTCCACTTTGCCACGATCATCTGTTACCCCCGGAGTAAATTTAAAAAACGATTCTAACGAAGTAAACTTGAAAAAAAACTGTCTCACAAATAAGAGCTTTACTTACTTACTTTTAATGGCACAACAGCCCATGGAGGGCCTAGTCTGAGCTTTTTTGCATCCACTCATGTTATGCGTGTTATATTTGTATGCTGAATGGAAGGGACCTACAGTTTAATGCCGAATCCAAACGGCAAAGTGGAAAGCTTTTCATAGGCAATTTTTACTCTTGTAAAATTATTTTTTCTACTTTTTGATTTTGCCTGTGCCGAGATTCGAACCCCGGGCACTCTGAAACTCTCACAAATAAGACCCCATCTTTTAAATCTACCAAATAAAATTGACTGACAACTGCAGTTGTAACACTTGGTCGCTTACTCATTCGTAAGTAGTACGAATGTGTGTCTGTTCGTTTGTATGGAAGCGTAATTGGTATGACTTTTTAATAATAATTTATTTTCATTTCTTTTTTTTGTACACATTTCAATAGTACATAAACTAACCAAACCTTTAATTTGATGATTCTGCAACATTTTTATACTCTCACATTCATTCATACCTCATCAACAACAACATTATGTAGTCAACACATGCAACAAAACATTCACCTTTTCACCACTACAATCGGTATGTAAAAATAAATTCATCACTCTCAAGTGTGACATGACGTCCACATAAAACTCTGTTTTGTTTTGTTGTGTTTTTTTTTGGGGTTTATTTTAATTTTTTTTCTGGTGCTCAGGCGTGAAAATAAAATAACATGCTACATTATTTGTAATTATAGTTTGACAAACAGACCAACAAAAAAACGTAGTAAACTCGCATGCCATACGTACTTATGTAGTACAATAATAAGTAGAAAAGTTAGTATGTACATATAAGTACATAGTACTTATAATGCTGGCAACACTGTTAACTGCGAATGATTTTCAAGTGCGCAAGTGCGCATGATTTTTCACATTTTGCCAGCCCAATAAAATTTGTAGATAGAAACTTGTGCTGAAGTAGAGCGCAAAATTAACTATTTTATTAAAATGTATAGCATTGAAATTGTAAATGAATTGTTAAATGAAATTAGTCTGATCATAACTTAATTAACATTGTTTTTTTTTTATGTTTGTATGTAAGAAATAGTTATGTGCATGTGTGTGTGTGTTTGTTAGTTGAATGTACCACTTTGTTTATTTAGAAAGTTAATTTAAAATAATTTTTGTCGTTTTTTAGACACATTTTTTTTTTAAATTATCATGTAATTGATTAAATTATTTAATTACATTTTTTATTTATCTATAGTTGTACTTGTACTCTTATTGATGTAGGTACAAAATTCATTTAATAAATTAATGTTGAGTTAACAATTTTAATAAGACTATACTTTTAAAAAATTTTAAAATTTACTCTGACACGCTGCTTGGGTTAAAATCTACTTACTATGAGTTTTAACATTTTGTACTAAGTACTTGCGCAAAGCGGGCTGGCAGCACTCTTTTTTTTATACCTATAGTGGCACAACAGTTCTTGAAAGCCTAAGCTGAGCTATTCTATTTATATTTTGTACATGAATGGAAGAGATCTACAATTTAGTGCCGAATCCGAACGGCAGAGTGGAAAAGCGTTTCTTAGGCAAATTTTAGTCTTACGTACGTTTGTCATTGCCTACCACCTGAGGTGGTGCCGTGTGGAAAAGTTGTTTTTTCTATCGTTTTTCTTTATTTTGCTTGTGATGAGATTTGTACACTTTGTGTAGCAGCCATTGTACTACCAACTACACCACGGCGACCACAGTTCCTTTTAAAGAAAAATTCCCTAAAATGGCTGAATTATTCAGTAAATGGAAAGAGGACATGCAAAATTTTAAATTTCGTCCAGTAAAACAAATTTTTTGACGGCACCACCTCTTGGCAGGCAATGGCAAACCTACAAGAGTAAAAATTGTCTATGAAAAGCTTTTCACTTAGCCGTTCGGATTCGGCATTAAACTGTAGGTCCCTTTCATTCATGTACAAATATAGCACGCACAACATGAGTGGACGCGAAAAGCTCGGCCTAGGCCCTCCATGGGCTGTTGTACCATTAAAAGTAAGTAAGTAAGTAACTTATTGACTCTCCCTCGTAAAAGGCAAAAGCTTTTTTGAGGGGTTTTTATCCACAAAGTCTCACCGAGAATCCGGCTAATGAATTGATTTCAGGAACTTATTGACCCTCCCTCGTAAAGACCAAAGATTTTTTGTGAGATTTTTATCCACAAAGTCTTACCGAGAATCCGGCTAACGATTTGATTTCAGGAGTTTAGTGACCCTCCCTCGTAACGATTTAAATTACTCAGTGTAGAAATTTCTTTTCCCCTGCCCCCTTCTGAAAAAGAAACTAGTTGCAGCCTTGGTGGAAACCACCTTAAGTCTTAATGATTTATATCTATTAAATTTTCAAATGGGGTCTCACGAATAGACTTCAATGCGTGCTACTTATCTCACAAATAAGTTCCCTAACCCCTCCGTTAACCCTCTGTCTATGGGTGGGATACATATACATTTCAGATTTAACCAACTTTGGATGTTCTGGGCAAGCTCTGGGCAATGTAACGTTTACTGGAATCATATTTATGACTTGATGAAAGAAGCAGCCAAATGCATCAGTGCATCATTCTAAATCGGTGCAAGATATTTCACATCTACTTATCCCCGCATAAGGCGCCATCGAGCCGTGATCGCCAAATTATCGACAACACCAAATTGTGAATTTTACAGGAGACAGATTATTGTACTATATGTACTTTTATTTTGTATGACGGACGGCAATTACATAAAAGTTCTCAACTGATTTTCTCTAGAATTATTAACGAAGACTTAACTCTTGGAAAGATGCTCCTACTTAGTGCTTAGATTTAATTTTTGATAAAAATTTCGCTTACGTTAATTTGGCGTTAATGACTCGATAAATATCGATATACAGGGATATCCATTTTGTGGTTTCAAAAGTAAACGTAAGTAAAACACATTTAAAATTAAATTTATGATACTTTTTTTGTATTACCAAACCATATAAAGTTAAAAACTTGTCAGAAAGCTTTCAAATTTCATAAAAATTTTGACAAGTTTATACACTACATACACTACTACTTAGTATATAAATACATCTATGTATTAGAAGATTTGGACCTTGACATTATGTGTGAAATACTAAATCATTTAAACGGCCGCCTCGTGATCTATTGCAGCAATCAATCAATGCTTTTGAGATAATTTTCGACCAACTTTTTTTTACATATTTCAGGCGGAATTGCTGCCATAACTTGACGAATTTTGATTTTAAATGATCTAAAGTTTGAAATTGATACACATACAAAAGGTTTTCGCATAGCCTCACAAAAAAAAGTCCAATGGCGTCAAATCGCATGATCTCAGCGGCCAATTAACGTCGCCGCAACGTGAAATTAAGCGTTCTTTAAACTTCTCGCGCAATAAATCCAAAATCGGTCGTGTTGTGTGGATTGTGGGGCCGTTTTGTTATAACCACACATCGTCCAAGTCAAAGTCTTCAATCGCTGGCCAAACAAAGTCTTTTATCACATGACCATAGCACTCCGAAATGACGGTAATTGTCGCACCTTCATCGTTTTCGAAAAAATATGGTGCTATGGGACTTTTTTTACTTTTTAATGACACAACAGCCCATGGAGGGCCTAGGCCGAGCTTTTCGCATCCACTCATGTTGTGCGTGTTATATTTGTACATGAACGGAAGGGACCTACAGTTTAATGCCGAATCCGAACGGCGAAGTGAAAAGCTTTTCATAGCAATTTTTACTCTTGTAGGTTTGCCATTGCCTGCCAAGAGGTGGTGCCGATTAGAAAAAAAATTTTTTTTTTTACTTTTTTTTTGATTTTGCCTGTGCCGAGATTCGAACCCCGGGCACTCTACGTAGCAGTCCAACGCACTACCACCGCGCCACAGCGACCACTATGGGACCTCCAGCTCATAATTCGCACCACACAGTGACTTTTTGTGGGTGAACCGGGCTCTCTTCAATTATTTGTGGATTCTGAGTCACAGAGGTGACAATTTTACTTGTACAAGCCTTTGTGGTCGCTGTGGCGTAGTGCTAATGCGGTGGACTGCTACGCAAGGTGTCCGGGGATCGAATCTCGGCACAGGCAAAATTAAAAAGGAGAAAATAATTTTTCCACACGGCACCATCTCTTGGCAAGCAATGGTAAACCTACAAGTGTAAAAACTGCTATGAAAAACTTTTCTCTTCGCCGTTCGGATTCGACATTAAACTGTAGGTCTCTTCCAATCATGTACAAATATAACACGCACAACATTAGTGGATGCAAAAAGCTCGGCCTAGGCCCTCCATGGACTGTTGTGCCATTAAAAGTAAAGTAAGTAAGCCTTTGTACTTCGTTGAGGGTTCTAGATTCTTCAAATTAATTCACTACCTTTCCAATTGCCTGCACAACAGGACGATGATGAATGTCATAATCTCCTCTTAAAGCGAGAAAAATGGCAACGCAAGGATTATAACAATTTAAACGTGTTGTTCAAAGCTTAAACGATCTATTTTCGTAAATGTCGTACAGTAGCCTAAAAAAATTACAATTTCAATTAGATATGTTTGACATATCAGAGATGCCAACACTACGGTTATGAAACCACAAAATGGGTAAACCTGTATATACTTATTGTAGCCCCATGTTGATATCGTTTTTTCTGAAGAGTATCTGAGTTCAAGATGTCTGACACAATTTTTTTTTCTAAGCTTCCCTTATCCTTTTTATGCACTTTTACTTTTGTACAATTTTTACTAACTTTTGCTGTGGAATATTATTTATTATTACACTATTCCTCAGGAATAATTTTAAGTCAAATTGAAGGTCGAAAAGGGGTTTTTTGGCTTCGAGAACTCTGGTACATAAATTTTAATCTAAATCAGTCCAGACCCTATGAGGGAGGCTTTAGTACATACAAGGCGAAATTTAACTTCTCTCCGGCTTAACTTCCCCGGCTTAAAAACCTTAGTACACAAAATTTAAACAAACCAAGTTGTTCGGTCAATATATGACGTTCCGATAACGTATAAGAGAAAATTAATTTTCTCCCGATTTTACTAACTTTTGCCACAAAATTTATTCCTTGACTTATATATCCCCGGTTCATAAAATTTTAGCAAAACAGGTTAAAAAATCAGTTAAGCTTGCCACCCACGTGAATCACATGCAAATGGTGAAAAACTTAATTTTTGGACCCTTTTACCACAGTTCTCTCGAAAATCTGATGTGTGAGAAGAGTTTCGTATTCGTGTTCGTCACCACAGCATCAAATCTATTTAAAATAGTCATTACCGCTATTGGACGAGTGATATCATTACAAGCAATATCCTCGTATTTTCGCTATGAGCGAAGTATACGTTCGCTCTGTTCCCTTGTACTGGAACTCTATCTATCGACCAGCCGATTTAGTGTAAATTTTGCGTATTGTACAAAGGAACATATTTTTGGCCTTAAATATGATCTACAAATTATCCCTGAGGGTGTGCCGAAAAAATTAGTACAAGAAATTTATGTACCAAGTTTTCTTAAGTCAAGTAACTCATTTAAGTTTCAGGTTGTAATTCATGTACCAGGGTTTCTTAGGCCAAGGAACACATTTAAGCTACAATTTGAACTAAAAGTTATTCCTGAAGGCCTCCGGAGTAAAAGTTAGTACAAGAAATTTATGTACCAAGGTTTCTTAAGCTGAGGAACTCATTTAAGCTACAATTTGTAATTTATGAAACAGTATTTATTAAGCCAAGGAACTAATTTAAGCTTCAATTTGAACTAGAAGTTATTCCTGAGGGCCTCCGGTGTAAAAGGTAATACAAGGAATTTATATACCAAGGTTTCTTAAGCCAAGGAACTTATTTAAGCTTCAGTTTGAACTAGAAGTTATTCCTGAGGGCTTCCGGAGTAAAAGGTAGTACAAGGAATTTGTATACCAAGGTTTGTTAAGCCAAGAAACTCATTAAGCTTCAGTTTGTAATTCATGTACCAGGGTCCCTTAAGCGAAGGAACTCATTTAAGCTACAATTTGAAGTAGAAGTTATTCCTGAGGGCCTCCGGAGTAAAAGTTAGTACAAGAAATTTATGTACCAAGGTTTCTCAATCTAAGGAACTCATTTAATCTTCAATTCTTCAAATTTAATCTTAAGCCAAAGAACTCATTTAAGCTACAATTTGAACTAAAAGTTATTCGGAGTATAAGTTAGAACAAGAAATTTATGTACCAAGGTTTCTTAAACCAAGGAATGCATGTAAGCTTCAATTTGTAATTCATGTAGTAGGGTTTCTTAAACCAAGATATTCATTTAAGCTTCAATTTTAACTAGAACTGAGGGCCTTCGGAGTAAAAGGTGGTACAAGAAATTTATATACCAAGGTTTCTTAAGCCAAGGAACTCATTTAAGCTTCAATTTTTAATTCATGTACCAGGGAATCTTAAGCCATGGAACTCATTTAAGCTTCAATTTGAACTAGAAGGTATTTCTGAGGGTCTCCAGATAAAAAGTTAGTACAAGAAATTTATGTATCAAGCTTTCTTAAGCTAAGGAACTCATTTGAGCTACAATTTGTAATTTATGTACCAGGGTACCGAGGAATTCATTTTTCAATTTGAACTAGAAGTTATTCCTGAGGGCTTCCTGAGTAAAAGTTAGTACAAATTTTATAAAAATAAAATACCTTCATATATACTATATCATGTAATAAAAAAAATTTTCTCTAAACTTAGCATAGGACCTACGAAATTTCCTACATTGCCTTCTTGGTTGTCTGAATCACATTCACAATTGTTATTGTTGAGTTTTTTGGGACATTTGATAAGTTAATGAGGCATATGTAATTTTCGTACATTCACATTTATTTTGGGCTATATGACGTGATTATGTTTATTTTTATTTTTTTCCACTGCCAGTCGGGCTGTCTGTCTCATTGCATTTACTGCCTCCATGCTTGCCGGGTTGTCTGACAATCTTTTCTGTAAGCCTCTCGTTGACCTGCATGTGGATTTTGGTTTTCCTTTGTGTGCTTAAAAAAATATTGTACCTATGCATTTTTGTTTTTTTAATTTAAATTTTGATTGCAGACGATTACCAATTATGAGTCTCACACTTCACAAAAATCCTATGCAGCTGTCAAGTGTTTTAGAGTTATTTTTTTTTTTTGTCGATTTTTAACAATGAGTAGGTATGATAATTTTTTTTCAATATTATTTACGATGAATATGCAACATTAAGAATCAAAAAATTTTAATTAAAAAAAACACAAATTACTTAAATGTCTGCGATTAATTTTCTTTGTAATTTTATATTGTTATTTGAGTGGCTTATTTTGTTTTACATTTTGTAAAAATATCTTGTATTTTACATACAATATTTTTAAGTTCTTAGTGGAATGGTGACAAAACTTCAGGGCATTTAATCATTTTAATGTGGACAAAGGAACTTAGACTTCAAAAAAATTGCGAAACTTTCAGTAACTGTTTGTTGGATAAGATTAAATATTGATTATTGTTTTAATTTTTTCTTTTACATACTACATAATCTCAATACAAATACACACCTGCCTAAACATATATATACTCGAGATCTTATAAGTTCAAAACTGCAATGCAGTATTATCTAAAAATTGGGGCAACAATTTTGAAAAATTTATTTGCCATTCAATTTTAAAGAATGTAGCAGCATTTGCTGGAAATACTCGTATCATCACTGGTATAACACCGCGATACAATACGAATGGTCCATCCTGAATAAGTAACTCCCTGAAGACGCTTATTGCCGTTATCTGTCCGGTGGAAGCTCTTCACCAGCTCGGGTGGCATTGCTGTTATCCAATAGGACATGCCCGCAGCACCACCAGCAATTATTGCTGCCATTAGTTCAGATAATTGTGTATGTTCTCCCATCGAATCCATTAAGAATTCATAAACTACAAAATATAGACCATTTATGGGTACATCCCGGGCATATGTCACTAAAGTACCACGATAAATGAAACGTATACCATCTTCTTTGTATAATTGCTTTGCTCAATCCAACATTCCGGTATATTTACGTTCCGCTCCCGAGGCTTGTTGTATTTGTAGTACACATTTAATACGTTCTCCCGGTGTCGTGATGGCTCTTGAAATTAATCCTGAAAATGTACCGGCAACAAAAACTTGCGGATATGTTAATTTTAATTGATTCTCCTTCTGTTGTAAACGTTTGGCGAGCGCATAACCTGCAAAGCAAGGAGCAAAAATATGTGCAATACTTGATAAGGGCGCCGTTAGTAGCACAATCAAGTGTGCCCGTAAACATGGGCTGTTCACCGTGTGCCGGTCGGGGCATGGTCTGCAGAAGTACCAATGGATGCTCGCTTAAGACGTTACAGACGCCACCAAAGCTACCGGCTATAAAAGATTTAATGGGATTCGATTTCTTCTCGGTTGTTCCATCAGACATTTTTGAATGGCTTTGTTTTTTCTTGTTGACAATTTAACATTAACCAAATTTAAGTTTTCTTTTGGTTTGCGAATTTAAGTTTTCTATATTTTTTTGTTGAACATTAGCTATGTATACAAAAATTTTCAGCCAATTCCAATTAATTGAAATTCCACTTCCAAAGAGAGTATATTCAAGTTTTTGTTTGTTAATATAGTAAATACATTATTTGATTGAAATTGCTTAAAAGTCAAATTATTCTGTCAATAGCTACAATGAACTAAATTGTTTGCAACTTATTCAAATGCTTCCCTAAAAGTATGCAATCAAAAATATTTACATTTATTGGGAAATTATATCACATTTGATCGGTAATGGGTGTAGAGCGTGAAAGTGTAGTGTTTCAATACATTATACTCCATAAATATTGACGACAGCAGCTACACGAACACATGACTACGAATTGCCGTCAGTTTCACAATGAAAGCGACAGCAGCAGCACAAACGCAAGTAGTTCTCTTTACTCTCTCTCTCTCTCTTCTTATTCCTCTTGTTGCTTGTCATATCAGAAATAGATTTATATTGGCGACAGCCACAATTGAGGTAGGTTGTCGTGTCGTCGTCATAATAATCGTCTCCATAAGAACGCGTGTTTGAATAATTTAACAAATGTGGTCGTGTAGCTGCCATCGTCAGTGTGTATGGAGTTTTACATATTGGAAGCTTAGTGAATTTTTAATGCGTAGATTTAAATGCTCTAAATCAGCCAGTTGCGGTTCAACACTTGTTGAAGCAAATACAGAGAATACGTCAATAGCACAATATCTACTAGTATGTGATAATATGTGTGTGCCCATTACTGCTCTCAACAAAAGCTAAAAGCTTTTCGCTTGCCATTCAAAGATAATTATTGATGGTTTACATGAAAAATCTACAAATTAATTGCAACAAACATCAATTCAGATTCCAATTCAAAGTAAATCTCAACCAAAACACAGAGAGAGAAAAAATAGCTTTCAATTATGACCAAACTTAAATCCAAAGCAATTTTTTGCTCAACCAACGTTTTGGCCTAATTTCAGGTAAAAAAAAGACCAAAACTCAGCTCCAACTACTCAAACCAAAAATAAAGTCAAAATCCTTACGTAATTCAGATCAAAACCTGATGAAATTTTTCATTATCTTATGTAAACTATTGAAATCAGATCAAAGCTAAAACCAATATTCAGATTAAGTACATACCCAAATCAAAAATCAGACCAAAATTCATTACTTCATATCTGTTTAAGCCACCCTAACGCACCTTTCCTTTCCTATTCATTTTCTCTATCCTTGTTACTTTTCGTTCTATTTCTTTTCTTGCTATTGCTTTCTTTTAGTTCTTCTCTAGAACACTTTCACACCGGTCGGTTGGGCTCTTCAATATATTTATTGTAATTCTAAAAATTCTCATTTTCATTCCAATAAATTTTTAAATGTTGTTAAATATTAAATACGAATTCTCAGTGTTTAATTTTCAATCATTCCTTTCGAATAATTCTAACCGTACGGTCTATCCTAACTCCTACCATATTGTAAATTTCACTTTTCATATTTAATTTAATTTCCAATAAATTAATTTGTAAATTATCATAAAACCGATCTACCTGCCTTATTATTTTTCCACTCAAATCCCCCTTGCGATCTCTCCTAAATCCAAGCCACACAGAGCTTAAACAATATCTATAAAAACAGAACAAATTTATTATCAAGCTACTAGAACGAACATACTTATGTCTATAAACTGGAACATATGTATATAAGGAAGTTTTAGAAAAAATTACTGGATGGCAGTACTACATATTAGTAAAAGTAACTTCAAAATAATATGCAATGATATCTGTAAAGGGGTGAGGACTTTGCGTTTCCGGACGAGGGGGGATCTCGAGGGAAGTTGAAACTATAGCGTATAAAAAAAAAAAAGAAAGGCAGCAGTAATGTTCTCACAATATTTATTTATTATAAAAATATAATTAGGGCGTACCTTTTCCATCTCGATTTTCCTTGATGCTTTGAGTAGCGGTGTCGGGTAACGGGTCTTCGAAATGTTGGATTGGTTGCTGCGGTAGACGTCTTCTCTTCTCGGCTTCTCGATTAGTAGTAATAAAATTCTTTAAACATTTCGGTAAAATGTCTCAAACTTAACGAAAGGAAAATCGAGCTGGAGAGGTTTGCCAGGATTACAAAATATTACCTTAATCCTAATGAACATAAATTATGGCTCCAGGCCTAAACAATTATGCTTAGTTCTCGGTATTGTTCACTTGTACAGTTCTAACGATTATCTAAATTCCTAAAATGATTATGGACGTTACCTACACACATTGTCTACTCCATAATTCAGACATTTCTGCGCTATTGATTCGTATACAGTTTAAGTCTCTCAATTACATTTAATTTGCTTCATACAGCAAATCAGCAAAAAACATAAAAAAAAATAACTTGAAAGCCTGATCCAACTCACAATGAAGGAGTTAGGACCACTGACTAAAAATAAATAAATTGAAGCCAAAATACAAAACACAAAAATATCCTTTTTTTTATCTTCTTCTTTCAAAAATTAACAAAAACAAAAGCATAAATTTATCATAGCTGTCAAATTTGTGCTATAAACAATTTGTAACAAGCCTAAAAACATGCCAGGGAAAACTAAAAAACAAAAAAACGACAAAGTAAAAAACTTATGTAAGCATCAAAAAAGAGCGAAAAAAACGTAAACCATTTGTTAGAAAAACAAGTTTAACTAATTTTACATGTTCATTGTTTATGTTAACAAGAAAATTAGTAGAAGTAAAGTAAAGAATTACGTAATAGAAATGCAAAAGGGTTGAATAGATGAAGGTGGCAAAGGGTGTGGGAGAATGCAATGAGTCACACTGTGTCAGCAGCTTGTAAAGCTAACGATTTGTAATACTTAAGTAGTGGAGGTGAAATTTACATTGCGCTCAAAAACATTGCAAAAGGAATTATAAAATTGTGATGGGTTCGACAAAAAACAATCCATAATATTACATTTTTTTCCAAGAGAATCGTATAAGTTCATGTGATTTGCTATAGTGGTGGCTGTGGTGTAGTGGTAGTGCGTTGGACTGCTACGCCGAGTGTCCGGGGTTCGAATCTCGGCACAGGCAAAATCAAAAAGTAGAAAAAAACCTTTTTCTACACGGCACCACCTCTTGGCAGGCAATGGCAAACCTACTAGAGTAAAAATTGCTATGAAAAGCTTTCACTTCGCCGTTCGGATTTGGCATTAAACTGTAGGTCCCTTCCATTCATGTACAAATATAACACACACAACATGAGTGGATGCGAAAAGTTCGGCCTAGGCCCTCCATGGGCTGTTGTGCCATTAAAAGTAAGTAAAAGTAAGATTTGCTATATATATGGTATATTCTAAATATAATATCGGCAATAGTTTATGATTTTGATCTTGAGAAATCAGTAACGTTTTCAAAAACTCCAATATGTGCAGGATGACAATAAGTGTATACAAAATTGAACATAAAAAATGATTGTAATTAAAAAAGAAAAACCATATTCAGCCGGTTTCAAAGTGGCCACCCTTGAACACGAAACTTCCAAGCTTTAAACGCTTGGGAAATTTATTGGCTAACGGGCCGTAGCTCCAACACCGTTATTCGGTCCTATTCACGACGCAAAGACTGTTTCAGGGACTGCAAAATTTGAGATACGGCGAATATGTTGAGATGTGATAAAATCAGGAAAATGAGCCCTGCACCATTCTTGTGTCGTGTTGGCTCTGTGAGCTGATGCAGAGTCTTGCTGGAATGTTCAATCATTATCAACAAAGTGCTGACGGGTCCAGGGGAATACCACAGCCTCAAAAATTCCACCGCGGCACGCTTGGTTGATTTGGACTCCTTGAGTCCTACCATTTGCGCAAATCCCATGACGAATGATGGTCCAGGAGCCTCTGTTGACCAGCTTCTCATTAATTGTCACCCTGTATGTTCGAAAAGGAATACGAAATCGAAATGTTCTTTCAAACGTAAAAACCACTTTAGATGATTTAAGAAGTTTATTACTTTACCTCTCTAATAATATTAAATATTTATATCGAACTTGTTCGAAGATATTATCCAAATTGGCCGCACTTCCACAATTCTTTGGCCGCACTTCCACAATTCTTTTTAACTGTTTCTAAAATAATAAAATAATAATATAAGTCAGTCTCTCGAGACTGATTATTTATTTCTTCTCAACGAGAAACAGAAGTAAAATGGGTGCCGAAAAATAATGTTGAAAAATGATTTGAAATAGGGAAATAGAAAAAAAGTAACTAACATGGCTTTGACACCTTACATTTTTCTTGACCCCTTTGTCCCCGAATTCATTCCACACACTCTCACTCGCTCTCTGTCGCTCTCTCTCTCTCTAGCTCATTCTCTGTATAATTGACAATATAAAATCCAATTTAACGCCAATTTTAAATAAATCCACTTTAAATCCTTCATAAATACACTAAACAAAAGCTGTAAAATTGTAAGAGAAGCTCTTGAAAATCTTGTGAAGTTATTGAAAACATTTGTCAGACAAAAATAAAGTGGAATCTTTTTCCAATTGCTGATTAGTAACAAAGATGAAAAAACAAAATTTACACTAACGTGTCTCTATCTATTCCTACTACTTAAAATATATTCCCTGCTAAGCTTGTTTTCATAATAATAAAAATAAAAAACAACAACAACAAAAAGCGAAGTATGTACTCTAGAAAATTTGTTCAAAAGCTCCCATGAGACTTAGGCATACACACAGAGGCATTGCACGCAGTCAGACAAACAAATAGTGGATAGGAAAAAAACAAAGACGCACACATACAAACACAAAGATAGACACTTGTAAAGATTTTGGAGAAAATTAATTTTACAGATTAGGTTTGGTTGGCATTAGGCTGAATGACGGCGACTCTCTCTCTCTCTCTCTCTCTCTCTCTCATGCAGAGTTTGACAATATTTGATTCTTTTTTTTTTGTTTTTTTGTTTCTGTGTTGAGGGAGACTTTGTGACAAATGTCACTTGTGCTGCTGGAGCAATGGCCAAGGGAATGAATGAAGCACACGGTTACGCCTTCTTTACATTTATTTACTTTTTTTCTGTTGGAGTAAACATGGCACAGCGTGCGTCATGTTGCCGTGCTGCTGTGGCGTGTTGAAAGTGAAAATACCATAGTATTGCGTTAGTGAGAATGAAATCCGAATTTGTATTGTTGAGGTGTTTTTTTTTTCTTTTTTAAAGATACATTTGTTTAAATAGTAAAATACAAACACTTTTCAACCCCCTAATAAACATTTGTTGTATAATAAAAAAGAGAAAAAGTTTTTTCGCTTTCAATTTAGATTTTGAAATCTGAGCACAGCAGGTGTATAAGTGTTTTGAGTGTTGAATTAGTAGTTACAATAATAAGCGGTTTAATTTAAAGCTAAAGATTGTAGTTATTAGTAAAGCACAGAAGCAAGTAAGATTCGTATTATTCGGCGTTGGATCTTTTAAGCGCTAAATAATCAACATATTTTGGCTTTCCATAGATGTCAGGGATTAAATTAAAAATAGCTCTCTGCAAAGTGTTCCCGTTCCCGTTCCAAGGTCTGATCTGATCAAGCGAAAAAAAGTCCATTGCAAGGTATTAGTGGTCGCTGTGGCGTAGTGGTAGTGCATTGGACTATTACGCAGAGTGGCCGGGGTTTGAATCACGGCACAGGCAAAATCCAAAAGTAAAAAAAGTAAGCTATTTTTCTATATGGCAAACCTACAAGAGCAAAAAAACTTTGTTGTCGCTGTGGTGTAGTGGTAGTGCGTTGGACCGCTACGCAGAGTGTCCGGGGATCGAATCTCAGCACAGGCAAAATCAAAATCAAAAAGTAGAAAAAATTATTTTTCTTCACGGTATTTGCACCACCTCTTGGCAAACCTACAAGAGTAAAAATTGCTATGAAAAGCTTTTCACTTCGCCGTTCGGATTCCGTATTAAACTGTACAAATATAACACGCACAAGATGAGTGGATGCGAAAAGCTCGGCCTAGGTCCTCCATGGGCTGTTGTGCCATTAAAAGTAAAGTCAAGTAATGTATCAGCAAGGGAGAAAAGTTCGTTTCCCCCATAGTTTAGGTCATTTAAACCATTTAAAGCCAAATAGATATCTAATCTGTATGTTAGACAAAACTAAGTATGTATAAGGGTGCCCAATATCGCATAGGTGGTCGCTGTGGCGTAGTGGTAGTGCGTTGGACTGCTACGCAGAGTGTCCGGGGTTCGAATCTCGGCACAGGCAAAATCAAAAAAAGTAGAAAAAATAATTTTTCTACACGGCACCACCTCTTGTCAGGCAATGGCAAACCTACAAGAGTAAAAATTGCTATGAAAAGCTTTTCCTTCGCCGTTCGGATTCGGCTTTAAACTGTAGGTCCCTTCCATTCATGTACAAATATAACACGCACAACATGAGTGGATGCGAAAAGCTCGGCCTAGGCCCTCCATGGGCTGTTGTGCCATCAAAAGTAAAGTAAGTAATATCGCATGCCAAACCATTCAAAATATTCAATATACTTCCGATCATCCCTGGATTAAGTAATGTAAATTCTACTAAAGTGCGACAATATTGTCAATACTGTCACTACTAAGCTAAAACCCAATGATTTGAGAGTCGTTTCTGATTTAATTTGATAGCAACGGAGTTTCCCATTCACATCGATCACAGTTCAAAACTATCCTTTTCAGTACTTCAGTTTTTTACGTAATCAAAAATCATGTTCCTTTAGATTTTATGTACGCAAAACATTGAAAGCTTTTTCTTATATGAATTAATCTCTTCGATATATACACTTTTAAAAGATAAGTAAGATTAAAATTTAATGGTTCGAAAATCGTGGAGAATCCAGATATTCATAGTAAGCGATCTATAATGTTTGAGAAACTCGCTCAAAACCCTATGAAACCGTGTCGTACATTAAATTATAGGAGACATTTTTTGAAAAGCTGTTATTACATAATTTTAGTCTGGGAGGTTTGCTATTACCAGCCATTTATTTATTTAGCTTAGTACAAGCGAGAAAATTACGTAAAATTACTTAAATTAAAAATAACTTAAATCTATACTTAATTTAGGTGGAGGGATTTTTTCATTTGTACATGGCTTAGCAAGAGGAGGGAGGAGGGTAGACTTTATACAGAGCATTCTTTAAGCTAAATTTGCTATGGTGAAAGTAAAAAACATTTGGAATTTCATTGGCTATTCGAAGCATACTAGACATTGGTTCGATGCCGCCATAATCTCTTCGGTGAGTACTAAGACGAATATCGGGCACAGATCTAAGATTACGTGGGTTGGTGTTAATAAGAATAGTTTGGAGCAACGCGGGACAATCAATGTTTCCAGCTAATAATTGGTGAACAAATACTATATCGGCGGTTTTTCGGTGCCGTGTAATACTTTTTTAATTTTTGCTTATGCCGAGACTTGAACACCGGTCACCCTGCCACCCACTACCAACTATGTCACGGCAGCCACTTGAACTTGACTCTTTGTCCGAAGTTAAAATAAATAGTTATCTTTTTCGACATGAAAAATGAATCTTGGTTTTCCTAAAAATTTTGTAAAGTCATTAGTGGTAAAGAATTAGTAACCAAATTTTGACCATCCTTTGATGAAAATTTTGTACAAATTTTGACTAAATTTCCATCAAATTTTAAACAAGTTTTGCCAAAATATTTTCTAACTATTGGAAATATTTTCCAAAATTTTGATAAATTTTTATATAAATTAAAAAAAAAATTATAACACATTCTTACTAAATATTAAACAATTAAAAAAAAAAGAATTACTAAAATTGACTGAATTTTGATTACATTTTTGACAAAATTTTGATTTAAAAGTTTTGACCAAATTTTGATTAAATTGTAACGAAATTTTGACAAATTTTTGACCAAAGTGAATTGATTATATTTTGAGTATTGGATCATGTGAAAAGTATGTGCGGTTGGTAACCACAAATTTGTCACGTGGTTAATATTTAGTGCCCTGGCTATCTCCTGATAGCTTGCATGTCGATCTTGCTCCACCAGTTGCAAAATTTCATCGACTTTTTCAGTGACTTTCAGTGCATCTTTCAGTGAATCTTTCAGTGAATCTTTCTTTCAGTGTATCTTTCAGTACATCTTTGATATCGAAATTTCCGTAACGGAATCGAGCAAACCACTCCTGGGTCCTGCGTTCACAGCATCCGTAAACCACACAAATTTTTCGACATCGTTTTGCATCGGATTTACTATTTCTATAGTAATAAAGCAGCATATAGCGTATTTCTTCAGATATTTCACTAATTTTCAAAACAATGTAACTTTTTACACTACCGACGAATTACACAACTATCTTCACACAAAGTGTAACCTAACCACATGTGTTCGTTTGACATAATCGGCCACATTTGTGGGTACCAATACTAAAAACCGCGGATACTTTTTATATGATCCAATCTTTACTAAGTATTGACGAAATAGTTTTTACCAATTTTTAACTAAAGTTTTTAATTAATTTTGTAAGAAATTTTGATATAATTTTACATAAATTTTGACCAATTTTTGACTAAATTTTAGCCAAATTTCAATTAAACTTTAATTATGACCAATTTTTACCAAATCTTGACTAAATACCTATGTATGTACTAAATATTGACCAAATTTTTGGATCATATTTTATTTTTGACCAAGTTTTAACGAAATATTCTACTATAGTAGAACCATAGTTTAACTAAATTTTGACAAAATTTTAACAAAATTTTGACTTAATTTTGGTCAAATTATAATTATAAATATATACAGTACTTTCAAGAAGAAAGCAATCGGCTTTTTCGCATGAAATAATTTGAATATCAAGTAGGCCTTGATATCATTGTAAATTTCGCAATATAATTGTAGAAGCAGTCCATTATACGCTTTCGTCTCAAGAGCATATTTAAGAAATGAGTTCCGTATACGCGAAACGTTTTGAACCAGTCTTTCTTTGTTCCCATCCAAAAGGTCCCAAGATGTCCCACTTGAGTGCTTCGAAGTACTTAAAAAAATCGAAGGCGTTTGTCCAGCATTGGAACCAACACTTTTTGGTGCACAAAAGTGTGGACGACTTGCCAAATCGCGGAGGACTTGGTTATAAAGAGGATTTTAGAAGCTAATCCAGCCATATCCTCGAAAGCAGCTAAACAAAAATTGGCTCGAAATGGCATATATGTCTCTCTGAATGCAATTAGAAACCGTTAGAGGGAGTTTCAGATCCGATTTCGAGCAACGACGGTAAAACCCTTACTAACTGCAAAGCAAATAAAAAAAACGCCAAGAGTGGGCAACTGAACATGTGGATGATGATGACGATTGGAGCCAAGTGGTGTTCACAGACGAATCCTCCTTTTGGATGACAAACACTACTAAGCGTGCTTGGTCCACTAAAGATGGTAAGATGCTCCAGCGATCATTGAAACAGCCAGGAAAGGTTCATGTTTGGGGATGCTTCACAAAACAAGGATTTGGCAAATTAATCATGTTCACGAGGAATTTGGATGTCAACTTCATGACCATGATATACCGTCGTGGACTTCTGCCATCAACGGATATGTGGTTTGGGGCAGGAAGCCGCGATTGGGTTCTTCAAGAGGACAACGACCCAAAACATCGCAGTCGCTTGTGTAGCAGTTGGAAAGAGGAAAACGGTATGACTTCATTGGATTCACCCTCACAGTCGCCAGATGCGAATCCGATCGAAAAGGTTTCAGCTCTTATGAAGTTAAAACTAAGTGGAAAAAAAATACGTTCAATAAATCATTTGAAACGGTTTCTAAGGGTAATATGGCGAAGTTTAACACGGTCATATGCTGAAAAATTAGTCGATAGCATGCATTTCCGTTGTAATGAAATTACAAAGAACGGTGGCGACTGGACGCCATATTAATATATTTGCGTAATGAATAATTAATCATTTCAAGATGCTGTCGACTTTTTTTTAAGATACCTTAATTTTTTCAGTGACTTAAGCCGATTGCTTTCTTGTTGAAACTACTGTATAAATTTTGACTATATTATGATTCTACTTGATTCTACAGGATTGATTAATATAACTCTATTTGAATGATGAGAGTTTAATACAAAATCAATGACGAACTTCTGGCGAGTATTTTGCTCACAAGTTTTGGCAGAATCCTTAAATAATTCATAATTTGCACTTTAGGGTGCCCTAAAATTGGGTTTTAAAATTTTGCAAAAACATCAATACTTCGAAGGCAGTCACAAAAAAACGATAACTGTAGCGCTATCAATACTTCGTCCCCATTTTTCTACTTACATCTCCACCATCCCCCCAATCGCCAACCAACTAACCAACACTTTTGTGCGCGGATCGATCGATCACCTGCAGCGCCAAACTGATTAACAAATTTCACTGTGGTCGACAGTTTTGAATCACTTTACCATACATACTTCACATATACATACATACATACTCGTACATACATACACAGTAAAGAACTACGGTCGAAAACAGCAACTGTTTTACACGCCCATTGAACATAACAATATGGTAGAACGCCAAAAAGTATGCTGCTACCTTTCACGTGTCATTTGCCGCTGATTTTTTTGGTTTTTTTTTTTGCGTACACTTTCTTTCTTTATTTTTGTCGTTTTGCTATTGTCAGCAAAGGGGGTAGTGGAAGGGGGTTTGAGGCGAATGAGGGTGACCAGGTGACAAAGTCAACACACAGGGTGACATTGATTGAAAAATGACTGAATGAATGAATGAATGAGTAAATGAATAAAGGAATGTGTTGTAAATTTGCGCTGCCGTTCGTTATTGCGATTAACAAAAACTGCATTAAAAGTATACAATATTTTCTATTGTACTTAAAATAAAACACAACAACAAAAACAACCTACAGCGCGAAGCGTGAGCAATAATACGAACAATACTGTTCATTTAAGTTGTATGTTATTTACGTGGGTGTTCGAGTGCATGATGTGTGATATGCAGTGGAGTCCTACAAATAAAAGAAATCCTTATGTTTCTGACACTTAAATTGTTTTACTCCAAGCGAGAGCAAGGCAAAAGAATTGCGGGTGAGTTACTGAGAAGTTACTAGCAAATCAAACAATTTACAACATGCTGCGCATATAATTGAAAAATTATAGTCCTTTCTTCATACATGCGCCCAGGTAATAATCAGCTTCATGCTGTAAACACACGCAATTATTGGGCGGCATTAAATTTAATTTTTGTGCAGCCAGTTTGCCTTGTTTGTGTGTAGAAGTTAAGCGAAATTCTTTCAGAAAAGTTACAAGCCTCTCTTCAATGCCTCTCTCTGTTCCTCTGCGAAGCTCATCACTTAAGCGCACACTTTAATACCATACCATAGCTGATTCTTTTATTCTTCTATTTCATTTTTATTATTATTTATTATTACTATTATCCTTTAGCAAATGCTTAAATGCGTCAAATGCATAATTGACTAATTCGCATAGCTTCTTTGCTATCACGCAAAAGAAGCTAGCTGCTAAACAAAAATCGTAAACGACTTAAGTCTTTCTTTCTTCATTCATTCTCTGGAGATGCATGCAAAAATCCGAAGAATTTCTATTTGCTGCTTTATTCTTTATTATTATTATTTTTTTTTTGCTGGTACCTTATTAACATAAAACTTCAGGGCTCTTCTTCTTTTATTTCAACATATTTTCGGAAATGCTTTGTTAGTTGGGGAGCCTGGGGATTATTGCTGTTGTATGTGTATGCGTGCGTATGTCATTGTGAAATTCTTTTGTTCAAATTGCTGCAAAATACTTAAATAATAAGATTATTAGTTCGTGACTTTCACTTACGAGTAAGTTTGAACAAAAATATTTGAGCAAATTAGAGAATTGTGGAGCAAATGAATGGAATTACGAGATATACGCATAAATATCTAAGTAAGTGTGGGCGTGAGTGTGTGTGCGTGAGTGTGTTTGAAGTACTAATTGAGAATGTGTCAGTGAATGAAAAGAACATTCCTTTTTTGAAATTGGGTCAAGATTGGGTATGTATGTATTTTATATATAACATATATACCTATAAAGTTTAAGACAATTGTTGGCGTGGGCGCATTCAGGACTAGACAAAGGCTAGTCTTCTTGAGTTACTTCGAAGTTGTGGACATTTTCATCACCATCTTTTAAAATTGTAATCACTAATTAGAATATGTCCCCTGCGAGACACGTGCCACATTTTCATTTGACTAAATAGTACATGAGTACCCTGTTAAATTTAAGTTATGTGAAACACCCGGTGAGATGAAGAACGGGAAAACCATGAAGAACGGTGATTTTTCCACGCGAGCTGATTGACTGTGGATTAAAGTAGAGATAGGAAACTATCAGAGTTGTAAAAGAACCATTAAATTCGCTCTAATCCGATCTATAAATAATAAAAAAAAAAAATCAGAAAATGGATTTTTATTTTACTTTGTATAGATTATTAATGTTTACCCTATCTGTAAAAATTACTTCTACATCGCGAGGACCCTTGATCTACTCATTGTAATCGCATGTATATAAGTAAACATGAATAGCTTCTGAGGTGAAACAACCTAGTACTGTAGGTAGAAGCTGAACGATATCTTCAACAATCTCGTAAGTAGTTGCAATTGTCAACAACATACTTTTACTTTACTTTTAATGGCACAACAGCCCATGGAGGGCCAAGGCCGAGCTTTTCGCATCCACTCATGTTGTGCGTGTTATATTTGTAAATGAATGGAAGAGACCTACAGTTTAATGTCGAATCCGAACTGCGATGAGAAAAGTTTTTCATAGCAGTTTTTACTCTTGTAGGTTTGCCATTGCCTGCCGAGAGGTGGTGCCGTGCAGAAAAATTATTTATTCTTCTTTTTGATTTTGCCTGTGCCGAGATTCGAACCCCGGACACTATGCGCAGCAGTCCAACGCACTACCACTACTCCACAGCGACCACAACATGTATGTCAACAACATACTTAACGAACATTTTATATATTTCAAAGGATTTTTGAGGAGTTGAGAGGAGTTAATTTCTCCGGTTCTAAAAAATGGCATATATAGCAAATTTGTTCATCAAAAAGTTCAGTGCGTAAAGATCTATCGGAAATTTTGAGTCATATTCCAGTCACTAAAGTCCATACCTTTCACTAGTGTTGCTAACACTATTACAACCGTAGTTATATAGGTAGTTAATAATAAATTAATATAACCACTGAAATTGTCTTGAAAGTTTGGCTATATTTAGTAGGTTTTCGAGGTTTAAATCAGCTAAGCCCAGCCTTTGAGCTCCTCAGAGTTGAGCGAAAACAGAGTTTGCGCTTTCAATTGTTTAACAACGATTGGGAAGGATATTTTTTATTTACAAGTTGGGGAGCGGGTATGTTTGATATGCCAACACAATTTGGAGCGTAACCAAATATTTAATTTTGTAGTTCTTTACAGTACTTGTCATAAAGAATATTATAACGATGGAGCAATTTTAATAGTTAATTTGGGGAAAACAATTTTTAATTGAGATGAAGGAAATGTTTTAAGTATAAATTCCGATTTAAAAAAATGAAAAAAATGTGATATTGAGGAAATATCTGTAGAAAAGGCTTCTTTTATTGTTTCGCTTGCGCTATTTAAGCGCTGTCACGCTTTCGATGATGGCATTGTATGCATTTTTCTAAATATTGGAGGCATTAGATTTGAACGTATTTGATCATATTGACATCAACAAATTAAGTTCAATATGCACAGACAGCACGAAAGTTATTTTTGGAACTAAAAAAGGGCTTGTAGGTTGTTTATTAAAAAAAAACATAAATATGCCAACATTCCATTGCAATATTCACCTTGAAGCACTTTTTGCGAAAGAATCGCAGTAAAAATTATTAATAAAATAAAGGGTGGCCACAATGCTCTCAACCACAGTTAGTATAACGAATTTTAGTTTTTAACGAACTGGACGCTGACTACGTGGATTTACTTTTATATACTGAAGTACGTTGGCTTAAAAGAGGGAAATGCCTGTAAAGATTATTTAATTTAATAAAAGAAAAAATAATTTTTTTTTTATTAGAATGTGAGTCCAGAATTCGAAAATATTATTTTAGCTCTTAAAGACAAAGATTTTATTTTTGTTTTTTGTGTTTTAAATACAGTCAACACAAAGGTGGTACCCCTATAAATGCAGAGCATTGGGTGATTGGAAGGCAGATAGAAGGAGGGAGAAGTAGTTATAAGCGTTTGCTTTAAATTTGCAAGAATATCAGGAAGAATAAGGACGAATGAAAGAAGATTTTCTAATTCCCTCAGAAAGTGGAGAGCATGTTTGGAAGAATCTAGAAAATATTATTAAGTAAATGACCGATCAAAATGTTTCAGCTTCAGGAAGAATAAGGACAAATGAGAGAAGAGGACGAGTGGTCGCTGTGGCGTAGTGGTAGTGCGTTGGACTGCTACGCAGTGTCCGGGGTTCGAATCTCGGCACAGGCAAAATCAAAAAGTAGAAAAAATAATTTTTCTACATGGCACCACCTCTTGGCAGGCAATGGCTAACCTACAAGAGTAAAAATTGCTATGAAAAGCTTTTCACTTCGCCGTTCGGATTCGGCTTTGAACTGTAGGTCCCTTCCATTCATGTACAAATATAACACGCACAACATGTATGGATGCGAAAAGCTCGGCCTAGGCCCTCTATGGGCTGTTGTGTCATTAAAAGTAAAGTAAGAGAGAAGATTTTCTAATTCCCTCAGAAAGTGGAGAACATGTTTGAAAGCATATAAGAGATGAAAAGTATCCTAAGTTTAAAAATTACATACATAAATTATATTCTATGTTTGGATCTAGAAGATATTATTAAGTAAATACCGACATAGAATGACCGATCACAATGTTTCAGCTTCAGAAAGAATAAGGACGAATGAGAGATTTTCTAATTCCCTCAGAAAGTGGAGAGCATGTTTGGAAGCATATAAGAGATGAAAAGTATCCTAAGTTTAAAAATTACATACATAAATTATATTCTATGTTTGGATCTAACTATAGTTGTGAGTCAGCATTTTCTACCATGAAAATATTATTAAGTAAATACCGACATAGAATGACCGATTACACTGTTTCTGATCTCATTCGTATTAAAAGCTACGAAAGTGAAATAGATACTTATAGATGAACTACTGCCTTCCCTTTTAAAATGTGTACAGTTACTTTTGCAACGTACTGTTTGCCGAACTATCAATATAAAAGTTTTTACGCTTACCCAACACAGTCGCACAAATTGCATACATCTACGTTGGTCATAGCTGGTTTAAAGTGACGTTGATACTCCCAGTTCAGTTCAATGAGATAAAGAACTAGTTTTCAATTCGACGGCATAGTAATACGAAGGGTCATAATACGATCTGCTTAAAAACGCTTTACACAATCTGAATTTCTCATATCAGATCCTGTTATCTTGTTCCTCTTCTGATCAAAGTTTTGAGTAGAAATATCATATGATCTTTAGCAATTGCTTTTACACCTACATACAGGGTGTCCCAAAATTTAACATCATCAACGTCATCTCTTAGAGGGCTTAAAGGTCAGCTCATAACTAACCACAACATTATTTTTTTGAACAATTTTTAGTTTTTGATATATTATCTCAAAAACTAACCATTTTTACTACATAATACATAATTTATCAGCCCTTCAAGAGATGACGTTGACTTCTGGGACACCCTGCATGTACTATACCATGAGGTTCATATTGCAAATCTATCAAATTCAGCTATTGAAAGGAAATATTTACATAAAATCAAAAAATTGCAACATAAAATGGATTTTGTTATGCTCTATTAATAGAAGCACTTCATGTTTACTCCGTTTGACCTGCAAAACTAAGTAAGTATAAAGTTTACATTGTATAAAACAGAGCGACAGTACTTTTCGGGCAAGGAGTTTTCCATTTGAAATGGAAAGGTTACATATTCAGAATCAGCGTACTAGCTAAAATTTTTAGGTTGGCCAAGTTAAGCGTCTTTTTCCCAATAAACTTTACTTTTCATTTATTTCAAAAAAAATATTAAAATATGTAGTTGTTAATTACGTCAAAACCTTGGTACAGGCAAAAATCAAAAAGTAGAAAAACAACTTTTTTTACATGGAACCACCTCTTGGGGCCACTGTTACGCAGAGTATAAGAGGTTCAAACTATTTGGCAGGTGATAGCAAACCTACAAGAGTAAAAATCTACTGTGAAAAGCTTTTCACTTCGCCGTTCGGATTCGGCATAAAACTTTAGGTCTCTTTCACTCATGTACAAATATATCAAGTGCAATATGGGTCGATGCAAAAAGGTCGGCCAAGGCCTCCATTAGCTGTTGTGGCATTAAAAGAAAAAAGAAGGAGAAGAAAAAGACGTTATGCGATTTACGTCATCAGTAGCTCAAATCGAAGGTAATTAAATTTAGAATATGTATTAAGGGCACAGTGGCCCATGGAGGGTCTAGACCGACCTTTTCACAGCCACTCATGTTGTGCGTGTTATATTGGTACATAAATGGAAGGGACCAACAGTTTTATGCCGTGTATAAAAATAGTTTTTTTTACTTTTGGATTTTGCCTGTGACGAGATTTGAACCGCGGACACTCTGTGTAGCAGGCCAACACAGTACCAACTACGCCACATCTCCATTTTTCCGCTGGCAAAGGTCACATAACACGTCATAAAAGAAACTTTTATATGGTAGCTCTGAGAAAAAATCATTGGATTGCATTTACATGAATTTATGCATATTATTGTCAATTTCAAATATTTAATTTGCACAAATAAAAAAATTTTAATACTCACTCAAGCTGTTCTTAATATTTTAAGCGATTTCTTTGTTATTGAATTAGTTTAAGTTAACAAATGAACATTAAACCTCTCCCACAACTGGTAATAGTAAACTGTTTTCAAATTTGCTTACGAAAACGTTTTTTCTTACTGATATATTCATAAAAAGTTGCTTCATTCCTCCAACTCATACCGGTTCCATTTTTCAATTCAACCCCACCCCCCCTCTCTGGCATTACCCAGAATCTGTCACAGCTTTGTACTAGTTGCTTACAATTTCCTTTAATTTTCCAACAAGTTCTTGTTTAAATTCCTTAGAGAATCAAGTGTGTTGGCGTACGTTCATTTCATTCCAAATTATGCTTAAGGATTCTCTACTGCAAAAAGAAAATCCAGCATAAATCCATAAAACGATGAAGTATTTTGACCATAAACACATGCCAATGTGTATGGCAAAGGATTGAAAATAAATTGGGGGGGAAAAATCAAATTGATGAAAATGAAAAATGTATGGTATATAGCGTGTGGGAAAATACTTATATGATAAACTATTTGAAATATTTCAGCAAATTTCATGTGAATTGTGAATTGTATGCACAATAATAAAATCAAATAAAAAGAAAAGAAAATTTGCACACACACAAACACACAACACTAACTCCAGTTTAACTCTCAAGAGAGCGATATTTATTAGCGTCAAAGTATGGTATGTATGCACATTAGTAAATAGGGTAAATGCGCTAGCTATGTTGTTGTTGCTATAGAAATCTACAACGAGCACTATGATTTTTGTCAGAAAATTGCAACAAATTCACACGCATCTTAGTGGTTAGTTTCTAAAGCACACACACACACACACACACACACACACACGCACTCACACACACACACACACACACACACACACACACACACACACACACACACACACACACACACTCCCACTCACACTCACACGCACACATGTTTCTACACAACATGCATAATGATCCAAAGACACCATCAAGGATAATGGAAAGAGACTACGACGGCTGCTGAAACCTGCTGCATAGACACGCGTTTTAAGTAGTTGCACTTGCTGCTGCTAATGTTGTAATTGAATTGGTTATTGTTGTTGTTATTGTTATTGTTGTTGTAGCATTTTGCGATTTCATTTATTATTTATTAACCCCCCTTCTTTCTACTTACCATACTACTACACACTCACACTCACTTAACATTCATGTATTTATTCTAATTGGGAAACAAACAACAGCAAACAAAAAACACCAACAATTTCACACCCTTCTACTTGCCACTGAACACTGAGTTCTTCTTGCGCTGTCGCTCGATTTTTGTTTTTCAATTTAACTACACCACGCGTTTAGTTATTATTACATTTGTGATTTTTTTTTCTATGCCATTCTGTTTGCCTGGCTGACAGTTTAGTTTGTCTGTTTGCTTATAAGTATGTATGTATGTATGTTTATGTAGTTGATCTTGAAATTACGCGCCACTGTTTACAGAAACAATTTGTTATCTCGTTGTTAGATATTTGTTAAAAGGGTAAATAGCAATAATTGCAACAACAACAATAACTACAGCAACATTTTATAGATGAGATATCTCATTAATCACTTTCATTGTTACGTATTTTGTGATTGTAATTAATGGTAATTTTTGTGTATTTTTTCCCGAGTTTTAGAATTAAAGATCGGTGTGCATAAGTAATTATATATAATTCCACACATTTAGATGCAATTTCAATAGTTAAATTAATGAATATTTCAGTAGCCCGTTTATAGATTTACCTTTAACAGACTTATGTAATACATGGTGTCGGTATGTAAATATTGAATAATTTTAACATTTATCAACCGATTGACTTAAGTAGTGATGTTTTTGAAACGTCAATTTAGTACAATTTCAACCATGAATCGTCTCCGCTTCACATCGAAACAACGTGGCGTTGTAAATACATTGAAAATTAGTCGTTCATTTGTGTTAACTCAACTTGCACATCGTCGAAAATATCGTGGCCAACAAGCACCGTCTGACAACATTGTTCGTCGTTTGGTGTTGAATTTTGTTGAGCACGGGACAGTGGGGGATGGTCGACAAGCCGTTCATCAGCACCCAAGACGTTCCAATGAACTGGTTGAAGCGGTAAGAGAGAGTGTTGCCGAGAACCTACATATGTCGTATCGTCATTGCGCTCAGCATTTTGGGGTCAGTGGAACCACCTAGCGGCGTATTTTGACGGATGATTTTTATTTGTTTCCGCATAAAGTGCGATTGAATCAAAGAATATTTCCGGCAGACCATGATTGGAATCCGGGCAAACAGTCGGTCGAATGATTGAAACTAAACCTGAGTTTTGGAGGGAAATTTTGATGATCGACGAGACCCATTTAACATTCTCTGGCAACGTTAACAAGAAAAATTGCCGCATTTGGGGCACAGAGAATCCACACGAGATCCATCTAATCGTATTGGTAATACGTGCTAGTAGTCATTTTCGTGGTGGAAGATTATCCTCCTGAACCAGTACCATTTGTCCAAGTGCCAAATTCTTCTTGATATATCGCCACTTGGAACGCTCTTGGAGACTTAGTACATAGTAGCGCATCCAGAGGTGCCAGAATCATTGCTTTACGTATGTAATCTGCTGCCAGCGTGTCAAGTACGACGTTTTTGTGTCGTCAAGTCTTTCGTCGTGTGTAGCCGCAAGTGTCCTTCCAATTAATAAATGGGCAAGAGTTACTGCTTCTCCATCATTTGGATCATCCGACGCTGGAGTGTTGGGACACGAATTGAGGATAGCCTTCATTTCAATTACAAGGGTGTTGAACTCATCGAACGTAAGATTGGCTTGAGCAGCATTCTTTGCCAACAGGGTATTTGCAGATTTCACGGTGGCCTCCCAGAGACCACCGAAATGAGGTGCGCGTTTGAGGATAGCCTCCACTTCAATTACAAGGGTGTTGAACTCTTCGAATGTAAGATTGGCTTGAGCAGCATTCTTTGCCAACAGGGTATTTGCAGATTTCACGGCGGTAAAAACAAATTCGAGCCCTGTGATGTTACTGTATGTAATTAAGCTGTCCATTGTGTCTGCACCGAAGAAGCTTTGCTGAAATTCTTTCATTTTTGAGGATGCCCCGACAAAGTATGTAACGTTGTCGCAATGAAGGCGTTGCGGAATATCTCGTCTTCCTACCTATATAAATCTTCTCAAACAAAGTAAAAAGGCATTAGTTGATAGATCAGAAACAAGTTCGATGAGCCGGCGTTTGCGTCAAAACCATCATTGGGCAATTTTTCTTCAGAGAACGCGAAACAGTCGATTGAAATCGATATCGGTGGATGTTGGCTCATTATGTCTGCCCATAAATGTGTAAATAAGGTCTGGACGGTTACTGGTTTCAAGAAGACGGTGCGCTGTGCCACACAATGCAGTTTCTGCAACGAAAAATTCCTGAACGTGTGATGTCAAAAACTGATAACATTGACTGGCCACCCAGATCTACATATTTGACCCCTCCAGACATCTTTTTGTGGTGTTATTTGAACAAAAAGTGTATGCCAGCAAGCCTCAGACCATTGACGAGCCAAAGGCAAACATTCGTGGCGAAATCATCGCTATCAGGTGCTCGAAAAAGTTATGGAAAAAGGGCACATTTTGCCACTTGTGGCCACTTGGTTCATGTTGTATTCAAAAACTAGTCCAAATTAATTGTAAAGGACGAACTTAAATAAAAATATCTCATATATGGAAAACAGTTATTTTTTTTTTTAAGTTATTCAATATTCACATATTGACATAAAAGTTTTATTAATAATTATTAAGTTTTATCTAAAAAAAGAACATTTTTCAACTTTGCGTATTGTTTGGTTGTATTTTAAAGTAATTTTTGTAGATTTTTTGTAATACTCTGATATTCTGCAAACTAATCTCAATATAATGCATTTTTTTTTTGTGTTCCAATGTGCTTTTTTACATATTTTCTCATCACTCAACATCAACATCAACATCACTTTTCTAAATTAGTAAACTTAGCTTTTAACTAAAAAATGTAATCAAAACTTTGTATTAATGTAATTCGCATTTGACATACGAGTATGTATGGTATGATCCTATCCTATGCTTTCGTCCAACATTCAATAAATAAATAAAGTACGAGCAATTCAATAGACAACTACCCACTACGACTATGTAACGAAATTATTTGCCCTCTTCACTTAAACATTCCCACAAAGTGGGTGTGTACTTGTAACTACTATCATCATGGCCAATATAATGACGATGAAGAAGTTTCTACGCTAAATGAGTCGTCGGCTACATACTTCGAAGATTCTTACATCCACATACATTCCTGGTAGATTTTCATGTGAATATGACAAAATCTAGAAGACCAATATTATTTCGTTGCGATATCAATAATACTCACTTACATACGCATGCTTTCTAGACTTAAAGAAAATTATTCGTAAATTTAGGACACAAGGTAAAGTTCGTGATAGTTGCACAATAAGAGTTCGTCCATGTTCGATCCTTGCGCTTCTACGACTCAAGGTGACACACAGCCTCCTCGTGGCGTCCCCTGGATAGCAATCTGACACCTGTCAGCGAGCTAACTAATGTCAGCGGCGGACTTCAGCGTGGCCGTGAATGAATTCTTGTGCATGGGGCTTGAAGCCCACCACATTAAAATATCTCCCAATGAATCCTCAAAATATGCCTCGGAGAACAAGGACAAAACTTAATACCTTGTGTCAGCAAACAAAGAAGCACGTAGTCTTGGGCAAAATTCCACTTTTATTATACTTTTATACTTTTAAAGTCGTTGAAGGATTTCGTTTAACACCAACAATAATGTCAGCCTTGAGATCAAGCGGAGATTTAACTCTTGCCAACAGGTGTTACTACGGGCTCAGTAGCCAATTGAAAAGCAGAGCCCTCTCTCGACCGACGAAAATAACGCTCTATAAATCCCTCATCATTCTCGTCCTAATGTGGGACGGGAAGGATGACATTGGACATTGACCACCAATAATGAGATGCTGTTAGGAGCGTTCGAGAGGAAGATACTAGCTAAGATTTGTGGTTCAATATGCGTGGACGACGTGTATCGAATAAGATGGAGCTGTACAGCAACACTGACATATTCAAGCTTATCAAAATACAGCGGTTTAACTGGCTGGCTCAAGTTGAGTGAATGTAAGGCGCTCCGGCTAGAAGAGTGGTTTATTCGAGCAACGATGGAGAAACATGCAGAAGAGGGTCTCCTTTGGAAAGACCAGGTACAGGGCTACCTGACTGCACTTGGACTTATCAACTAGCGCGCATAGCAGAGGTGACTAGCGAAGCTTTATCGAGGCGGCTAAGACCGATCATCAGTTGTAGTGCCATCTAAGTAAGTAAGTAAGTAAGTAATGAAGTAAGGAGTAGCACAAATTTTCAACTCCGATTTACCCTGATCAAAGAGATTTCTTACAATAAGTATAGTGAAAATTTTTTTTATAGTAATTAAGAATAGAAATCTTCAGGTTCTTAACCCTCGTTTCGTTTCACTCACCTCGCTTAATTTTATCTCGTTTACAGTTTTGCGCTTTCGGTTCAGTTAATTACTGCGCTCCAAAATCGCTGCAAATTATGAAAATAAAGTTTTTTTGGTTTTACTAATATTTTTGCTTATGCCCATATTTTCCTCTTACTCAACTTACTTACTTTAAAAATTACTTTTTCGTACTAGTGTATGTACTTACGAGAATGTTCGTATGTATTTGTAATAAATTTTCAATCAGTAAATTGATATCGTGATTTCTTTATTGCCAGTCTTCCCCTAACGTCTGCTCGTCCCGCTTCCTCGCACATATCTGCCAAATCTACCCACTTAGGTCAGAAGAAAAAAAAACATATAGCAGAAACCAGTAACGAAGATTGGTCATGCTTAGTGATTATACGATTTTATTTTATTTAATTTTATTTTACACAACAATTGCGGTAAAGCAATTTTGTTAAAAGTACTTAACAAAGTTCTACCTTCTTTTTGCGATAGCACAAGCATTTTCAGTTATTTGCCCCAAAATAAAATGTGGTACGATTATAGTAGCAGTTTCCGGTAAAGAGTTACAAACCCAAACATAAATTGAAAGTTGAGAATGTATAGTATTGCTTTAAAATTACTATATACTTACAAATGCCATTACTTGTTAATATTTCATTTCGTTCTCAACCTAATTTAATCGAAGTACTGACGCTATTTCAAAAATAAAAATTTCCTCAAACGAGTACCATTGAAATTACAAATCTTTGAAGATCTCTCTAGCATAAAATTGCATAATTTTATACTCAAGAGAAAAAGTTGAATATGTAAATTAAACTTGCATGCAAATCATTCCTTAATTCGGTGTTATAAAATTTGGGATCATTTCTATCCAAAACTATTTATTCAAGTTTACTGGCGATGGAATTATCATTATGGAATTTTTAAGGTGTGAACCCAAATTTCCTTCCATTCATGTACAAATATAACACGCACAACATGAGTGAATGCGAAAAAGCTCGGCCTAGGCCCCCCATGGGCGGTTGTGCCATTAAAAGTAAAGTAAAGTACGAACCCAAATTTTAAAATTTTTACGGATACATTAAAAACCAACCAAAAGTCCGATTTCACTCAAATAAAGTTCAGTTTATTAATCAGTTTTTAAACTATATGAGTAATTCACAAAAGCTGTTGCAAAATTGTTTAACATTTTTCTTAACATTATTAGTCAGAGACTGGACAGCACGTTCGGTGACTACTGCATAAGCTTGATTCCATCAATTTCGGAATTCTACATCTTTTTTGGAAACTTTCTTTGTTTTTCTAAAGGTTTGCTTAATTATAGCCCAATATCTTTCAATAGACCGAAGTTCCGGGTAGTTGGGAGGAATTGCCGCTTTTGGGACCTGTCACAGAGGTCATTTTACTTATACCATCCCGTAGTTGACCTGAGGAGTAATGACTTGTGGCCAAAACAAAACGGTTCCTTTGTGCTGCCCCATACACATACACGATTGCAGGCATTCTTCAATATAAATTCTGGAGTTAATTGTTCCTGTCGTAATGAACGTCTTGCTCCATAGACCGCAGGTGCAAATAGCTTGCCAAACCATGAAGCGCTTTGGAAATTTGGTATATTTTACTTCGGAGTATTTTCTGGGTGTTGCATCCCTATTCCTTGTTGTGAAATAGTCATTCCGTTTTGTTTTGGCCAGACCTGAAATAGTTATTCCTAGGCAACTGGTTGAAGTCCGCCTTACAGTCGATCTCACCATTAAGAATCACGCAATCGAATTTGGTTTGGTAATTGTCATGCAGCTTTCGGGCACGCGTCTTTGCTTTTTTTTCCTTTGCTTCCGACCGGTCAAGTACTTTCTGCTGCTTGTAGGTCCTTGATCCTTGACTTCGCTTATATCGCATTACAGTTGATTGCGATGTACCAGCAGTAGCTGCTACATCTCGAGTCGACCTCGTGGTATTAGCCCGATATATACTATGTAACAACCTTTTTCAATACTTCTGGGTTATTTGGACCCATTTTTCTGCCTGACCCTTCGGTTCTGCAGATGGGGTTTCCCGCGTTGTAGTTGTTTCTGACGTTATAAACCGTCGCTAAACTCGCTGTGCTTACCCTTGCAATCCTTAGTCTAGACTTCGTCTTATCATTCAAGTAAATGTCCAGTATTAATTTGCGGCGCTGTTCTTGTTGGCTCGACCGACATATTGACTTAAGTAGATCTAAGATGAAAATGACTAAAATGGAAAAAAAACTGCACTCTTTCTAGATACTTTCACCTGAAGATAAACGGTCATAATTCTTGACAATTGCGTATAATAGATACGTAAAAATTGTAAAATATTTTTTTAATTGATGATTTAATCTGTTTTAGATGATCAGTATCAAAATGATTCATATCTGATAATTTTTCAAACGGGAGAAACTGATTAAGAACCACGTCCACCCCACGCTGGCTCCAATACTCATGAATATATCATTCAAGTTAAATTTTAAAAGTACAATGGTAAAGAATTTGAAAGAAGGAACTAAGTATAATTTAGCTGACTTCTTTAAGTTAACATGTGAAATCTTTGATGCAAAAATCTTTATATTCGGGTAATAGTTTTACTACGATCCGGAAGAGCAGAAAAATTTCAAGCATTAAACCTTAGCTAGTTGACCCTCGCTGAATTATGAGTTTTACTCTCTAACATTAAAACTAGATACTTTTACTAAATTACTCGGTTAATTGCATTTTTCGGATAACACAGGTCGGATAACACTGTGGTCGCTTTGGCGTAATGGTAGTGCATTGGACTGTTAAGCAGAGTGCCTGGGGTTCGAATCTCGACATAGGCAAAATCAAAAAAATAGAAAAAAAAAACATTTTTCTACACAGCACTACACAGCAATTGCATATGAAAAGCTTTTCATCTCGCCGTTCGGATTCGGCATAAAACTGTAGGTCTCTTCCTTTCTGATCAAGAACTTCAATAATACGAAGGTGACCGTTAAAATTTTCAATGATTTCGTCAGATTTCGTGAAAATAAATTTCAAAAAGTAAAAAGATTTAAAAAAAAAATCAATTTGTGGTTTTTAAGTCAAACAAAACGTTTTCTTGTACCAATGTGTTTTTTTTTTTTTTGTTCAGTATACCAAACGAAGTGTTTTCCGTGGACTAAATTTTGTGCAGTCCCATAGACACAACAAAATTGACAAATATCACCGTGTTCAAGATTTCTCCTTTTTCGGTTGGAGGTTAAGGTTTTGATGGCCTGTCTTACATAAATTTAACCCAAGGAATTCAATAATGCCGACTTTTTTGTCCAATTGGTTCCAGTTTTTGAGAAACGATATTGCAAAATTTGAGAAAATTTGTTCAAAAACCATCTTTTCTTTCTTTTAATAACACAACATTAGGCCCCATTAAGGGCCTTGGCCGAGCTTTTCGCATCCACTTATGTTGTGCGTGTTATATTTGTAGATCAATGGAAGAAAATTAAGAATGCCGAATCCGAAAGGCGAGTTGAGAAGCTATTCATAGGCAATTTTTACTCTTAGGTAGGTTTGCAATTGCCCTGCCATGAGCTGGGGTCGTGTAGAATAATGTTTTTTCTACTTTTTGATTTTGCCTGTGCCCAAACACTCTGCGTAGCAGACCAAGACACTACCAATCACGCCACATTGATCAAAAGACATCGGAAATTTGTTTAAAAAAAAAAGATAAATTATTTTATTGTATCTTATATTATGTAAACATAAAGATTTAAACCGGTTTCCGTATGAATTTAAAGTCGTTTCTGAGTAAATTCCAATGGCATCCAAGTAAATCATTAAAAATACCGTTATCTTGAAAACTCGAACCTATCTGGCAAAACGGTTGGAACCATTGTATTCCTTGAACCCAAATTAGATAAGATTTGGAACTTGCACATTGCACGGAAATTAACACTGTCAGATAGTGAGAGAGGACTACAAAAAAAAATGGTACTATTTTGTCCAGGCCATCCGATTCTTGTGTACATATTTTGATACGCTGAATCCAATTTTCCGGATCTCTTCAGATATGTATGTATATATTATTGATAAAAAATCCGTTTTTTATGTTGAAAATCGCGTTCATCGGAACAAATATTTTTTTAAATTCATTGAAAACGATTACGATTACTGACATTATATACTTACATATGCAATTTGAGCCCAATTATCCCAACAGTTTTGCTAGATTGGTTCGAATTTTCAAGATAACGGTATTTTGGATATTTTCTTGAATGCCCTTTGAGTTCATTGAGAAACGACCGTATATCATATACTTATACCGTTACCAAACTGACAAAACGGCTGGCACCATTCCATTGCTTGGGCCTAAATTAGGTAGGATTAGCTGTCGCTATCTCGTTTTTAATTAATTTTGGTAAATTTTTAACTTAAAACACTATTTTATATAAAAAAAAAAGGACTGACGTGACCCGTGCAACAAGAATCGGATTTAGAGTGTCAAAATACATAAAAATGACATGGCCTGGTCAAATAGACACTCATATTATATATATTTTTTTTTTTTTGTGTGAACGATACATTTTAACTATCCACATCCTTAATTCCAGTCTCACATTTGGCTAAATATACAATAAATATTAATGTCAAAACGCAATAGTCATGAGAACAGAGTATTCTGTATTTGGTGGGATCAGGGAACTATCGCGGTGGATCGCTGTTGACAACAACTGATCAAATCTAATTGACATCACAAGCACCAGAAATCAAAAAGCCTGACAAATAATTAATTTTTCAACTTGATGCTCGACTACATATTTCGAATGATATAAAGGATATGTACATACCCTTGTTAATAAATAATAGCTGCGTCGTATTTGCCAAGTAATTCATCATATAGAAATAAAACGATCATGTTGTTAAATCTCTTCTTCGTTGTATTGTCATTCACAATGAAATTGCTCAATAGTATTGGTAAATGGAAATGATGTTTTAGCATAAGTATTAGCATAGTCATATTACTTATGTACTTACTTACTTATTTTTTATTTGTAACTCACTTCATTTTTAGTTTATTTTTGGCAAACTGTTCTTCTTCTTTCATTATTTGTCAGTTCACAGTAGCGTTGATATGGAAACCAGGGATGTTAAACAGCATACTAGCTATACATAATAGCAATAACTATACGCGTTAGCTATAACTATACGGTACAATCATTGCTTCTAGTTATTTATAACTAGCAGTTAATAGGCGTTTCTCTTTTTTATCTCAGATTTCTGATCATATAAAATATAATTTAATCTTGCATCTTTTCTCTGAGTAAGTAATTGATTGCATTGATTTTGTAAAATTTTTTTCTTTTAACAATTTTATATGGATTATTCAAATAAAATCGAGGAAAAGGTTAATTTTACTCCTTCACATTCGCTTTCCTGAATCTCAGATTTTGACATACGCATCCGCTAAACTTAAATCCGTTAACGTATAATAACGCGTTACTTCTCTAATACGAGTATAAAGGTAGATACACACTAAGCTGACGGACGCTACGCAACGTGATGCTCTAAGCTGATGAAACGCATCCAAATCATAAAATGTTGTGCAATTTGTTCAAGTAAATTAGTTTTATAAACATCGAAAGTGAGACATCACCATGATTTTTTTTTTTTTCAAATTGAAAATGAATATTTGTATCGACTTATGTACCATAGATTTTTAACAAAACAAATAAACGAAGTTAACAAAATATATAGTATGCATTGGATTAATAAAAGTAGGGATACTTGTGACGAGTTTGTAAAATTTGTGAATGAGAAACTGGAAGCTGATGAAGGTCGATTTTTCATGTAATTCCCGTATGTCTAAAAAACAATTTGAAGAAATACGTGAAATCAATTAATTACGGCATAAAAATAATAATACAACATTTACTTTACTTTACTTTTAATGGCACAACAGCCCATGGAGGGCTTAGGCCAAGCTTTTCGCATCCACTCATGTTGTGCGTGTTATATTTGTACATGAATGGAAGGGACCTACAGTTTTATGCCGAATCCGAACGGCGAAGTGAAAAGCTTTTCATAGCAATTTTTACTTTTGTAGGTTTGCCATTGCCTGCCAAGAGGTGGTGCCGTGTAGAAAAATTATTTTCTACTTTTTGATATTGCCTGTGCCGAGATTCGAACCCCGGACACTCTGCGTAGCAGTGCAACGCACTACCTCTACGCCACAGCGACCACTAATACAACATTCAAGGAAGCAATTTGAACAAGAAAAATACTAGCAATTTTATTTAATGCACTTTTTTACAATTTACACAATTCACAGAGAGGAAAATTCCAGACAGCGGTGGCAAGAATAATGCCTGCACTCCGCCGCATTGAAAGTCATCGAAATATGGATCGCACCCCATTGCGCAACGTAGGCCTGAATGACATTAATTCAGGTAATCCTCAGGACAGCTAACTTGACTTACCAAGAACTGACGCTTAAGCAGTATTGCTCTAACGGCCTCCCGACGAAAAAGTTGGTTCCAGGAGGACCCACCGTCCGGACATGTGCTGTGGTTTTAGTGGGTTGGAGTCTCACACTGACTGAGGCTTTTGATGCTTTACTCCTCCAAAAAAAAAAGAAAAAAAGAAACACAGTGGAAAATTCTAAACAAAGAGACCGACGCTTATATTTCAACGATTAGGGCACGAAGTGCAAACACGACACATGTTGGTCCAAGTCAAACGCATCAGCCACAAGTCTTCATATCACGTCAGCATAGTATGCCAACCGATGTTTCATAACAAAATTTCTAATGCTGATGTTTTAAGACTTTCGTGAGGTGACGTGTTTTGCGTGTCGCCAGCCGAGTGTGTATCTAGCTTTAACCTGAGACAAAACATTTTTCTCAAGCAGAGTACAGCTCGGTTGTGAAATTATTTGTTTGTTTTAGATATTATTGCTAACATTTCATTGTATGTGTCTACAATTCAAATCATACATACTCGTAGCATGCACTTATCATACTTAGTTACCTACAAACGAAACTTCAACTTTTAGACGAGTAAAGTTTAAATTTATGTGCAATTCAACTTAATGTTGTAAACAAAAATGCAACATGACTGCATAACTACAAAAGTCACTTTTCATTTTCATTTTCGTTTTGCAAAATGTTGTGTTGTGTTGTTTTATTTGTGTGTATGTGTGTGTGTGTGTGTGTGTGTGTGTTGTTGTAGTAGTAGTACCTAAGTACTACGACTATGCATGTATGCCCGCACAAGTATGGCATAATTAAAATATTGGTAACCAATCAAATATTTTCAATGAATACACCAGTAATAACTAACAACTGCAAGAGCAATTTAACCCTCTAGTTCCCAAGCAGGATTCCAGGTAGCCATTACCAAAACGGGTGTAATAACCACCAGAAAAGTAGTATGTCTGGACGTACACCTTATCATATCGTATAATGAACTCCCTATACTTTCATTATAATGTTATCGGTGTGTTTTACAGCCGTTGGAAGCAATCAATTCCAATGTGGGCTTTTGCGCTACATGCGGTCATAGTCGACATTGATAAAACTGAAGTTCGTTATAATAAAGGCATAACATTGGCCACAATGGTTGTCTATCTCTTTATCGGTGTCCCGTGTGATTGCATTGCCTCTCTCATTCTCCCTTCTTCTTTCTCCCACCTATCAATCTTCCTTCCATTCAACACAATGCTCTGCATTCATAGCGGTACACCCAGTGTGTTGAATGTATCAATAAATTTTTATATAGATTGAGTTTGAGAACTTTGATTAGAAATAAAAACAAATAAATAAAATATTTCACCTTGTATATGTACTCACGATACATAAAACATTCTTGGACTAGCTAAGAATAGGAAAATTTATTACCAAATGTTAAATCATTAAAACACACAAAAAAAAAATGCTAACAGGCTCAAACAACCACAATTGCTTTGAGGGATCCCCGAGGACTTCCCGACTTCATAAATCCACGTCAATTATTTTTTTTTTTTTAAGTTTTTGAGACCAGGTCTGTGCTTTTTATATCGATATTTATCTATTATAATTTTTTTAGGTTAATCAAAAATTTGGGAACCAGTGGGTTAAAAGCAAATCTCCACCAATAAACGTTTGTTTCGTCGTCAATTGCAACAAATATTTGCGCACTCGTGCTGCAAAATTTGCAAATTGCAAAATTGAAATGCGTTGGGCAGGGATTGAGGGTTTGGGGGGAGGGGTTGGATGGGATAAAAGAAGGTAAATTTGAATTGTAGAAGTACACACACACATAAAGACAGTTAGTTGAATTCACCATTATTGGTTTACTTCATCAATTTCAACTTTCCGACACATACACTCGTACACACATAGATTGTGTGATGAAAGAGAGTGGCTTTTTATCATCATCATCATCATCATCGTCATCATCATCATCATCATTGCATCAGTCAGGTGCTTGATGATTTTCATCAATATACATATATACCTACATATGTACATACATACATACTGAGTATGTATGTATTTCCTCTTTATCAATCTTTTCTCTGTGCGAATATTTGCAAAATTTTCAATTGACATTTTCATGCGGCATATTTTCCCCAATCGTGTTTTATTCAGTACGATGATGATAACGATGATGATAACGCTGACGGTGGTACTGATGGTGATTGTATTGATGTCTATTGAATACTTTTGAATTGATAAACAATTTTGTTCAACGATTCAATTGATGAAAAACTTGCCGGTGTATAAGTATGGGAGCATGAGGTATGACGGGATTTACATATGGAGTACATATACATATGTATAGTACATAAGTACTTGAGTATGTATAGAGAAATATTTATCTATGTATATTTTTGCTTGATTAATAAAGCAATCGACAAAAATTCTTTAACGTAATCATAATTGAGTTTTATAGTACAGGCAGTGCTAGAAAAAAGGGGGGAGGGGATTGGGTACATTGCGATGTGATGCAGTGTGGTGTGGTATTAGATGTATTAAAAGTGTGAATGAATGAAAGGTACCAGTAATATGAATAACCTATATATGGTGTTCATTTTGTTTTTAGCCCTTCCCACAAGTACTCGTATCTATCAACTTTAAGCCAAATTTATATAAGTAGTTGCAGAAATGTGTATGCCACCTTTGCTAGTAGTGGAAAATTGAAAATTAATTTCAATATTTGTAAATCACTTAACTAAATTTTGAATGTGTGTGAATAGATTAAGATTACATATGTATTGACTTTAGAGGAAATAAATTGAGTGACTTTAAATATCTTTAAATAAACAATAGACTCCCGATAATTATTTTACATAATCTAGAGTACATCTTTTTTTCTTCTAATGGCACAACAGCCCATGGAGGGCCTAGGCCGAGGTTTTCGCATCTATCAATGTTGTGCCTGTTATATTTGTACATGAATGGAAGGGACCTACAGTTGTATGCCGAATCCGAATAGGCACTTTTAACTCTTGTAGGTTTGCCAGTACCTACCAAGAGGTGGTGCCGTGAATAAAAATAGCTTTTTTCTACTTTTTGATTTTGGCCGGTGCCAAGATTTGAACTCCGGACACTGCGTAACAGTTCAACGCACTACCATTACGCCACAGCGATCACTCGACCAATCGAGAGTACATCTGGTTTAATTTTTGTGTGGTCTAGTTATGTCAAATAATCGGTCAGCTATCGGATCAGTATTGCACCAACTAGGCAAATGCAATTGTGATATTGCGCGGCAGCTTAGCATTGCTCGTTCGTTAGTTTATCGTGCAGTTAAACGGTTTAAGAAGCTGGGTTCATGGAGGTGATCGTCCAGGAAGAGGCAGAATCGGAAAATCGTTCAAAAGTGAGTGCAGCGTAATTCAACGGTTTCCCTGAGAAAAGTTGCTCACTAAATTAGCATGAATCGTGAATCAGTTCAACTCATAGCAAAAATCAAACTAGGACTCAATGATTACAAGCTCCAAAAAAGCCAGTTTCTCACGGAAAGCAAGCGCCTACAACTCCAAAGTTGTCGCCTACTTCAACGTCAGGCCACAAGAATTGGATGAAAGCTGTTTACTGTTGAACAAGCGCACAACCGTCAAAATGACATCAACTGGTCAAAAGAAGCTCCTGGACCATCATTTGTCATTCAACATCGCCAAAATGCACAATCCGTCATGGTATGGGGTGGTATGGGCGCAAATAACAAGACACCATTGATTTTTGTGAAACAAGAAGTCAAAATCAACCAAGAATTGTACCGCAGTGAAATTATAAAGGCTGTGGTACTCTCCTGGACCCCACCGCATTTGGGCGATAATGATTGGACATTCCAGCAGGACTCTGGCGCCAGCTCTCATAATGAAAACGACATAAGAAAGGTGTATGGCTAATTTTGCTGATTTTATTACATCTCAAGAATAGCCACGTTATTCGCCAGATCTCAATCCGTTGGATTACAGCGTATGTTCCATTTTAGAGGCCAGGGTCTGTGCTAAACGTCATAAAAATTGGCAGTCCCTGAAACAGTTATTGCATCGTGAATGGGACCGAATAACAGTGATGGAGCTGCGGCCTATGGCCAAAAATGTTGCCAAGCGTTTGAAGCTACAAATATCCACCCACTTCATGCCAAGTGGGTGGATATTTGTAGTATTTGAGAATTATGACAAATTTTCAATGAACATACGTACATAAATCAAATTGAGAAACCGTTTCGATATCTTTTAGTAAACAAAGTGCGAATTCTCGAAAAAAAATTCCATTGAAACCAAAATTTTGCATTGAATTATCTACGAAAACCTCGTTAATGTAGTGGGTATCGCACAATACTCTCATCCGTGGGGTTTCGGCTTCGATTCCGTTTTTAGTCTGGTGGCTAATTATCTTTCATAACCTTCTTACATTGCTACCCATATGAGGTGAATGAGAATTACAAGTACACCTTTTGGCTGGCAATAGCAAAACCACTTAGTGATAACAAATTGCAACATCGCCGTTCGAAACCGAGTTTAAACTGTAGGTCCATCCATATGGTATCATAATGGGCTGTTCTGATTAAAGCGTGTCCTACTATAGGGCAGCCACTCTAACTTAACCTAACATATACATACCGTACTATCTAGGTATATTCCATGACAACTTTATATTTATTTTTGATTTTGAAAAGTATTGATTTTCTCCAACAGATTTCGGTCTTCAAATTTTTGTACCCTTTTTCCATCTACGAAATATGGTACTCAAATATGGTATTGAGTGATGTTTTTTAATTACCTACAGATTGTTTTTATTTTAATATTTAATATACTTTTACCTTGTATTTCCTGTAAATTCAAACTTAATTTCTTACCCAGTAGCAACACTAAGTTGTAAAATTAATTTTGGATGTCATCTGCTAAAATTCATTAAATCTAAAGAGGATTATCCAGTATTTGAGGCGAACATTTATACATATACAAGGTGCGCCATATTTTATTTCGGTTTGTGAATATGAAAATGAAACCGATTTCCATATATGAGGTACTTTTATTTAACTTGGCCCTTTACAATTTATTTGGACTAGTCTCTTAATACAACATCAATCAAGTGTCCCCGTTATTGACCAAAGCAAACTGTTCCCTTTTTGCTGCGTTTTCCATCACTTTTTCGAGCTTCTCGGGCGGTATAGCGATGATTTCGACACGAATGTGTGCCTTGAGCTCATCAATGGTCTGAGGTTTGCTGGCGTACACTTTGCTCTTCACATAACCCCACAAAAAAAACTCCGGGCACCACACGTCCACGGAATTTTTGTTGCAGAAACTGCATTGTTTGTCAGACAGTGCTTGTTGGCCGAAATTTTCGACGATATGCACGTTGAGTTAACGAGTCATTGTTAAAATTGTACTGAATTGACGTTTCAAAAACATCCCTACTCAAGTCAATCGGTTGATAAATGTTAAAATTATTGAATGTTTACATATCGACATAAAAGATAAAAAGATAGCACACCTTGTAAGTACCTAGGTATACACATATACATATTTATTTATTGAAGTATGCATAAATATCCGTATAGCGTTTGATACTTAAAGTGTAGACAGATACTGTAAGACCCTTCCTTCATTGTACTAAATATAATACACACATGAAGGAATTATACTTTCTTAGTTGGTGATAGGTTGATAAGTAGTTGGCTGCCTCGATAAAACTTCGTGCTTGGTAAGGCCAAATGCAGACATGTCTCGCTGTACCTGGGTTTTCCACAGCAGACGTCGTCTTCTGCGTGTTCCTCTACCATGGTCCGAATAAAACACCATTCTTCCTTTCGCTCAACATGGCCCAGAAAGAGAAGCCGCTGGATTTTTATACGCTTGACTATGTCAATATCGGCGAACTGCTCATACAGTTCATATACGTCGTCCACGCATATTGGACCATAGTTCATAGATACGGAGTATCTTCCTCTCGAACGCTCCTAACAGCCTCTCATCATTGGTTGTCAATGTCCACGTCTCTGCGCCATATATTAAGATGGGAAGGATGAGTCATTTATAGAGCGTTATTTTCGTTAGTCGAGAGAGGGCTCTGCTTCTCAATTGCCTACTGAGCGCGAAGTAACAGCTTTTGGCATGAGTTCATCTCAGCTCGATCTCAAGGCTGACATTATTGTTGGTATTAATGCTGGATCCTAAGTAACCGAAATCCTTCAGCGGCTTCAAAAGTATGATTGTCAACAGTGATATTTTTTTTATCAGGTTAAAGAAGTCTCACGATAGGGAATCACCTTGTCTGACATGTCTTTTGGTATCAAATGACGAGGAAAGGTCTTTACCAATTTTCACTGCGATGGTGGTGTTGACCAGTGCCATTTTGCAAACACGAATGAGCTTTGCAAGGATACCAAAATCACACATTGTGGCGTACAAGTGAAGGCGGCTTTATAATCGACGAATAGATGGTCGGTGTCGATATGCATTTCTCGGATCTTTTTCAGGATATGGCGTAGTGTTAATACATATATCTGGCCAATGGCCGATTTACTAGATTTGAAGTCACATTGATAAGGTCCGGACACACACAGTACGCCAGATAGAACCTTATATACGATATTAAGAAAGCTTTTCCCACGGTAGTTTGCGCAGATTATGGAATCACCTATCTTGCCGATTGGGTAGAGTACGCTGAGGTTTCAAACACTTGACATGATTTCATCCGACCATATTCGGCATAGATTGGTGCATGGGTTTTGTGAGCTCTCCGACTCCAGTCTTAAACAACTCAGCAAGTAAGCCATCTGCACCTGCAGCCTTATTGATTTTCAGCCGAGCGATAGCTGCTAAAACCTCCTCACAGTCGGGCGGGCGGCACTTCAACACCATCAGTGATTGGGGTTTTCGAGGGAGATTCCACTGTGGTGGGATTTTTGCCGTCATAGCCATTAAGCAACTGCGAGAAGTGCTCCCTCCGCCCTTTCATCTTTGTCCTTGCAGGAAAAGGCACCGGTCTTCAAACCATCAGTCAGGCGTCTTATTCTTTTGAAGAATTTTCGGACCTCGAAACATCTCGATATCATTGAGCTCACGTCTTTCTGCTTCTCTTTTCTTGCGCCTGAATAGTCATGAAGGAATTATAAGACATAATAAATAATTTTTTAAACTCTTAATTTCTAAATAATAATAATATTTGCTAAGTATGAGCATATCACATGGCAAATTTCCGCATATATAATATTTCCTCATAATAATTTAGTGTATCAGTTCAAATATCGTTATTCAAACGAAGACAAAAACAAATCCAAAACCATAATCTATTCACCGTTAGGAATTAAATCATTTCCCAATGATCAACACTGTAGGTAGTTTTACGTTGTAGGTGCCTGGCAACCGCAATTAGTTAGACTGGGGCACACTGGTGTAAGTGCAGAAATGAAGATGCCTACACACACACACACACACACACGCACATACACACAAATACATACATACATAAGCGCATATAAACACCTGAATAAAGTAATAGGCGTTGTACGTACACATCCGGTTACAAATTTCCATCCATCCATAGGTACACACACACACAGAACACACAGCACACACACACATTTAAGTATATGAAATGTTAGCCTCTGGTAGGTATTTTTGCATGCATAGGCAACCATCAAGGTTTGTGTGGTTGTTCATATTGCGGGGAAGTTCAACGGTCGGTGAGGATGAGGAGCGAATGTGTTGATGAGCAGGAAACAAAATTACAAAATGAAATAATTCAATGAGAGTTGATTAAATTATCATGTTGTGTTGTTGCTGCTGTTCTTGTTGTTTATGAAGAAGCTGCTATTGCTGGTGCTAACGATATTGCTGCCAGCATTGACATTGTTCGTGGTAATATGTTGTGAGTGAAGAAGATTTAATGGAAGTGTGTTGTCTATGGAAGAAGTGTAAAGGTACCTACAGAGATTGATTATTGTACCGTTGTATGAAAGTTGTCAACAACATCGTTTGCTATGTTATAATTTAATGTTGCTGATGTTATTGCTGTTACTACTCTAGTATGTACTGCTGATTTTAGGTGGCTACAGTTTTACGGGGTGTGATGAAATAACAAACCGGGTATTAATTTGATTTTAAGCTACTGTATTCAATTATTTTCCTTTGACTTTTATATTCAGTTATGTATTCATAGGTTGTTTTGTTTTTTATCATTGTTTGGCAAATTAATTTTAGTTGGCAACTCTTCAGGTAAAATTTTCCCATAGAAATATGTACGAGTATATAGTAAATAGAATAATATATCTATTTTGTGTGTGTGTGTGTGTTTGTGTGCGTTTATAAATTAAAGATTTGTAAATGTATCAAAGATTAAAAAACAATTAAAATTTATTGATGAAAAAAGTAGAAAGTAATTTTGGGCATAGATACCAACAATGGAAAAAAATGAAATAAAACGATGGAAGACTCAAGATCCTATTTCATTAATAGCTGGGGTCAGCGGGCAAGGTAGCTGACCTATTGTTGTTAGCAGAGAAGTTTGATGATGGCATTTGAAGCTATGACATTTTAACATATTTCAGGCTATATCTGGATTCTGGAATTTTGAATTTTTTTTTTGGAAAGTTAGTTAATACTAAATATACACAAGTTGACTGACAATGTCAGCAACTCGTAGTGTAAAGGAATCTTTATGTCAATTTACTATTTCATATAATCTTTTAAGTGACACATATCGCTAATACGTTCGCATTTCAAGCCCATAATGTTTGACTATGCGGTGATTAATGTAATACAGGAAGTTTAATATCTAATAATAACACAATTAGCAATGCCGTATTCAAAAACTCGAATTCACACGCGTACCATGATGGTACGGCCCTTTTCACCAATGACGCAATCACCTAGCCACAACTAGAAACACTAACTGACACAGAGGAGCTTTTTAGGTATTCATATCCTACATCGGCCGTGCAGGTATTGTTAGATTTAAAAAACAAGGGGAAGACTACGGACCCTGCGAACTATCGCCCCATCGCAAATTGTTTTACGCTATCCAAAGTCATGGAAAGTGTAGTTAACTTTCACTTGAGCAAAATCACTGGCTTAATGACCGGCAATACGGTTTCCGTCGAAATCGCTTTACGTGCGATCCCATGGCGGTCCTCACCGAACATTGGTACCATAGAATCCGTGGCTTAGAAGAACAAGGCTGTTGCTCTGGATATTTCAAAAGCGTTTGGCAGAGTGTGGCATAAAGCACTGGTATCAAAACTGATTGCGTGTGGGGTTGGGATTAACTTCACACGATAGATCGCGAACTTTCTAAGCGGCCGCTCTATCCGTGTTGTGATAAACAGCATTGTTTCGGAAGATCTTGCCATTAATGTTGGAGTGCCACAGAGTTCGGTACTCTCCCCTACCCTTTTTCTTGTCTTCATTAATGAACTTCTTTCATTAACGAAGAATCACATTTACTCGTTTGCAGATGACAGCATCATTTCTCATTCATATGCCTGTCCAAAATGCTCTAACCCTTTGGGGATTGAGAGGAAAATGCATGTTATGAATGATTCACTCAATAAATATCTTCAGTCAATCTTCGAGTAGGGTCTCACGAATAAAGTTGATTCCAATGCGCGTAAGGTCCAATGTTGTCTGTTATCTCACAAACGAGTTTACCAGCCAACAGGTAAACCCCTAGATATGGGTGGGGTATGTATTGAGGAGACAGCGAATCTGGATATTCGGGGCATGTCCATCCAAAGTGACGTTCTTTGGAAAAACACATTTTTGATGTGTCGAAAGAAGCAGCCAAGTGTCTCGGCTACACCACCTATATACGTCCTAAATTGAAGTTTAATGCGCACCCATGGGCTGGAGCTTCACAAACGCAACTGGAGCTCCTGGATCGTATCCAACATCGAGCGAGAAAGTAAGCTAATAGGAGACAGTTGAGTTTCCATCTCTATTGCCTCCTTGGAACATCGTCGAAACGTGGCGTGCGTCTCTCTATTTTACCGTTACTTTCACGGTCGATGTTCTGCTGAGATGTGCAAGTTCTTCTGACGCCGCCAGTTCTTGTGCTCACCAGAACTACAAATGATAACTCTAAAACAGAATTAAAATCAGGTTCAGGACTGGAAACTAAACACCTATGGGGAAGTCTCCCACCTAGTATTTTTAAACTCGAACGGAAGTATGAAAGTTAAGATATAGTAAGTTCCGCCGATAGTTAAGACGCAATCCGAGCACCAATAAAAGCTGCAAACTTAATGAATTAGAAAAGGCAAACAACTGAAAGTTATCAGGCATATTGTGGAAATACATGATAAATCTAGGTTTCAAACAAGGCAGCATCTTTTGCACTTTTTGCCCAAAAGTAAATACGATGCTAGACCACCTTCCGGGCTACGAGGCACTCACTCACTGGAGGAAATGGATATCTTAACTTTAGAACTGAAGCCCATAGTAAGATTTTTCACTGATTGATCGCGATATTCTTCTTCTTTTTCTTTTAATGACACAACAGTCCATGGAGAGACTAGGCCGAGCATCTTCGGCCATTCATGTTTTGCGTGTTATATTTGTATACGAATGGAAGAGACCTACAGTTTTAGGGCTCTTGGGTTTGTAAAACACTGGTCCAAAAACTTCTCAAACCCATATATCACAAAATCTTTCCATTTTACATTTGTTAGACCAATTTTTGAATATGCTAGCCAAGTCTGGTATCCGTATTTAATACATTTATAACTTTCACTTAGAATTGAAGTATTTGTTCACCAAATATTAGCTGGAAACAATGATCGTCCCGCGTTGCTCCAAACTTTTTTCGCATTAATACTCATCGAACGGATTATGATACCAACGAATCCATGTCTAGAATGTTTTCAACAGTCAACGACATTCCAAATGTTTTTGACTTTCACGATAGCAAATCTAGCTCATTCTCTTACTAAGCCAGAATATCAACACAAAAAAACATACCTTAGTATATAAGTTTTTAATCATTAATAATTACATTTAAGTCAAGCCGAATCCGAACGGCGACGTGTAAAGCTTTCCTTAGACAAATTTTACTCTTGAAGGTTTGCCATTGCCTGTATAGACATTAATATCGATCTATAACTAAGTTTAAAAGTCGACGTATAAGTTACATTTTGACAAATTTCTACATTAGCAAATATTTAGCAGGCTACTTATGACTGATCAGGAGCCTAAGTGCGGAGAACATAAGGTAAAGTTAATGATAGTCTTACAAAACATGGAGTCCATATTCGGTCTTTGAGCTTCTCCGTCTCAAGTCTATAAACAGCCCCCATGTAGCTTCCCCTGGACAGTGATCTGACCACCCGTCAGATAGTTAACTAATGTGTGCAAGCTTTCCTGTGACCACCAGTCAACAGTTGCGTTATGGGTATGGAACCCACATTGTTCAAAATAATACGCCAATGAACACTTACAACAAGCCTCGGATATGGAATATTCTTGACGATATTGACTATGCCTGCGAGCTTATAAAGGGAAATAATTTACGGATATACTTATGCATCTGGATGTCCATGAGAACATTTGAGCTGATATTACTTCTTCTTTTTCTTCTTTTAATGACACAACAGCCCTTAAAGCGCCTAGACCGAGCTTTTTCACTGCTCTCCAAAAATTGCTATGGGCGAGACAGGGCAAAGAGCATTATGTGACATCTGCTACAGCTGCCATGATCTGAGATATGAACATAGAGTTCGTTGAATTTTCGGTTGGGCCACAGACTGCATCGTTTTGGTCTCGAGGTTCACGCCGAGAACGAAGCGCCCAGACGTTATCCGCATAAGTAATTGAAAAACTCATCAACAAAAACTACCACACCCTGGCAGATGAGAAGTACAAAGTGATCAAAGCTCCGAGACAAAATTTATGAGTATTGCCTCTGTCACGATAAGAAAATCTTGGTAGGTAATTTTAATACCAAGGTGAACAAGCTCGACAAGGTGGAGAGACCTTTTGCTTTTGTTCGACGATAGGAAAACTCAATTTCCATGTCGAAACGATCGATAATGGTATGAGACTGATCAGTTAATCCGTGTCACGGAACAGCACTAGATTCGAGCATCGAGATAGCCATAAAGACACTTGGCTGTCCCCTGATCAAAAATCCAAAAAATTAATTGATCATGTTGTGATGGACGGGAAGGCCCGCTTCCAGTATAAGTACTAGATGCAGCAGATTGACATAAGTGTTAAACGCCTAAAGTCTATTAAACACTCTTAAAACTAAAGTACTATAGGTTAAACGATGGAATTTTTATTAAAGCATTTAAAAAACATATAATTTTATTGCGTTTTTCACTTGGCTGTTATGTCATTTGACAAATCAAATGAATAAATTTGCAAAGCTTCCACTTGACTTTGAATGCAAATTTATCATTATCGTTTGAAATGAAAAATGTTGCGCAAAAAACACAGTCATAATCACAGTCAAAGGCAAAAGCAAAAGTAATAGCTTAAATAGGCATTGAAAGAATGCTCTCTCTCTCCCTCTCTCTCTTTCTCTCTAAAAGATTATGCAAATATTTCTCCATCCCTCTACCCTTTTGCACCAGTCACGACCACTAACATTTTTGTTTTTATTCTTCATTTTTTGAAGCGATTTTCTAGGTTGTTTTTCAAATCTACGCCAAAAAGGATTCCGAAAAAAGTATCATCACTTATTTATGGTGGCATGTAGAAATACTCGGAAAGCGAAGATATTTGCATTACCAATTTTTTGTTGTATTTATACCCTACACTTTCATACCAGAAATTAGGCAGTTTTACTGGGTAAGAGACCTTTACTAATGTATCACCTCAAGCAACAAAAACCATAGGGTTTCCAGCGTGTACTGGAAAATTACAGGGCACATCCTCCTTCACTGGCTGTTGTGAAAGATGAGCTACATATTTGCATGCCAATAAAATTAATTTTTACCCCATCCCATTTGTGTAGAGTACTTCCGATTCGAGTTATTCTCAAACATGAAAAGAAAAATCACTCTCACTTCTTTTTTTCACATCTTTTGCAAATATTTCTTTTACGTTATTTCATTTTTTTGTTGTTGCTTTTTCTTTACGCAAAACTTAAAAGGACGATTCCAAAAAGGACTATAGTGAGTGAGTGTGTCTCTCCTTTTTTCATAACTAATAGCAGAACTAAACGATTTGATGGACCAGAAAAATGATGACTTCTTCATCTTCTCTCGAGTTGTTATGTATCAGGCTGCCAACATTATTTCACGACTGTCTGCATTTATTATTATATGGTATTAGTTCAAGTGTGAGTGGGTTTGGCTGTAATTGTTTGTTTGTGTGTGTGTGTGAGTATGTGTTTGGTTTGTAAGGAAGGGGATGAAGTTTGTAAATGTTAAAGTACTTCTCGTATTTGTTTGCGTGCGTGGGTTAACTTTGACTTTATTTATAATAACCCAGTGAAAAATTCAAGGAGTAAATACAAACTGGGAACCCGATGATTTACTTCATTATTTTTTTGAGGAACGGGTGTTTTTTGTAGATGGTAGTCATTGCACTAACCTCCGTTGGAAAGACCAGGTACCATATAGGGTGACCTGACTGCCCTTGACTTTATCAACTGGCGCTAGCGCTCATAGCGGAGGCGACTAGCGAAGCTCTTTATGGTATAGAGGCGACCAAGACCGATCATCGGTTGTATAGCCAGCTAAGTAAGCAATTCAATAAACATATATTCAATAATCGTATTTGGTATTTATTTTATTCTAAGTATTTACTTGTTCATATGGTATAACTAATAAATATTATATGAAATATAAATTCATTGAACGAAATGACTCTGGTCTCTAACCGGTTATTGTTGTTTTTTGCTTATAAGCGTATGTATGTTACTTGAGAAAAAAATATATGAAAGCGTAAAGTTACAATGTGTATTGTGCTTTCTTAGAAGCTGGTTTAGCTTGTCTTTCAATGAGAAAGTCCTGACAAATTTTCCCCTGGGTTGTACACAGAACAACCAAAATGTACTTACAATAAAAAAGTAGTTGTGGCCTATGCAGACATACATATGTACAAGGTGTTCCAGAAGTAATGTTATAATATGAATAGGCTGCTATTTTGTTAGGAATTTTAAAAGATAATGATTGCTCTGTTTTCATGGAAAGTTTATTTGATGATATTAAGTTGAAAAAATTATATCGGTCATCTGGCCACCTACTGGGTTAATGCACATTTGTGTTCGTTTTATGGCATTTTGAATTGTTGCTCGCAAAACATTTGCCTCCAAATTGGTAATTTCTTCTTCTATGTTAGCTTTCAAGAATTGCAAGGTTAATGGTTTGCTTTGGTTAACGCGAGACCAGTTTAAATCGACGAAACGGGAGATCAGACGGCCCGGAAATTGGTGTTTCCAAATCTCCATCGTCGCGCGACCTGTGAGAGCTCCCTCCTGCTGGAACCGACAATGCTCGAGACAAAATACAGCGAGGGAAAAAACTCGTTTACCACCAATCACGGTTACAGTGTTGCCGTAAGCGTCCTCAAAAAATAAGGGTTAATCACTTTTTCACAGCAAATGCCACACCAGACAGTTACTTTAAGGGGATGCAATGGTTCTTCGTGCATTTCATGTGGATTCTCAGTGCCCCAGGAACATAAATTTTGTTTATTCACAAAACCACTTAAATGAAAATCGGCTTCCCGAAATTGAACATAAGCAATTCTAGTGCATGGTAAGCAGTAATAATAACTCTCCGTTCTTCAGATATGTATTACTTCATTGCTTGTTGTCCACTAATTCTCTATCTGTCTACAACATATGAAAATGTCAAAACGCAATGACATTTAACGCCATTAGTAAAAATTATGCCACATTCACATTATGGACATTACTTTTGCCACACCTTGTATGTATGTTCCTATGTATGTTTGTATCTACTCCTTTTTTTATTGTGTATTGCACTGGCTTTGTGACAGTTGCTCTTATACATAGTATATAGTTGTTGTTATTGTTGCTGCTGTCACCGTGATCAACATTTAACATTTTTATAAATCGGTTTAATGTTGTGGAAGATAATCTAATTTGGTCACTTATATGCGAATGTGAATATTATTTGCTATTATGCTTTTAAGCAATTCTAGTGCATAAGCTGAAAAGGACAAAAAAAGTTAAAGCAAATTAAAAGAAGAGGCAATATATGTACATATAGCAAAATGTGGGTACGTACTCGTATCCCCCACGTGCGCACATGGTATTAACACACAGGGATAAGAAAATGTTATTTAAATTTTAAAATATAAATGTTTACATGTTGGGAGATAATGGCTTTATGTAAATATAACCCAGATTCAAGAGTCAAATTGTTATATACATATGTCTAAATTATAGTCGGTCATTAGTCGGTCTTGTATCAAGTATTGTTCTATCATATATTAAATTCCATTATCGGTAAAATATCGACTATTCAAAAATTTACTTAGAAAACAATTTAGTTGGCCCATAAAGGATTAATGGAATGTATCTTATGTATGCAAGTTTCAAATCGGAAAAGTTATCCAATTAATACTTATTCCCTCGCTTCTACTCTAGGAAGCCTATGGCTTCTACAAGGCATTCTGTGCCTTAAAATGGTTTCGTTACTCTGTTGTTTTTACTATCAGAGCAAGTGATTGGCTTACAATGAATCGTCTCCATTCGGATCTGCCTTACGCTGATCCCTTGACATCGTAATTCAAGTTAGATTCATAGAATAAGCTTCGTTTTCTAAGAGTCGTTATTAGGTAAGCGGTAATGTTTCCCTCACTCACTCTGTCCTTTCACCTTTCTTGAGTATTCCAGCCCCATTGAATTTTGCAGTGTTCTTTCTCACAAAGCATTCATTCCATTCAAGTACAAATATAACACGCACAACATGAGTAGATGCGAAAAGTTCGGCTTTTGGCGCTACATGCGGTTATAGTCGACATTGATAAATCTGAAGTTCATTGTGGAAAAGTTATAACACTTGCCTCTCTCATTCCCCCTCCTTCTTCCTCCCACCTATCAATCTTCCTTCCAATCAACACAATACTCTGCATTCACAGGGTGCACACCTGTGTGTTGAATATACAGTCTGTTCAACAAAAAAAGTTTTTCTCCAACAGACTATGTATGTTACATTTATTTGAAAAAGTGTTTTATTTTTGAGAAATACATATTATTATGGTTTTCTACAGGAAGTTTAATATGCGGTCCAATCTCCTGTATTGTCTATAATTGCTTGGCATCTTTGGCTACAACTGGCAGCTTAAATTTCAGCATATTCCACGGAAAGAGAGCTCCACGTACTTTTGAGCAATCGAATAAAATGTTTTGATGATTTTATTTTCTTTTTGGATATCTTAGCTATCATTAGAGCCCACACATTCTCTGTAGGATTTGCATCTGGTGACTGAGAGGGCCAATCCAAAGTTGTAATATTGTGATCTTCTTTCCACTTAGTGCATAGTTTACTTCTGTGTTTCGGGTCGTTATCTTCTTGTAATATCCAATCGATGTTATTTCTCTCATATAATAATTCAGCTGACTTTAATAGACAATCCTTATACAACTTCAGCATTCTAACGGCATTTAAATTTGAAGTGAAGCACTTAAAAAAACCAAATCCTTGGGCAGAGAAGCATCCATGGACATGAACCTTCTGCGGATGTTTAACACTTCGTTGAATAAATTTTTCGCCATTTTTCAACCAAACATGTTTGGATTTAACAACACAAAAGTGGATTCATCCGTAAATATTACTTTGGTCCAATCTCAATCGATGTTTGTGTAAGCCCACTGAAGACGCTTTTCAACGTGCTTTTGTGAATGCAATGGGTTTGACAAAGTACTGCTACGTTTTATGCCTGATTGCTGAAGTCTGTCGTGAATCGTGTTTAAGGATATATCCAACCCCCTCTCCGATAAAATTTTTTTTGCTTCCCTTAAACTGATCATTGAATTTTTTTTCAAAAAGCTCAACGATGACTTTATCCTGCCGCGTGGAGGTGGTAGGCTTTCGGCCTCTTTCTGGTTCGTCGTAAACGTTTCCTGTTTCTGTATAACGTTCAGACCACCTTTTAACATATGTGCAAGTAGTTTTATGATATTTTGTAGTTTTTTTAACTGACCATTTAGGCTCTTTAGGATGCTTTGTTAAAAAGCTCGCTTCGAAACGTTTCTTGAACTGCACACTCATTTTGTTTACACGTGTTACAGTGGAGAGTACAAACAGAACTAAATTAAAATGTATGCGTCGACAACCGCAACAATATGTATTTATGTAAAGTAACACATTCCGATTTTTTTTCTGGAAGTTCACTGAGTAATAGAGTAACGTATCAATAAAAAAAAATCATGCCATAAAATTCGACATATTTTGAATTAACTCTGGTTTAACAAAACGCTGCAAGATACTAAAACATCTTGTGGTCAGCATTTTCACAATATACCAATAGATAACTTTGGAAACTTAGTAAAAAATAGCGTGTATAAATAAAAGACTGGCTTGAAAATATCATGGTACATATTGTAAGTAGTTTTACCATATTTTATAATACATACTCATAACTACTATTGTATTCAATAAGTAGTTCGTTGAAGAGGTAATACGAATGACTTAAAAAATATAAATCAAGCAAAAATAAGAACCTTCAAAAATATGTGAATATCTCTGACGCATCTTTTTAAGTTTTTGTATACTTTAGTATTTTGTAGGCTTAATAATATGTACGAGGTATGATAAAAAAAATAACCGTTATTTTAAATTTTTTCAAAAAGTATTTATTTAATTATTCATCAACAACTATCTTGTCAACTTCAAAGTAATCCCCCTCAGATATAATACACTTTTGCCAGCGTTTTTTCCAATCCTCGAAACACTTCTGAAACGCGCTTTTTGGTATCGCCAACAGCTCCTGTTTCGATTTTTCTTTTATCTCCTCAATCGTAGCAAAACGCTTTCCTTTCATCGGTGTCTTCAGTTTTGGGAAGAGGAAAAAGTCAGCCAAGTCGGGGGCCAAGTCCAGTGAATATGGTGGTTGAGGCATGATAACGGTTTTGTTTTTGGCCAAAAACTTACGCACAAGCGACGTTGTTTTTGCTCAAAATTTAGCAATTTTGGAACGTATTAGAATAAAAACTCCGAAAAAGTTTCGAGGTTCGTGAACAAGCTAATTACTAAACTAAAAAAACTAAACTAAACTAAACTAAATCATAACGTCACCTGGAAATCTGTGCTATACATACGACTGCAGCAGTGGAATAGAGTGAGTCACAGTTCGACAGTTTTAGTGTTTACACAGAGTGTGTAATATAATTGTTGAGCAATTTTTAATAGTTTTGTTAAGTGGTGAATTAAATAAAGCAACAATATTTTACATTTATAGACAATCCAGTGATCGAACTTCTTTTATTTATTGAGAATAAATATACAGTAGAAACTAAACGATCGTAACAATATCATTTCCCTATAACTCGTGGACGTGGATCTCAACGGCGTTGTCAGTTTTTCTCTGTTACTGCATTTTCTGCTCAGGACAGCGAGAAGTTTTTTAAATTCAGGTTATTTCAAAAACAAATTATGATAGATTTTTCTCTTTGCGCGTAATAAAAAATCATTGAAAACGAAGCTGTGTCCAAATCAAATTTAGCCGAAACTCGGTGGTATCTTTAGTTACTTTACTTTTAATGGCACAAAAACCCATGGAGGGCCTAGGCCGAGCTTTTCGCATCCAATCATGTTGTGCGTGTTATATTTGTACATGAATGGACCTGGAAGGGACCTACAGTTTAATGTCGAATCCGAACGGCAAAGTGAAAAGCTTTTCATAGCAATTTTTACTCTGGTAGGTTTGCCATTGCCTGCCAAGAGGTGGTGCCGTTTAGAAAAATTATTTTTTCTACTTTTTATTTTGCCTTTGCCGAGATTCGAACCCTGGACACTCTGCGTAGCAGTCCAACGCACTACCACTACACCACAGCGACCACTCGGTGGTATCACCCTGCAGTAATTGTTATGAGTTGAGCTTCATAGTGCTACATATTTTATGTACGAATGCGGACCCAATAAATAGGAAAATTAGAGCATTCTATTTCAAGCTGTTGTTTACATCTACACAATTCTTCTATAAAATAAAAAATATACACAATTTTAACGAGTTCTTATCTCAAGTATAAATAGCAGGTTACAGCATATGCTAAGGAACTATAAAAAGTTTATTAAGCGAACAAATTGCGTTCGAAGTTTTTGGCTGGCAATGAAAAATTTCTCAACGTTTTTCGTTAAATTTCGCAAAGGTTTGGAAACTAAATATTTTTTAACAATCGATATTCTCAAGTTTATTGTTAAGTGAAGTTGTGTAAGACGTATAAACGTTGAATTCACTGAAAATGAGCAAGGTAAAGATATGGGGAAAGTTGGAAGATTAACAATGCGATATAAAGGGTGATTTTTATAAAAGTTTAGTTTTTGAAAATGAAAAAAAAAAACACAGAAATTTTACAAAAGTGAACTGAAATTTTTATTTGGATCAATTCCTGCCATTTACTTTTTAAAGATAATTTCACTTAAACGTTGCCCGCGGCTACGCTTCAAGTGGTCCATTCTGAAGGTCCAATTTTGGCACATTTTTTTGCACATTTCGGCCGGAATGTCACAAATGACGCGTTCAAAGTTGGCTTCCAAAGCAGCAATCATATTTGGATTGTCAAGCCCCACAACACCACAGAAAATAGTCTAACGGGGTCAAATCACACGATCTTGGAAGCCAATTGACTACACCAAACCGTGAGATTAACTGCTCACCAAATTCGCCTCTCAATTGATGCATGATTTCACGTGCAGTGTGGCATGTGCCACCGTCCCGTTGGAACCACATGTCGGCCGAGTCAAATTCGTTGCGGCCTTCATCGTCTTTGAAGAAGTACGGCCCAATGATGCCGCCTTCTCATAAGCCACACCAAACAGTGCAGTTTTCGGGATGCATTGGTAGCTGCTGAATGGCTCTGGCTGGTCTTTTTAAAACATCATTTGGGCTTAAGAAGAGTGAATACACGATTGGTTCCAAAATCACTGCATTGGTTTTACGAGACCATTTTGCCAAAAATTCGACTGATATCGTTCCGCAACCACCCTACCACCCTATTCGCCTGACTTAGCACCGTGTGACTTTTAGATATTTTCTAAACTGAAAAAACCGCTTCGTGGACACCGTTTTGAGTCAATTGAAGAGATTAAACATGAATCGCTAAGCGCATTGAAGGCTATTCCGGAAATTGACTTTAATAACTGTTTCGAGAATTGGAAAAAACGTTGGCACAAGTGTATTGGGGCCGGGGTGGATTACTTTGAAGGGGACGAAATAGATTTGGAAGAATGAATAAAAAAAATTTAAATTATGAACAAAGTCTTACTACTTTTTGCCCACAGTAGTACATATTTTTCAATAATACAATTGAGCGAAAATATTTTTAATTCTCGGTTGCAATATCAAATTTTGAGTAGCTTATATGGATTATTGAAACACAAGCAACTACCACTAAGATAACTGATGAGGAAGCGTGGCTGGTTCCGAAACGATCGTCTGATTTTAGAATGCGATACATAAATTTCTACTTTTCCATTTTGGTTTGAAGTTTTCTTTTCTTTTTTGCTCCCACAGTCTGCACCCATATTTGAAGCAGTTTACTATGACTGGCGATTATTTTAAATTTTTGGATATTTATGTAGTAATTGATATTATTTAATAAGCCTCACTTGGGGCTTTCACTTAAACGAGTTTTAATACGTTTTCATTCACAACTAGTGTTCTTCTTCTTTCGTCCTGGGACTCCTAGGGGGAGCATAGGGCCATCAACAAGCTGATGTTGATACTTATAAACGCACTGAAAAACAGGTTATATCTGTTGACATAATAAATTTGTATTTATATAAATACAAACGCACTCATACATTTTTGTTTTTTAATTGGTAATTTTCAAACGTCATTCAAAGTTTACATTGTTATCATGGTGAAGTTCACGAACGATCAATAATTGGAAATTATTAAAAATTACTTACTACCAAAATTCGGTGATCGCAACTTTAAGTCTGAAGAAAAACCTGAATTTCATCGAAGCATCATCTTCAATTATGAAGCTCATTTTCGACTTAAGCAAAATATGCGTTATTTGGCAGCAACAAAGCTACTTACATGTGCTTCAAAAGACTCAATTGCATTCATAAAAAGTGATTGTGTGGTGTGGATTTCATGCGAGAAGTGTGATTAGGCTGTATTTTTTCGTCGGTTAAAATTATCGCCATGTTACGATCAGTGGAGATGGCTATCGTCCCATGTTGGAAGACAATTTCTGACTCGAATTGGATGGATTTGGCATCAGTGATATGTGGTTCCAACAAGATGGTGCCACATGCCGTACAGCTGGCCAAACAATTGATCTATTGAAGGGGAAGTTCGGTAATCGTGTAATTTCGAGAAATGATCCAGTCGAATGGTCACCTCTCTCATGTGACTCATAGTCGTTGGATTTGGTTTTTAATTTTTTTTTTATAAAAAAAAAACTACTTTATTAGATTTAAAAATAAAGCAAGTTCAGAAGGTTGGGAAGCAAAAGAAATTCTCAAGTATTGCTCTCCTCAGCAGACGGACGTTTGTCGGTTGCTGAATCCTTTAAAGCTTGATTGTTCCGTTCATCGAAGAAATCTGCAGGTCCTACTATTTCTAACTGTGGCATTGCCTTGGTGCCGTAGCTGCAACATCAGGTTTAGAAGACGACTCCTGCAATTCTGCCTCTTTGCGTGAAACTGTGGTTAAATCGTTGGTTTATGCCAACAAGTAAACAATGCTAGAGGAGGACAGGAACAATATAGATTGCGAAATTGCGATATGTGTGGAAGATTGTTGGAAAATTGACTTCAAAGAATCGTTGCGCGCTGTGATACTGAATTCCATACTTATATAACTATCATATATACTTCACCTGGAATTAATTTCAGTCCGATATCTCATTGATTCTACATTTCATTTACAATAAATACAAAATTTTTATGTCCCTGTTGAAAATAGCCCTTAAAATTGTATCCTTCTATTTAAATTATTTTCAGGTTTGGTTTCAAAATCGTCGCGCCAAATGGCGTAAAACTGAAAAATGCTGGGGACGCAGTACAATTATGGCCGAATATGGACTCTATGGTGCAATGGTTAGACATTCACTGCCACTACCGGAAACAATTATCAAATCAGCAAAGGATAATGAAGCGGTGGCACCATGGCTACTAGGTATGGAGAATAAAAGTAAATGCAATAAATGTATCAATTTACTACTTCATTTATTAAATATTGATTTATTTGAAACCAGGAAAAACAAAAACTAAATAAAAATATTATATTATTTTATTTTATTATTATTATTATTATTATTATTAATATTATTTTATATTACATTTGACGGCTTGAAATTTAAGCTTGTAGTACATGTATAGATTGGGTAAAAATTGTGAACATATTTGAAGTCCATGCCTAATAAGTTATCTCCTTGATTTACGTCATATGTTGCAAGAAGAAAAGTGTTGAACATTCATCCCCCTGTCTCTCAGATCAGGTCCTTTCTCTGCTGCATTATCGTGCTTGCATTGTAAAACGATGAAAATGACTTTGCGGATTAGCAGTAGCAGCCAGATATGAGGGGTGAAGTGTTTTCTGCATGTGTGCGTGTGTGGCGGTGTATTGTTTACTTCTTTCCGAAATAGGGGGAAGATACGAAGGAAGGCAGGAAGGCATTTATTTTATGGTACATCCTCATACATTTCCAACTGATCCTTTTATTGTTAATAATCGCTTAATAAATGCAAAACATCATTCAATCCAACAAAATTGAAATCGAAATGAAATGAAATGAAATTTCATGTGTCTCGTATTTTCCTTTTATCCTTTGATAAATTTCATAGTACCCATATTTATGGTATCTATTTTCCTTTGTTCAGTTATGTATGTATGTGTGTGTGTGTGTTACCGCACTGCTTCCCAAATTAATTTCCAGAATAATATCAAAGCATTTGCTTGTTATTGTCCATGCGGTTTTTGGTGTTGGTGATAATTTTGAGTGGCTTAAAGTGGATTAAGTTGGAAAAACAATTAAACAAACTCTCGAAATTAACTGTCACTAATGCGATTTTATAACTTGAAAGCGATCAAAGCTAAATGAAAATATTTCAATTTATTTCTTTCTGTATGTATGATCCTTTTGTTTATGTTGATAATTCAAAGAAATTCAATAATAACGGGCGTCTAAATAAGGGTGCACGATTTAATTTAAAAATAAAGCGCAAATTTTTTTAGGGAGTGATGATATTTTTTTTTCATTATAAAGTTAAGACATGTTCCGATTAAATATGGAATAAAATATCTGCCAAATAGCCCCCGCCGCTCTGATCACACACGCTTGCCTTTTGAATGAACTTTTAGATAACATTTCGAGAGAGATTTGGCTCTATCTCATCGATGCCACGTTGGATCTCGGCCTTGAGCTCAGGAATTGTTTTTGAGGTTTCTTCGCATAGACCTGGGATTTCGCAAAACTCCAAAGAAAGAAATCGCATGGCGTTAAATCGCACGATCTTGGTGCTCAGTTGACATAACAATCTCGGGAAATGATTTGGTCTGGAAATTGTTGCCGATTGTTTTATGGGTGGGTGTCGAGGGTGGCACGTCGTCCTGCTGAAACCACATCTAGTCCAGATCTCTCCCACAAGAACTCCATTATCATGTTCCTGTACCGAATACCATTCACAGTCACTGCATTTCCAGTCTCATTTTCCCAATGGAAACGCGTTGTTTCTTTATGTAGCTCTATTTGTAATAATCAGCAGGTATTAAATTTTAGAGCTGCCACTTGCACAGAAAAAAAATGCCAAAAATTGTAATCTTGCACTCTTATTGGGACACCTTATATTTTAATGGCTCGATCTAAGATCTTCTTCTAATTTCAAAATCCAATAGTAGTGCAAGTTTAGCCTTGAAAGTTGTCCGGGTATCTATCTAAATGCCCAATGCCTTCAAGGCTCCTACGTGCAATTGAAAAGTATTCCTTGTTCTTTTCATGCAAAAGCTGTGTCTTCTTCTTCTGAAAATATTAAAACTAATATCAACCTAATTGAAAATATATATTGTAACTACATTTAGATTTGTGTATAGGATATTTTACTATGGTATATCAAATTATTGCAGGCATGCATCGCAAATCACTCGAAGCACAGGAGCAATTCAAAGACGATTCAGGTGTCAGTGATCACGATGACTCAGCCGGATCAAAATCCAACGATGAAGCACGTCATCTTAGCTCATCTACGGAATCGCTAAATGTTGTCAGTCCCGGCCCAGCAATGCATCAGCAAATTTCCTCAACAGGAACGACGCCAACTGCAACATCCTCATCATCGCCACATATTGATTTGAGTAGCCCGTCACCGAATGCTCAGCAAATGCAACAAAATTTAATAAATTCACAACAACAACAACAGCAGCTGCAACAGCGACACAATCAACATCACCAACAGCAACACTATCAATTGCCTCCACCCACACCAGCACATCCCTCGTATCATCCGTTGCTTGATGCTGCCAATGCAAGTGCGGGAGCAGCAACAAGCAAAGATTTCCATATGATTATGGCACATCTATCGAGCAACGGTGGATGCAGTGGTGCTGGTGTTGGTGGTGGTAGTGCAGTCGGTGGCTATGGAGCACACAAACACGATCCAGATACTTTCAGGTGGGTGTTATTGCCGGTGATTGATTGAATGCTTTTCAAAGGTGAAATGCATGAAATGCATGAAATGCATGAAATGCAGTAACTAAAAATTTGTGTTTTTTTTTTTTTACAGAAATAATTCCATTGCATGTTTGCGCGCTAAAGCTCAAGAACATCAGGCGCGTTTACTGAATAGCGGACTATTTCTGCAAGTGCGCTCTTTAGCCGGTCTGCAGAACTCAAACAATCCATCGGGCATGGGAGATGCAATCAATATGAATATGAATAATGGCATAACAATGACGCCAACAACAATAGCTGCAACAACACCAACGATAGCAACAACAATCATTAATAATATCAATAATTGTGATATGAAAATAACAGCGACGAAAACATCGTCGCCCATTGATGAACATCGCAATGGAACACCAATAATCGATGTAGGAAATCTAAGCAATAACAATAACAACAACAACAACGATTTATGTTTCTCAAATGCTGCATCTGCACATAATCATAATCATCAGCAGCAGCAGCAGCAACAACAATTCAAAATTGAACCTATCAATAATTTGACCTGTGACATTTGATACAAAGATGCAACAACAGCAAAACGATGTGAATTTATACGCTAAAAAGCAGCAACATTAAATTTTTAACAATTAAATAAAACAAAAAACGAATTTATTTTGCTATTTATAAATTATTTATTATAAGAAAGAAAAAAAAAACAACAACATTTATGGTACTTTTTAATACTTAAAATCTGCATTGCTTAACGATGCGATGAGTAATAAGTAAGTAGTTATATAAGTAGTTAGACATAAGATCTCACATTAAAGCCAAAAATTTAGACATGAAATGTCGAAATAGGTACATATGTACTCACTCGTCGTACTTATGTACGATAAATAGTTTTTACCATAAGTTTACACTGTAATAAAAGAAATATTGTATTAATTTTTCGTAGACAACATTAATTGCAATAAGAAATTGGATTTGATGAAAATCGCTTCAGAATTTTTAAAACGATATATTTATCCCTTCTCTGCTCTCATCTGTTGAGAATGAATGTTACCATAAGTTTTCAGTAGCTACTTCTCGACTGTAGTGCATTGTGAAGAGTAGAGGTGGGGTCATGTCGTGAAATAATTTGCACGAGAGCATGATTCCATAATTTTCACGTGAACATGATATAGTTTTCACGTGACCGGGCGTCAGTATGCATTTGCGTTTTCTGTAAAAAATAAATTTTTTTAGTTTAAAAAGCAGCTGGGAAGCACGAAATTGTTTTGGCAAAAATTTTAGAAACATAACTTAGAAAGATATCAACGTACATGTGGATATCTTTCTATATGCCGGGTCACCTCCTATTGGTGGAAATAAATTGAGTGCGACACCACCTATTTTGAAATAGTGTTTCAGGGTGAAAAGCTCGGCTTATCGCTGTTGTACCATTAAAAGAAGAAAAAGAAGAAGTGTTTCATAGCAAAACACTTTCCCCTGGAGGTTCTTGAAAAACCCCTACATCAGTATTTGTTTCATAACTTGGATATTTGATAATCGATTATCAAGTTAAATACATACATACATCATACGAAAGCTCTCTATCTAGTTTCCAGAATAATATCAAAGAATTTGCTTTTTATTGTCCATGCGGTTGATAATTTGCTGTTGTTGATAATTTTGAGTGGCTTAAAGTGGATTAAGTTGGAAAAACAATTGAACAAACTCTCGATATAACTTGAAAGCGATTAAATTTAAATGAAAATATTTCAATTTATTTCTTTCGGGTTGTATGATCGTTTTGTTAATGTTGATAATTCAAAGAAATTCAATAATAAAGGGCGTCTAAATAAGAGTGCACGATTTATGTAATTTAAAAATAAACACATTTTCTTTTTGGGAATGGTGATATTTTTATTGGATTATAAAGTTAAGACATGTTCCGATTAAGTATGGAATAAAAGGAGCCATCTGGATCCTTTATTATTTCTTCTGTTTAAGGAGTGCGTCGAATAAAATTGTCTGGTACAAAAATGATGAAATCTTTTGAACCAGTAGTCCGATTTTTTTAAGCTAAAATATTTTATTTTGCAAATGACTTTTAGATTAAAAAAATAAAATCAAGAAACCACAAATTATTAGTTTTTAATAAAATGTTTTAATTTCTCAGGAACCCCTTCGATTAATGTTTTTATGGTAGTGTCCGATACCCTCACAGCTGCTGCCGACCACTTTCTTTTGAAATCTTGAAGGTCTTTGGCCACTTTTTTTTTTGTTACATTCAGGGAGATGTTACCTTCATCTCCCTTTTTACTAAAGCCCAGTACCTCTCAATCGGCCTTAGTTCTGGACAGTTTGATGGATTGGCTTCTCTAGGGACCAAAATCACTTCATTCCGTTGGAACCACTCTAAGGCCGTTTTGCTGTAGTGACATAAAGCGAGGTCTGGCCAAAAAAACGTGGACACTTCATGTTGGCGTAAAAATGGAAGCAATCTCTTTTGCAAGCATTCCAATACAAATATATTTTGCCGTTGATTTTACCCGATGTCACGAATGTGCTGCTCCTTTTGCCACAACTACAAATTGCCTGCCAAACAAGGAATTTCTTTGGGAATTTTGTAATTTTTTTGGCTTTGAATTTTTCAGTGAACTTTATACGTCCTCAGCCCAGCTTACTTCTTAGTCCTGCGCACGAAAGATTCTGAGCAATCAGCCTTCCCCGCCAATTTCCTTCCCGAAATGTTTGGATCTCTCTGGTCACAAATGGTCACAACGTTCTTCGCCTTCTCACAGACATGTGGCCCCTTCTTTTTACCAGAACCTTTCACCTTTCTTCCGATCAATACGCAGTTCTTCCTTAAAACGTTTAATAACGCGAGAAATTGTTTGGGGGTTAGCCCCTACCCAGTGAGGTTGCTTTTGAAAAATTTTAATAATCTTTTCTGGCACTTCCACTTCGTTTGCCATTTTCGCGTTAAATAAATTTTTATTGTCTTTAACTGACACATAATGTTTTCTGACATTTAATTCAAAGCTACTAAGATAAAAATTTTGGATTTCGAATCTTTCAATTGCACAGCATGGGAAGAAATGTAACGGACAATTTTATTCGACGCAGTCCATATCAATGATTTGCCTTCTGTTATTCGAAATCGCAAAATTGTAATATATGCTGATGATGTAAAGTTGTTCTTATCTTACAACTCTATAATCCAACAAAAGCTTCTGTATGAAGATCTTGATAATTTTTTCAAAATGGTGCCGATTAAACTTGATGTTACTCAATCTGAATAAATGTAAGTTTATGACATTTACAAGGAGGCAACCTATGTCTGCTAAATATTCTTTACAGGATCTGACTCTGAGTCATGTATTGATATTTGTTAATTTGGGTGTGACAATGGACTCCAAATTAAGTTTTAACTTATGTACACATCAACTCGTGTGTGAATAAAGCTAAAAGTTCATTAGGATTTATTAAACGCTGGTCAAAGGAGTTTAACGACCCTTATACAACAAAAACGCTATTCACTTCACTTGTTAGACCCATCATTGAGTATGCATCTCATATCTGGAATCCTCAATATAATTGCTACTATACGTAAAATTGAGTCGGTTCAAAAACAATTTCTTATTTTTACACTGAGGAGTTTTTGTTGGAATACTCTATTGAAGTTTCCACCGTATGAACATCGATTAAAACTTATTAATCTACCGACATTGATAAGCAGAAGAAAAATGCTGAATATAACATTTCTTGTAAAGCTTTTGAATGGCATTTTATCAACTTCGTATTTACTAAACGAAATAAACTTCAATATATCCTGTAGAAGGTCACGTTATTTTATATGGCACATATTAAACTTAGAACAAACTATGCTCAAAATGATCCTTTTCGTGGAATATGTAGAGATTTTAATGAACATTATTAGCTGTTCAACATTTCCGATTTTGTGGAACACATCACAACAAACTTACTTATCATATTAAATCAATAAACAGCTGATGATTTTATATCTGTAGTTGTAAAGAATGCCTATTTGGATATACGCGGGTCATTACATATTTTCGTGTAAAGCGGTTGCGTCGGTCACCGATCCATACGTTATGTGGATGCGCCCCTCGGTCGTGTTGGGCGGGATTCGTTCGTTAAAAAAAAAAAACTTTCTGGCAAATTGCCCCCACGGCTCTGATCAGAGACCCTTGCTATCTATGTGTACGATCTTTTCTTTTCAGGTCATTTTGACCAGTGGTGTCATCTTCCTCACTAGTAATATCACTTTTCGTCGTTTCTTTAACAAAAAGAGATTTTTGAAAAAAATCTTTCTTTACAAAGGTTCAACTCTCTAGTTTAGAAACGCTTGATTGACCATTAAGAAATTACAATAGATAAATAACGATGCAAAAAGCACAGACTTTGGATTTATGAAGTCGGGACCCCTCGAAACAATTGTGGTTGTAGCAATTTTTGTTTTTGATTGATTAAACATTTTAAGTTAAATGTTCCTATACTTAGCTTTTTTTTTTTTTTGTATTAATACATTCAACACACAGGGTGAACCCCTATGAATGCAAAGCATTGTGTTAGCAAGTCATAGACTGATTTTATACCTTACTTTACTTTTAATGGGACAACAGCCCATGAAGGGCCTAGGCCAAGCTTTTCGCATCCACTCATGTTGTGCGTCTTATATTTGTACATGAATGGAAGGGACCTACAGTTTAATGCCGAATCCGAACGGCGAAGTGAAAAGCTTTTCATAGCAATTTTTACTCTTGTAAGTTTGCCATTGCCTGCCAAGAGGTGGTGCCATGTAGAAAAATTATTTTTTCTACTTTTTGATTTTGCCTGTGCCGAGATTCGAACCCCGGACACTCTGCGCAGCAGTCCAACGCACTACCACTACACCACAGCGACCACTGATTTTGTACCATACTATATACCGTTAATATTTATCACGGGAATTTTTTTATTTATTTGTTTTTATTTTTAACCAAAATTCACAAAATGAATATAAATACTGAATTTTTCAAATTTTCAAACTATTTTGACTTTTTTCATTGCTTCCAGTGGCTGTAATACACATCGCAGCTCATAGCCCATAGCATTATTATGAAAGTTTGTGGAGTTCACAATACGATGTGATAAAGTGTACTTCTAGACCTCTGGAGGTTATTACACCCGTTTTGGTGACGGCTGTCTAGAGGTCTGCTTGAGAACTAGAGGGTTAATGTCTTTCATAGGTAAAAAAAAAAACCTGAAAAGAAAAGGTCATACATATAGAGAGCTTTCAAACAATCGGACATCAAATAACCAAGATGTGGCAAAAAACTGATACCCCTAGGTAAAATTAGTTTTACCCTGAAACAATATCGGGATAAACTTTCCAAATAGGTAGTTTCACGTTCAACTCTTTTGGTAACACACTTAAGTGAACATTCATGAATAATAATTCCGAAGTCGTGAGCCTGCGTGACGTGAGTCAAGAAGTACTCACATGCCCGTCTCTAGCGCATAACACTGACCACCAATCTACCAATGCAATGCTTACAAACTTTTCAACGATTTCAACGATTGGTTGAGTATTTATAAAAAAGTAGTTGACTTTTGCCACTATTGTAAAGTGTGAGTTTTTATCAAAACTCAGCTGCGAATATAAAAAAAACTACAACTACATAGATAAAGTCTGATAAAAATATGAATGCTATCGAAATCATGTAAAGTGAATAAAATATTATTCTTAAAACTTTCATTAAAACTTTTTACCAAGTCATTATTTTAGTAATAGTAATAATAAAAATTTTTAAATTATTATTACGTTTTTACAATTATTACATAAGTAATTTCCTTTATTCTACATATGTAAATAATAATAATAATAAAAACTTTTACCATTAAAATTGGAATTTTGTTTATTTCTTTAGAATCATTTTTATATTACAAGGATGTAGAAGATGATCGTGGCAACGCGGAAATAGTCACGGAAATGAATGGCAGCGCCCTCTATCATCAAGTATGAAAAATGGGGATACAGTACCTGCTCACGCTATTAGAAAGTTCATAAGCAATACAGTACAATGGATGTATGTACAATGGACAGTACTATGTAACCAGTGAAGATTACAAGGATGTAGAAGATGATCGTGGCAACGCGGAAATAGTCACAGAAATGAATGGCAGCGCCCTCTATCATCAAGTATGAAAAATGGGGATACAGTACCTGCTCACGCTATTAGAAAGTTCATAAGCAATACAGTACAATGAATGTATGTACAATGGACAGTACTATGTAACCAGTGAAGATTACAAGGATGTAGAAGATGATCTTGGCAACGCGGAAATAGTCACGGAAATGAATGGCAGCGCCCTCTATCATCAAGTATGAAAAATGAGGATACAGTACCTGCTCACGCTATTAGAAAGTTTACAAGCAATACAGTACAATGGATGTATGTACAATGGACAGTACTATGTAACCAGTGAAGATTACAAGGATGTAGAAGATGATCGTGGCAACGCGGAAATAGTCACAGAAATGAATGGCAGCGCCCTCTATCATCAAGTATGAAAAATGGGATACAGTACCTGCTCGCGCTATTAGAAAGTTCATAAGCAATACAGTACAATGGATGTATGTACAATGGACAGTACTATGTAACCAGTGAAGATTACAAGGATGTAGAAGATGATCGTGGCAACGCGGAAATAGTCACAGAAATGAATGGCAGCGCCCTCTATCATCAAGTATGAAAAATGGGGATACAGTACCTGCTCACGCTATTAGAAAGTTCATAAGCAATACAGTACAATGGATGTATGTACAATGGACAGTACTATGTAACCAGTGAAGATTACAAGGATGTAGAAGATGATCGTGGCAACGCGGAAATAGTCACAGAAATGAATGGCAGCGCCCTCTATCATCAAGTATGAAAAATGGGGATACAGTACCTGCTCACGCTATTAGAAAGTTCATAAGCAATACAGTACAATGGATGTATGTACAATGGACAGTACTATGTAACCAGTGAAGATTACAAGGATGTAGAAGATGATCGTGGCAACGCGGAAATAGTCACAGAAATGAATGGCAGCGCCCTCTATCATCAAGTATGAAAAATGGGGATACAGTACCTGCTCACGCTATTAGAAAGTTCATAAGCAATACAGTACAATGAATGTATGTACAATGGACAGTACTATGTAACCAGTGAAGATTACAAGGATGTAGAAGATGATCATGGCAACGCGGAAATAGTCACAGAAATGAATGGCAGCGCCCTCTATCATCAAGTATGAAAAATGAGGATACAGTACCTGCTCACGCTATTAGAAAGTTCATAAGCAATACAGTACAATGAATGTATGTACAATGGACAGTACTATGTAACCAGTGAAGATTACAAGGATGTAGAAGATGATCGTGGCAACGCGGAAATAGTCACAGAAATGAATGGCAGCGCTCTCTATCATCAAGTATGAAAAATGGGGATACAGTACCTGCTCACGCTATTAGAAAGTTCATAAGCAATACAGTACAATGGATGTATGTACAATGGACAGTACTATGTAACCAGTGAAGATTACAAGGATGTAGAAGATGATCGTGGCAACGCGGAAATAGTCACAGAAATGAATGGCAGATCCCTCTATCATCAAGTATGAAAAATGGGGATACAGTACCTGCTCACGCTATTAGAAAGTTCATAAGCAATACAGTTCAATGGATGTATGAACAATGGACAGTACTATGTAACCAGTGAAGATTACAAGGATGTAGAAGATGATCGTGGCAACGCGGAAATAGTCACAGAAATGAATGGCAGCGCCCTCTATCATCAAGTATGAAAAATGGGGATACAGTACCTGCTCACGCTATTAGAAAGTTCATAAGCAATACAGTACAATGGATGTATGTACAATGGACAATACTATGTAACCAGTGAAGATTACAAGGATGTAGAAGATGATCGTGGCAACGCGGAAATAGTCACAGAAATGAATGGCAGCGCCCTCTATCATCAAGTATGAAAAATGGGGATACAGTACCTGCTCACGCTATTAGAAAGTTCATAAGCAATACAGTACAATGGATGTATGTACAATGGACAGTACTATGTAACCAGTGAAGATAATCGAATAATTTTTTTGTCTACAATTTAATAAAATGGGTAGCCTAGTTGGTAGTGCGCTGACCTGCTATGCAGAGTGTCGGGGGTTCAAATCTCGGCACAGGCAAAATCAAAAAGTGAAAAAAAACAATTTTTCTGCTTATTGGTAAACCTACAAGAGCTAAAACTATAGGTACCTTCCATTCATGTAAAAATATACCACGCACAAAATGAGTGAATGCAAAAAGCTCAGCTTAGAACCTCCACGGGCTGTTGTGCCATTAAAACAAGAAGAAGCATTCAGAGAGACCAGCGCCTTATGAATAAAAGGATTCACACAAACAAGCTTAAGTGGAGGGCAGTGTGACGGTATTTCCAGAACAACAGCATTCGTATATGACACGAATGACATTAGCGTTGCCACACCCTATTCATGCGCAAGTACCGATCACCAAATTGAAATTCACTTCTAAATAAAAAAAATTATACCATAATTAATTGCCGTCGTCAAACGCAGTCGGATTCTCCGACTGTAAGTGATCAGTTATCACTTGTCGTCGGATAGTTTCCCTTCGCTCAACTCAAGTCTGCTCTTAGACGTGGAGACTAGATAAAAAATTTTTTTAAACAATTCCTTTCAAAGATTCCTGTTGCTCTTAATTCCTTAATTCCTCTTAGATTCCTGTAACGCAACGTAACGTGTACTGACTCGTCAGAAAAGTCTCTTCAAAAAATGTAGAACTACAGACTTTTCCTATGCTCTTTTCGTCTCCCCCGTCTTTGGATCATATATGACAGTTTTTAGAGGCTAATCTCCACGTCTAAGAGCAGATTAATTGTGGTTAGAGCTTATGATAGAATTTCACAACTATATTAAAATTTGTAAAAAATTTTTTTAATAAGCGCACTGGTACCATTAAATGATCATCAATTAAAGAAATAATAAAATATATGAAATATGCTCATGATTTTATGACTTTTATATGAATCCCATTAACAGCACTTTCATATTCTGCGTATATTTCGTTTCGAAGTTGAATATGGAAACATATAATTTCTCACAAATTTCTTAAACACTCTGTTCTTGAGTGCATTTCGACCAGTCGATAAGACAGTTTTACTCGTTGCTATTGATAATGCAGACCGAACAGCTGGTAGCAAGTGTAGAACACGTCAGTTGGATTTGCAAAAACTGCATATTGTTTGTTTTAAATAAATTTATAGCTTTTTGAATAATCTATTATAATCACAATGATGTTACATTATTTTGTGGTGCTGCTATTGGTTTACACGCTCACCGCAGCAGGTCCCGAAGAAAATGAAGGTGTGCGCTACGCAAATCGCTGTGAAACCTGTAAAATTCTGGCAAACGAATTGCAGGAGCGGCTCAAGGAGACCGGTAAATCTCATGAAGTTATTGAAATAGGGTGAGTAATGCTATTCGCATGAAATATGCATATATATATTGATAGCACCCGCACTTCCACATTTCACAGTTACTCTTTGGATGATGTAAAGCCTAAGAAACGTACTGAATACCGTCGCAGTGAATTACGTTTGCTTGAATCGCAAGAAAAAGTGTGTGATCGCATATTGGAATATAATCTGCATAAAGAGCGCACGGACAGCACACGCTTTGCAAAGGGCATGTCTCAAACGTTTAAGGCGCTGCATGGTCTCGTTGATAAGGGTGTCAAAGTAGATTTGGGCATACCATATGAGCTGTGGAATAATCCGCCGGTCGAAGTGACACAAATGAAATCACAATGTGAGGATATGCTTGAAGATTATGAGGAGACCATTTCCGATTGGTATTTCAAATTACAAGATGAGAAAACGCTAATAAAACATTTATGTGAAGATTCTGTATTGGCAGCTGATGATCGTAAATGCTTGGAAGAGCAGCTGCCAAATGAGACAACAACAGCGAAAAACGGTGATGATAATAAAAAAGATAAGAAAAACCAAAGTAAAAAACAGAAAAAAATTAAAAGCGATGCAGGTGATAAAGAAGAACTTTAAGCCTGACTTTAGGGAATTCATTGATTATTCCAGATCGTCAACCGTTACTGATCGTAGAACACTAAACAATATGAACGAGATTGAGTTTATATGTTTTTGTATAAGCCAAATTCATAAATATTTTAAGACTTAGCATTTGTAAGGCCATTTATTTTTAAATTATTTACAATTACTTTAAGTACATAATGTTCCATAATTTAAATTTCTATTGTATGTAGGAACAGATAATTAGTGTTAAATATTTTAATAGTGAAATTATTTTATTATGATAAAAGCGTAATTTTATTTTTTTTCAAATAATAATTTTACTAGTTTACATACATGTATATGAAGCCAAGAAGAAGAATATATAAGTACTGGTTAGTCTGGATTTACTCACGCCGTGATTTTCCAAGCAAATTTTTTTTTTGGTGGCATAAGAGGCAAGACGAAAGGTTTTACCTCGGCCATAACGAAACGAGATTCAAATTACTTACTTACTTTTAATGGCACAACAGCCCATGGAGGGCCTAGGCCGAACTTTTCGAGATTCAAATTACGAAGCATAATAATAGTCGCACCGACTTTCAATTGACAATTACTTATTTAACTGGCACTACAACCCATGATCGGTCTTGGCCGCTTCGCGGCGGTTATCCGGATAAATCCAAAGAATTCAAAAATTCTGTAGGATAGTTAACCGCATATTCTTCATTGGTAGCGGTATCAATAGACTTATACGAAACCAAAACACCTGGTATTTTGGATTGTATAGCAAAATTAAATTCATTGGCATCTTTATTCTTGGCTGCCAACATGGCTCTTTCGCTTAACCAATTATGATTTTTGTAGTGCTGTACTATGTTGGGAAATACACTGTCAATCAATTCTTCTCTCGAAGGTGTAATTCTACAAAAGTTATCCGGCAACGTAATCAATCCAGTTTCATCAACTGGCATTGCACCATTTCCGATTGTCATCAATTGCTTTGAAAATTCAACAGCTGATGCATCATTTTGTTGAAAGAAAAAATATTTTTACAATTAAATTCATCACCAACTATTACTATTGCAACTTCATCCAATGTTGGAGCAAATGTTAAATGTTCGGGCATGTTCTCCAGATGGTACTCTATCAGCCTTTATTACAATTTTGCGATTATCAGTAGGGATTTGGTCGAGAGCAGTACGGAAAAGTCGAACCAATTCATTATTCTCTTGAAGGAAAGTTTGGTTTGGATTCGTTCAATAACATCTCGCTTCAAATTTGAACTAATTGAACATCGACGATAAACTTGCTGATCAGAATTAACAAGGAAATAAATTTGTAAAAACTGACACTCTGAATCAGGAAAGGGCAATAAAGAACCCAAGCTGTGATATATTTGTCATTGGATCTAGAGAAAAAAAAAACAGTCGGAAGCGGGAAAAACGTTGTTGTGAAAATCATTTTCATAATTGTCAAATACATTTTCATTTCGGGACCAATAGCATTTTTCAAAAATTACATTGAATGTGGTCACAAAATTGTCACGAATGAAGTCAATTTGGAAACATGAATTGTAAGATTGCGTGTTTGCCAAAAAATGCTTAGATTCAGGTGCACCACCTAAAACCAATGAGCGTAATAGTTATTTTTAAAAGCAAAAACAAAAAAAACCATCTTACCGTTATCGATTCTAATTTTAGTAACGATAGCACTAAATGATCAAAACCAGCCGAACGCAATGCAAATGGCACAAAGGCAACATACAATGTTTCTCCAATGTGTAAAAATGTAGTCAAAAAAAAACCAAAACGAAAGAAATTCAATTCCAAATTATGCGCGGCATGCTAATTTACACGGAACGATCGCTTTATGTCAGAAAAAAACTGTCTCACTTGTGGAAAGATAAGCAAATTGTATCAAAACAAATTTTGTTAAAAAATATGATATTGATGTGTTTTCAATTTGAAGTGAATGCGTTGAGGGGTTCAAAAGTTATAGGAATTTTACTCTTTTCGCGGGCGTGGCAGTTGGCGGATAAATAAATTTATAAAAACTTGTACTTAAACATGAAAGTTGAATTTTTGAAAAAATCAAACCGTTTCCGAGATCATTCATCATACACATAACATATCATATATTTTTATATATACATATATGTAGATGTAAAAGCACTTTTATAAAAAGTTCACGGAATACTAGAATAAGAGAAATCCCGACAATTAATATACCTATATAATATAAACACATACGAAGTTGTCTGCCATTTACAAAATAGTTTGCCATCTAACCAGAACTGGACGACTTTGGTTTTTACTCTCAGTATTCTTCGTAGTAGAAATTTTATTTTTTTTGATATATATTTTCTGTTAATAAGGTGCTGGTTATATTGGTGTTCGCTGTCCGACGAACACATCATATATTACTCTCGTGCTCGGTGTAGTGGTTACATTGGCGTTCGTTACAGAGCTGCTTTTGGTTGAAATTTAGTTTTTTTTAATACTAAATTGTTCGCAATGGCAACACTAAATGGTATACCAAAAAACTTAAAACGTTTTTAGTAATATGGAGCGTGAAATTAATAATATAATTGAAAATTATTACTTTTAAAACTAAAAACATTCGAAACTTCGCTTTTCTGCATATCAAAATAATGATTGCATGTTTTCCTTCAATTTTACATACATTTTTTCCCCCCTTTTTTTTGTAGAATACCCTGAATACTCGGCGTGATCGGTGTACATTTCACCCAGCATATCGTGTCCGGTGTGAGAGTGAGTAAAAGCTCTCTTTTTCGTGTTCGGGCAACAACAATTGCATGGTGTTCGCCGAGTAAACACTGAATATAACCACTTACTTTTAATGGCACAACAGCCCATGGAGGGCCTAGGCCGAGCTTTTCCATCCACTCATGTTGTGCGTGTTATATTTGTACATGAATGAAGGGACCTACAGTTTAATGCCGAATCCGAACGGCGAAGTGAAAAGCTTTTCATAGCAGTTTTTACTCTTGTAGGTTTGCCATTGCCTGCCAAGAGGTGGTGCCGTGTTTAAAAATTAAATTTTCCAATTTTTTTTTTGTCGATTTTGCCTGTGCCGAGATTCGAACCCCGGACACTCTACGTAGCAGTCCAACGCATTACCACTACGCTACAGCGACCACTATATATATATAACCACAGCCTTAGAAATAATGAAATAAAAAATAAAAATTGTAACAAATTTAAATCGTTCTGGCAAAGAAATAATTTGCTTACTGTATCTCTTCTACTCGGGAATGTGATCACTGATAGGAAAATAGTTAAATAATAAGGAAACTTAATTTTAAACGAACACTGAGTACCTATTAACTATACTAGGATCTGCACGAGTATGTAGTGGCATGTGCTTGTGAGAATTTGGTATTTACATAATACATAATAATTGAAAAGGTATGCAGATAAATTTGTATAAATGTACATATGTATGTATGTAAAGTTAAACCGTTACGTTTTATTCGCTGTGGATATGTTAGCAATCAAATTCCACATCGATTTTCGGTGTTAGTTGTCGGTATATATTTGTTTCAGTTGTGGCCACACATATTTCGTATTTCCTCCTTCATTCGTGTTAATAACAGAAAAAACGTTTATTGTACAAAGTACAGAAAATCCGATAAGATGTGCAATTTTACGTTGAAATTAACATATTTCCTATTTGTAATACAATTAACCTATTCGGTGGACATCGATTGTCCTTCGCTTGAAGATGCTGATAGCTTATCGCAGACTCAATTGCTGCAACGATTGACGCATGAATGTCGATACGACCGCCTGGAACGACCAATTACGTATTCCGAGGACGGTTCGCGTCTACCGGTCGATGTGAATGTGCGCACTTATGTATATTTCATGCAGAATTTGGAAGCACACGATCTACAATTTACAATACATGCACTGTTGCAATTGCGCTTTCTCGATCAACGCTTAACCTTCCGAAACGTGGCACCCAAACGAAAACAACCCATTTTGGGTGAGAAACAATTGCGTGATAATCTCTGGATGCCACATATATTCTTGGCCAACGAACGTGATTCGAGTATTTTGGGTACACACAAAAATGATATTCTTACATCGATTTCACCCGATGGCACTGTCATCATTTCGTCACGCATCAAAGCCACTCTGTACTGTTGGATGAATCTACAGAAATTTCCGTTCGATGAGCAAAGCTGTTCTACGGTCCTCGAAAGTTGGATGTATAATACATCGGAGCTGGTAATGAATTGGGAGCATAAGCGTCCGATCACCTTCAATCCGGCATTGCACCTAACCGAGTACGTAATGAAGAGTGTCTGGTCAAATGAAACTGTAATCAATGCCGATCTGAATGATTTGCGACATGGAGCATTTGCCGGCAATTATAGTTCTTTAAGTTTTACAGTTCATTTAACGCGTGAAGTTGGTTTCTATTTGATGGATTACTTTTTACCCTCCATGTTAATTGTGGGAATATCGTGGGTTTCATTTTGGCTACAGGCTGATCAGGCGCCACCGCGTATAATGCTGGGAACAACCACAATGTTAACATTTATTACTCTCGCATCGGCGCAAGGTAATTGAATCGATTAATTTGAGCTTAAACATTTTTATCACTGACGGACAATTGATTTTCTACGTCATCATGATCTAGTATGTAGAAGGACGTGATCGTAAATCATACATGAATCGATGATTTCAAGTTTGTTTTTATTATACCTATATACATATTTTTGTATCCATCATTCAAGAATCTTGGTATATGTGTTTTTGAATCTGAGTCCATTTCTCCACAATCTCCACAATAGTACTCTCTGTCTCATCTCATCACTTCTTCCTTTTTTCGTTGTTCTGCAGGTAAAACACTACCCAAAGTTAGCTACATAAAAGTATCTGAAGTGTGGTTTTTTGGCTGTACGCTTTTCATTTTTGGTAGTCTGCTTGAATTTGCATTTGTGAATACGATTTGGCGTCGCAAACAGAGTGTTGATGTTAAAAAGATCAATAGCAAACATATACTGAAATCAACGTTGTCACCACGTCGAAATCGGGGGCGCTCACGTTCATTCTCTGCAATGGGTAGTGGTAGTATTAATCGCGGTAGTGCGGAGAGTATTGCACCGAACGGTATGACAGCCTCGACTACGCCAACATTCAATAACTACCAAACTGTACACAGTTTTCCCATACCAACAATTACGGAAGGAGAAGCTATTACCGTCAGTAAAACAGACATAAACGGAAATCGTTATAAACAAGATGTTGGTTCGGTAGAGAGTGGCCTGAATTATTCCATTACACCTGAGAATAAGGTTGGCTGGACAACTCTAACGCCTCAAGAGATCTCCATGTGGATTGATATGAAGGCGCGATGTGTTTTCCCCATTTCATTTTTGGTTTTCAACGTGTTTTTCTGGACATTTGTTTATGTATTGTAATGTCTACCAATTCGAAGTTTTTTATTTCTGTAATATTTATTATACCATATCTGTTTCGTATTTAATTTTAAATTTTCTGTTTTTTTTTTTTTAATTTAAAAAAATTGTAAAGAATTTTTTTATTTACGAATATACTAAAAAGTAAAATATATTTATGTAACTATGTGTAAGCTCTTAAAAGCAAATGTTTTTTTTTGTAAACAGTCGACTCACAGGGCTTTTACCGTTAAAGTAACCGCAAAACAGAGGAAAGCAAGCCACGTTTCGACAATGTTCCAAGGAGACTCGTTTGTGAGATAACAGACAACATTGGACTTTACGTGCATTGAAATCAACTCTAATCATCGTGACACCTCACTCCGAGATTGACTGGAGATCTTTGTTGAGTGAGTCATTCACAACATGCCTTTTCCTCACAATCTCCAAAGAGTCATGGCGTTTTGAACAGGCATATGAATGAGATATGGTGCCATCTGTAAACGAGTAAATGGGATTAATCGTTAATGACAGAAGGTCATTAATGAAGATAAGGAAAAGTGTAGGGGAGAGGACCGAACCCTGTGGCTCTCCAGCATTAACGGCACGATCTTCCGAAACAATGCCGGCTATCACAATATGGATAGACCTGCCGCTTAGAAAGTTCGTCATCCATCGTGTGAAATTACTCTCGACGCCATGCACCACACTCTGCCAATTGCCTTTGAAATATCCAAAGCAACCGCCTTGCTCTCATCGAGGCCATAGACACTATGGTACCAGTGCTCGGTCAGGACCTCCATGAGATCACCCGTAGAACGATTTCGACGGAAACGGTATTGACGGTCATTAACCAATTCGTTTTGATCAAGATATTTGACCAAGTAGAAATTAACTACACTTTCCATGATTTTGGATAGCGTAGAACAGATTGCAGAATCTGTAGTCTTGCCCTTTTTAGTAACTGGTTAGACATTGGCAACTTTCCAACAAAACGGAAATACACCAGTTGTGTATGAAATGTTAAAAATATTACGCAACGGTGGCACCAACGTTGTCGCACAAGATCGCAATACACATGGGCTGGAATTCCACCGGGTCCCGAAGCCTTGTTTAGGTAAATATTTGCATAGCGCAAGATAGTTTCGATAACGGGCAGTAGTTGATGGCTATCATGTAAAAAGAATTGAAATTGAGATAGACGAACCAAACGTCTCTCTTAACAAATGACCAAAAGTCTTACAACCTCTATGGAATTGTAAGACTTTGTACCTCAGGCGTTGTTCGTGTACAAACTTTTCGCGCTTTAGAGTGGCATTGCAGCGATTTCTTTCCTGTTTACGCAACTGTTCATTATTGGCATTCTTATTAGATTGCCAGTTCCCGAAAGCGACCCTTTTGGGCCTGACTGCTGATCTGCAAGTCGTATTAAACCATGCATTGTCTTTAAGTTTAACGCTAATCGTTTCATTAGGAAACGAATAAAAGACCGCATTCCTAATAAAATTATTTATTCTACCATTTTAGTACTGATTTCTATGTTTTTACCTCTAAAACACAATTTCCAAAGAAAATTTTCAAAAAAGTTATTGACACCATTCCAATTTGCCTTTTCGTATAGCCACACTAATCGCTTTTGGAGCTATCGCTTTCCAAATCAAAAATGTGTAAAATAGACTTGTGATTTCTGCTCATAAATCTACTGATCTGAAAGAATTGAACTGTGATAAACCTTTTTATTTTTAAAAGAAACATCAATTTATTACTTACAAATAAACAGAAAAGCATACAACAGAACTAAACTTATTTCTTGACATAATATTTTAATGGATATGAATTCATATTCATCATAGGTCCACTACCCGCGCCAAGCCGATTCGGGCATCCTACCATACCGCCGCCCATTCCAGAGGGACCCATTCCCGTATTGTCTGATCCTATGCCCCCCATTGCTCCGCCGCCGCCAGTGACTCCGGCTGGCCGATTGTGCACACCCTGATTCTGCTGTATGTCCGATAAGCACAATTTCCACTCTTCCAAGCGGCTATAGTGTTTGTTCAGCAGAATTTCCTTTCGTACAATTTCATTATGCAAATCCTGATTTTCATTTCGTATAAGCATATCTGGCTTCAGCGTAGAGACGAGAAAACGCTTTTGCAAAAAGAATGCTTCCATTTGCCGGGCAACATCAATGAAACGATTTGTGGTTTTTTGTACCTCTAATTCGATTTCCTCTTTGTTGGTGCCGGTATTGGGCTCTTGTTTAGTCAGCGATAGTAGGCAAGACTGAAATGCTTCCTCAAACTCGTCCATTAGATTCCCATTTTCATTGTTAGCTGAGGCCATTATCCTCAATTGGATAATTTACACTAAGTTTTATCTTTTTTGAGCTGTGATTACTTTCTTCTGTTTACTAAATATGAAAAACATAGTGATGAGCGATACATCAAAATTATCGATATTTTGGTGTCGATACATCGGAAATTTTCGATGCAATGTATACAATTTCATGTAAGGGGTAAAGCTTTCAAAAGGGGATGGCCCCGCTCCATGTTTTTAGAACACAAAATTTTGGGTAAAATTAACGGAATCTATTATATCTTTCATTATAAAGGAAAACTAAATCATGTTGCCTTCCATACATACAAGATGTCGATACTTGTCCACTCAGGGAACACCAAGTAATTCCCAATAACAGTGAAGTAAATGCATACTCTAAAAATATTAATTAAAGGACTAAAGGAGATACAGAGATTGAAAAATCAAAAGCGCGTACATATTCGAATACAATATGAAACCTCGTAATAACATAATACCGTCTTTAAAGAATTCCTGGGGCGTCTGCTCGAAAAACTCGAACAATACCTTTTTACAGTCCTTTTGGGAATACAATTTTTCGCCATTAAGATAATTCTGCAACGAGTGAAATAAATGGTAATCCGAAGGTACAAGGTCTGGAGTATATGCTAGATGCACTAAAACTTCCCAGCCAAGCTCCCTTAGTTTTTGGCGGATCACTAAAGAAGTATGTGAGCTACGTTGTTATGAAAGACGATGCCCTTTCTGTTGACTATTTCTGTTGCTTCATTCAATCTTGTTAATAGTTGACAGTACAGTTCCGATTTAATCATTTGGCCATGCGGAAGCAGCTCGTAATACACAGGATAACCAATCTGTCCAAATATGGTTCGAGATCATTCCCTTTCAGAAGAGATTCTCATTCTGAATTGCGGTAAGGTTTTTTTCACTAAGATTATGTGGCACCCAAATATCCAGTTTTTTGGAATAGCCAGCCTTTTTTAAATAGTTCAAAACCGTTTGGTGAGCAATACCAAGATTCGCAGCGATGTCGGGACTGCCTATGTGTCGGTCTTCCTCCGCCTTTTCAAGAGTTTCATCCACATTTTCGGTACATGGTCGACAAGATTTAGGTGCGTCTTTTACATTAAAATTTCCAGAGCGGAATCGATTGTACTATTTCCCAATTGTCCTTTCCGATAAATTATCTTCTCCACAATGTGCACTGTGAGCCTTCGCTGCCGCCCACTGCCATGAGCGCAATAAGAGGAAAATGCCTATAACTTTTGATCCTCTCAACGCATTCACTTCAAATTGAAAACACATCCATAAGGAATGTATTTTTATTTCAAATTCTTATGATTTGCTTATCTTTCCACAAGTGACAGTTTTTTTCTGAAACAAAGCGATCGTTCCGTGTAAATTAGCGTGCCGCGCATAATTTAGAATTGAATTTCTCTCGTTTTGTTTTTTTTTTGTAATTGACGACGACATTTTTACACATTGGAGAAACATTGTATGTTGCCTTTGTGCCATTTGCATTGCGTTCGGCTGATTTTGATCATTTAGTGCTATCTATTTACTTTTAATGGCACAACAGCCCATGGAGGGCCTAGGCCGAGCTTTTCGCATGCACCCATGTTGTGCGTGTTATATTTGTACATGAATGGAAGGGACCCACAGTTTAATGCCGAATCCGAATGGCGAAGTGAAAAGTTTTTCATAGAATTTTTTACTCTTGTGCCGTGTAGAAAAATAATTTTTTCTACTTTTTGATTTTTCTACTTTTGATAGTGCCTTCGTTACTAAAATTAGAATCGATAACGGTAAGATGGTTTTTTTATTTTTGTTTTTAAAAATACCTATTTTAATTTCTTGTTGAAATTTCATTTATTACATAGTTGCTTTTCGTGCAATATGGTCCGACCACGATCTAATCTTAGTAGGCGGTCACGTCAAACAAGAGCTCGAGCAGCTGCAACGACTGAAGAGCAGCACAATGAAAGAAATATGCAGAATCGAGAACAAACTGAAAGGAGACGTGCAGCACAAAGACGTACAGCACAAGACGGTGTTCGGAATATTCAAAGAGCAAGGAATTTAGCTTAACATTTAGTTAAGCTAGCTGCGTTCAATTATGTTTCGACGATTGATTACACTATACATCAAACAGTAGATATTGGTGCTATGGATGACGTATGTAATCATTGCAAAGCGTACAATTTCCAAGGTGAAGACGTGTTAATACCACGAATTCCGATGATTCCAATCGATTTGCCTTTCAAATTCAAACGTGTACAATTTTCAGTGCGAGTTGCATTCGCAAGGTAAATCTTTGGAAATTTGTAGTATCAACTTAGAATATCGAGTATTTTCTCATGGACAATTATACGTAGCCTATTCACATGTAGGCAAACCATCAGTATTATTCATTTATTGCCAAGATAATAAGAAAACTAAAAATGTGGTTTACCATAGAGTTTTACAATAAATATAAATTTAAATTGAAACTGTTTTGAATTACTTTTTTAATTATGCACAGTGAAACGTGCACGGGGTCCGCTAGTATTATATAAATTCTAACTTAATTAATAAGTTACAGCGATGTCTAATAAGTTAATTGTTTATAATTTTTTTATATAAACTCAATATTTGGTACTTAAACATTTTTCCTTTAAAAAAAATAATCAACGCATTAATGCAAAAAGTTTTTTTTTAAATAGAATTCATTATATTTTCTATAACTGTTTTTATTGCTATTAACGATTTCGGCCTATTATTTTTAATTATTTTCCCTATATTATATGGGACAATCAATCGGATTTATGTCAGGACTGTTTCCTGGCCAAGAAAGAGGAGTATTTCCTATCAATTCCATATCATTTTTTGTCATAACCTTAAATCAGAAAGGAATTTAACTAAGGTATTGTGAGTAAATACGTGCTGCTATCATTTATGTGTATCTACATATGAATCTTAATTTTGATTGATAGAGGGCGCTGCCCTTCATTTCTGTGACAATTTCCGTTTTGCCACGATCATCTTTAACTCCGTCGTAAATTTAAAAACGATTCTAAAGAAAAACTTCAAAAATTACATTATTCCTACATTCCCCAACACTGGTGATTATTTCACAACTATCGAATGAATGAAAATATTGGATGTTAACTATCGAAAATTCGATAGAAGTTTATTCGATAGTTCCCATCACTACTTACTAATATAAAAATAATTTGAATACAAAATAAACAATGCAAAGGCAAGTAGTTAAATATGTGTACAGTGATCATTTAATGAAAGAAGCAGATAAAAATCCAGCAGTTCGTGGAAGAGTAAGTCAAAAGGAGGAGAAGATTGCACATTGAGGAGCAAACAAAAACTCTGTAACCTGTAAAAACCCGCAACAAAGATTCATAAATGCGAGCTTAACTTCATGGGCAAAAGCAAAAGGCTCCGTCACATACACGAGAAATGATAGTCATTTTTTTTATTAATTTTAGTACTTTTCTAATTAAATCCGTTACATTTTTCCAGGCTACATTGACACACGAACTAATAAGCTCCTATGGTTTATTGAAACATTTACAAGTGCTACATCCGAAAGTTTGTAATCCTGCAGATTTGCGTAGTTTCCATGCCAGTGATTTTGTTGAACAATTAAAACTGTGTAAACGAGAAGAGGCTGAAGAAAAAGCAGAGGACGAAGATGAATATGATGATTTGGAATTATCGGCAAGCATCGCAGAAGAATATGGTTTGGGTTTCGATTGTCCGACATGGCCAAATATTCTAGATTATGCATGCACTATTGCTGGCGCTACAATGAGTGCATGTGATGAATTATGTAAAAGTGCAACCATCCATAAACCCTTAATAAATGAATATCCAGCTCCTCATAGAACGCCGAAGGAGGAGGGAGCGAAAGTGATACTAAATTGGACTGGAGGTTGGCACCATGCCCAACGTGACAAAGCGGCAGGCTATTGTTATATTAATGACATTGTACTTGGAATCTTGGTGCTGCGTAAACGTTTTCAACGTATACTTTATGTGGATTTGGATGTTCATCATGGTGATGGCGTCCAGGGTGCTTTCGAGACAACAAAACGTGTATTAACACTATCATTTCACAAATACGAATGCGGTTTTTATCCCGGTACTGGTGATGTTAGTGATTGTGGTTTTGCTGGTGGCAAAGGATACGCTGTCAATTTTCCTTATAAAAGCGGCATAAGCGGCGCGAATTATTGTAAATATTTTAAGAGGTATATAAGATTACTATTGTATTTCATAATATGTGCCAGAATTATTTCTCATGGTGTTTTAGAGTTGCTGCGTTAATTATGGAACGTTATCAACCTGACGCATGTATACTACAATGCGGTGCAGATGCTGTGGTTGGCGATCCATTGGGTGGCACAAATCTGACGCCATCTGATTTATTGCAATGTGTTTTATTTGTTTTGAAACGTCATCTTCCTACGCTTATTCTCGGTGGTGGAGGATATAATTTTTCCAATTCTAGTAGATTTTGGACTCTAATAACTGCAGCATTATGTGATCAACAACTAAGCGAAGATATACCGGACATTAATGCACATTTTCTTGACTATGGTCCTGGCTATAGCTTAAATATAAACGAAAGCAAATATATCAAAGACTTGAATTCGATAGCTTATTTAGAAGAATGTGCAAAAAATATAGAAGGTTTGTGTAATGTTATAAACTCGCATGGGAAGTAGCTATAGAAGCACTCGTCATGTATTGGTTTTCCAGAGAAATCATTTTAATTTGTAAATATTTATGAACTTTAATTAACTTAAATTAACTTATTAATAAATACAGTACTTTTCGCTTATAACGAACCCGTTTCAAATCTTCCGCCTAAAACGAACTAATTTCAAAAGTACCCGCTTTATTTCTAATAAATCATGGAATTTTTTCGCTTATTTAAAGCGAACTTCGGTTAAAACGAACCATTTTGCCCAGTCCCTTGAAGTTCGCTTTAAGCGAAAAGTACTGTATTCATGGTAACTGTGGAGTAGTTGGTAGTGCGTTAGCCTGCTACGCAAAGTATCCGGTGTTCAAATCACGGCACAGGCAGAATCAAAAAGTAGAAAAAACAATCAGGCAATAGCAAACCTACTAGAGTAAAAATTGCCTAAGAAATGCTTTTCGCTTCACCGTTCGGATTCGGCATGAAACTGTAGGTCCCTTTCACTCATGTACAAATATAACACGCACAACATGGCCTTTTGTGCCATTAAGAGAAAGAAACTAATTAATAAATATTAAGTATAGGTGAAAAAAGCTTAAAAATTATGTTAGGGTATGTTAGCTTAAAAGCTTTTTAAAATATTCCTATAGGAAACGTCTTCTACTTACGAAATTTAAATCACTCATATTGGCGCTCAATGAATATAAAGATATAATATTGTCAACTGTTAAGTCAACCGACAAGAAAAAGAATAAGAGCAACTATCACGATCAACTTGTGAAAGTCCAAAGATAAGCAAAAAAAAAAAAAGAAAAACTTAATCATTTCTTAAGTAATAGTAAAATTAAATCCAGGATCTATTGCAATATACTATAAACTATGTAGTCTTATAAACTGCCTGATTACAGTACTGCCTTGCAGCGAAGAACCTCTCTATTGATAGTGCTTCGCAATGCATAATCAAAGGAAACCATGATCCTTTAAAGAACCAATCAGCTTTCAAAATACAAACTTGCTCTTAATATCCAAAACGGTATTAAGCTGTTTCATTACACTTAAGAAAATAAACAAAACAACCCCATCAAGCCCAGCCAGCATTGTTTAATAACCATATAACCCAATCCAACTAATAAGGTTCAACGAAAGCACTGGACTTCTGAGGTTCAAAATGGATACAAGAGTGTATAATTGTTAAACGTAATTTCTATTTTCTCTTAACTCTGTTTTCTGTTTTCCAAAATTTGATGCACAACACCAAATTTTTCAAAATCGAGTTTTTAATGGATTATTATTAAGCGTATTCATATGTATTCTGAGTCTAAAGTTTTGGAGCTATGAGCCAATAAATTGAGTCTTTATTTAAATGAAAATTACAATATTTAAAAAAAAAACCATACTGAAAATATGGAAACTTTTAATTGACGTTTGCTTCTGTTGAAACATTTGTAAAATACGTGTTAGGTGTTTTGCAAATTAACTAAGCGATATGAGGCTTGGAAACCTGATTTTACTACATTTTTCGAAATCGAATCAAACTGTGGTAGCCAGTAAAGCCAGCAACCAATATTAAAGTTTTTAATATACATAGTCTACACTTTTCTCAGTGTGATATTCTCAAGGATTATTTTGATTTTGGAATAGTAATTTTAAAACAAAATATAAAAAATATTCTCTTATTTGATAAGATTTGAAAGGGACGCTTTCTGAATTTGAATTGAAATCAAAATAATTTTGTGTTTAAAATGACCGCTTTTTGATTTTCAATTGAAAATGTCATTTACTCTATCATATAATTATTTGACTTCCAGAAAGCGATATGATCAAATAATTTAAAAGTGAAGAGACATTGGGTTGAAATTCGGATCAACAGATTTTTACCTGTTTTTGTTTATAACTTCTCTTGAACTCCAATTTGCATAATAAATACTTATAACTAATAAATATCTCGCATATGTTTTCATTATATTAATTAATATGTTTATTTTATTTTACAGAAAACCTAAATAAGTATAATGTCGGTCCAATTTAAGCTGTTAAATTTTTATAGCTGAGCACAATAAATCAAGAAGTCCAATGATTACAAATTAATACGTATGTGTTTTTATTCGGTAAATTTATTAGTTTTAACTTAATCGAAACAAAGAAATGCAAAACGAAATAAAGCATTCTGTCCAAGGTTGCATAAATAGGTACATTATAAACAGTTTTATAAATTTATGTTCCAAAAAGTGAAGGTGTATACGAAATTAAAATAGCTGAATTAAATCTGTTCAGGGATATGCTTAGACTAAGATATACGATACTCTAGAGTAACTGAGAAGAGAAGGAAGTGCAATTTGTCGAGTAACTTAACAGTAACAATTGATTCAACTTAAGAAATGCTAAACTTTAGTAGTTTACTATAAATATAAGTGAAAATAATGAAGTCATCATGAGTTTTGAATCATTTTGAGTTTGGGGGGAAGAAACCAAAAATTAAAATAAATTAAGGAGTGAAAATACGTGTTATTATACCTACATAATTACTTAAACGGAACAATTGATCCGAAAATTATGCTGGAAAATCGTTAAACTTATTTTTCTTTGTTTGTATATGCTTCGAATCGGATTATATAGTATAGATTTTCAACAATAACAAATCAATTTCATGTTTGTATGTACGAATATAGAAGAATAGTGTGGGTAGAACTTGTAGTTTTTCGTATCGTACCACCCACGTCTAACTTATAAAACTTTGAAAACTTGTAATTATATGTTTAGTCTTATACCAGGAAGAGTTAATTAGTTCAATCAATTATCTGCACCGCGACCACCGCCGCCCGATTGCTTAAAACGTTTACTGGGCGATGCACCACCTAATTCGGATGACATTTTGACGCGTGGTAGTAAAGTACTGCTACTGCCAGCAGCAGCAGCCGCTGTTGCTGTTGAATGCACTGGATCCTGTAGCCACCTGACTTGTGTTGCCGGCCCATATCCTTTCTCGTTACGCGCTGCAATTCGAAATATAATAGCCGGTTTGTTGGAACAGTCCACGTGTGCTGTGGAAAGCGATGAATGTGAGACGGTACACTGATTTGTTTGGCCCACGTAAACACGGACAAATGCCAATTGTGCTGGTGCACGTTGAGCTGCGCCAGCCGACTTTGCTGCTGCCTCCTTTTCTTTAGCCGGCTTCACAGCTAAGTAAACCGAATATTCAATGATTTCATTTGAATGCAAACAAGTTGGTGGTGGTTCCCATGTTAAATGTGCGCCCTCTGATGATTTTGAGATTTTTATAGCCGATGGTGCACCCGGAAAACCAGGAAGACATGTCTTGAAACTGGAAACTTCACTCCAATCACTGGCACCGTATGTGTTGATGGCACGTAAGCGAAAACGGTACGCTGTACCGGGTTCTAGGTTGATCCGTTGAAAATGCGATAAATCCGGTAGCGTGTCCGTTGACAGAGGCGTCGAAAGGGCCGCCGATGTCCAAGCCGTATTGTCAATATAGCCCGAGACGGTGGCGGTGAGACCATCAAATATACCAACGGTATGCCATTTAGCGTCTTCCTCATCTATGATGCGTGGGGTAGTCGCTGTTGCCGTCTTACTGTCTGCAATACTCGCTTTTGCTGTAGTTAACGTACTGTTGATGTCGCCAGAATTCTTGTTTGTTGTTGTATTTATTGAATCCTTGGCAGCTTCTCCTTTTGCTGTGCCTTCGGCATTATCACCTTTCTCCTTAAATGATTGCATTGCTACGTCACTGTCGTGCTCCATGCTTTCCGTTCTGGATTTTGCCGTGGCTTCATCCTGCTGCTGATCCATTGGCGTGTCTGCGTTGCTTGCGGAGACTTCCATTTCATTTTTACTTTTTACTGTCGATTCCATTTTTCTATGAGGGCCTTTTTACTTGACTAACTTGGTTCTCATTATTTTTTTTATAGAATGTACTAAATAACTTCACCGAATAGACGCGCTTCTGCAAGCACAATTAAATTTTATGTCCCTGCAAAAAGTTCCTAATACCACTTTTTATAAAAAATACAAGGTCTAATACTTTGACAACTTAAACAGGTAAACAAATTTCCAGTTTGAGAGGCACTGTAAGCAATCGATGTCGTTATGCTATAAATCTTGAATGTCAAAAGGCGTTGTTACACTATCAATTGTTTGCTGTTAAACAATGAAATTGCTGTTGTTTAGCAAAATGATCTCTGACGCTGCGATTAGACCGCCCAACTGATGAATATGATTTCGCGTACAGGTTGTAGCTAATAACAAACTCCGAACAAATATTATCAACCATCTTGTTTGCTCGCCCGGTGCAGATGGCAAATTATAACGTTCCCTAAGATCACTTTAAATTTTATAGTAAAATGCACAGAAAATATCAATATGGTGTCAGCATTACATTGCACTCTACGTCAACTACGATTTTACTTCTTTGTTGTTCTTTCAAATTCTACTTTATTTTCACAATTACACAACAACAGCAACAGTGGATTCGGCAAAAAAGATCGAACGTAGTCTGATCATACCGAACGAAGATCTTTTCATTCTTACTAAACATTTTATAGTGAACACATCGGCCGTTTACATCGGTCGAACGAACTAAGACGCTTTTGTTCGTTCGGGTGGTCTAAACTTATTAATCTACCGACATTCATAACTTACTTTACTTTACTTTTAATGGTACAACAGACCATGGACGGCCTAGGCCGAGCTTTTCGCATCCACTCATGTTGTGCGTGTTATATTTGTACATGAATGGAAGGGACCTACACCTACAGTTTAATGCCGAATCCGAACGGCGAAGTGAAAAGCTTTTCATAGGCAATTTTTACTTTTGTAGGTTTGCCATTGCCTGCCAAGAGGTGGTGCCGTGTAGAAAATTATTTTTTCTACTTTTTTTTTGATTTTGCCTGTGCCGAGATTTGAACCCCGCACTACCACTACGCCACAGCGACCACCGACATTGATAAGCAGAAGAAAAATGCTGAATATAACATTTCTTGTAAAGCTTTTGAATGGCATTTTATCAACTTCGTATTTACTAAACGAAATAAACTCTATTATACCCTGTAGAAGGTCACGTTATTTTATTCCTATTAAACTTAGTATATCCAAAACAAATTATGCTCAAAATTATCCTTTTCGTGGAATATGTAGAGATTTTAATGAACATTATTAGCTTTTCAACATTTCCGATTCTGTGGAACACATCAAAAGAAACTTACTTATCATATTAAATCAATAAACAGCTGATGATTTTATATCTGTAGTTGTAAAGAATGCCTATTTCGATATACGCGGCTCATTACATATTTTCGTGTAAAGCGCTTGCGTCGGTCACCGATCCATACGTTATGTGGATGCGCCCCTCGGTCGTGTTGAGCGAGAGGAGGGTCGGTTGGGATTCGTTCGTAAAAAAAAAAACGTAGCGTGTGCTACTACGCTGTAACGTAGTGGTAGTGAGTATCCGGGGTTCGAATCTTGGCACAAGCAAAATCAAAATCATTTTTTCTACACAGCACAACCTTTTGGCAGACAACGGTACATTTTCCTTATTCTTTCTATCCCTTTTGTTGGCGCTGCATGCGGTCATAGTCAACACTGATAAACTGCAAATCATTGTGGTAAAGGCATAACACTTCCACAATGGCTGTCTAACACTTTATCGATGTGCTGTGATTGCATTCCCTCTCTCATTCTCCCTCCTTCTTCCTCCCACCTATCAATCTTCCTTCCAATCAACAAAATCCTCTGCATTCATAGGGGTACACTCTGTACCCCTACACATTGTAAAAAAAAAAAAAAAAAAATTTTCTAAAGAAAATATTAGCATGGTTCACTTCTCACTTTTTTCTGACAGAAATACCCTACTTCTTCTTTTAATAGCACAACAGCCCATGGAGGGCCTAGGCCAAGCTTTTTGCATCCATTCAGGTTGTGCGTTATATTTGAATGATGAATGGACAATCCGAACGGCAAAGTGAAAAGCTTTTCATAAGAAATTTTTGCTCTTGCATGTTTTGTATTGCGTAGCAGGGCAACACTCTACCAACTACGCCATAGCGACCACCAGTAATTTTAATTAGCACGTTTTTATGTTCGCTTGCGAAAATCCACCACTACTCCAAACTACAAATTCATCTCTCATATAACACTATTTCATGACCTGGTCCATAGAACTATTGAAAGAAAATGTTATTCGTTTCGATATGCACATACGTATGTATGTATATTAGATTGAATAAATATAAACAACGAGATTAGAAAATAAAGTTTTTTAGTACAAATAAATAGAGTTGAAATTTTGTCAAAAAATTTACAAAGAAGACATACCCGCGGCAACTATGCAATGACTTTTAAAATATGCATGGAGGGTAGCATATCTTGCTGACTTTCAGTTTCAAGAGCAAAGACACCTTGTTCAAAGGGTAAAAGCCTAACTACTTATACTGGCATAAGCTGGTTTAACCTACGGTCAAAACTTAACGGAGTGCCTGTCAGATGCTTGAAGAACTCAGAATAGACTATATTGTACTTACATAAATTTAAGAAACTATGTAGCCACAGTTGCACATGTAAATATGTAAAAATCTAATTTCCAGATATCTTACATTTCCCAAATAAATGAAATTCATTCACGAAAAGTTATTGAATTAACAATATATACTTATATATAATTAACAATCTTTGATTATTTTTATAAATTTAAAGAAATATATGAATGGAAAATTACTTACTTTGTACTATTCATGTAATAAATCTGGGGTTTGACTAATAAATGCATCAATGCTATGTTTTTTCTGCTCCGATTTCCAATCCAAATATATTTTTTATGTAGACAATGCGCAATCAGCTGTTTCCGCACGGAATTGCTTAAGCTAATGACATTTGACGAAACTTAACGAAGATTTCCGTTAAGTACAGTTAGTTCGGCACATAAGATTTATGTGTATTCGCACAGTTGCTTAAGGTCAAACTCCATAACACGTGTTTCAGTCGCATCGCTTTTTACGTATTCGTGCTAAAAGTTGAATCAACGTGTTTTGTATGAAACAAACTCCACGGCAGCTGCCGAAACGCGAAGAAAGCGTCAAAAGTTGAACTACCTACAACTTTTTTCACGCTTTTCTCGTGTTGCGACTGCAAACAGCTGAGAAATTGTCAGAGATGTTATAATTTGTAGGACAATGGCATAATCGCTAAAGTGCTGGTTATATTGGTGTTCGCTGTTCGACGAACACATCATATTTTACTCTCGTGCTTTACTTTACTTTTGATGGCACAACAGCCCATGGAGGGCCTAGGCCGAGCTTTTCGCATCCACTCATGTTGTGCGTGTTATATTTGTACATGAATGGAAGGGACCTACAGTTTAATGCCGAATCCGAACGGCGAAGGAAAAGCTTTTCATAGCAATTTTTACTCTTGTAGGTTTGCCATTGCCTGACAAGAGGCGGTGCCGTGTAGAAAAATTATTTTTTCTACTTTTATTTTATTTTGCCTGTGCCGAGATTCGACCCCCGGACACTCTGCGTAGCAATCCAACGCACTACCACTACGCCACAGCGACCCATTCATGTACAAATATAACACTCTCGTGCTAGGTTTTTTTTTTTTAGAGGAGGAAAGCATTGCCTCAGTCAGTGTGTGACCCCCACCCACTGAAACCCCCTCTCATGTCCGGACGGTAGGTCTTCCCGGAACCACCGTTAAGTATTTCGTCGGGAGGCCGTCAGTCTCTCTGGGTGTAGTGGTTACATTGGTGTTCGTAACAGAGTTGCTTTTTGTCGAAATTCATTTTTTTTTGTAATACTATTTTTTACTCAACGGCAACACTAAAAACTTACCAAAAAACTTTAAACGATTTTATCAATATGGAGAGTGCAATTAATAATATAATTGAAAAATTATGAAATTAATATGATTTTTCTCAATAGTTTTATGAATAATATATTTAAAATATTTACTTTTAAAACTAAAAAAATTCGCAACTTCGCTTTTCTGCATATGAAAATAGTGATGTACAGGATGCATGTTTTCCTTCTATTTTACATACATTTTTGTTCTTTTTTTTGTAGAATAACTCATTGACACCCTGAATACTCGGTGTGCTCGGTGTACATTTCACCCAGCATATCGTGTTCGGTGTGAGAGTGAGTAAAAGCTCTTTTTTCGTGTTCGGGCAACAACAATTGCATGGTGTTCGCCGAGCAAAATCTGAATTAACCATGACCTAAGGGGCTATTTATATCGAAAAGATTTAATACATTTATTTGATGTAGAAACTGTTGAACATAACAAAGAAATATTTTATATATATAATTATTTGACCTACTTACTTAACTCGCACTACAACCGATGATCGGTCTTGGCCGCCTCTATAAAGCTTCGCCAGTCGCTTCTGCTATGCGCGCGCTGGCGCCTGTTGATAAAGCCAGGTGCAGTAAGGTTAACCTGCACTTGGTCTTTCCAACTAAGATTAGATCATCCTCTTCTGCGTGTTCCTCCACCGTGGTTCGAATAAAACACCCCCCCCCCCCCCCCCCCCCCATTCTAGCCGGAGCGCTTTCTTCCATTTACTCAACATGACCCAGCCAGCGAAGCCGCTGGATTTTTATACGCTTGACTATGTCAGTATCGGCGTACAGCTCATACAGCTAATCGTCCCATCTTATTCGATACACGTCGTCCACGCATACTGGACCGTAGATCTTACGGAGCATCTTCCTCTCGAACGCTCCCAACAGCCTCTCATCATTGATTCATTGATGGTCAATGTCCACGTCTCTGCGCCATATATTAAGACGGGAAGGATGAGGGATTTATAGATCGTTTTTTTTTTCGTTGGTCGAGAGAGGGCTCTACTTCTCAATTGCCTACTGAGCCCGTAGTAACACCTGTTGGCAAGAGTTAGTCTCCGCTTGATCTCAAGGCTGACATTATTGTTGGTGTTTATGCTGTGTTATGCTAGATATACGAAATCATTGACGACTTCAAAAGTATAATTGTCAACAGTGACATTTTGCCCAAGACTCCGTGACTCTTTGTTTGTTGACACAAGGTATTTCGTTTTGTCCTCGTTCACCACTACACCCACTCGACGAGACTCCCTTTCCAGGTTAGAGAATGCTGCACTGACTGCTCGCGTGTTGTTGCTAATGGGAGTCACATTGTCGGAATTCTTTTTTGGTATCAAATGGCGCGAAGAGGACTGTCCCAATTTTCACTGCGCTGGTGGTGTCGGTCAGTTTCCGTCAACTGTCATGGTTTTAAGACTGATGAGTCATGAAGGACATGTCATGCTACGCCATTTCTTTCCTCAAAGACTTCGAGTAAATGCTATGGCCTACATTGAGGTTTTGTTAACAGTTGCGAAACCCTGGATAGATATCGTGCGTGGTGCGAGGCCATACGTATTCTAACAGGACTCTCTTCCTTTTCACAAAGTCATGACGACGCAAGATTGAATGTGGCACCTAGCTCGCCGGATCTTAACCCTTTGGACTACTGCTAAAATAAACATGCCCAAACAGTTGTGAAACCCTAGGTAGATACCGTGCGTGATGAGAGGCTGTACCCATTCCAACGGGACTCCACTCCTTCTCACAAAGCCATGACGACCCAAAATTGGATGTGGCACCTAGCTCAGGGAATCTTAATCTATTTGACTACTACTTATGTGCGCTGTTGAACAACAGGATACCAATAAACATCCCCATAACACGCCTGATTCCCTAAGAGCAGCTATTACTAGAGTAATGACGGATGTGGATGAGGATTATTTGTGTGGGGCATGCAAACGTTTCAGGCAGAGAGTTAAAGATGTTATTGCCGCTAGAGGCGATTTTATCGAATAATTGTATAGCCTAAAAACCTTATGCTGGAGAAAATTAATTCGAGCTGCGAACATCGACATCTCTGGCATTATTTTCTACAAGAGTGTAATGCTGCTAGCATACGCTGATGATATTGACATTATAGTGGTACCAAAACGCCAGCAGTCAGTGCAGCAGTCTCCAATCTGGAAAGGGAGTCTAGTCGAGTGGTGAACGAGGACAAAACGAAATACCTTGTGTTAACAAATAAAGAGTCACTTCGTCTTGGACAAAATATTACTGTTGACAATTATACTTCTGAAGTCGTCCAGTATTTCGTTTACTTAGCATATAGCATTAATTCCAACAATAATGTCAGCCTTGAGATCAAGCAGACATTAGCTCTTGCCAATAGGTATTACTACGGGCTCAATAGGCAATTGAATAGCATATTGAACCCTCTTCCGACCGACGAACATAATGCTCTATCAGTCCCTCATCCTTCCTGTACTAAAATATGGCGCAGAGGCGTGGACATTAACCACCAATAATGAGAGGCTGTTAGGAGCGTTCGAGAGGAAGATACTCCGTAGGATCTATGGTCTAATATGCGTGGACTACGTATATCGAATAAGATGGAACGATTAGCTGTATGAGCTGAAAGCCGACACTGACATAGTCAAGCGTCTAAAAATTCAGCGGCTTCGCTAGCTGGGTCATGTTGAGCGAATGGAAGAAAGCGCTCCGGCTAGAAGGGTGTTTTATTCGAGCCACGGTGAAGGAACACGCAGAAGAGGACATCCTAATCTCCGTTGGAAAGACCAGGTACAGGGTGACCTGACTGCATTTGGCGTTATCAAGTGGCGCCAGCGCGCGCATAGCAGAGGCGACTGGCGAAGCTTTATAGAGGCGGCCAAGACCGACCATTGGTTTTAGTACCAACTTAGTAAGTAAGTAAGTAAGTGTATAGCCTAAATGTCACTCATTTTGCTGTAAAAATTCTTTACTTTACTTTTAATGGCACAACAGCCCGTGGAGGGCCTAGGCCGAGCTTTTCGCATGCACTCATGTTTTCGGTGTTATATTTGTACATGAATGGACCTACAGTTTAATGCCTAATCCGAACGGCGAAGTTAAAAGCTGTTCATATGCAATTTTTACTCTTGTAGGTTTGCCATTGCCTGTGTAGAAAAATAATTTTTTCAACTTTTTGATTTTGCCTGTGCCGAGATTCGAACCCCGGACACTCTGCGTAGCAGCCCAATGCACTACCACCACGTCACAGCGACCACAAAATGCATTCATCATTAAAATACAATAAGATTTGTAAAAAGTATAAAATATTTTTTAACTTAAAGTCAATATGTCCTCAAATACCTGGCGTGCATGTGACTTAATAATTCATATCGCCAAAATATGTAATTTATGAATCTAGTGATTAATAAATAAACGAAAGCTGTAACACCACATACCATTATCATTAATAATAGTTTCGTTCTGGCTTTTCAATCCATTTTTAGGTCTAGATTTTTGGATTTTAGGTGTGAGTGTGCGTTTACATCGGATTTTTAGTTTGCATTTGGTCTAAGTTAGTCTAAGTTTTGGTAGGAATTTATGTTAAAGTTATCATTTAAATTTTTAAAGGATTTGAAATTGGTAAGCTGAAATCCTATATCCTCCGCTGTATACCTTGCATTAATACTTTCTGTATTAGTTTAGGATAATTACATATGAATACGAAAATCAGTTTCTTTTAATAATTTTTATTAAATTTAGAGTATTTTTTCCCATAATTTACAATTTCATTTAAAATTATTATATATTATTGGTTTGTTTGTTTAAAAAGTAATTTTTATGCTTTACATAAGACTAACATTTAATAGAAATTGTTTACTACTAGTTACATAATTATTATTAACATGTACAAAAGTTTTTAGATTCTAAATACGATTTATGAAATTTAACAAATAATTTTGGTAGAGAGATCACAAACCGAATATGAAACGATAATTTTAATGTACATAGCTTAAATTTCCAATGAATTGAAAAATCTAGTTGCATAGTTTATTATTTTAGTATTTACCTGTATGTAAATAGTTTAGCATTAAAAATATCTCAATAGAAATTTTACAATTATTTACAAAATGTTTAATTTTACAATTACAATAGTTCATATGTATGTGTTTGCTTCCGTGCGTATTGAATTTCTATTCATTCAATAAGTTTTGGTTTTATTGCAATATATTTATAGCTACATAGGTACTTGTAAATACTGACATAAGTTATACCATAAGTACCTACATATATATGTATATGATAAGTTTACTTCAGTCACTTTAACTTTCATACAATTAAACCAGTTCTGTTTTTTTTTTTTTTCAGTAATGTTAGTTATGGTAATAAGCTTAACTCGATTCTCTGTTTAGAATTAACTAATCTCTTCATTAATAATAATTCACTATTTAATTTATTTGTAAATTCCTAAGAAATATACTTACTAACACACACTTTTTATTTAAATATTTACACCGGGCATGCAAACTAGTGATGAACAGAATCGAGGTTTTGGTGGAGGTATTAATCACGCAGTGTTCAAATACTTACTTTAAAATACCGAATATGTACTCGTATCTATCAATATTTTCAAGAAGACTGATGCAGTCGTCAAAAGAGCAGATATTGTACAACGTTTTTCAAAGAGTTTCTGAAAAACTTTCCGCGCTATCATTGAATATGAAGGTGGGCTCATTTCTTTCAGGTTGATATTACATTATATCAGAGTTACGAACTTAGGCTCCTGAAATTCTTGTAGTGAGCAGTATTAAAAAAATTAAGTTGATGACAGGTTTCAAAAACATAACTTAGGGTTAAGAAATTACATGTAATAAGCTTACAATTTTAAACTTTCTGGTATAAATTTGGTATAATCGGCGGTGCACCATTTTTTTATGTCGGTACATATGTAAACATTTATCAATCGATTGACTTAGGTAAACATGTTTTTGAAACGTCAATTCAGTACAATTTTAACCATGAATCGCGTTCGCATGACACCGAAACAACGCGCCAAAATAGTGACGCTGTACATTGAAAATAGTCCTTCAGTTGCGTTAACTCAACGTGCATATCGTCGAAAATATCGTGACCAACAAGCACCGTCTGGCAATACCACTTAATTCGTGTTTGGTGTCGAATTTTGTTGAGCACGGGACAGTGGGAGATAGTTGATAAGCCGTTCATCAACGCCCAAGACGTTTCAATGACTGGTTGAAGCGGTAAGAGAGAGAGAGAGAGACAAAGAGAGAGAGAGAGAGAGAGAGAGAGAGAGAGAGAGAGAGAGAGAGAGAGAGAGAGAGAGAGAGAGAGAGAGAGAGAGAGAGAGAGAGAGAGAGAGAGAGAGAGAGAGAGAGAGACAGAGAGAGAGAGAGAGAGAGTGCTGCCGAGAACCCACATGTGTCATATCGCCACCGGGCTCAGCATTTTGGCATCAGTGGAACCATTATGTAGTGCATTTTGAAGAATTATTTGCTTTTTTTTCCCTATAAAGTGCAATTGATTCAAAGAATTTTGTTGACAGACCGTCCACGTCGTTGGAATACGGCCAAACCTTTTAGAAGGAAATTTTGATTACCGCCGAGGCCCATTTAACACACTCAGCATTTGGGGAACGGAGAATCCACACTAGATCCATGAAACACCATTGCACGACCAAACAATGACTGCTTGGGCTGGCGTTTGCGCCAAAACTATCATTGGGCCATTTTTCTTCAGGGAAGCGGAAACAGTCGATGGGGATCGATATCGATGGGTTTTGCCTCATTATGTCTGCCCACAAATGGGTAAAAAAGGTCTGACCGGTTACTGGTTTCAACAAGACGGTTGCCACACTGCAAATCAAACAATGCAGTTTCTGTAACGAAAATTCCCTGACGTGTTGACTGGCCACCCAGATCTCCAGATTTGACCCTACCGGACTTCTTTTTGTGGGGTTATTTGAAAAGCTAAGATTAAGCCTCAGACTATTGGCGAACTCAAGGCAAACAATCGTGCCGAAATCATCGCTATTCCGACCGAGATGCTGGAAAAGTGATGGAAAACGCAGCAAAAAGGGCACAGTTTGCTTTCGTCAATAAAGGGGGACACTTGATTGATGTTGTATTCAAAAACTAGTCCTAATACTTAAAAATACCTCATATATGGAAATCGCTTGTTTTTTAGTTATTCAATATTCACATACCGACATAAAAGATGGCGCACCCTGTACATTCGGCAATTCTTTTAAAATATGTAGTCTTGTAGTCACTTTAGACTTATTTTAAACCAACTTGGAATATTTGGGATCGACCTGAATGGGCGTTTGAAAGTATTTCGGAATATTTTGAAGTAAATTTGGTAATTCTAAAAGGATTTTTGAATATTATTTCAGAAATTTATCAATTTGGAAAAATATAAAATATAAGTACTACTAACTTTTAAGTACATTTCGTAGTTCTGAAATATGTACATTTCATAAGTGAAACATCTCAAAAACCATTTCGAGGAAATTTTGATATACACGGTGGACCATTTATATTTTGGAATTTGATTTTGGTGTTAATAAGAAACGAATAACTTTATTGCAATGTGATTTTTAGTATTCGAAGTACAATCCTTCCTGCTAATTGTGGAACACTACTAAATGAACTTGCAGTAGCCCATACAATCAACTAAAGTTTTCAGTACATTGTCGACTGTCAAATCGCAACTACGTGGTGGCAAATGCACATAACCAAAAACGGCTCATAACATGATTTTCAATCTTCTCATGCAAAAAATCAATTGTTGCACGGCTTATGTCGCACAAAAAAAAACAAGAAGAAAGGTAGCGCACATCCCGCATTTTCAAAGAAAAATGGCTAAATGATACCGCCGGTCCAAATACCACACCAAACAGTTACTCGTTGAGGGTTCAGTGACTTCTCGACAATCGTGCATAGATTTTCTGAGCCCTAGATTAGACAATTTTTCTTATTAACGGAACCATCGAGGTCAAAGTGAGCTTCGTCAGAAATATGATTTTTGGGTTAAAAATACTCATCTCTTTCCAAGCGTTCCAGAGCCCAATTGTTGCACAAATTGAACTTTGTATAGCTTCATACCGAGAAGGTCTTTATGCTTTATGCAAAATTCGCAACAAAGAAGTGCGAGTGCGGAATTGATCATTTACTTCTGTGAACGATGACAAGTTGATGGGATTGGTTCTTCTTGCACATTCTGAGCAACAGATTTTTTCCGGTTGTGCGTACTGTTGGAGTACGAGAACGTATTGTTTTATCCAATAAAGATCCAGTTTCACAAATTGATCCACAAATTGCGTGGAAGGAGCTTCTCTTCTACCGAATTACGAACGTAATTTTTTTACACTTTCGCTAGAAGATTCACCATATTTTAGTATTTCCCAACGTTGTTCAAGCGTATTTCGACCCATTTCGTTAGCCGCAAATATACGTAAAACTATGTAATTTTCGGTCATAATACGAATGACATCAGAGTTGCCACACTCAAAATAACCAGTAGTTCAAATTACAAATGTTAAATGGACCACCCTATACATTGCAATTAAATTTGAATTAAATTTTTGAATTCAAAGTTTTGAAATTAATTTTCAATAAACGGAATCGATTTGGATTTTTCTGAAACCAATTTAGAATATTCATAAGTACTGGTAGCTCTAGAATACACTTTGATTACCTTCAAATTTATTTGGAATAAACTGAAATACATTTTGAAATCAATGTACTCGTACTTAGAAATTTACCATTTGTGCTATTCTGAAGAAAAATTTGTAATTCTGAAATTCACTTGCATTAATTTTTAAATCAATTTGCTAATAAATTATTTGGAATTAAATTTAGAATATCCGGTATCGATTTCGATTATTCTGAAATCCGTTTTGATATATTCGTAAATCAAATTTAGCATTTCTGAAATTCATGCTGTGGCGTAGTGGTAATGCGTTGGACTGCTACGCAGAGTGTCCGGGGTTCGAATCTCGGCACAGGCAAAATCAAAAAGTAGCAAAAATAGTTTTTCTACACGGCACCACTCTTGGCAGGCAATGGCAAACCTACAAGAGTAAAAATTGCCTATGAAAAGCTTTTCACTTCGCCGTTCGGATTCGGCATTAAACTGTAGGTCCCTTCCATTCATGTACAAATATAACACACACAACATGAGTGAATGCGAAAAGCTCGGCCTAGGCCCTCCATGGGCTGTTGTGCCATTAAAAGTAAGTAAGTAAGTAAGTAATTTAATTAATTCTGAATATTTTACAAGTACAAGGACAAATTCTGAAATATAATTATTTGAAATATTCTGAAATTAATTTGGGATATTCTCTGGAAGCCTGGAAAAGTTGATGTTAAGTTGGGAAATTTAATCGAAAATCCTAATGGAATTTCATACACATGAAATTATTACGTTCAACTTTAACCCTTTGTGTAGCGGCGAGATACTCGATACTTTTTCTTGAAGGAAAAAACAAACAAAAAAGAATGCACATACTTAAAGCCCGAGTTCTATCGATGCTTTAATCGATTCTGCTTATCACCAGACTAAACTAAATAATTTAATTACCATATTTTATCTACTACTTTTAAATACTATCAATTTATGTTTCTTGAGCTTCCAATTCCGGTTCCTCAGCCAAGGTGTAAACACCTTTTAGTGTATGCCCACCACCGCCACCACCTCCGTTTGCTGATTCCAATGATGATTGTGTATGTGTAGTTGGCGTTAGATTATCCAATAGTGGACTATTCATATTCGATGGGCCCATAATGCTGCATGAAGTACTTGCTTCAATTGATGATGCTAGATTATTTAACGGTAACGGTGTTACATTACTCTTGAGTAAATGTGTGGACGATGATGATGTTGTTGTTGTGGAACTATTTGTTAATATAGGCACCAGCTCATGATTCACATAATCTTTATGATTATGCATTTGTGCTAAATCGCTATCGAGTTGACTAACGCCATAGACGAGCGACGTTGGTGTACCTGGAGAGAATCAAAATGAAAGAATTTTAATTATAACTTTTGTGTGTTTGTCCCCTTTTCCACTAGGACAGTTTGTCGGCAAGAGGGGATAGACACAAGGGGACTGCGCAGACTCGCTCGTACCGGCAATTTCTCTTTTGTGCTGTTAGTTTCGTTTTTGAGATAAAAGCAAAATTGCTTAAGAAAAGCAAGTGGCGAGACCAAAAAAGGAATTGGATGATAAAATGTCAAGTGGAAGAGGGTACTGTGGAGTTAATGAATAGTGAATTTAGAGAAAAATTTTAGCTTTTTTTTACATATACATAAATATACCCTACCTGTTACCAACGTTTCCTCGGTGGGATTTCGCTTGTATAAATTTGTATTCTTTTCATAGCTGTGTCAAGGCGGCATATAATAACCTTGATGCTCGTCATTCGTTGTATCCAAAGTTGAACTACCTTTCTTGAACTCGACCACAATCTTAATACGATGCACAATTTCCTCGTGTATAACATTGAAACACATGGCGGTCAGTGCCATGCCTGACATGATATACATCGAACAGAACCAGGTGGTTGTTGTCGATTCGCGTCTCAAGCCCGGCAGCATATCACCAAATCCAATTGTCGATAAGCTCATAAAACAAAAATATATGCCATCCAATAGTGGCCAATTCTCGAGGCGATACAGTACCACCGCACCGAACATTATGTAAATGATCATCATGGAAAGGCACAGTAGAATGGGCGCTAATATACTTAACCCATGCATAGAGCCATGTGATTCACTAGCGCTCAACGAATCAATATCAGGTGGCAATTGTCCAACTCCTCCACCTGCACCGCCCACCGTCATCGTCGTCGACATTCCCGATACTGATTGACTCATAGTCGATTGTTTTTCATTTGTCGCTTGAAAGCTATCGTGCATTGAGCCAGAACGCACATAATATGGCTCTTGCATTGCCGCTTGTTGTTTTCGCAATTCTTCTTGTTGTCTCTTTCGTTTCATGCGTCGCTCCTTTTCGGCCATACGTTTCTCATCGTAACAACAATAGCCGCAATTTGAACATAGGCAGCAGCATAGTGCTTTGGAGAAAACTTCACGCGCCACTTTCGCCAAAATGCCACCGGTACTGGAGAGGTAGACGAGCGTTAGCGGTATTCCGAATAATGCATAGACTAGCGTCACCAGACGGCCAAGGGTAGTTCGGGGCGCAATGTTGCCATAGCCTGCAAATTAGAAATGAAAATTTTATAATTTAATACAGTTGAAAATTATGTATTGTGTATTTAAAATGATGGAAGTTTTACAATCTTCAGGTAACATTTACTCTTATGAAGGCACTATAAAGAAATGATGGTTGAAACAAAACTGTTTCTTCCCAAAGTGGCTGAGGATGTCTTGTGAATGCGATGATTTGCTCCCCACCTTCAGCTTGACATGACATCCAAGTCAGTGAAATGATATTTAAGGGATATTTTCTAATAGGCACAATTGTTTAATTGTGTCGTTCTAGACTAAACAGTTGGGCATAGGGCTTTCTATGCCTTGAGCTGGTTAGATAAAATCTGATACCAGATTCAAGTCCAGCGGATCCTTATTATTTAAAACCAAGAAATGAAACCGAATTCGTAGATCGTTCCGGTTTCGGTTTTAGCAAGTTTTTCCGTTTCGTTCTTCAACATTCATTCGGGTTTCGGTTTCGTCCAGGTATGAAGGCAAGATACCAAACACATGAGATTAATTAATTAATCTTACCGAGCACTGGTACCACAGTGTCCATGGCTTCGGTGAGAGCAAGGCGGTTGCTCTGGATATTTGACAGAGTGTAGCTTAAAACACTGACGTAAAAACTGATTGCGCATGGGGTCGGGAGAAACTTCACACGAACTTTCTAATCGGCCACTCTATCCGTGTTATGATTGACGGCATTGTTTCGGAAGACCTTTGCCATTAATGCTGGAGTGCAGCATGGTTCGGTCCTCTCCCCTACCCTTTTCCTTATTTTCATTAATGACCATCTGTTATTAACGAAGAATTCCATTTACTCTTTGCAAATGACAGCACCATTTCTCATTCGTATACCTGTTCAAAACGCCCTAACTCTTTGGAGATTGAGAGGAAAATGCATGTTATGAATGACACACTCAATAAAGATCTCCAGTCAACCTCCGAGTGGGGTCTTACGAATAGAGGTGAGTTCAATGCGCGTAAAACCCAATGTTGTCCAATGTTATCACAAACGAGTTTCCCAGCCGCCCGTTAACCCCCTAATTTTGGCTGGGGTAGGTATTGCGGAGACAGCGACTCTTGATGTTTTAGGCATGTCCATCCAATGTGATGTTCGTTGGAATAAACAAATTTTTGACGTGTCGAAAGAAGCAGCCAAGTGTCTCTATTTCACTCCGGCTGATCTCCAAATGATTTACACCAACTATATACGTCTTAAATTGGAGTTTAGCTTCACGAACGCAAATGGAGCTTCTGGACCCTATCCAACATCGACCGATGAAGCTAATAGGAGACAGTAGAGTTTCCAGCTCTAGTGACTCCTTGGAACATCGTCGAAACGTGGCTTGCGTCTCTCTGTTTTATCGTTACTTTCACGGTAGATATTTTGCTGAGATGCACAAGCTAATTCCGGCAGTTCGTGTGCGCACCAGAACTACACAATCAGTCGTCAAGTACGCCTTTCGTTTATCTAGGATCCAGTACAAACACCAACAATAATGTCAGCCTTGAGATCAAGCGGAGATTAACTCTTAGCAACAAGTGCTACTACGGGCTCAGCAAGCAATTGAGAAGCAGAGTCTTCTCTCGACCAACGAAAATATAGTTCTATAAGTTCCTCATCCTTCCCGTTCTAATATTTGGTGTAGAGACGTGGACATTGACCACCAATGATGAGAGATAGTTGAGAGCATTCGAGAGGAATATAACAATATGCTTGGGCGACATGTATCGAATAAGATGGAACCATGAGCTGTACGTCGACACCGACATAGTCAAGAGTATAAAAAAAAGCGATCGCTGGCTTGGTCATGTTTTTCTTCATGATGGAAGAAGCCGTTCTTGCTAGAAATGTGCTTAATTTGAGCCACGGTGGAGGATATGCAGAAGAGGAAGTTATAATCTTGGTTCGAAATGCCAGGAGCAGGACTTGGCCTTATCAACCGACGTCAATGCGCGCATAGCAGAGGCGACTGGCGAAGCTTTATCGAGGCGGCCAAGACCGATCATGTGCCAGCTAAATAACAAATAACAGCTAACAAATAACAACAAGAGAGGTAGGGATTAAACTATGCCAGGCCAACCTAAGCACAACAGAAGTTACCAGCATAAACGATTTTGGGCGGAGAAGATTATTACTGACTCCAAAGCTCCATGGCTAGTTTTCTTTAAAGCGTTCAGATGGCATTTTCGGCATTTAAAAATTAAACATCGGAAGTCACTGATTTGGTCTGATGTCAGATATCATCTCCCACACATCATGTCTAACCGCTAGCAATAATCAATCATCACAAAAGGTTGGTGTATAAAGTGAGGCTTAAATTTTTTACTAAAAGGTTTTGATCTTTACTGAATTTAATACTTTCTTTTCATGATGATATTCACCTGTCAATGCTGGTATGCCAATACTAGTCTTTCACTAGTACACTCGCACTTTATTCATTGCCAGAGTAACTGGTAGGTAGATTACGAAGACAATGAGAGCTGCCAGCGATTTGACGTAAGCCAAATGTGTGGGAGAGGCAAAGAGAAAGAGTGTAGAAACTCGTTCAGATTAGAAACTTGAACAAGAAAGTTTATGTCTTACACGACCGACATTTTGTTAGAAGTGAGTTGGCATGATAATTGACATGACACCTACATACTTATGTCACACTGACAGTTTTCCATTTGTTTGACAGCTTCTACATATTCTCAATTGACATGCATTGGCAGGGTTACTATTGCGGCTCCAATGATTACAAATAAAAATAATTGAGTCTTATTGTACTTATAAGTGATTACACTAATGGGAAAAGAGCATATACACAAATGAGAAGTAGCTTGCTATGCGGTACATATCGAAAGTTTTGAAGTGTGAAGGGGAATATTGCTGCCTAAAGCTATTTCCTAAAGCTACAACACCCATTTTTCGAATGTTTCAGGAGAAGCAATAAACATTTTGAAACTAAAATATTCTCAGTATTGTTTTCAAAAATTTCCATTTAAAGTACAGTTGGTTTTCGATTATCTGTAACTCCATTAACCGGTAACATCTATTAACCGGGTTATTTAATATTTTTGGGCACTTTTTTGACCTAGAATACCTCATTCGGTATGGAGGTAGAATTTTTAAAGAACTTTGAGTGTGTTTATTGATACTTTATATATTTATTTAAGGATTTAATATACCCCAGTCACATTATTTATGTATTTTTATTAATGAAATATCTAACTTTTAATTAAAGTTGTCTTGCACATTTTAGCTTTTAAGAAAAGAAGTCATAAAATTTATCAGTTTCTACTGCTGCTTGTGCTGAAGAAGTCATGTCTTCTTCTTCTTTAGATCGTACAACATACCATGGAGGTCCTATGCCGAACTTTTCGCATCCCTTCATGTTGTGGCAGACACCACATACACTGGCAGTCACGAAAACCGCAGCACCTCAAATAACATGAAAATACGAAAATAATGATTTTTATGTTGGGGAATATATATATATTTTTTTTAAATACTATTATGATTTTAAAATTATGCAAAGTGTAAGAACGTAAAAATATTACTGGCGCTCAAAAATTATTATTATTATTATTATTTTTGACAAAAACTTAATTACAAGAAAATTGTAACTTTAAGAAAATGTAATTTATTTTTATAATATTCAAAACTAAACAATATCTATTTGTTTTTAAAGTGGTTTTCAAGAACTAACATCAAGCTACAAAAAAAAATATATATCTGTAGGATGTTGCTCCTCCTTTAGCCCGTATTACAGCCATTATCCTTGATGGCATCGAATCAACCAAACTTTGTAGGTAATCTTTGGTAATAACTTCATACCAAACTTTATTTAATGCTAAAATAATTTATTTTTTATTTTTGGGCTTCTGGTCAGCAACTTTGCGCTTCATAATATGCCATAAGTGCTCGATAGGATTCAAATCGGGCGAGTTTCCCGGCCAAGTCAGACGTGAAATTCCGATGTCCGTGAATATTTTTTCAAGCTGTAAAAAAGGATTTTATTTTTAAATGTTCTGTTTTTAATTTTACTTACTTACTTAGCTGGCACTACAACCGATGATCGGTCTTGGCCGCCTCTACAAAGCTTCGCCAGTCACTTCTGCTATGCGCGCGCTGGCGCCAGTTGATAAGGCCAAGTGCAGTCAGGTTGCCCTGCACCTGGTCTTTCCAACGGAGATTAGGACGTCCCCTTCTGCGTGTTCCTCCACCGTGGTTCGAATAAAACACCCTTCTAGCTGGAGGGTGGATACGCTGGATTTTTATACGCTTGACTATGTCAGTGTCGGCGTACAGCTCATACAGCTCATCGTTCCATCTTATTCGATACACGTCGTCCACGCATACTGGACCGTAGATCTTACGGAGCATCTTGCTCTCGAACGCTCCTAACAGCCTCTCATCATTGATGGTCAATGTCCACGTCTCTACGCCATACATTAGGACGGGAAGGATGAGGGACTTATAGAGCTTTATTTTCGTCGGTCGAGAGAGGGCTCTACTTCTCAATTGCCTACTGAGCCCGTAGTAACACCTGTTGGCAAGAGTTAGTCTCCGCTTGATCTCCGCTGACATTATTGTTGGTGTTTATGCTGGATCCTATATATACAAAATCTTTGACGACTTCAAAAGTATAGTTGTCAACAGTGACATTTTGTCCAAGACGCCGTGACTCTTTGTTTGTTGACACAAGGTATTTCGTTTTGTCCTAGTTCACCACTAGACCCTCTCGACAAGAATCCCTTTCCAGATTGGAGAATGCTGCGCTGACTGTTCGCGCGTTGGTGCCAATTATGTCAATATTATCAGCGTTTGCTAACAGCATGACACTCTTGTAGAAGAAGATAGTTTTCTCCAGCATAAGGTTAGAGAAGTCGCACGATAGGGAGTCACCTTGTCTGAAACCTCTTTTGGTATCAAATGGGGCGGGTAGGTCTGTCCCAATTTTCATTGCGCTGTTTTTAATTTTACATTCTGTAAAAATTAAACAAAAAATAGCATACCGATTTTTCACTGTGGCAAGGCGCAGAATCGTCATGCGTTCATACTGCAGGATAAATGCTCTTCAAGAGCTGGCACTAAGTTTTCCTTTATGACTTGCCCATATTTTTCAGCATTTATAGTTCCTTCTAAAAAGTACAAAGGATCACGTACGTAGTAGGAAAAGCATCCCCAAATCATCTGGCTCCGTGGGAATTTCACTGTTTTCACAATACAGTTTTCTTTATAACGTTCACCATTGGAACGGCGCACGTACGGCAAATTATCGGCGCATAGCAGGTTAAATTTTGCTTTCATCAGACCAGATGACATTTCGCCACTACTCCAGTGTCCAGTTTTTTTAGTTTTTAGCCCAAGCTAGACGCGTTTTTCTCATTTTTTCAGTCAACAATGGCTTTTTTGCAGGACGCCTTCCATATAAACCAGCTTCTCGCAGTCTCCTGCGTACAGTTTCAACACTAATATTTACGCAATGATAGGTTTCTAGCTCGGCCCGAATAGTTACTGCACTTTTAAATCGATCCTTTGCGCTAATATTTTTTATAAGGCTATCAATTCTGTTACTGGTTGCACGTTTAGGACCAGATCATTTTTTCCTCTTCAGGGACTCCATAGTATTTTTTTTTTTTTTTAAAACTTAAAAACAGACAATTTTGGAATGTGAGCAACCCAATTTTGCAGAAATTTTCCGGTAGGAAAGTTCTTGGTTCACTAATGTAAGTACAGCGACTTTTTTGTCATCTGTCAGCTGCATATATTTTGCACTCATTTCTGCACTTATTTCACAAAAAAAACCCCTTCTGCGTTACCCAAATGCACTAGAATAACTTATTTCTGTTCTCAACACATTTTGAATAATTTAAACCGGGAAATCCCCTTTATCATAGCAAGAAAAAATAAGTAAATTACCCAAATTTTTATATATTGAAAAAGTGTTGCCAGTGGTGCGGTTTTATATATGTATATAATTCGCAGACTCAGATCTCGATTGCGTACTCAGTTTTTCGGCATTAATAACAAATTGCTTTTCATATGCAATTTTTACTCTTGTAGGTTTGCCATTGCCTGCCAAGAGCTGTCTTGAGAATTGTTTTTCCTACATTTTGATTTTACCTGTGTCGAGATTCGAACCCCGGACACTCTGCGTAACAGTACAATGTATTACTCAAAGCATTGTTATTGCTATTATTAGTACAGCATATGAAAAACCGAAAACATGACGCGCGTTCGTTTAAGCCAGTGAATGAAGCCATGCAGTTGTTGTAATTAGTCAAAGCATTGTCATTGCTATTATCAGTACAGCATAAGAAAAATCGAAAATCCCGAAACTTATATTTTCTATAATTAGACTAATTCTACGTCTACCGTTACGCGCTCTGCGAAACTGTGTAGTTTTTTTTTACTTCTTTATTTTTACCCCTATGAATGCAGAGCATTGTGTTGAATGGAAGGAAGATTGATAGGTGGGAGGAAGAAGGAGGGAGAACGAGAGAGGGAATGCAATCACAGCACATCGATAAAGTGTTAGACAGCCATTGTGGAATGCCTTTACCACAATGAACTTCAGTTTATTAGTGTCGACTATGACCGCATGTAGCGCCAAGCGCCAAGCTTATCTGAGATGGGAAAAAATATAAATGTTTTGTGTTTTTCGATTTGCTTCTATAAATTGTGATTGACTCTATTATCCGTAATGCAAAAAAGTCTACTATCAGTCTGTACTAAAAATAAAGGACAATAAAACTGGTAAATTCAATTTCCGATGATGAACTCGGTTTCGCATATCACGGTTAATCAAAGTTCAAAAATTTTATGTTAGGGCTTTAGCAAATTCGCTGCGATGTGTAATTTAAATATATTTAAAAACGTTTACCTTGGATTGATTATGTACGAAAGAAGAAACACTTATAGCTGATTAGCTTTTTGTAAGCATGTTAGGCTAGACTGCATGTGTTGGTCGTCTTTGTTTTAGAGCAGCGGTAGCCTCTTTACACCATTAACAGAATGCAAATGAATTAGTTTATTGGTAAGCGTTTCCACTGAAGTATCAACAAGAGACGGCGAATACTTTACAGCACAACAATCATAGTAAATTGCATTTGCCTTAAACTTTATGGCAGTGTCGGACAAACCAATGCACACAAATGCATGCTTGTGTATGTAGCTGAGAGAGCGACAGCACTGCTGTTTAAAAAATTTAACAGCGAGAATTTGCTATATGAATGCTGAAAGTCAACTAAAATGATTTGAGTTGACAAAATTGCTCTCTAACTTATGCAAAGAATGTGAGCCTATTCACATGTGAATAGATAAATCAAAATTACCCGACACTGCTTTAGGGCCTCAAGTTTGACCGTCACTGTTATGGCAATAACTGCACATGTTGAATTGCCAAGGAAAAATCAAAATCATTTAATCAAAAGAATTGGTTTATGTTTGCCGACTATTGCTTCTCATATTTTAACTTCACCATTGCGCATCAACAACAAAAATATGTAAAGATAAAATAAAATGAAAAAATCTTAGTATCACACATTTTTCGACAAAAAGGTAAGAATTAAATAAGAATTTTTCTTTATGACAGGGTGCGTCATCGGTATTATGTCGGTATGTGAATATTGAATAACTTAAAAACAAACCACCGATTTCCATATATGAGGTATTTTTATTTAACTTCGTCCTTTACAATTTATTTGAACTAGTTTTTGAATGCAACATCAATTAAGTGGCCGCAGTTATTGATCAAAGCAAAATGTTCCCTTTTGCTGCGTTTTCTATCACTTTTTCGAGCATCTCGGCCGGCATAGCTATGATTTCGGCACGAATGTTTGCCTTGAGCTCGTCAATGGTCTGTGGCTTGCTGCTGGCGTGCACTTTGCTTTTCAAATAACCCCACAAAAAGAAGTCCGGAGGGGTCCAATCTGGAGATCTGGGTGGCCATTTTTTGACACCAAAACTCCTGGGAATTTTCGTTGCATAAACTGCATTGTTTGATTTGCAGTGTGGCATGGCGCATCGTCTTGTTGAAACCAGTAACCGGTCAGACCTTTTTCACACATTTGTGAGCAGACATAATGATGCAAAATCCATCGATATCGATTCTCATCGACTGTTTCCGCTTCTCTGAAGAATTATGGTTTTGGCGCAAACGCTGGCCCAAGCAGTCAGGTTTTGGTCATGCAATGGTGTTTCATGTATCTCGTGTGGATTTCCCTTTTCACTAATGTTGCAATTTTGCTTGTTAACGGCGGCGCAGACTGTGAAACGGCCCTTGTCCCTCGTCGTTCATCAAAATTTACTTCCAAAAATCAGGTTCAGTGTCAACCATTCGAGCGACTGTTTGGCCGTATTCCAAGCGACGTGAACGGGCTGTCGGCAATATTATTTAAGTCAATTACACTTTATAGGGAAACAAATGCAAATCAGCCTTCATAATGTGCCGCAAGGTTGATCCACTGACACCAAAATGCAAAATGCTGAGCGCGGTGATAATACAACACATGTGGGTTCTCGACAATACTCTCTCTTACCGCTTCTACCAGTTCATTGGAACATCTTGGGCGTTGATGAACGGCTTGTCGGCGATCTCCCACTGTCCCGTGCTCAACCAAATTCGACACCAAACGGCGAATAGTATTGTCCGACGGTGCTTGAAGCGATTAATGGTTAAAATTGTACTGAATTGACTTTTCAAAGACAAGTTTACACAAGTCAATCGATTGATAAATGCTAAAATTATTCAATGTTTACATACCGACATAAAAGGTGGTGCACCCTGTACATAAATACAATTGACGAGTATTGATAAGGTGCTGCCCGCCTCACCTGATGAATTTCAATTGCTTACTAAATTTAAATATCTCATTTTTAAATATTATTATCAACTTGCACCAAAACAAACAAATACGAAACATCAAGTTTTATTTTATTAACAAACATTACTTAAAGGAGTTTTAGCGCAAACAACGCAACACAATAAGTACATAATAATAATAATAATATTATTACGAAGGGAAGAACTTTATAAATGCTTTGCAAATACTCGTACACCTAAACCTAGCATGTTAATGTATTTGAATGTATGTGCATATGCATGAGTATGTGTGTGTGATTGTGTGTGTGTATATGTATTTACTCGTAGGTACACCAACACAATCTCACACTTTTGACTGACATTTAAATAAAAATGAAATTAAATGAAATTCCACCTACTCAACTCAACTGAAATCAACTTAGCTCAGCTCTTCCTTCGCTCCTTCAGCGCTTAATACAATAACTACATACAATTGATGTCGTCAATGCCACCAATGCCGCATTATTAACATTGGGGAGCAAGTAACAAACAATTGCGTTGACAGCAAATTTCAATGAAAAACCTCACTCTCCACCAACTGCTATTATGCATACTACATGTGAATGTACTTATATTGTATGTATGTGGAACGATGTCTTGTATTGAACAACAGCCCCAGCATGTGACAGCAAAAGCTGAAGCTAATTTTATTGCATGCCTGAGTATTTTTCATATGTGTATGATACTCATACTTACATATGTCTATGTACATACACATGTATGTATGTATGTATGTTTCTGGCTATAAGTATGTATGTATTCGTATGTAGTAAAAGATAAGCGTCGTCACTTTCTGACTCTGACTACGGCTCTGGCTTCTTCGAATTCAATTTCTGTGTGTTTGTGTGTGTGGTGTGTGTGTGGTGTGTGTGTGGTGTGTGTGTAGTGTGTGTGTGGTGTGTGTGTGTGGTGTGTGTGTGTGGTGTGTGTGTGGTGTGTGTGTGTGTGTATGCATGCCCCAACAATGGAGAGGCACTAAAATTCAGATGCCATGCTGACAATTGAAACAAAAGCAGAAAAATAAAGTAAAAGAAAGAGGGAGAGCGAGAGAGCGAAAGGAAAAATCAGAAATCTACGTACATATCTCATTGAAAGATATTGAAAGATATCGATACGACTTTTGTTGCACAGCAGGAAGATTGTGTCGAGCGCACTAGTGAAATGGGCATACGGGGCGTATGCGGGATATTGTATGTTACGGTTGTGTGGAGGGAGATAGAGGGAGATATGGAGGGAGAGAGCAGTTCAATTGTACAATTTGTGTACCATACATTTTTATTTTGAAAACAGGAAAAGGAAGTACAGTCTGTTCAACAAAAAACGTTACTCTCTTACTCGGTTAATTTCCAAAAAAAAAATCGGAATGTGTTATTTTACATAAATACATATTGTTGCGGTTGTCGACGCATACATTTTAATTTAGTTCTGTTTGTTCTTTCCACTGTAACACGTGTAAACAAAATGAGTGTGCAGTTCAAGAAACGTTTCGAAGCGAGTTTTTTAACAAAGCATCCTAAAGAGCCTAAATGGTCAGTTAAAAAAACTGCAAAATATCATAAAACTACTTGCACATATGTTAAAAGGTGGTCTGAACGTTATTCAGAAACAGGAAATGTTTACGACGAACCAGAAAGAGGCCGAAAGTCTACCACCTCCACGCGGCAGGATAAAGTCATCGTTGAGCTTTTTGAAAAAAAATTCAATGATCAGTTTAAGGGAAGCAAAAAAAATTTTATCGGAGAAGGGGTTGGATATATAGTTAAACACGATTCACGACAGACTTCAGCAATCAGGCATAAAACATAGCAGTACTTTGTCAAAACTATTGCTTTCACAAAAGCACGTTGAAAAGCGTCTTCAGTGGGCTTACACAAACATCGATCGAGATTGGACCAAAGTAATATTTACAGATGAATTCACTTTTGAGTTGTTAAATCCAATTAAACATGTTTGGCGAAAAATTTATTCAACGAAGTGTAAAACATCCGCAGAAGGTTCATGTCTATGGATGCTTCTCTGCCCAAGGATTTGGCTTTCTTAAGTGCTTCGCGGAAAATTTAAATGCCGTTAGAATGCTGAAGTTGTATAAGGATTGTCTATTAAAGTTAGCTGAATTATTATATGAGAGAAATAACATCGATTGGATATTACAAGAAGATAACGACCCGAAACACAGAAGTAAACTATGCACTAAGTTGAAAGAGGATCACAATATTACAGCTTTGGATTGACCCTCTCAGTTACCAGATGCAAACCCCATAGAGAATGTGTAGGCTTTCTAATGAAAGCTAAGATATCCAAAAAGAAAATAAAATCTTCAAAACATTTTATTCGATTGTTCAAAAGTACGTGGTGGTCTCTTTCCGTGGAATATGCTGAAATTCAAGCTGCCAGTTGTAGCCAAAGATGCCAAGCAATTATAGACAATGCAGGCGATTGGACCGCATATTAAACTTCCTGTCGAAAACCATAATAATATGTATTTCTCACAAATAAAACACTTTTTCAAATAAATGTAACATACAGTCTGTTTGGAGAAAAACGTTTTTTGTTGAACAGACTGTAAATACATACCAAATGTGTGAGTAAACTCTTGCACAGCAGCATGTAAATATGTACAACATATTAGCGTAAAATTCTGAAGGCATGAACGAATGGAGCATACTCTACTCAACATATATAATGAGATACTTTTACTGTAGTCATTAATACTAAAATTTTAGTTGTGGCTAATTAGTGCAAATAAATATTGAGCACATTGGACATCAGCACAAATAATTTCAATAAGTTTTACAGAAAATCTTTTCACTTTTCACCAATTGCATTCAGAATAGAAATATATATCTCTGGAATATGTATTCCATACTTATTATATGTAGAAAAATGAAAAACTGAGAATTAATTTAACTACTTACTTGTATGAGAAAATAAGTTACTAAATACAAGGTGGAGCAAAAGTATGTCATAATGTGATTGTGCCATAATTTATGTAAATATCATCAAATGTCACTATACTTTGACATTTATATTGTAGATAGACAAAGAATTAGTTGACAACAAGCAATTTAGCGATACAAAGCTCGGGCAAAGATGGAGATTTTGAGACCCCAAATTCGGGGCGGTGTCATCTCGCGTTTGAACTGCTCGGCCAGATCGGAAAATCTTCTTCTTCCTATGGGGCTTTTTGAAATCTCACGTTTCCCACATAAAAGAAGAAACCTTCTTTGCAAGTACCAATTTTTTGGTCATTTGACCGATATCATTTTTCCAACTTAATGCCTTCAATTTTAAACCTTCAAATAAACTTTAAGGGAAAACAGAGCACAATTTGTAATAAATTGGCATTAACATTAGTTTTGATTCATCTTGTATATGCATTATATTTAGAGCTACCACGTTGTTTGTTAAATGTATCTTCTCAGCTTGAAGTTGCAGGGTTGCAAAAGCACATGGCCTCTAACAACTTAGGAATCCTGTGTCATAATTCGTTTATGTCGTTTTGGTGGTTTTTGCCAAATTAAACTAGAATAAATTACTACTGATTTTTAGTATTTTTTATGGCTTGTGGTATCACAATGGGCCGTTCTGGTCTAAGTGTGTCTTCGTGATAGCTTATAGCCAACTAACCAACCATGGCTATGTGAGGTTTATAGATATCAATTAAGAAGTGGGATTATGAAATTCCTGTTAAATTATCCTTTATAGTCTCGGAACTATTGAACTCGGAGCACATGATTATCACGCTCCACTGCGCATTGCTGGCTAAGGCTGCAGTTTCAAGTATACTTTAACTAGTAGTCCCAATTTCTTCTTTGCAGAAGAAGATATTAAATTCTGTCATACACGAATATCTTATTTCTTCTTTTAATGGCACAAAAGCTCATGGAGGGCCTATGCCGAGCTTTTCGCATCCACTCTAGTTGTGCGTGTTATATTTGTACATGAATGTCGTTTTATATATATAAATTTTGCAGGCAGTTCACATAAACTCATCTAATAGTCTTCAGGACAGCATAAGTTTTGGACGAATTAGCTTAGGGTCTAATCCGGCTCCTGATAAGTAATTTATCGCTTCGTTACCTTTAAGTCCCATAGTTACTTGGTATCCTCTAGAAGATAATTTAATTTCCCCTTAACAATTTTTTGGTTTATCGTCCTGCCTGATCAGGCTCCATTGATAAGAGATGTATACAAATGAGTTTGACAGCAAATGTTGCAGAAGGTCATGGTTATATATTTTTTCATATACTTATATAGGCTTTAGATTGAAAGTAGAAATTGGAATGGACTAAAATAAATGTTTTAATAGTGCAATAGTTTCAAACTACTTATTACAAGAGAAAGTAAAAAGAGATTGCCCAAAAGTAAGTCATCTAAATAATATTGAAATTGTTTTCAGTTTGATTATTTCCAAAAACTAGCTCAGCTCACATTTTGAGCTAGTGTTTGCGAAATTGCTACAATTTAACGATCATAGCTCTAAAGGCTAATAACAATTATACAACTAAGTAAGTTCTAAACAGCTTTAAATGCAACCACGAGAATGAGGGAAAATTCCACCCGGGTTCCGATTTTTTAGTGGGGGCCTGTGCTTCGAAACTAAAATTTGGTAATTTTAACAAAATATAGCTTTTAAAGAGCAGCTATTATGAAAAACAAAAACAATTCAATTGCAAAACGTTACAAAAATTTCATTAGATCTAATTTTTTCCAATTTCTGTTTTGCAATCCTGTGTGGAAATTAAATAATTTATGCTTTCCATATTTCAAGTGCATTATTTCAATTTTCCTTTGACAATTATTGCATGGCGAAATTCGGGAGCATTTCAACGAAATGGCCAATCTGAATGAAATTCACTCTCGTATGCTCGAACTGTAATACATAATATTTAATTATTTAAATGCAAAATGAAAGACAGGGCATGTCGAAATATCAAATAGTGTTAACTTTTGGAAAAAGTTTATAAATGTATTTTTAAAGTATTTTATGTTTAAATGTATAATGACTGAAAGTTAAGCACAAATTAATGCACATTTAAAAAATAAGAGGTTGAACATCCTTTTATTCCTCCGGGCCTTTATTTTCTCCACGGCTGGCCGTTGTCCTCAAAGCAACTAACATAATAGGCTACCGGGAAGTCTTTTTTGTAGTAATTTTCGAATTATTTTTCATATACCATGTTTGTCTATGTTTCTGAGTTTTTATATTTATTGCAATTGCATATATTTGAGAACAAGTAGAAAATAATTTGTTGAAGAATTTTTGAAACAAAAATATCTTTTAGATACATGAGTAGATATTTTGAAAATCTGTTGTTGAAATCATAACTTGTTGGTGAGACTTTGTCAGACTCGGCATTGCTGCTTGTTGGACATAATTTAGTTACAGCCAGTTGAAGGTCCTTTGAATGTGATCAGGGCTTCAAGTCTCTCTCAGTTCTGCGTGAATACAATATCAGATAATAAGGGTCAACTATGCATCTACGTAAGTCGGCAATATCAATAGCTATGTATATCCTTTGCTTTGACTTTGAAAAGGTAGAAACTCTCAAACACATTTTGGACGGTTTTCCGGTTCTAGTAAAAACTGGACTTACCAGGTGTTCAAGTATGAAACAAGTAATGACATCTCTGTGTCGCTAGGTAAAACTATACGCTCTGTCAAACCAAATCATTGGTGCCATTTCTTCACATTTAGTTCTGTCAACAATATTAAGTTCATAAACAATCAAGTTTCATACAACAACATATTTTTTTCGCTCGTAAAAATGTCGAATTTTGTGCCTACAAATTACGATATGCGGATATCATTGATTTTTTGTGTCGAATTGAAGAAATCTGCTTTGGAATCTCATCGAATGCTTGTGGAAGCTTACGGACAGCACGCTCTAGGCAAAGCACAGTGCAACAAGTGGTTCAATAAGTTTAAAAGTGGCGATTTTGATGTGAGAAACGAAGAACGTGGAAGACCACCGAAAAAGTTGGAAGATGCCGAATTGTAAGCTTTACTCGACGAGGAAGATGATCAAACGCAAGAGCAACTTTCAGAACAATTAAATGTGACCCAACAATGCATTTCTCAACGTTCAAAAGCCATGGGATTGATTTTGAAGGTGGGAAGATGGGTGCCGCATGAATTGACTGGAAGACAACAAGAAAATCGAAAAACCACCTGTGAAATGTTGCTCGCCAGGTACAAAACAAAGTCATATCTTCATTGAATTGTTACTGGCGATGAAAAATGGGTCTATTTCGAGAATCCGAAACGTAAGCATTCATATGTTAAGCCCGGTACACCGGCCAAATCGACAGCAAAGCCAAATCGCTTCGGAAAGAAGACAATGCTCTGTGTTTTCTGGGATCAGCGAGGTGTTATTTGTTTTGACCTTCTGAGACCAGGTGAAATAGTTACTGGTCAACGCTACCAACAATAATTGGCCGATTTGAACCGTTTCAACCGTGCTTTGCGCTAAAAACGTCCAGAATATCAAGCTGGGCAACACAAAGTGATTTTTCTTGATGACAATGCACCATCACATTGAACAAAACAGACTCGGAAATTGGTAGATTCGTAGAGCTGAGAAGCCCTCAGCCACGCGGCTTATTCACCAGACTTGGCTCCATCTGACTACCACTTATTTTCATCAATGGGGCACGCACTTGCTGAGCTTCGATTCGTACGAAAATGTGAAAAAATGTCTCGATGACTGGTTTGACTCAAAAAACCATCAGCTGTTTGAACGTGGCATTCACAACTTGCCAGAGAAATGGGAAAAATGTGTTGCTAACAATGGCCATTACTTTGAAGATTGAATGTGAAACCGGTTTCATACTTGTACACCTGTAAATCCATTGGCAGACCACTTCTCGTTGCGGTAGAGAAGACTTATGACGTCAATTTCAATATTCGGCTGATGTTCTATGGCCTGGAAATACCAAAGAAGCGCTTTCTGTTTAGCCTTACAATCAGGACCGTGGCACCAAAAGCGTCTCAATTAAAATATGATTCATTCTGAAGCCAAGAAATAATAATAATAATAATAATAACTGAACACTGACAGAATCAGATGATTAATTAAATTACAATACATTTCAAAATCATCAGATTGGTATAGAATGCAAAGTTTGATGGTATGTAAATGAAATAAGTTTCACTCATCCAAATATTAATTTTGACAAGACGGAAAAGTGAGTTATAAGTAAATAATAAATACATACAACGTATTTAGTGCAATTGTTTTGCTTAGTAAAGCTTCGGAACTAACATTGAATTGTTTAGTTTCAATTTAAAATAGCAAGTTAACAATGCCCATTGTTGCATATTGGTACTTTGCTCAGAAGCCATCATGATGTTTTTGACTTTCACGCTGTTCAAAAATTTCTCATTTCTGTAATCTCAAAATTTATTCAATAAATGGAATTGCAAATGTTAATCTGCAATACTTACCATATGACTTCAATGATTGGGAATCACATTCCTTTACAGCTCTGATATGTACATATCATACCATTCAAAAACGTAGCGCCCATATAAAGCAGGCACTACCGCCTGTGCGTATGCTTTGCAATTTTATTTATTAGCAAATTAAGGAAGCGGGGAATTTTCAATCGGTCTTTACGGTATACAAGTATACACAGCCATGCATGAACATACACATACACGTATACATAGTATGTTTGTTTCTATGTACTTATGTATGCGATGAGTATATATTTGTATGGGGTACGGGGTACTGTATATGGTATTGAATATGGTAATCGCATGTGATATGGTAAGATATTTCCCAAAATTTTCTGCTGATATTGGCAATTTGCAAATATATTATTAAGATTCTTTATTGTTTGGGGCTCTCGCACAAAATACATACATAAATATGTACATACATATATGTTTGTATATATGTGTAGGTATATAATATAAACCAGTGTTTTAGTGATAATGTGTGCTCTTTATATGTGTGGGTGTTGTGGTTTATGTGTCATTATTGGCCATTATTGTCATTGACATACTCGTAAATGAAAATTTATTTATCCTTTTTTGTTGTTGTTTTTTTTAATTGTGAATATGAGTAACTAAATAAGTCTGAGGTAGTCTGCTAAGTATTGGCAATACTTATAAATTCACCATATGATGTGATGTGGTACATACCGATGGTAGTTAACACTGTCAACGAATAAAGAAATGCTTTGGCAAAATTCCATTCATGCGCACCCCCATGATGATGACCATGCTGATGTGTATGCAGCAGTACAGCTTCCGTTGCCGGACTATTGCCATTGCCGCCGCCAGTAACTGTGCCATCAATATCATGTGATAATTGCAAGAGTGCATCCTCATTCAGTCTCTTCATTAATTGGTCTTGGAATTTAGCAATTTCCAATGCTGCTAATCTGTGGAAAGGATAAAAAGAAAATGTTAATTAGTAATAAGAGAGAGGAAGAGAGAGAGAGAGAGAGGAAGAGAGATAGAGAGAGGAAAAAAGATAGAGAGAGGAAGATAGAGAGAGAGAGAGAGAGAGAGAGAGAGTAAGAGAGAGAGGAAGAGAGAGAGGAACAGAGAGAGAGAGGAAGAGAGAGAGAGAGAGGAAGAGAGAGAGAGAGAGAGGAAGAGAGAGGGAGAAAGAAAAAAAGAGAGAGAGAGAGAGAGAAGAGAGAGAGAGAGAGAGAAGAGAGAGAGAGAGAGGAACAGAGAGAGAGAGAGGAAGAGAGTGAGAGAGAGAGGAAGAGAGAGAGAGAGAGGAAGAGAGAGGAAGAGAGAGAGAGAGAGAGAGGAAGAGAGAGAGAGAGAAAGAAAGAATGAGAGAGAGAGAGAGAGAGAAAGAAAGAATGAGAGAGAGAGAGAGGGAAATATTTGAGTGTGATGGTAAAAAGTAATGGAATATTTAAAAATCAGTGACACATTTTCGAGTAAGTGTTGGGCCCCCTATGCAGAAATTCCAAGTTCAGTTCTCAGATAAGGCAAAAAACAAATTTTTCAATAATTGTCGGCAAACAATCAAAAATAGATTAGGTCACAAAAAAGCTAGTCACTTCGTTGTTGGAATTCAGAATGAAAACTTTACAGCACTTCACATTAAGGCTGCGCCCTGTGGCGAATAAAAAGAGGGGGTATGAGGGCTGCATCCTTTTCAATTGTGTAATTTCAACTGTCCTGCTTTTGCGGAGATTGGTAATGGCTTTTATTCGAATTTTATTTTTGTTTTTAAACATATTTTCTAGACTTTTGGTCTTAATATCGGTTTGATTTACGCTCTGAATATCAGATTTCCGATTTTTAGCCTGAGTAATGGTCTTATTTTCGTTATAATTTTAATATCTAATCTTATGACTGATTATTGCATGTTGTAATTCGTCACTGACACTTGGTTTGATTTTTTTCGAGCCTATAAAACTAAACTTTTAACAATTTATTTTCCGTCTGATTTTGGTTTCAGTTTTGATCTGATTTTACTCAGAATTGTTGTCTAAATTAGATCGTCGTTTTTGGCCTACTTTCTGGTCTTGCCTTTCCTCTCTCCTAGTCTTCTCTAAAATTTCACTATATTTCCATTTTTGTCATGACTCCAGACAGTTTTAAAGCGCTGCTTTCGAAATCACCTAAGTATTAGACCAATATCGCCGGCCAATGCCAATGAAGAAGTTTCCCAGTTTCACAATATTTTTGAGATGCACCATGAATATTAAATCCTAGGTTCACCCGGGCGATATATATTCCTGTTCTCAGCAGCGAAAAGGTTTAGGTGTTTTAATTAGATTTAAATGAAAAAGTGAAAAGCTTTGAAAGAGTGTCAAAATATACCATGCACAAATCCATCCACTTTATTTCATATCCTTTCTCAAGTTATTTATACTTTTTTTATGGTTGGTGTTGTTGTTGTTGTTTATACTTATGGTATGTGCACATATAAACTTTTACTCACTTTGTCCAATTTTCTTTGTACAAAATATTTAAAGATACTGTAATATCCCAGATATTCTCAATGGTGCGCTGTCGTACATCATACGTGTCGGCTGATAACGCCAAATGCGGTGAAGTATCATCACCATAAATGAAGTCGTTGTTGTTGTTATTATTATTATTGTTGCCAATACCATTCAAAGGTACTATACCCTCGAGCAAAGACTGCTGCTGCTGCTGCTGCTGTTGGGATGATGTGGAAGATGATGCCACAGCAGCCATCAATGTACCATTGTCCAAACGTTGCATTTGTGAAGAAGAAGTGTGATAAATATTTTCATTACTTCCACCATCATTTATATTATTATGTGTTACTCCAGCTGCAGCTGCTGTTGCCGCTCCCCCTGCCACCGCCCCTCCTCCGACACCCATCAAGCCTACACGTTTCGTAGATGCCAGTGTGCGTTGTTGATGCAGCAACGTTGAGTCTTCACTCTCAATTGTTAGAAATATGAAAGAACCTGCGAATGACAAAAGGAAATAAAGATGAATACTTCGTCTTCTTCTTCATCTCGTTCGTCGTCGTTTGATATGAGAAAAGGAGTACCTACAGGATATACATAGATAGTATGTAAGAGTAGAAAAACGCTCGGATACGAAACGAGCAGGAGATGAAAAAGTTTTTAGGCTATTTTCTTAGCTTTCCGTGATGTTGTTTGTGCGAATAAAACTTAAATAAATTTCGTATTGTTAAATCAAATGATGTTGTAAAATTAATAAGGCAAACTGAGGAAACTGATTTGAAATTTCTATGGTAAATAATTCGAAGCCGCAAACAACTGTGGTAGTTGTTGTGCTAACAAATAACACTAACAATTCCACTCACATTAAATTAAACAACAATTGCTTAGGAACAGAACAGAATGCTTAAGATTATATTTAATATCCTTTCATACACAAACACAAAACGTACTTAAATAATAGCTACACAAATGTAAGTATTAAATATTAGAAGTCCTTGAGACAGTTTCTTTTTACCCTCTGTTATGCATCCTCAATTAAAAAGTATATTCATAAATTCATACCACATGCACTCAAATAAATATAATATATACCTACATTAGGGTGAATCAAAAATTCAAATATTACGGCTTATGAAACGGCTTACAATCGGGAAAGTTTCATAAAGTAGTCCATATTAGACCACTAAATATCACCCTAAACATGCTTGCTGTTCCGCACGGAGTTCAGTGCTATGATCCCATACTAGCACTGGACAAAAATAGAAGGAGCTGTGAGAACAATATGAAACATATTTTCTAAATGGATTATGATGCGATGATTTCAAAAATGTTATCGGTTTGTGTGTAACATTTACGGTTTTGTAACAAAAGTCACATTTTTGTTAGTTTTTTTACTGAATCTTTATGCATATCATTATGCCATAGAAGGGCAATATTAACACAATGTTCTGCTTTCAGGCTTTTTTATTTGCGAATTTGAAGAATTTTTAATTTGTGACATTAACAACAACAACAACAATATTATGAAAAAATTAAAATGCAATATATTTAAAAAATTTTTTAAATATAATATTTTTACTCAATATTATTTTTATCTTATTCTTATTCAGTAGAATTCCTTGAGTTATTCTCAGCTGAAAAATTTTCAGAAGAAGAGTTAACAATGTAGTAAAATTATCATAAGAATTTTTCGTCTTGCACTAAATAATATTGCACATACTTATCTAGGTGCAATAAAGTTTTGTTATTATTTTTATTATTTTTTATTTTTTTATTGATACATTCAACACTCAGGGTGTACCCCTATGAATGCAGAGCATTGTGTTGAATGGAAGGAAGATTGATAAGTGGGAGAAAGAAGGAGGGAGAATCAGAGACGGAATGCAATCACACAGGACACCGATAAAGGGATAGACAGCCATTGTGGCAAGTGTTATGCCTTTACCACAATGAACTTCAGTTTATCAGTGTCGACTATGACCAAATGTAGCGCCAAAGGCCAAGGTTTTCGCATCCACTCATGCTGTGCGTGTCATATTTGTACATGTTTCGAGTATGTGTCCATGTGATTTGCTTCTAACGTTTCTTCAGACAAACTACTTAACAAGAAATATACTTAGTATAAGTATAAGCGTACTATATAGTATGAATAAAGACAAATAGATACCGACATAAAAGATAGAGCACCCTGTTACTTGCTTACATTGCATTCGTGGATCAACACTTTGTGTACAGAACTAGGCATGTAAGGTACCAAGTATAATTTCTTATATACATTTCCAGTCTCTAGTGTCCTTTAAAAGCACACTGCATTTCTCATTTTCAATCGCTTTGCAGCGCGATTAGTGAGTGAGAATTTAAAAATAAGATCTTACAAACCTTTGTTACATCTGCTGCAATGTCAATCTCAGAAAAAAATCGTCGAGCTGTGTTTCCATTATTTGTTGTATCGAAGCCCTGTTTGACTTCATCAACCCTAAGACCCATACTTACTTTACTTTTAATGTTACAACAGCCCATCGAGGGCCTAGGCCGAGCTTTTCGCATCCACTCATGTTCTGCGTGTTATATTTGTACATGAATGGAAGGGACCTACAGTTTAATGCCGAATCCGAACGGCGAAGTGAAAAGCTTTTCATAGCAATTTTTACTCTTGTAGATTTGCCATTGCCCGCTAAGAGTGGTGCCGTGTAGAAAAATTATTTTTTCTACGTTTTGATTCTACGTCTGAGCAGCAGTCCAACGCACTACCACTAAGACCCATTCTTGACTTAAATTCCATTCGAATTTGTGTTTTGTTCTCCATGAATTTACTTTTATTTTCCACTCGTACTTGACATGATTTAAACGATAGACGCTAAGCTAAGTATGTGAATTAGGTATTCAAAAAATCAGAGTTTGCACTTCTCTTTACTTTTCAACATTGTTCAATTCCGTTGGAAGTAATTAGTAATAATATTTATGACGAGATATTGCTGGTCATTTCGACTAATAAATGCACTACATTTATTTTGGTTGCAAAAATTTAAAAAATTTTGTTTCAAATTAACTAAGTAAGGTAAAAAAATCAGCAACAGTGTAATTAATATTTGACTAACGAGTAAAAAAAGGTGATCTCCGTTACTTTTAAAAAAATCAAATTAAAAAAGAATCGGAAAAAATGGAAGCAACTTTTACTTTTATTCTAATATTATGAAAAAAATTGGACATAATTTTAGGATTTTTTTTTCCATCAAAAATTGATAATATTTCATTTATTCATAAAAAGTAACAATTTAAAAATTAATTAAAAATAATATTTATAAGATATATATATGAAACCAAAAAACACTAAATTAAATTATACACCTCTTAGCTAATCAAAAAGTATAAGCTTATTCAATTGAGTCTGAAAATTCATTTTTGAACAATATTTTCCTTCAACTACTCACGAACGAAACTACACAATCAATATATTTTTCATACAAATCGCTCACTTTGAATTGCTCTGGAGCGCAAAAAAAACTATTTCTATTTTCCTTAAAAACAATACCAACAAATTTGAATTCGAAGCAAGTCAGATCTCTGATAATTTCCCATGAAATGTAGCACTGTGCGGCGCATTGAAATGAAACGAGGATACATTATTATTTTATGAGACATGGGAGTGGTTTTTTTTAAGAGCTTGGTTTTTGATTCAAAAAAACACAGACATTTTACAAAACTGAATGATATTTCTATTTGGATCGATAAATTAATTCCTGCCATTTACTTTTTAAACATTGCCACCTATGCTTCAAGTGGTCCAATTTTGGCACACTTTTTCACACATTTCGGTCGGAATTTCACCAATGACGCTTCCAAAGCGTCAATGTTGGCTTCCGAAGCAGCAATCGTGTTTGGCTAGTCCCTATAGACAAGAGACTTATTATATCCCTACAAAAAATAGTCTAACGGGGTCAAATTACACGCTCTTGGTAGCCAATTGACTGCACTAAAACGTGAGATTAACTGCTCACCAAATCGGCCTCTCAATTGATGCTTGCTTTCGCGTGCAATGTGGCATGTGGCACCGTCCTGTTGGAACCACATGTCGTCCGAGTCCAATTCTCATTCATTTTCGGCAACAAAAGTCTGTTATCATCTAACTGTACCTCTCGCCAGTGACCGTAACGTTGCGGCCTTCATCGTCTTTGAAGAATTTGAAGAAGTACGGCCCAAGGATGCCGCCTGCACATTAACCGAACAGCATCAAACATTGCATTTTTCTTGATGCATTGGTAGCTGCTGCATTGCCTCTGTCTGGTCTTCACTCCAAATAAAGCAATTCTGCTTGTTTACGTATCCATTGAGCCAAAAATGAGCCTCGTCGCTGAAGACAATTTTGCATGCGAACACATATTTTTCACAGAGCACGAATTTCGATAATAAATTTCAATAATTTGAAAACGTTGTTCAGGCGTAAGTCTATTCATGATGAAATGGCAAACCAAACTGATAATTTTTTACTTTGACACATGTCAAGAATCACGCGTGAGCTGTCAGAAATATAAACGTCAAAAACTAAGTAGCAAAAAAATCACCCTTTATTAAGGCAACATAACAGTACATTTTTTTCCTACTATTTCTTTGGTTTTTGTGTAATGCGTCATATGCTCAATTGTTTCACATCGCAGTTCGTTGATATCATTTTAAATAAAAATTCTGTTCCTAAAATGTTGAATTAATTGTTTTTCGCAATTTAAAAATTATAGTAATTGACAAGAAAAATGTGGCAAGAAGCAACAAAAAATTTTTTTTTTTTGTGAAATGAAAACAAAGCACACATTTCTGCCAGAATGAAGAAAATAGCGACGATAAATATTTGAGAGTTCCACGACAATTTGCTGGTACATAAGATCCCGAAATGTTTGACTTCCTTTTTTACCATAAACTTTAGAATGAGAAACTTTATTCTGTATTTGTTTTTGGTACAATATTTTTAGATACCCTTTTCTGAGCATTATTTCGATCACTAGAAGTACAGACTGCATTCATTCCGAAAACGTAAAATAGTTGTTTTAATTGGAAGATTATGACTCCATTATTTGTATAGTCAACTGTTTGAGCTTCTTTAGCTTTTGTCATTTGTGAAGGGTGGTTGTTTTTACACCTCATAGAAATAGCTACGGCAAATATCATTCGTCGGTAAACCTAATTTGTTGGCATGTTTGACATGTTAAGACAATAGCCAGTGATTGAAACTAGTATGTTGCTACTGAATTAGAATTTGCTTGAAATTGTGTTAAAAAAACTAAATGAAGGCTTGTATTAGCGTCAAGTTGCTAGATCTGTTAAGAATATCGCTAATCGGCATGAATTGCCTATTCCAAAGCACCACGCCGTGCGCCGATCTAAACTTAATAACAATGACAGGAGGATGGTGAGTCGTCTAATGAGTTCAGGAGCCGAAAAATCAGGCTCTGATGTCCAAGAGGAGTTAAAAACTTCTATGAGAAGGAAGTGGATGACCGTTTTAAGAAAAATTGGATACAAAGCTAGATCAAAAATGCAACTAAGACTACAGTTCGCAAAATCCCATAAAAACTGGACTCCGTAATATGGACTGATGAAAGCAAAATAAACATGCACAGGTCAGATGGAAGTCAGTATGTTTAGGAAAGCCATCAAAGAAGATGGCCACGTGATGTGATACCAACTATTAAATTTGTTGGCATACAAATTCTTCTTTGGGGGTGTTTTAACAAAGCTGGTGTCGGAAAGTTGGTTGGCTGATTGAAGGCGAAATGGACGACAATGAGTATATTTCAGTATTGGGGCAAGAGTATTTTCTCTCTTTGGAGAAGTTGTCACTTCGTCACTAAGACGAAAAAGACAGCACGATTCCTTGAAAGCAAGAACGTTGAAGTAATAGAATGGCTCTCTCAAAGTCTCGATCTGAACCGGTCGAAAACTTGTGGTCTCACATCAAAAAAAGAATTTATGACTATCCGAATCTACCGGAAAATAAAATGGAGTTGTTCTTGCGATCGGTGTGAAGATGTTTGGGGTTTGATAACCCAAAAAGAAAGCGATGACCTTGTGAATAGCAAGCTTAAGAGAATCCAAACTATTATTGATGCAAGGAGGCTATAATCGATATTAATATTGAAAATATAATTTTGTATATAAATTGAGCAAGATGAAGGACAACGATCCAAAACATAAACGGAAAAGACAGCTCAATTCCTTGAAAGCAAGAACGTTGAATTAATAGAATGGCTCTCTCAAAGTCTCGATCTGAACCCGATCAAAACTTGTGGTCTTATATAAAAAAAGAGTTTGTGACTACCCGAACCTACCGGAAAATAAAATGGAGTTGTTCTTGCGATAGGTGTGAAGATGTTTGGGGTTTGATAATCCAAAAAGAAAGGGAAGACCTTGTTAATAGCATGCTTAAGAGAATCCAAACTATTATTGATGCAAGGAGGTTATAATCGATAGTGGATGGATGGATGGATGTGAAGAAGGCCGGGAACCTGACCTACGAATGAAGGACAGTTCCTCAAGCACTCAGGCTATGTATCCCATTGTACTTAAGGCAAAGGAAAAGAAGAAAGGGTGACAGCAAGTAAGGAGTTAGAGAAAAAGAGGGGAAAAGTTGAAAAAGGGGTTATAGGGGGACTACGTTCTCTTCCGAAAATTTTCCGGATTCTCTCACAAATCTTAGAAGATCGCAGAAGGGGAAGGAGTGAACTTTGTAAATTCCTGTGACAGCGAAACCCAAAATGCGCCATCTCGTTCTGGCAAAGGCGGGACATGTGCAGAGAAAATGCTCTGTGCTGTCCACCTCCTCCAGACAAGATGTGCAGGTCGGTTCCTCGGTGATGCCGATGGTGGTCATATGTTGGCCCCATGGATTATGTCCTATGATGAGTCCCACCATCCGGCGCAGGTCCTTCCTTTCTAATTTAAGAAGGAATTCTGCTGCCTTTCTGTTTGGAAAAGTCACAAAACACTTAGCCGTTTTACAGATGTCCAGATTGGACCAGCGTCTCTTATGTAAATCATTAGCATAAGATTTTATCCAATGCATGGCACCTGCCGAACTGGTCTTGATTATTGGCTCTGGTCCCAAAGGCATGTTCTTTGAACTACAGTTGGCCAACTCGGTAGCCTTTCTCATTCCCAGGAACTCCACAGTGCCCAGGAACCCGGATAAGATGGAGCTGATTCAGTCTTGCGACTGATCTAAGTTTCCTCTTACGCTCTTCGACAATCTTTGAAGTAATTCTCGCGTTCTCCAGAGCCTTAAGTGCAGCCTGACTGCCACTACAGACACTTTTACGTTTCCCGCGGCATTTTCTTTCAATTATCCATTCCGCTAATTTAAAGAAACTTCTGTTGCCAACCCAACTAAGGAATAGTAGCAATTGACACTTCGTTTAAGTGCCATCCAGCTCCAGTACCTTCATCGGTCTTGGATCCGTCAGTGAAGAAGATATCCTTCAGTCTCCAGCACGACCTCTGGATTGCTCCATTGTTCACGCTTCGGGAAGCTAACTCCATATTTTCTTCCGAAAGTAACCACGGGAATGAGGCAATCTTTCGGGGCCAGTAGTAATGGATATTAAAATTTAAAATATATATTTTTTTTTATCAAAATTGAGCAAGTGCCTTATTGTAATGAATTAGTATTTCAAGTTCCTTATACATAAAAGAAAATTTTTTATTTTTGTTAAAAAATTCTTTAATTTGTTTTTAAAAAACTTTACTTTATGTGAACAACGAATTTCAATTTTCTAATAAAAAAAATTTAATTTTAATACCAAAACTAAAAATATTGAATTTAATTGCGCAATTTCGTTACATACCACATTGTATATAAAATGAGGAATGGTCCTGTTATTTGGGTGGGACAAAGGATTAAATGTAACAGTGGTACATCTGCTGACCCTATTATGTAAATAGTTTTTCGAATTTTAAAATTGATTCGATGGAAAGATCTAATTCTCAGAAATCTAGCTGCTTAGTTCGTGAGTCCGCATAGTGAGTTTGACATTCTATTGGACATTTTAAAACCAAAGGGGGGTTTCTTTTGTTGTGGCTTGATTTTTCTTAACTTTGTTGCCTAAAGGTTTCGTTTTTATTAAAAAGTCTTCGAAATATTAAAATGTAACGAAAATAACTCTTAATAACTCTTTTAAGCAATAATTTGGCATCTTTTCTTCGCGCTTTCTTCCCAATTGTTTTTAAACATTTCCATAATGTCTGCTTAAAATTTAACCACAAAACTGAAACAATATTTTGAACAGCCTCAAGGGTTTATGGTACACAATATTCATGCATACACAAATTTTATGTAAGTCTTAAAAAATCTTACACAGTAAACCGCATCAAATTAATTAAATTCCTCTTACAATTCCTACAATCTCTTTCAATCTTTGTGCCCCCGCCTAACCGCCTGCCATCGAATAAAGAGGAAGAGATAGAAAACTAAAAAAACGAAACGAAAATTAAAACAAAAGAAATCTTACTCATTTCCAAAACATAATCACAAAGGATTATTCATTTTAATTGAAAGCCTCCCAAAATAAAAATGAAAAAAAAAAGAAACAGTATTCAGGCATTACGAGAAAAATTTAATTCCAACAGCATAAGAAGTGACAGCAAAGCCAGTAGCAATAGCAACAACAATTGAACACAGAAAAAGTAAAAAGCCTCAAAATCGTAAAGTAGAGAAACCAACTTAATCCAAAACCAGTGAGCATTATTTTCATTGCATACGAAATCACATTAAATAAACACAAACAAATACATATGGTATGCATGTGTGTGCACAAGTAACATATATGTATACAAACTCTCTATCACACACACACACACACATGCACAGATACAGCAGAAAATGTAACGATGCAAAACTAAAGAAAATCAGTAAAGGGTTTCTCTGTTCATTTTGGGACGAGTAAAAATAACGACATAATACCCTTTCATATATCAGCTGCACATCAGTGTTGCTCCCCGTACATCCCCTAAAGCCATACCATTCCAGCTGTTGGTAAGCTGACTGAGAAAAAATAGATAGGGTAGAGGCGAAAGAAGTAAAAGTAAATATAGAGAAAGCAAGCATTAACACCAGCGACATTAGCACAAAGCAAAAAGGGGGCCAGAAGAAACAGCAAAAAAAAAAGAAGAAAATGGCAGTCTAACAACGAACAGCGAACAATGCTCAAAAAAAATGTATTGTTTGGCTGCTGCTGCTGTTGCTGCCGTTGATGTTACTGAAAACAAAATTCATACAAATGTGGCGCAGTATTTGTACGACAATATGGTGAAATGCTGGCAACACTGCATTTGACCGCAAATTGATGGTATCTGGCGACGCTGACGACGCTGACGGCGACTGTTTCGACGATGATGTTGGCTAAAACGACAAAGACGACGAAGTAGATATTGTCTTGATTTCTTTTGTAGGCTGCCGCCGCAAAAAGCAAAAAGTTTCCATGTAGAAGATGGTTGTTATGTCGCGCGTTCGCTATTGTCACAAGCTGTTTGCTCTTCTTTATCTCTGCATAGGCTCAGAGAGCGGGATCAATGAACGCGCATTTACCTCGCAATCATTTCGGTATTTTATGCTTCTATTTTAATTTTGACTCTTTGAAATGGTATTCAAGTAACTTGAGATTTTAGGGTGCACGCAGAAGCTGATATCTGTTTTTTTCACATAAATAAATTTGATTTGTATGCTGTGTCATTATACTTACTTAACTGGAGGGGAAATCGGAATACAATAGGCGAAAGTAAAGCCATTTTCATGACAACTTTCATTATTTGATGTTTATGGTAGCAATGCCAGAAAAGTAATGATGCTATGTCTGATCTCAGCACTGAACCTGTGACTTTTACAATAAATCTCAATCACTGAAGTGCCAAAATCAGATTATTTATTTTTTTCGATAATCAAGTGAGTAGTTAATTCTCCAAATGTGGAATTTGCTTGGAAATGGCTTTTACTTTCGTCCTTTATGTCTGGAAGGATGAGAATAGCGGGCGGGAGACTTTAGATTGATTTCTTGAAATCAAAGCTGCACGCAACTCGTGCGTGGTAAAAGTGCTGACAGCACGAATCAAAGCAGTCTTCAGAGAATCAATGTTAGGGAATCTTTTGTGGCACCATGTCCTCTAAAACTGTCCATAATTTGTAATCCAGTGGGTTCAGATCAGGGTCATTCTACAGAGCAAATGAAAGCTGGCAAATTGTTTTGCAGCCAGGTCTGGGTGGTCTTAGCCTTATGATCTGGCGCAGAATCCTGCTGGAAAGTCCACGACTGGTTTTGGAACAGGGAATGGTTAAGTGGCTTCACAATAGCTTCCAAAACGGTTCCTTGGTAAAATTTGGCCGAAGTTTTGACCCCTTGTTCGCGCAGAAATGCAAGTTGGTGACTCCATCGTAAGAGAAACCCCACCAAATCATGACTGAAGCTGGGTGATGACCCTTTTCGGACCCGTGAGATTAGTTCAGATGCTTCCTTAGATGACCGCGCATACACCTTATCATTTTGATTGCTACATTTTTCCTGCACGGTAAACTTTTTTTAATCCGTATAAAAGATTTTTCTATACAAGTTATCAGCGCGCTTCAAAAGACTTTTGGATTTTTCTACTCTTTTGTTTTCCAAAGCTGCAGTCAATAAATGTCCGGTGATACGTTTGGAGGCACCAAGTCCCAAGTCCTGTTTAATAATTCGACTCATGGACTTTTGCGTGACATTCATCTTTGACGGCTTTGATAAACGACCCAACCGGTGGCGGTCTTTGATATCTTCAGTCTGCTCAAACAGTTTTATGCACTAGGAGACGAACTTATGATTAATCCCGAGTGGGCGGAGCATTTTGAAAATATCGCGTTTTTTCACTTCACACTTAAAAAGTGCTATAACCGAGGTACGATTCTCATTATCTGACCACTCCATGGTGAAAGCTGACACAATTTTGAATTCCCGTTACAGACTAACTCTATGGAAGTTATGTAGCTTTCATAAAACATGTGGTAATAACATAGTATATTCATTTCTACTATTGGAATGGGTGTGCTCAATATTGTAATAGTATTTATGTTCCAACTAAGTACTATGTCGTCCACTTTTCTTTAGAGTGAAATAATTACGTCTTGAAGATTAGCAAGTCAAGTTCGGAAAAGTCGACATTCAATATCTATGCTTGAAACCATTGATACAATATTTGAGCTAATCGAATTTCAAGAAATCAATCTGAAGTCTTCTGCTCGCATACTTCCAGAAATAAACGATAAATAATGGATGTGAAAGCTTTTTCTAAGCAAATTCCACATTTCCACTTCTGTAAGTACTTTGGTTTAGTTCTTTTCAGGTTACAATTGCGGAATTTCATAAGACACTACTCACAATCTAAACGTACGAATTGGCGGAATGACTATTACGAGCTCCAAACGAGAGTCCTGATAAAAGACGTTGTAAAAATGTTAAATGTTACTGTCAGAGCTATCCAAATCTCTTCCTCAAATGTCGCAGCTCGTTTACTGCCTTTCTCATTGCTACAATCTGGAAAAATTATTCCAGGCTTACTTTTCGAGTTCTATTATTGATGTAACCTTCTCCTTTTCTCAAGGTCATGATTATAAGATCGGCCTCTCAAATTGGCAGACAAGATAAGGCAAAATTTTCAGCGACATCTTTCTTGTCACACAAATCCTTCGGCGATGACATAATCCCTCCAGGTATTCTGCAAAACTGATTCAACATGATTCTTGGATGTAAAATGTATTGAGACAATTTTATATGGGATTGGCCCGTGGAACTATCGAAGCCCTAAAAGCGCATAAACTTCAAAGCCTTTCTACTTGAAAGCATAAACAAAGTAAGCTTATACACTCGACACTAATTCAGTCAGTGGAAATAAAGTGTACTATTTTTGAGTTCTACCTGCACTTTGCATGGACGCTATGGGTAAAGGTGCGAGAAATAACGTTTACACGTTACAATGCTACCACACTAATTAAAGTCACAGAAAGATGTCTACAGTGTGGTGTTTTATAGTCTTCAGTGCTCGTGAAAGTTTATTTTATGATCTTTGGCAATCGATAATCTTTTCCATAAGCTAGATTAACTTGGTAATAAAGCTATAATTATCTCAACTTTTACTGAGAACCTATCGATTAATAATCCTAATGAAGCCATACTTGGTTTCTTTTCCACTCAAAACAGGATTATTGAGAATTTATGTACTTTGAAGAATTCAAGAAATTGGATTTATGCTTCACAAAACGTTTAGTTGAAATACTGACTTTAGTCCTACCGAGAATCACTATGGTTTTAAGGGCTTATAAAAAATCTCTCTAGAAATTTTAGGCTATTCCGAAAGGTTTTTACCTTTACAATTCCAGCGCTGAGACCGCAGATTTCCTGATAACCTTGGTCATTTTAGGATTCTTAGTGAAATTCCAAATACTTCATTTTGTTGTCTGTTGGACTATAAATATCATAAATAATACATTCTTCAGGTCAGTTCGCATAGATTTATACATATGTAGAGACTTTGGAAACAGGTAATATATCTTTAAATGAACCTTGTGTGGTTTAATATTTTGATCATAGTCTACATGTGGGCTAATGTAGAGTAGCTTTTAGTCGTTATAATAGACTGAAATTTTCTCCCATATATTTATTGTACTTCTTTTTGTTGTTTTAGCTTTTAAAAGAGTTGTTATTTACACACTTTTGGAAAGGACAAAAAAAAAAAAAAAAAAAAAAAAAAAGTTAAGAACGGGGGCTCCTTTTAGTGATTAGGCTAAAAGCTTATGTTGGTCATATACTAGGTTCGTTTTTAGAACGTTATCAGAATGACTCTGCAATTCGAGCATTCCTTTTTTGCTTGTTTCTTTTGTTTTCAACTGTACAGTTCTTTTTTATGGCTTCGTCTTCTTTTGTTTTTGTCTGTTGTTCATTTTTTTTTTAGGTTAAGTTTTTGCTCTATTTATGAGGACTTTAATTTGCTTTGGAATTACCTTCCTGGTATTTTTTGTTTGTTTTTATTTTCCTACTGGTTTGCTTCAGTTTTTTGCTTTTCTTGTTTAATTGCTCACTTGTTTTGTGCTATTTTGTTGTTGTTGTTGCTTTGCATTTGGAATTAATTTTTTCTTCTCATTTTAGTATTATTATTATTATATTTGCTGCTATTGCTTTTTGTATTCTTTTTCTGGTATCACTACTCCTGCTGGTGTGTGTGATTCCTTTGTTAAGCATATCCTGCTGCCTGTTTTTATTATCGTCAAAAATGAAGCGACAACGTTCGTTAATTAGTAATTTCATCTTATAGAAGTGTTACTTTTTATGAAGTTTTACTTTCTCTCTTGTCTGTTTCTTTTTGGTTATCTACCTGTAATCTAGCTGATTTTTTTCTCTCGATTAATGTTGCTGTTCTTCGCTTCAGGATATAATTAAGTAAAATCATTAACTTTTTTAATAATTTACATCACTGATAATTGAATAATAATTTTCTTTTTGGAGACTTGTCGAGAATCATCTATGAGGTGTGATCAAAAAATAACCGTTATTTCAAATTTCGTGAGTTACGTATGTTCGATTTTTGCATTTTTTTCTGTTATGTTGGTACACATGTCTGTTATATATGTTGGCAATACCAACCATTTTGGATTGTAAGTTTGTTTTTGACAGATAAAAAGGTTAGTCGTGTTTTGGTGTGCTCTTTGATTTTTTACTATTCGAGAAAATGGATCAAAGAAACTGTATTCAGTTTTGTGTAAAAAATTAAATGAAAAATTAAATGCGCAAGACCATTTGAAATGTTGACTGTGGCCTTTGGCGAGTCTACTATGAGCAGAACACAAGTTCAATTGTGGTATAACTGGTTTAAGGAAGGCCGAGAAGATGTCAATGACGATGCTTGTCCTGGTCGCCCGAGCACGTCAACAACCGCTGAAAACATTGACGCAGTGAAGAAAATGATTTTGGATAATCGTCGAATCGTCGAATCACTATCAGAGAGGTTGCTGATGATGTTGGCATATCGTTCGGCTCATGCCAAGCAATTTTTACGGATTTTTTAGGCATGAAACGTGCGGCAGCGAAGATTGTACCAAAATTGCTAAATTTTGAGCAAAAACAACGTCGCTTGTGCGTAAGTTTTTGGCCAAACACAAAACCGTTATCATGCCTCAACCAACGTATTCACCGGACTTGGCCCCCGGACCACGCTGATATTTTCCTCTTCCCAAAACTGAAGACACCGATGAAAGGAAAGCGTTTTGCTACGATTGAGGAGACAAAAGAAAAATCGAAACAGGAGCTGTTGGCGATACCAAAAAGCGCGTTTCAGAAGTGTTTCGACGATTGAAAAAAACGCTGGCATAAGTTTATTATATCTGAGGGGGATTACTTTGAAGGGGACAAGATAGTTGTTGATAAATAAATAAATACTTTTAGAAAAAACTGAAAATAACGGTTATTTTTTGATCATACCTCGTATATTACTAAAATTGAAGTTCGTTCTGAGCTGTCAATCAGTCAAACTGAAATCTTTGGTCCGATAGCCTTAGTATAGCCTTCTTTTACGTTTCTAATCAAGTTTGTATATTAATTTTTCATATATACAGACACGGGCATAAGTATTCATACAGCAGCTAGTTTTAGGTTTATACTTCAAGATTTTCTAAACGAAAGCAAATAGGATATTACTTTCTTTACCGAAAATATTTTTTTTATTCAATATACATTCTACTCATATATTAAAACTCAACCAGAAAGTAACATTATACCATATAATTTATATAAAAAGAATTAAAGAAAAATGTAATTCAAACATTATTTTAGCTAGGACAAAAGTATTCACACAGTTAAAAAATTATTTTATAAAAAAACAAAATTGGAGAAGTATTAATATTTTGTGGCATATCCGTTTCTTTTAATGAGCTACTTTAGTCTGTTTGGTATTGATTGGACCAACTATCGCGTCACATCTGCTCCAATATTTGCCTGCATCAAAATCTCCTTTATTTGAGTCTTGCTTGTTACAATGTACTTTTTCAATTGTCTTCATTCGCTCTCTCATTCTCCCTCCTTCTTCCTCCCACCTATCAATCCAAATCATGACTGGAATCTATTTACATAATTTACTCTCATCCGAGTACAATACACTGTTCCAGAACTCCATAGTTTTCTTTTTATAAAGTTTTGCGAACTCCAGCCGTTTGTTTTTGTTTGTGATGCTTATTAAGTGTTTTTCCGTGCCACTCTGGAGTTATAACCAGCACGATGTAGACACCTGCGTACAGTTTTGGACTAATATAATTTTTTTCTCAGCTTCAAAAATCGATACTGTGTGAACAGTTTTGTCCCTCTAAAATTTAAGGTTCGATTACATTTTTATTTATTTTTTATTTTTAGCGGACCCCATGCACGTTTCACTGTGCGGAATTAAAAAAGTAATTCAAAGCAGTTTAAATTTAAAAATTATATTTATTGTAAAACTCTATGTTAAACCACATTTTTAGTTTTCTTATTATCTTGGCAATAAATGAATAAAACTGATGGTTTGCCTACACGTGAACAGGCTACGTATAATTGTCCATGAGAAAATACTGGATACTTATTCTAAGTTGATACCACAAATTTCCAAAGATTGACCTTGCGCTTTATTAATGGTAATTGCGAATGCAAATCGCACTGGAAATTGTACACGTTTGAATTTGAAAGGCAACTCGGTTGGAATCATCGGAATTCGTGGTATTAACACGCCTTCACCTTTGAATTTTCCAATCAAAATAGTTGCTATAATAACATTGACCATCAATTTTTTCACAGCAAGCCTCGTACCATTGCAAAGTTTCGGTTGATTCAAATAACGAAGCATAATAATAGTCGCACCGACTTTCAATTGAATGTTACTTACTTACTTAACTGGCACTACAACTCATCATCGGTCTTGGCCGCCTCTCAATTAAAGGTTATGCGGCGGTAATCCGGGTGAATCCAAAAAATTCACAAAATTCTGTAGGATAGTTAACCGCATCTTCTTCATTGGTAGCGGTATCAATAGACTTATACGAAACCAAAACACCTGGTATTTTGGATTGTATAGCAAAATTAAATTCATTGGCATCTTTATTCTTGGCTGCCAACATGGCTCTTTCGCTTAACCAATTATGATTTTTGTAGTGCTGTACTATGTTGGGAAATACACTGTCAATCAATTCTTCGTTCGATGGTATAATTCTACAAAAGTTATACGGCAACGTTTTCAATCCAGTCTCATCAACTGGCATTGCACCATTTCCGATTGTCATCAATTGCTTTGAAAATTCAACAGCTGATGCATCATTTTGTTGAAAGAAAAGATATTTTTACAATTAAATTCATCACCAACTATTACTATTGCAACTTCATCCAATGTTGGAGCATTAAATGTTCGGGCATGTTCTCCAGATGGTATTCTATCAGCCTTTATTACAATTTTGTGATTATCAGTAGGCAGTTGGTCGAGAGCAGTACGGAAAAGTCGAACCAATTCATTATTCTCTTGAATGAAAGTTTGGTTTAGATTCGTTCAATAACATCTCGCTTCAAATTTGAACTAATTGAACATAGACGATCAACTTGCTGATCAGAATTAACAAGAAAATAAATTTATAAAAACTGATACTCTGAATTAGGAAAGGGCAATAAAGAATCCAAGCTGTGTTATATTTGTCGTTGGATCTAGAGAAAAAACAACAATCAAAAGCGGGAAAAACGTTGTTGTGAAAATCATTTTCATAATTGTCAAATTCATTTTAATTTCGAGACCAATAAAATTTTTCCAGGTTGTTCATGAAAATTACCATGAATGTGGTCACTAAATTGTCACGAATAATATTCGTTGCACCGAATGAAGTCATTTGGAAACATGAATTGTAAGATTGAGTGTTTACCAAAAAATGCTTTGATTCAGGTGCACCACCTAAAACCAATGAGCGTAATGGTTCTGGAGGTGGCTTCTATGCCGGTAATTTGACTTTTCCATTAGCACAACATAAACCTGGTGGCTCATTTTTGAATTTGCAACAGCTCTTGTTTGACGTGAGCGCCATATTGCACGAAAAGCAACTTTGTATGTAATAAATGGAATTTCATAAAGAAATTAAAATAGGTATTTTTAAAAACAAAAATAAAAAAACCATCTTACCGTTATTGATTCTAATTTTAGTAACGATAGCACTAAATGATCAAAATCAGCCGAACGTAATGCAAATGGCACAAAAGCAACATACTACTGTGGGCAAAAAGTAGTAAGACTTTTTAATTTAAATTTCGCGCGGAAACCCATTCGAAAAAATATTATTTTTTTAATTTTGGTATGACTGTCGGTGACATCTGTGCCAAATGTCACAATCAAAATAATCATTAGTGTTTAGTATACGCTTGTCTTTCTGAAGTACAAAAATGGCATTCGGCGGTTTTCACAATGAGTGAAATTATTCAACAAAGAAGTTCCATTAAATTTTGTGTGCGGAATCAAATTTCTGGTGCCGAAACGTTCAGAATGTTGCAAAAGGCCTTCGGTGATAATTGTATGTCGCGATAAAGTGTTTTTGATTGGTACAAATTGTTCAAAGATGGTCGAGAACGCGTTGGCGACGAACCACGTCCAGGACGGCCATCAACATCAACAACTGATTATCAACACGTCTGGTCAATAAAATCAAGGAATTGGTGCTCGAGAATCGAGAATCGACGATTAACAGTCAGAGACCTTACTGGCATCGTTGGAATATCGGAAGGATCAGTGAAAACCATTTTAAAACATCATTTGGGCCTAAGAAGAGTGAATGCACGATTGGTTCCAAAATCACTGCATTGGTTTTACGAGACCATTTCGCCAAAAATTCGGCTGATATCGTTCCGCAACCACCCTAGCACCCTATTCGCCTGACTTAGCACCGTGTGACTTTTGGCTATTTTCTAAACTCAAAAAACCGCTTCGTGGACACCGTTACCGTTTTGAGTCAATTGAAGACATTAAACATGAATCGCTAAGCGCATTGAAGGCTATTCCGGAAATTGACTTTAACAACTGTTTCGAGAATTGGAAAAAACGTTGGCACAAGTGTATTGGGGCCGGGGGGGATTACTTTGAAGGAGACGAAATAGATTTGGAAGAATGAATAAAAAAATTTGAAATTATGCACAAAGTCTTACTAACTTTTGCCAACAGTAGTACAATGTTTCTCCAATGTGTAAAAATGTCGTCAACAATTGCAAAAAAAAAAAAAACGAAAGAAATACAATTCCAAATTATGCGCGGCATGCTTATTTACACGGAACGATCGCTTTGTTTCAGAAATAAAATGTCTCACTTGTGGAATGATAAGCAAATTATATGAAAACAAATGATTTCGACAAAAAATATGACAATAAAAATATGAAATAAAAATACATTCCTTATTGATATTGATGTGTTTTCAATTTGAAGTGAATGCGTTGAGGGGTTCAAGAGTTATAGGAATTTTACTCTTTTTGCGGGCGTGGCAGTGGGCGGATAAATAGCCTATGCCCTTGTACTTTAACATGAAAGTTGAATTTTTAAAATAAATCGAACCGTTTCCGAGATTATTCATCACACACATAACATATTTATGTATACATTTATAATAAAAGTTTTTTTTTTTAGGTTTTGATGTACCATAGATTAAACCAACATATGTTTTTCCAGCTACTGTGTGAATACATACAGTGGCGAGCATTAACGGATACATGCTGATGGTCGCTGTGGCGTAGTGGTAGTGCGTTGGACTGCTACGCATAGTGTCCGGGGTTCCAATCTCGGCACAGGCAAAATAAAAATGTAGAAAAAATAATTTTTCTACCCGGCACCACCTCTTGGCAGGAAATGGAAAACCTACAAGAGTAAAAATTGCCTATGAAAAGTTTTTCACTTCGTCGTTCGGATTCGGCATTAAACTGTAGGCGTAGGTCCCTTCCATTCAAGTACAAATATAACACGCTGAACGAGCTTTGGTCCCGAGCTCAGACTGAGTGGAGCAGTATTCCAAAAATTAGTTGAAAGTATGCCTAAACAAGTAAAGAGTCAAGGGCCTCGCGACTAAATACTGAAAATATTATTTATTTTTTGGGTTGTCTTTATTAAGTATTTTTCATATTTTCTAAACGTGCAAAAGTGGATACTTTGGCTTTTTTCATTGCAAGCATTAAAAGTTACATTAACTTTATAATTTTGAAAATGGTTTATAATTTTATACATATGAGATTATAAGATTCCATTGATTCCAATTTGGCTTCATATTTAATGAAACCAAATAGTTAGATAAATCCAAATATGGTACTGTGCATAATTTCATATTTGCACAAAACTATTCATGTATGCCAAAATGTACAAATTAAAGTAAATTCAGTTACGTCAACATAAAATTGCAAATTGCAATCAGACAACAACAACCAGATCATATTGAAACGACATCTTCGGTTCCCACAGAATTGTATGCTCACATCGCGTACATTAACGAATAGTTGCTGCAGAACGCCAGAATACAACAACAATAACATAAGCAGGAGCTACGGTAGAATCAGGGGCGTAGCTAGGGGAGGCGGAGGGCGGCGGTCCGCCCCGGGTGTCACCATTTTTGGGGTGAAACCCGCAATGTCCAAAAAGTTTTCATTTGTTTTTTGCACGATGTGTTGGAGGAAGTGGATGCCACACAAAAATATTTGCAAACTTCAGAACTAAGTAACTGTCGATAAAGTAATAGCGAAATCGAATGCCCTAATTCTTTTTTTGTACAAGAAAAGCGGAAATGTTTAGTGGAAGGTGCATTTAAGAAGGCTAGTATTATTTGCTCAAAGCTCGGAATAAGCATCAGCCGGCGCGAAAAGAATGCCGGGTGAAACGGAACGAGATATTGGTTTAACTGCTAAAGAAGAAAACAAGAGGACGATGCTTGAATGCATCGATCGTTTCTCGACAGAATTAAAGTCTCGAACCATGGCATTCAATGATATACTTAGCCGATATCTTTCAAATTGTGAAAACAAATGACTTGCTGTTTTGCACGGATGAAGAACTGAATATCAGTGCAAAAAAGTTGACGTCGCCCTACGATGAAGTTGTAGAAGAAGAACTTAAAGTAGAAGTACAAAGACTTCGTAGACAAATCAAGGCAGCAAACATTGAATTTAAAGTCGCAAGTAAATGGACTATGCTTGATATTCTAACTTTTATTGTAGAATGGGACTTTATAGCGTCTGTTTCAAACGTGGCTTTAGCTCTTCAATTGTTCTTAACAGTTTGTGTCTCTGTGGCTTCATGTGAAAGAAGTTTTTCAAAGTTAAATCTAATTATATAATATTTACGCTCAACTATGTGTCAATCTAGGATATGCGACATAGACATTTTATCAATAGAAAACGAATTGTCTAGCAAATTAGATTTCGGCAATGTTATTTCAGAATTTGCTGCGAAAAAATGCAAATTTTTGTACTTTAAATATGTACTCACATACATCAATTTCCTACAACAGCAATTAAATAGTCATTTAAAAAAAAGTTGAATGTAAACAAATATCTTCCAAGATCTTTAAGAACATGCTGTAAATAAAAATTTCCCTTATTGGTCTCATACTCGTAGAGGTTTTAACTATTTTGTGTTTTAAATTAAGTACGTATTAATACGAGGTATGATCAAAAAATAACCGTTATTTTAAATTTTTTCAAAAAGTATTTATTTATTCATCAACAACTATCTTGTCCCCTTCAAAATAATCCCCCTCAGATATAATACACTTTTGCCAGCGTTTTTTCCAATCCTCGAAACACTTCTGAAACGCGCTTTTTGGTATCGCCAACAGCTCCTGTTTCGATTTTTTTTTATCTCCTCAATCGTAGCAAACCGCTTTCCTTTCATCGGTGTCTTCAGTTTTGGGAAGAGGAAAAAGTCAGCGGGGGCCAAGTCCGGTGAACACGATGGTGGAGGCATGAAAACGGTTTTGTTTTTGGCCAAAAACTTACGCACAAGCGACGTTGTTTTTGCTCAAAATTTAGCAATTTTGGAACAATCTTCGCTGCCGCACGTAAAAATTGCCTAAAACAACCGTAAAAATTGCTTGGCATGAGCCGAACGATATGCCAACATCATCAGCAACCTCTCTGATAGTGATTCGACGATTATCCAAAATCATTTTCTTCACTGCATCAATGTTTTCATCGGTTGTTGACGTGCTCGGGCGACCAGGACGAGCATCGTCATTGACATCTTCTCGGCCTTCCTTAAACCGGTTATACCACAATTGAACTTGTGTTCTGCTCACAGTAGATTCGCCAAAGGCCAAAGGCCACAGTCAACATTTCAAATGTCCTTGCGCATTTAATTTCATATTTTACACAAAACTGAATACAGTTTCTGTGATCCATTTTTTCGAATAGTAAAAAATCGAAGAGCACATCAAAACAAGACTAACCTTTTTATCTGTCAAAAAAAAAAACTGACAATCCAAAATGGTTGGTATTGCCAACATATATAACAGACATGTGTACCAACCTAACAGAAAAAAAATGCGAAAATCGAACATACGTAACTCACGAAATAACGGTTATTTTTTTATCACACCTCGTATAAGTTCACTCATCTTTATGACTTCCTGTATTATCTACTTACTTTTAAATAGAAAATAATCGTACATACCTACACATAGTATAACTATTTCAAAAGAAGAGGGGGGGGGGGAATATTATAGGGTGACACGATTTAGGGCCGCTCCGGGTGTCACCCGACCTGGCTACGTCTTTGGGTAGAATACAACAATAAAAGCAGAAGCTGGAGCAACAACATAGTTAGACAAATAGAAGCATCAGTGTATGTAATTATAAGTTATTCCACAATTGAATTTAATTTTGTTGGTATCGTTTTAAAGGTAATAGTTCAACTAAGAAAAATCCATAAAGATTTGCTCATAGAAATAGTGTTTTGGGCTCTGGAAGCCCAATGAAAAATATATTGATTGTGAAGTTTCGTTCGTGAGTAGTTGAAGGAAAGTAATATTCAAAAATACATTTTTAGACGCAATTGAATAAGTTTATACTTTTTGATTAGCTAAGAGGTGGTATAAATTTAGTTTTTTTATATTAATCTTAAAAATATTATTTATAATTAATTTTTAAATTTTAATAAATGAAAAATTATATATTTTTGATGGAAAAAAACCTTGAATCTTGAATCTATTAGAAAAGGCAAAAACTTCTCATATTTTTTCCGATTCTTTTTTATTTTAATTTTTTGAAGGTGCCTGAAATCACATTTTTTTTACTCGTTACCAAAATAAATGTAGTGCATTTATTAGTCGAAACGACCAGCAATATCTTGCCATAAATATTATTTCTAATTACTTCCTACGTAATCTTGGTTTACCATTACTTGTGACAAAATGTAAACAAAACCATGTCCTACGGAAATGAAGAATTTTGAAGTAAAGAGAAGTGCAAACCCTGATTTTTTGAAAACCTAATCACATACTTAGCTTAGCGTCTATCGTTTAAATCATGGCAAGTACGAGAGGAAAATAAAAGTAAATTCATGGAAAACAAAACACGAATTCAAATGGAATTTAAGTCAAGAATGGGTCTTAGGGTTGATGAAGTCAAGCAGGGCGTCGGTACAACAAATGATGGAAACACAGCTCGACGTTTTTTTTTTTTGAGATTGACATTGCAGCAGATATAACAAAGCTTGTTAAAGATCTCATTTTTAAATTCTCACTCATATTGAGGGTCTTATCGTGCTGCAAAGCGATTGAAAATGAGAAATTCAGTGTGCTTTTAAAGGACACTAGAGACTTGAAATGTATATAAGAAATTATACTTGGTACTTTACATGCCTAGTTCTGTACACAAAGTGTTGATTCACGAATGCAATGTGAGCAAGTAACAGGTTGCTCTATCTTTTATGTCGGTATCTAGTTGTCTTTATTCATAAATAATAATAAGTATATTTCTTGTTGAGTGGTTTGTCTGAAGAAGCGTTAGAAGCAATTCACTAAAACGTGCGAATAAATCGATGGACACATACTCGAAAAACGGGACAAGAGGACACCAACAGAGACTTAATGTCTTATTTACTTTTATCTTCCGATGCACTTCTTTCATCGAAGAGGAATAATAAAAATAATAACAAAACTTTATTGCACCTCGTTAAGTATGTGCAATATTATTTAGTGCAAGATGAAAATTCTTATGATAATTTTACTACATTGTTAAACTCTTCGTCTGAAAATTCTTCAGCTGAGAATAACGCAAGGAATTCTACTGAATAAGAATAAGATAAAAATAATATTAAGTAAAGGTATTAAATTTAAAAAATTTAAAAAATATATTGCATATTATTTTGTTTTATAATATTATTGTTGTTGTTGTTAAAGTCACAAATTAAAAATTTTTCAAATTTGCAAATAAAAAAGCCTGAAAGCAGAACATTGTGTCAATATTGCCCTTCTATGGCATAATGATATGCATAAAGATTGAGTAAAAAAACTAACAAGACTGTGACTTTTGTTACAAAACCGTAAATGTTACATACAAACCGATAACATTTTTGGAATCAGCGCATCTTAATCCATTTAGAAAATATGTTTCATATTATTCTGATAACTCCTTCTATTTTTGTTCAATACTAGTATGGGAACGTAGCGCTGTTTTTTCGTGGATTCTCGTTGGAATTATTTTCCCAGATTATTACATGCAAAACTGTTTTAAAAAAATGCAGGTTCTGACATTTCAAATGCGTTTCAGTCAGTGGAAAAATGTTGTATGTAAGGAGCAATACTGAACAATATTGAAGAATATAATTTGATGCGCAAGTGCAATCGGGGCACAAAAAGAAAAGTAACTGTAGAATATTGGAAAGATTTTAAAGACCATAGACCAAGGAATAGTGCCGTATACCTATTTCAAGAAATGGAAAGTTAATGCAAAATAAAAATGCTTCTGTGGTGGTCCCTTCCATTCAAGTAAAAATATAACACGCATAACACGAGTGGATGCGAAAAGCTCAGCCTAGACTTTACATGGGCTGTTCTGCCATTAAAAGAAAAAGGAAGATGTGGTAATTTGGAAAAACGTAGTAAGTACAGAAAAGTTGAAACATTTTTTTGTTTTCTTATATTTTTCGACTTGTGACTGCTCATGAAACTTTCTCTGTTCGAAATTTACATTGGGCGTAATACAAAAAACCAAGCGATTTTGATTTTACTACAATGATCAATCGACATTTCTAGCTTTTCTTATACAATTAAAAGAACCTCACGTCGCAATACAACTGTGAATTATTTACGAAGGGTTGAATAGTTACAATTTTAGTAGTTAAATTAAATTATGGGAATAATGTTGCTGATCAGCGAGGCAACACGAAGTGTCTGAGCACATAGTAGGCTTTCCAAGTCAAGTGTTTAATTTATATAAGTTAAAATATCGCGACACTTTAATAATCTACAATACAAAACATGCTTATATTTAATATAGAGTTTAATATTCGCTTTGGATTTCCGAGGTCTGACACATGCAATACGTGTGACTGTATGATTTTATTGTATGATTAGTGGTGCCGAGAATCCATGAAAACTCCAGTCAATATAAAAGCTGACCGAAACTCATAACTAAAAGGCGAAAAAGTTTATTCGCAACTTCCTGATGATTCTAACTCTGTTAAAAAGAATAAAACACTGTAATTTGTGTCGATTTACAGCAAGCGTTTTTCACACCTAATCTTATGCCCACTTACTTAGTGCCAACAACCGTTGCTCGGTCTTGGCCGTCTCGATAAAACTTAGCGAGTCGCCTCTGCTATGCGCGCACTAGCGCCAGTTGGTATGGCTAAGTGCAGACAGGTCTCCTTGTACCTGATCTTTCCCACGGAGATTATGACACCATTTTCTGCGTGTTCCTTCACTGTGGCTCGAATAAGACACCCTTCTAGCCGGAGCACCTTCTTCCATTCGCTCAATATGCCTCATCCAGTGAAACCTCTAGACTATATCAATGTCGGCATACTGCTTATGGTTCCATCTTATTCGATACACATCGTCCATGCATATTGGACCATAGATCTTACTGAGTTTCTTCCTCTCGAACGCTCCTAACAGCCTCCCATCATTGGTGGTAAATGTCCACGTCTCGGCGCCATACATTAGGACCGGAAGGATGAGGAACTTAAAGAGCGTTATTTTAATCGTCCGAGACATAGCTCTGCTTCTCAGTTGCCTACTGAGCCCATAGTAAGACCTGTTGGCAAGAGTTAATCTCCGCTTGATCTCAGTGCTGATAAACGAAATCCTGGACGACTTCAAAAGTATAATTTTCAATAGTGACATTTTGCCCAAGACTCCGTGACTCTTTGTTTGTTGACACAAGGTATTTCGTTTGGTTCTCGTTCACCACTAGACCAACTCGTTAAGACCAATTATATATGATGCCAATAATATCAATATCATCAGCACATCTTACGCACTCTAACATTTATATTTACTGAAAGTGTTTCTAAAAGGGGTGCCGTGTATTTTAAAATACATTTCGTTTAATTACAATAAAACACTCTACAACTGGGTGAAGTAAGAATACTAATTATTAATTGATGTGTTGGGCAAAATAACAACTGGACAATATCTAATAAAACAGAAATACTTGATAGAAGTTAAGCGAAAATTTCTAACTACCGAACACAGCTTTTGCCATGCAATCGTGATTTCTCTCCTATAGAGAAGAAAAAGAAGACAGCTCAACTTTACGGCCCGGAAGACGTAAGCCGCCTAATTGAATCCCCTAGACCATCAAATCCATTTAACGTTCATGAAATGCACCAAGAACACTTTAAAAATAGTAATGTTCTCGTTCGAAATATTAATAAAGATAATATGTAAGTGTAAAGTATCAACTGAAGGAAGATGACTGCAAATTACTAGTAATGTCCCAGTAGCATTGAGGCTAAGAAAAAGTCACAGTATCGCAGAAGCTTGGTCTTGCTATAGCTTACATCATAGCAAGCGGCGACGACAAGCAAAAGTCGGTTCATTAGCGACAAGTGCGTCGTAATGAACCAGTAGAAATAAGTATAGGTAACGAAAACAAGAAAGAAGGATCTAATGGCACTGGAATTTCTGTTTTGCCTGAAGAATATACCGAATGCAAGTATACAAAGTATACAATATATGTAATATGTAATGGAGACAACGATATTCGCGTTTCCGCTTTAATGGTTAAGTTAGCCGGAATTTGTAACGATTTGAAAACGGGTGCTTAGCACTTAAGAAAAATTCAATTTTTCTAATTTTAAATAACTGATGTTTTAACTTACATGCATTACATAAGTACATGTAAGTACATATGTGTGTATATTGAATGGTTTATATACATTTGACTGTTTAAATTGTAATCCCTCAATCTGATGTCTTACTGAACCAGTTTTCATTAATCCCTAGAGGTCAAAATACACAGTCAGAGAATGCATAAAACAGATGAAGCACAAACATATGCACATACACCAAATGTACATTATCTATTTGTATCTACATATGTAGGACATATTTATGTACTCGCCGGTATATCGTCCATATCCATTCGCACATCCATATGCACTACGAATACTCTACGGAGCTTCACGTATTGTTAAACATAATGAAGTGTAAAAGTCATAAGGCTGAAATGAAGAAAAAACATTCTCATAACGTGACTAACGTTAAATGGTATGTACTCGTAAGTATGTATACATAAACATGGTATGTATAATAGCCAAACGACATTGACTTCAAGCATAGAACTCGCTCGCTCATATCTTCATGTAGGGCATATAAATTCAGTAAATGTAAAGTAAAAAAATTTGACATCTACTTATGGTATATGTATTTTACTTTTATGAAATTATGTGCAATTTACTCACAATGTATGTCCACATAATTTTCATCTAGCACGCATTAGAAGCTTTTAAGCCAAATACTTACACAGACTCGTATTTATATAGCAACTATAAGTATCCTAGTATGGGATGTGGAGTAAATTGACTGCTACGGCTACTTCCTAATGTTCCTAATGATCGACAACCTCCTAACAGGTTTAAAGGTAATACTCGAGAAATTTATTAGCCCTTCACTTGCTGAGAGGTAATGAATTTGGAACTACATACGAGTATATATGCATGTGGTTGTATTATCTGCGTATTAGCCGGACTAAATAATGTTGTGCTGATGTCCATGACTGCGAAAAGTTCGGCCTAAGCCTGTTGTGGCATTAAAAGAAAGAAAAGAAGATGTCCATTTCTGCAATTAAAATACAACTAATTGTAATTGAAATACTTATGTACTTCCTGCAAGGTCGAAGACTAGGGTATTATAAGGTTATGGATGGAGCACTTCTTACAGTTGGTTAATGGCGATGACGGCAATAATCCCGGCATTGCGGAATCTACTCCGGAAACCGCAATCACTGACGGCGCTGAAGTTCCGCCGTCCGACTATGAGGAGGCTCGGCTGAAAAACAATTAGGCTGCTGGAGATGGCCAGCCTTTTGAATTATTTAAGACTGGAGGCGAATAGCTCACAAATCGCATGCATGAGCTTCTACGCAGAATATGGTCGGATGAAAGCATGCCAAGTGATTGGAACCTCAGCGTATTTTGTCCAATCCACAAGAAAGCTTATTCAACGATGTTCGCTAACACCACGGTAGTGGTTCTTAATATCGCATATAAGGTTCTATCGAGCATACTGCTCGAAAAAATGAAGCCATTTACCAGATATTACCAATACGCCAAATCTTGGAAAAGACCCGAGAAAAACAGATCGATACCCATCATCTATTCGTTGGTTATAAATGCGCTTTCGACAGCATGATTAGGGATCACTTGTATGCGCAATGTCTTATTTTGGTATCCCTGCAAAACTAATTCATCTGGCAGACACTGACTGACACCACCCACCAGCGCAGTGCAAATTGGTACAGACCTTTCCGAGTCATTTGATGCCAAAAGAGGTTTCAGACACGATAGTTTCCTTCCTTGCGACTTCTTTAACCTTATGCTGGAGAAAATAATTCAAGCGGCGAACGTCGACATCTCTGGCACTATTTTCTACAAGAGTATCTGCTGCTAGCACATACGTTGCAGTCAGTGCAGCATTCTCCCATCTGGAAAGGAAGTCTCGTTGAGTGGGTCTAGTAGTGAACGAGGCCAAAACGAAATACCTTGTGTCAACAAACAAAGAGTTAAGGCGTCTTGGACAAAATGTCACTGTTGACAATTATACTTTTGAAGTCGTCAATGATTTCGTTTACCTAGGATCCAGCATTAATACCAACAATAATGTCAGCCTTGAGATCAAGCGGAGATTAACTCATGTGAACAGGTATTGCTACGGCCTCAGTAAGCAAGTGAGAAACAGAGCCCTCTCTCTACCGACGAAAAGAACTACAAATCCCTCATCCTTCCCTTCCTAATGTATAGCGCTGACGTCGACCATCAATTATAAGAGGCTGTTAGGAGCGTTCGAAAGTAAGATCTATGGTCTAATATGCGTGGGCGACGTGTATCGAATAAGATGGAACGATGAGCTATACGCTGACACTGACCTAGTCGAGAGTATAAAAATCCAGCGGTTTCGCTGGCTGGGTCATGTTGAGCGAATGGAAGAAGGCGCTCCGGCTAGAAGGGTGTTTTATTTGAGCCACGGTTTAAAGAACACGCAGAAGAGGACGTTCCAATCTTCGTTGGAAAGACCAGTCACAGAGAGACCTGTCTGCACTTGTCCTCACATACTGGTGCCAACGCGTGCATAGCAGAGGAGACTGGCGAAGTTTTATCGAGGCGGCCAAGACCGATCATCGGTTGTAGTGACAACTAAGTAAGCAAGTCAATAACCTACAAGCCCAATTAAGGTTCGTTAAACTTCATTAAACTTAATAGGATAAAAACAATGGTTAAATATTTTCTATACTGGGATAATATTGTATGCTTGTGTGCATATTTGGATAAATTGTCAAAATCTATTTTCTAACAGATACATTACTGCCATATGTAATACAACAGATGGCGCTGATTGTACACATTTTTCAACTAAGGGTAACTGCGTATGCAGATTAGTGGATATTACTCGTCCATTTATTTGCTTATCAGATTTCTGTGTGATGAAATCTGTGTCAGTAAAATTTATGAAACATTTAATATTAACTTCATATTGTTTGATGTTTAATTTCAGTTTACACCATAATAAGATTTATTGCTTAACCAAATTGGTTCTGAGAACCAACGTGAAGTTAGGTTTGTGAGAGGTTGAAGATTAAATTCATTACACAACCTCAAATAGACGTAATGCTTAAATTTGCATAAGCAGAAGTAAACGTTAGCTTCATGGAATTTTTGTTTTACAGATTTTTATAAAGATACTCGAGGCCAAACTCTTGGCGTACCAAAATGGTTTTCTCTGGATTTTTAGTTAGTGATTATCTTTTATCTTACTTAGTTATCTTACATAAATTATTACCACATGTGCTGTTATGTCAGGTATTCAAAATTGTTTTTATATCTCTAATATCAGTAGATTTTTGAATACAAACCTTGCTGGAAGAAAAGTGTTCCAAAGTGGAATCTTCTTGCTGGATCAGAAAAATTAGAACTTCTTCGATGTAGCTTCAGCTAAAATCCTTATAAAAGACCATAATCTGTTAAGATGTGCTTTAAAAATATAAAGTTATGCAATGAACGTATCACGGGAACTGGGATGGGATTAAATACCCAGTTTAATGAATGATTTCTTCACATTATTTGTTTTGACAAGTCAAATCAAATATTTTATATACCGCTCAGGGTAAAGGAAATTGCCTCAAATCGCCGACATGATTATCAGTTCCTGTATTTTCTATTGGAGCATATGACTATTATTAAATATTTCCATCTTCTTCTGTTGCTAAGAAATTGAGTTCATTCTTAATTTTTGCTTAATTGGAATTAGTTTTTGAAGAAGCTTACACGTGGTTCTAGAGCAGTCTACTCGTATCTTGAAAATTCCTTATCTTGCGAATTTCTAAGATCTTTCCAGATGTTTTTGTTACAAACACCTATTAATGGATTTCAAACCAATAAATATTTTTTTCTGATAAAAATTATAGTACTAGACTAGTTAGTGACTCCTGGATTTAAGTTAAGTTACATGTTGGTCACATGGTGCCTTCATGTACAGTGCCTCGCAAAATTATCACTTCACGACTTAAGACGTTTTTGTGAAGACCCTTTATACTAAAGTTACTTACTTTAAAAGTTTTTTTTTTATGTGTTTTACATTTTTCAAGTAAAATTGTTATTATCCTACAAAAATTTAACATTAAAAATGTAAATAGTAACTACTGTGGGCAAAAGTTAGTAAGACTTTGTTCATAATTTCAAATTTTTTTATTCATTCTTCCAAATCTTTTTCGTCCCCTTCAAAGTAATCCCCGGAATTTCCGGAATAGCCTTCAATGTGCTTAGCGATTCATGTTTAATGTCTTCAATTGACTCAAAACGGTCAAACGGTCCATGAAGCGGTTCGGTTTTTTGAGTTTAGAAAATAGCCAAAAGTCACACGGTGCTAAGTCAGGCGAATAGGGTGGTAGGGTGGTTGCGGAACGATATCAGTCGAATTTTTGGCAAAATGGTCTCGCAAAACCAATGCAGTGATTTTGGAACCAATCGTGCATTCACTCTTCTTAGGCCCAAATGATGTTTTAAAATGGTTTTCACTGATCCTTCCGATATTCCAACGATGCCAGTAAGGTCTCTGACTGTTAATCGTCGATTCTCGAGCACCGATTCCTTGATTTTATTGACCAGACGTGTTGATAATCAGTTGTTGATGTTGATGGCCGTCCTGGACGTGGTTCGTCGTCAACGCGTTCTCGACCTTCTTTGAACAATTTGTACCAATCAAAAACACTTGCTCCTTGCTCGCGACATACAATTATCACCGAAGGCCTTTTGCAACATTCTGAACGTTTCGGCACCAGAAATTTGATTTGATTCCGCACACAAAATTTAATGGAACTTCTTTGTTGAATAATTTCACTCATTGTGAAAATCGCCGAATGCACTTTTTGTACTTCAGAAAGACAAGCGTATACTAAACACTAATGATTATTTTGATGTGACATTTGGCACAGATGTCACCGACAGTCATACCAACCTTAAAAAAATAATATTTTGATGAATGGGTTTCCGCGCGAAATTTAAATTAAAAAGTCTTACTAACTTTTGCCCACAGTAGTATAACATGCAAAATTAAGACTGGAAGTATCCAAATATTGAAAAGCTTCCCGAAATAATTTCATTTAATTTTTATTGAAATAAAATTATATTAAATGAACAACAATCTTTTTTGTGAGAGGGATTCATATAAACACATACCATAAATGCCGCTTTAGTTTATAAGTTTATAAATTTGATAAAAATTTTTATGAAATTCGAAATTTTTTTTTTTATGTTTATTTAACATTTAAAATTTTCAATTCTACGATTAAATTATATCAAATTTACATTTTGTTATATCTTTTGATTTAATGTTAATTTTGTCGTCGCCGTGGCCTAGTTGGTAGTGCGTTGGCCGACTAGGCAGAGTATCCGGGGTGCAAATCCCGGCACAGGCAAAATCAAAAAGTAGAATAAACTATTTTTCTACATGGCACCACCTTTTGGCAGGCAATGGCAAACCTACAAGAGCGAAAATTGTGTATGCAAAGCTTTTAATATCGCCGTTCTTAATGCATAGATACGAAAAGCTCGACCTAGGCCCTCCGTTGAACTGTTGTGCCTTTAAAAGAAGAACAAGAAGTTAATTTTGTAATATCATTTTAACGATTTAAATATAAGGAAGTAGTACTTTGCAATAATGTTTTTACATTTTTTACATTTTCAATGTTAAAATTTCATTATTTTCACATCAGTTTTACATTTATCTAGTTGAATTGAGTAATATTAAATTTATAGTTTTTAATGTCAATATTTAATTTAATTGTTAATTTTTTAAATGCGGGCTGATAATTTTATCAGAAATATTACTTTTTTTTAGTGTTTTTATGTACTTTGTTTTTTTGAGTGCACTTGCTTAGTAGATCTACGATTAATTTTGAGTGTAAATCTTTAAATATGATATCTGGTACTATGTACATAACTCAATACTGCTTAAATTGGTCTTTTGCTGTCAGCTGCTTCAGATGAAAGAGAAACTTGCTGGTATTATTATTTGCAACAAATCTTATAGTAAGATAGAATTTAACTTAAATTGATCTATCCCACGGATCTATTAATGTTTTCAAGTCATAAATTCTAGGGATCCTCGAACATTATGAGGAAATGATACGAAGGAGGGTCAATAAATCCCCGAAAATTAAAACAAGTGTCAACGCCATCTCAAATTAAAAATTTTTATGTCAAGAAGCATCTTTCAAACGCATATTAAACACTATTTTTTGCGAAAAAAAAACCATCATGCAAACCAAACATAAGCTTGATAAGTATTATGGGGACTCTTTTACTGGTTTACTTAATTTCGGTGCGGTCGTACCAGCGCAAGTGATGCCAAACGTTCTGGTTGCCCAATTTAGGTCACCACAACAGAAGTGGTCGATGAAATCAACGGAATGATATTGGATGATCGGTGACTGAAGGTGCGCGAACTTCAAGATGTTACAGGCTTATCACGTGGATCACTAGTTTCAGTTTTGAATAAATATTTGGATAAGAAAAAGCTATAAGCAACATAAGTGCCGCATTTGCTCACGATTGATAAGAATCGAAATCGTTTGACAACTTCCAAGTAGTGAATTATTTACACGAACGAGTTTCTCGCCGTTTCGTAACCGTGGACGAAACCTGTATTCATCACAATACACGAGAGATCAAAGAACAGTGAAAACAGTGGGGTTCTTCAGGCGAATCGAAGCTGATGAAGGCCAAGGTGCATCTGTCGGCCAACAAGGTACTATTACGTTACTATTTTTTGGAAAGCAGGCGATGCCATTCACGTCGATTACTTTGAAGGTTACGAATTGTTCCATCGTCCAGCATATTCACCATATTTAACCCTCTGCGACTATTTCCTGTTTCCAAAGTTGAAGAAATGGCTCGTCCGTAAAAGATCTGGGTCGATTAAACAAACGTCTACTATTTTGAAGGCCTCGAGAAATCGTACTATTTGGAGGGCATTAAAAGATTTGACTAACGTTGGACGAAGTATGTCGACGTAAAAGGAGACTATGTTGAAAAGAGTGTTCCTTATTTAAATTTTCAGGGACTTATTGTAGGGTTAATAAGTCCCTGAAAATATCGTATATCGAACTGTGTGGACTCACTATGAAGCTTATGTTAAGCAGGTATGCATTGGATTGGATAGAGATATGTACGCTTTGAAAACTACTACATCAAGTAAAGGGTGGTCCATCTAACATTTGGAATTTGAACTAATGGTTATTTGGTGGGTAGTTTTATATTTGCGGTTAACGAATTGGGTCGATATACGCTTGAAAAACGTTGGCAAATACTAAAAATGTTCTTACAAAATGATGAATCTTCTGGCGGAAGTGTAAGAAAACGTACATGAAACGTGAAATTGGATCTTTATTTGATAAAACAACACGTTCTCGTACTCCTACAGTGAGCATAACCGAAAAAATTGCTGCTGTTGCTCAGAAGAAGGAAGATGCGTCACAGTGAATGGTGTGCTCTATCGCATAATGATAACTAATTATTTGTGGTCTATATTAGAAGATATGGGCTAAGGCATCATTTAATTCAAACAGAATGGAGCCGTGGGCAGTTTGAAAATAGCGTTATTAGCCGTATTGGCTATTGTTTATGGGGAGCCGTTATATATAGATAAGTGTTACTCTAATCGCCCAGCAACGATTGAGGCTCTTAAAGATGCAATTGGTGAAGCCATTGGTCAAGTACAACTCCATACAGTCGGAAGTGTACTGAAAAATTGTGTTGATCGTATGAGCTACTGCAAGGCCAGCAGAGGAAGTCACTTGAATGAAATCGTGTTCCACAATTAACCGGAAGAATTGTTCTTTCGAATGGTAAAAACCACATTGAAACAAAAATTATTCCTATCTTAATTACACGAAAATCAAATTCGAAATTATGAATGGCCCACCCTGTATAGACTACCACAATCCTTTCAACTAAACTAAAAATGGAAAATTTTAAAACTTAAGTTGCAAACCAACCAAAGTGCATACAAAATTATACCAATCACTTTGGTAACGTGTCAAAATGTCAGAGTAAACAAACAGTCAAATTAAAAATTAATATAAAGTTAAACTAGAACGAGACTTTGAAGTTATGCTATAAAAAGGTAATTTCCATAAAAAATATGTAAGTACATACACATTTATACATACATATGTACGAGTACGTACTTATATAAATGCATAGACATACGAGTATGTGTGTCTGTGTCTGTATGTGTGTCATTGTTGAGAAATGTGTAAATTTCTAAATTTCAGTGCAAAGATTGTGGCGTCATTCAAGCAAACATGACAATTTAAAGTTCCATGTGAATAGAAACGACAACAGCAATATCAACAACAATGTCAGCAGTAGCAGCAACAAAAATATATGTAACAGCAGTTGCGACATTTTTGTTGATCGATTTTTGCACATGTTTTCTTCTTTTCTGCTTCACATATAGAATAACTAAGTTGAAAAGTTGCGTTGCGAGATGAGACAATAGAGAGAGAGAGAGAGAGAGAGAGAGAGCGGGTGTGAGAGAAAGGCTTGTGGTGTGGGGAAAAACTTTGAAAACTTTTTTTGTTTTAGCTGCTTGTTACGAGTATTACGCACTTTATCACATTTAGCTGTTGGTTGTTGTTGATATTTTTCTTATTGTTTTCATCAGTTGAATTGATGTTGTCGGTTATGGCCAAAGTTCTAAAAGAAATATGTATGTAAGTATGCATACATAAATAGATACTTCTCATATAGGTAGGTTTATCTGCACTTACATACATACATACATACATACATACATACATACATACATACATACATACATACATACATACATACTTACATACATACATACATACATACATACATACATACATTCATACATACATACATACATACATACATACATATGTATGCATGTACAGTGTCGGACAGTCAAATAAGAACCAAAAACCTTAAAAAAATATTTCTCTAGGCTTATGATAAATTTAAAAGGTATTTATTTTATTCATTTACTTATTCCATAAGTTAAATTTTTTCTTAAACCAAAAACAAAATAAATTCATTGTAAAAAAAATCTATAAAATATTGACTCAAATTGATCACTATTGGTAATATTTTGTGGAATAGCCTTTGTCAATTAAAAGCGCCTTACACCTTCTAGGCATTGATTCCACCAGAGACGCGCAAGTAGCCTAGGGTATGGAATGCCAAGCTCTTTGAATGCTTTGCTACAATTCGTCTTTGTTGTTAGCTCTGGTACTGCCAATCTTCTCTTTGGCAATATTCCACAACTTCTCGATTGGATTAAGGTCAGAAGATTGTGAAGGCCAGGTCATAACGGGAAATCCATAATGGGAAAACCAATCTCGCGCAAGGATTGAGGTGTGCTTTGGGTCGTTATCCTGTTGCATTTCCCATTCAGCATAAGGAAGCATCACCTCCTGAAGGATGTTTACGTAAAGAAATCTGTCCATCGTTTCTTTTATCCAATACAGAGGGCCCACACCATACCAAGAGAAGCATCCCCATACCATGATGCTTCCACCTCCGTGCTTAAACGTCTTCCTAGTATATTTTTGGCTCAATTCTGCATTTTTCGGGCGTCTAACCCAATGTTTGCCATCACTTCCAACAAGATTCACCTTGCTTTCGACTGTCCATAAAACGTTAGTCCATTTTTTTGCATTAATTAAACCATCCCACTCAATGTGCGCTTCAGCGAACTCTATGGGATACTTTCGATGTCTTTGTGTCAACATTGGTACTTTTCGTTCTGTGCTCCCATACTTTTTTTTCACCAAACGTCTCCTAACTGATCGAGCAAAAATTTCAACCCCTGTCTCCTCTCTAATTGCGCCAGCTACCTTAAATGGATCGCGTACCGCCAAAATTTGTATGCGATTGTCATCTGCACTTGTAGTTTTGCGGGATGGGGGGTACCTCTCTTGCAATGAAATTTTTGAGGTAATAAAGATTGGTAGACAAATGTCGGGGATCTGCTAATAGTTTTAGCTATTTGGCGGATGCTTTATCCCTCATTTCGCAGTTTTTTTTCACCAAATCACGCTCCTCCTTACTGCAGTGATTTGCTCGACCCATTTTGCTGTTACATTACGGAATAGTTTACGTTTAATTTGTTGAATTACCCTCAATGCTACCATTTAAATGCTAAACCAGTACAAATTATAAACAAATTTAAGTTTTCTTTTTAAAATATAAATTTTTTCGTCTGCTGTTCTTATTGTGAATGCTGTGAATGCTTCGCTTCAACTTTGTTGTTTTTTGGAATTTTAAAAAAATATTTAAATGTAGTGTTGCCATTCATGTACAAATATAACACGCACAACATGAGTGAATGTGAAAAAGCTCGGCCTAGGCCCTCCATGGGCTGTTGTGCCATTAAAAGTAAAAGTAAGTGTTGCCACCTAGAAATTTATAAAGTATATACCACACCATTTTCCTCTCTATAAAAATTGTTTGCCATAAGCAGTCCGATAAAAAAAATTAATCAATGGAAGTTTTATAGTGCAAGGTGTTCTTATTTGATTGTCCGACACTGTATGTACTTTGTTGTGCAGCAAAGTATATTTATATTATAATTTACTTTAAAGATTTGCAATCATTCTTTTAAGTCATGTCAGTGTAACTGAAATTTGATACTCGAGTTTTCACTTGTGTAGTTTTCTATTGGAAATTAGCCAGTTATTTCTTTATTAACAATTTAAAGCTAATACAACAACGAATTTCAAAAAGCAATCGAAACTTTTTCTTATATGGCATACAATAGAAATTTCTTAAAATTTTCAAATTTACACTCATTTACCTGTGCACATAAAAGCTGCACTAAGTAGTACGAGTGGTACTTAAGTTAATTAAGAACTTACCTAAAAGCGTATAAGCCAAAAGTAAAGTGCAAATGCCCAGATTAGTAAGCAAAGCTGACCATAATGTTTGTGATTTTTGTTTGCGTTTTTTCTTCGCTTTCATTGCCGATGACGATGACGATGATTCCGCACGTCCACTTCCAAAACAAGCACAACATTTAGATGATGTTTTGTGGCGTAAATTGTTATTGCCATTATTTCCACTAGCACTCCCACTCCCACTATTGCTACCAACTCCAACTCCAACACCACCACCAACAACGCCAACACCACCACTTCCAATGATATTAAGATTTGTACTTGTTGCAGTATTTGTATTATTGTGAATGCTGGCGGAGGTGTTCGTATTGACCGACCCCATTATCATTGTCGTCGCATTACAGTTATTGCTATTTGTTGAGGTATTACCACCGCCAATGCCACCACCACTAACGCAACCTCCTACCTGCAACGGTGATGATAATGAAGATGATGAATGCAACAATTTGGAATTGCTTTTCAGTGTACCACATGAAGTTGCATCGTTACTTATATATGTTACAGCTGATGATGATGATGATGATGGCAGTGGTGGCGGTGGAAGTGATAGAGTTAGCCCGTGATGTTGCTGCTGCTGCTGCTGCTGGTGATGATGTAATGCTGGTCCCGGACCCATGCCAATGGGTAAATTCATTTGTATCGTTGTAGTTGTCGTTGGATATTTTAATATACCACCTGGTATTGGTTGCTGGGCATTAGATGGCAACATTCCCACTCCCACTCCCACTCCCACCATACCAACTTCAATATCTTCTAGCGAGGGCATCGGTAGCAATGGTGTTTTGAAGGTACTTGTTGTACCTAGCGGTGTAGTGGCACAATTTGAAATTGTTGACGTTAGTAATGAGGATGGTGGTAATGGTAGTGGTAGTGGTGGTGGTGCTGTAGCTGTTGTTGCTGGCGATGATATCATACCAATATTCACATATGTTGTTGTGGCGGCAGCATCATGTTCGGTTGTTGTTACAATTGTTGTATGTGTATTACTGGCATTGTAACCAGCATATCTATCGGCTGTAAGTAGCGCAGGTGGCGGTGGTTGCAATTGTTGTTGCTGATCGGAATTCATGTTGCTGTTACAGATGTCTTTGTCTTTGTCGTTGTCGTTGTTGCTGTTGTTATTGTTTTTTCGATTGTTTGCATTGCTTTCATTTGGTATGTTTCTGAGTAAATTTTCTAGTTGGATTGTTATGTTTTTATTACATTCTGCATTTTGCTGCAACAACCGTTGCTAACTTTACTCCGCATACGTTTATTCGTTTATTATTGTATTTTGCGACTATTTTAGTATTTTTGTGGTATTGGTATTTCCTCTTACGTGTTTTACCTTGAGCAATATGTTGTTGTTTCCTTGATTAAACATTTGCTGATTTGTTTTACGTTGATGTCACACATTATTTGCTTTTGACATTCATTGCTGTTGTTTACGTTGAATATCTGCAATTCACCAAAGAAAAAGATATGCTCAAAAAAGTGTACATTGGTTATAAGGATACACATATGAAATAGTAGCTATAGATGCAAAATATTACGGTGTATGTTATTTAGGATATTTACAAATATTTCTGGTTCCTCAAATGATTTTAATGAAATTTGAAATGTATCGATGATACATTTTGATATACATACATACATACATATACATGGTAATTCTAGCCTATGTCAAAGATGACGGTAATTTTACTTCAAAACTCAACCGACATTTTTTTACATAGCTTGAACAACCATAAACTAAAAAATTTTTAAATTTCATTACTAACCTTTTTCATTGACTCATCTGAACCCCCTCTGGATCCTTGTGAACCGCCTGACTAATTATTATTATCAGAATAAGTTAAGTAGTGCAGAAGTTAGTAAAGTAAAAAAAAAATGTATTTAAAAATTAAAAAAAAATCATTTCTTAATACTTGTTTAATTTTTTTGTTGCACTACTATTTTATTTAATAAAGTATCGTTACAATAAAAAAGAAAAATACTACATATTAACACCAGTTATAAGTTTTATTACAATCGGTGGAGATTTGAGGTAAAACTGACTTATATCATATGGGTTGTGCCTACCTGATGCGTGTAAAACCCTGCCAAATATCAATACTCTGCCCACGAGATCGGACTGCGGGTGGACCACCAAGGAGGTCATGGAATTTAAGCTACTGGTTATTTTGAGTGTTATTCGTATTATGACGGAAAATTAGTTTTACGTATATTTGCGGTTAACGAAACGGGTCGATATAAGCTTGAGCAACTTTGGATAAAACTAATAAATTTCTTTCAAAATGTTGAATCTTCTAGTGTAAGTGTAAGAAAATTACTTTAAAAATGTGATAGAAAAGAAGTGCCTTCTACTCAAATTGTAAAACGTGTGCGTAAAACTCAATATTTATTGGATAAAACAACACGGTCTCGTATTCGTACAGTGCACACAGCCGAAAAAATTGCTGCTGTTTCTCAGAATGTGCAAGAAGAACCAACCACATCAACTCGTCATTGTTCTGTCATCATTGTTGCGAATTTTGCATAAAGTATAAAGAACTCAGTATGAAGCCGTACAAAGTTCACTTGGTACCACAACAGTGGCCTGGAGCGCTTGGAAGAATATGAGAATTTTTACCGAAAATTCATCTTTTCTGACGAAGCTTACTTTGACCTCGTTACATGAGTTTATTATCACATTATCACATCTGGGGCTCAGAATATCCATGTGTGGTTATTGAGAAGGTGGTCGCTGTGGTGTAGTGGTAGTGTGTTGGACTGCTACGCAGAGTGTCTGGAGTTCGAATCTCGGCACAAGCAAAATCAAAAAGTAGAAAAAATTAATTTTTTAACACGGCACCACCTCTTGGCAGGCAATGGCAAACCTACAAGAGTAAAAATTGGCTATAAAAAGCTTTTCACTTCGCCGTTCGGATTCGGCATTAAACTGTAGGTCTAGGTCCCTTCCATTCATGTACAAATATAACACACACAACATGAGTGGATGCGAAAAGCTCGGCCTAGGCCCTCCATGGGCTGTTGTGCCATTAAAAGTAAAGTAAGTAAAAAGTTATTGAGAAGCCAATGCAACCAAATCAATGTGAAAACTGTTTGGTGTGGTTTTTGCACAGGCGGTATCATTGGGTTATTTCTTCTTTGAAAATGAGGAAGGAATGGTGTGAGTTACCGCATAATGATAACTGGTTATTTGTGGCCTATTTGTAGCCTAAATGGACTTAGACAACATTTGGTTCCAACAGGATGGTGCGCTGTGCCACACAAGCCGTGCAAAAATTGACCTGTTGCGTCAGCCGTTTTGGTGATGTGCATAGGCCACTACGCAGTTTCGATTTGACTACGCTGGTCTACTATATTATTTGTGGGGTCCCGTTAAAGATAAGTGTTACGCTAACCAACCAGCAACGATTAAGGACGAAATTTGAGCAGCCATCGGTCAAGTCGAAAATGCACTGACAACTTGGGTTGATTGGGTATGGGATGGGTATTGCAAGGCCAGCCGAAAAAGTCATTTAAATAAAATAGTGTTCCACAATTAACCGGAATGACTTCGAATAATAAAAACCACATTAAAAGAAAAATTATTCATTTACATCAAAATCACATTCCAAATTATAAATGGCGCATCCTGTATACCAGATGTATACAATAATTAAGATCGTCAACATCGTTGAGTGTGCCAAACACTTGTGAACTTAGATGCATCGTATAAAGTTTTTACGTTGTATCAAAATCTGCTTACTTCCTCGGACTAAAAAGGGGGTCCACAAAAATTTATAAAACAGCCGAAATTGTATGGAAATTGTTACATAGAATATATTAAATAATTTAAAATCTGTGGTGTAAATGAAAAACAGCTTGAATGGAAATATCGTAGAAACTATAGAAATATATATTCCCGAATATTCTATATTCAGGTTAAAGATCATTCTTCCAAAAATTAGTTAAAAGTTCAATCCAGTTTCTTTTTTTAGTCAAAAATATGTATATTTCTTAACATTCTTACATTTTAAATAGACTTAGGCTGTTTGTCATTTTCATCACAGAAATAATTATTGAACTTTCAGTTATTTTGATTCATTGAATTTCTTTCACCAATAAAAAGTTACACCCTGTTAGACCGTAAAAAGTTAATGCACTTAGATATTTTTTGTGTTTTCTTCGGAGATTTTTAGTCCACTCATTCTCAAGTTTCGGTATAGCAGAAAATAAGAAATAAAGCGAAGAATATTTTAATTTTTTACAAGTTAAGTCTTAGTTTTTTTTTAACGAATGCCAAAGGACCCACTTGCCCGTCAATGTGCGGCCACATCAGCATGTTCTACGGATTTGATGACCGATTCGGCTGCATTTTGTAATGCATTGGCAACGCGCTGATTGGAGAGAATAACTTCAAATTTAGTTCACATCAGCTAAAACTTTTAATTTCTCATATGCAAAGAAAAAAGTTCAGCTTTAATTTCAGACTCTTAGAACACCAAATTTATCTACCAAAATGTATGTAATGTAAAATTGATCGAATCTTCATGTTTTTCCTCAGCCGCATTGAAATAATTGGTAAAAAACACTTGACAAATATTTCGATTTGTTGAGAAGATAGCAGAAAAGCAGCTGCGAAAATATCCCGTTGCAAATTTCAAATTTTTTATTTTTCTCGTTTACGCTTTTTTCAAAAGTACTGCAGCTAATTTTGGATTCTACATACTTCAAAATATTTACTCAAATTCGATTTCAAATTAATGCAAATTGATTTTTACTATGAATGTCTCAACTGTCAGAGTACCCAGAGCAATCAGATGTACATACTGGTACTCGTACATATTTCAGGCAACTCCTCAAATGTTTTTCAGATGCAAAATTTAATTGAATTACAGGGTGACAATTATTATAGGTATACAACAGTTTTGGACATACAAATTATTATTGAAAATAAAAACGAAAAACAGACCGAAGAAAAAGATAACCGAATGCATGAGTAGAAATATATTCAGCCGGTTTCCAAGTAGTCAATCTTGGCTTGAATACATAGCTTCATATGCTTGGAAACATTTTTGGCTATGGGTGGCAGGTTCTCCGCCGTTATTCGGTCCTACTCACAATGCCGTGATTTTTTTCGTGGACTGCAAATTTGTATGATGTTGAGCACAGACCCTGACCTCTAAAATGAACCATACGCTGTAATCCATCGGATTGAGATCTGGTGAATAACGTGGCCATATCTTGAGATATGATAAAATCAGGAAAATTACCCTTGGACCATTCTTGTGTCGCTTTGGCTCTTTGAGCTGGCGCAGAGTAATGCTGGAATGTCCAGTTATTAACGCCAAATTGCTGGGGAGTACCACAGACTCCAAATTTCAAGGCGGTACACTTCTTGGTTGATTCTGACTTCTTTTTCCCAGAAAAATTAAAGGTATCTTGCCATTTGCGCAAATCCCACCCCATATCATGACGTATTTTGATGGTGCTGAATGACGAATGACGGTCCAGGAGCCTCTTTTGACCAGTTTCTGTCATTTTTACGGTAATGCGCTTGTTCAACAGTAAACTGCTTTTCATCTGTGAAGACGTCTTTTCCCCATCCTGCTGCCCGCCGTTGAAGTAGGTGACATGTTTGAATTCGAACGCGCTTGTTTTCATCCGTAAGTAACAGGCCTTTTTTGGAGCTTGTATTGAGTTCTAATTCGTTTTTTGATATGAGTCGAACTGATTCAAAATGATGCCAGTTTCGATTTTTCATGGAACTCGTTGAATTACGCTGCAAACGCTTTTGAACGATTTTGCGATTCCTGGTAGTATTGACGGGGGATTTTCTGCCACTTCCTGGACGATCACCTTCATGACCCAGCTTCTTAAATCGTTTAACTGCATGAGAAATGTAAGAACGAGCAATGCGAAGATGTCGCGCAATCTCCCAGTTGTGTTTGCCTAGCTGGTCCAATGTTATAATAGCTGACCGATTATTTGACATCGTAGAATAAATAACTAAATGAAATCTAAACCACACAAAAATTAAACCGGATGTGCTCTCGATTATGTAGAATAATACAAAAATGAAGGAAAATTACAATACTTATTCTATAGCGCGAAAAAAAGTTATATACACTTATTAATTGGCACCCTGTAAATTGATTTTTCTGAAGTACATTTCGAATTACCTGAAGCACATTTGAAATTTTTCAAGTACGGTTGGTAATCCCACGTCGTATCGGCATGTTTGCACTCGTATTACCGAGAGAATTTAAGTTTCTAGATATGGTCTCAATTTAAGTACTCAACACATTTCATACATATCTAATGTAAAAATTATCTATAATTTGTACTCGCAGTTGAAAATATTTTGTACAATTTAAATTAATAAATTTTTAAATTACTTAATAATTTTTTAATTGAAACTGTTAAAACGCTTTGAGTGTGATTTATACTACAAATGTGTACAAAATATCAAAATCAATTTACCATGGGACAATTGATTGATTGTAATCCAATTATTTTGCTAATACGTATGTGTGTGTGTGTGTGTGCACTACATATGTTTGTACTTATATGTATTTAAAACCAACATTTTACGCATACACACGCGTTGTGTACATATGCACATACCATTTAAACTTACACGGCACTTGTTGAAGTGCCTATAAATATTTATTATAATTTTGAAAGCATAATTCATAGGCCATTTCACAGATTGATTTTAATAGTTAATAGATAGTGTTAAAATTTATATTATGCCTATTTAGTTGGGCACTTACATCAGTGCACTGCATATACTTATTTAAGCTACTTTTATACATTGCATGCACCATACATACAAGGTGGCGTAAAAGAAATCACCATATTGGAATATCGCGCGCATAGTTAATACCCATTGTTACTCCTGCTGTGAGTGGAATCCGCACCGTCCTGCTGGAACCACATATTCTCTATAACCCAAAATCTACAATTTTTGCCAGCAGAAAATTTTTTAAATGTAACCATTTTCTCCGTAAATACTGTACGGAACAGTGTCTTTGAGAGCATATCGTGTCTTATTTTACTTAATTTTAATGGGACAACCGCCCATGGAGGGCCTAGGCCGAGCTTTTCGCATCCACTCATGTTGTGCGTGTTATATTTGTACATGCCGAATCCGAACGGTTTAATGCCGAATCCGAACGGCGATGGGAAAAGCTTTTCAAAGTCAATTTTTACTCTTGTAGGTTTGCTATTGCCTGCCAAGAGGAGGTGCAGTCTAGAAAAATGATTTTTTCTACTTTTTGATTTTGCCTGTGCCGAGACTCGAACACCGGACACTCTACGTAGCAGTCCAACGCACTACCACTACGCCACAGCGACCACAGCATAAAGTGTCTCTTCATGTATTACTTGAATATTTTCGAAGGTACAGAAGGCAGATTTTGCTGGCACATGATGACTTTCGATAAAATATCATCTTTTTCGTTATTGACACAATTATTCCACGTTCATGAAGAGTATAACGACGCCTCATGAATTGTTGGAGTGTATTTCACAGCTGTCATCTTCCAGAGTAAATGCCCCAGAGTCACGATGACAGATGATGTCACTTGCATAAATAAGAGCATCTTCCAATATGGTGATTCCTTTTGCGACACCTTATGGCAATAATGCATAAGTTCATATACACATACTGTATAAACATTATTTAAATTTTTGATTAGTAATACATGATATTGTATTAACATCAAAGTGAATGAGCTGAAAACAATTAATTATGTAATTAGAAGCAATTTCAATTACGAAATATTAACTTTACTTATAAGTAATTGCTGATATAAGTACCTCAGATGTCAGCTACAACTGCTCTCAAAAACTAAATAAATAGTTCAATCAATATTTGATGAAAATATTAGCAGATCGAATATTTTCGGAGCATTAATATAATTTCTGAGCAAACATTTAATGTAATTAATTGATTTTATGTCACGGGCAATTACCATAGAGTGTTTTTGGAAAAAGTATCATGAGATAAAAATTTCTTATTTTTATATTAATTAAATTACACCCAGTGGATAATAAAAATTAAATGAAGTTTTCAACCTTTTGGTTCAAAGTTTGCATTATTTTGCTATTGTTACATGTTTTGCAAGGTTCAGAGAAGACCACCATGAACTTTCAATGTGTAAAGGATTTATAAAGAATTTTTCGCGAAGTCAATATTTTCAATAGAAAGTAATAGTAGAATAGCAAAAGTACATAAAAGAATACTCACATATGTGCATACATATGTGGTTTCTACCTTCATTAAGGCGCCTCACGCTCCATATAAAAATTTGGTTTTCGTCAGTGGAACGCTCTACAGTAGTTTACTTCTTCAGAACGGCCTTGCCGAAGGAATTTTAATCGATCATGTTTTGAAATTGTTTATGCAAACAACGCCCTGTGCAAAATTATCATCTCCATTAAAAAAGCATCAAAGCATGCGAATTTATTTGCTACATCATTATAATTATAATTATCAAAATATTCAGGTTGTATGATCTCAACAGGTGGAAAATTGTCCACTTGCCGGTCTGAGAACTCGTGGATGTTATGAGGTTGACTAGAAATCTCGGTTATGTTTTGTTGTGTTGATGCGAGTTGTTTTTTTTCCACGGAGGAAAGATTTTCAGGCAAATCTTGTCAAGTAAATCTTCTGCCCTTCTCTTTCGTTGAGAAGCTTTGAATTCGGTCACTTCAAAGACATACTTGATTGATAGAGGGCGCTGATTCGCGTATAATTCAAAATTGATTGATAGAGAGCGCTGAGTATGAATCATACTCGATTAATTAATTTCTAACAATAATCGTTAAAAATTTCTGGAGCTGAAAGAATGAGCGAGTACAGACTGAAAAACTGTTACGATGAAATCTCCAGCAAAAACTGCGGCTGAGAGACTGCGTCAAAAAATGGAGGCCCAACAAAATTCAGATTCGAGAGTGTAGACTTCGCAAGCAACTTGAAGCACAACAGAATTCGAATTTCATTGAAAAACAACTCGCAAAGACTTATGCGGAAAGACAGCATGTATGTCAAATTAGTTCATTACAGCTAATAATTAAATCAACACTTATCTCATTGAGTCCCAGTCCCGACGAAGTTCCTCAGATTATACAGCACCAGGCTGTCATTGTGGTCTAATTCCCAGCTTCTCAACGAAAGAGAAGGGATTTAGTTGACAAGATTTGATGAAAATCTTTTCTCCGTGGAAAGAAAAGATCTCGCATCAGCGCCACAAAACGTAGACGAGATTGGCCAAGCTTCTAGACAACCTCATAACATTCGCGAGTTCTTAGACCGGCAAGTGGACAATTTTGAATATTTTGAAGATGATGATGACGGTGATGATTATTATAATGATGATAATAATAATGATGGTGATGGTAAGATTATAATTATAATGATGTTGCAAATAAATTCTTATGCTTTGAGTATGAATATTTGATGGAGATTATGATTTTGCAGAGGGCGTTGTATTCATACTCGCTCCTTCTTTCAGTTCCGTAAATGATCGAAATGAAGTTAACCCAGATTTAACACACCTGCGATCAGAGAATCATCAGCTGGACTATACAAGGCTTATCATTTGCATAAATCAACACATCGTTAAAAATTTCTTCTGCCACGTTTGAAATATCTGCGATCGACTCTGGTTTTTTCAAGATTACTAAAGCTAACCTGATAAACCAAAAAGCAAAAATTCCGAGGAAGTAAACTTCTGAAAGACGTCCCAGAAGACAATTTTTTTTACCCTGTACACAGTGTGAGGGTATAAAACTTGAAATTCTTTTTTTGTACGGGAAATTTTTTTTTATGTTTATTTTGCTAAATTAAAGTTCAAATCTATCCAACTCACTAAAGGTTATCGTCACAACCGAAATATTGTGAGAAGTATATAAAATAGACAGAGGAGTATTTTGCATACTCCATACTATGGTTTTGAACTCCATTAATTTATGGGATATAGCCCGAAAATGCGAAACTTTTTTGAAACTCATATACAAATAATTTTTCACGTCTTTCTTAAAGAAAGAAATCATTGTGGACTCTTTCAAAAAACCATCCATGAATGTGGTGGTGTAATCAAATTTATAGTCAATATTTTAAAATCGATTTTTGTTTGTAATGGTGGACAATTGGCGTCCTGCAGTTACTTTCTACGGGACTTGCAAAAATTACCCGAATTCTGTTCCATTCCTCGAAATCTGCTACAGTTGGGAACCCTAGCAACTTCCTAATTTCATGAGGCACCCTTACTGACACAAATATTTGTAACAAACTCCATCCACAAAACTAAAAGAAAAATGTGTAAGTAAACGTACTTCAAATGTAATTTTAAAAAAGCTTGAAAATAATTTTTTATCTTAATGCACTTGACAACTTAATAAATGAAAGCGTGTTGACTTTGCGCTTTTCTTTTATGTTGTTCTTTATGTTTTTCTTTAAGATTTCCCACAATGTATTTTCAATGTTCGGGGTTCTATTTTTGATGTGGTCAGTTTATGGGTAAATGAGAGAAAGAGAGGGAGAGAGGTTTAGAAATACCAAAAAAAAAAAAGAAAAAGAATGGTGTTAGGAATGATGGTGGCAGTGTTAGTAGTTGTGGGTTGCCTTGAGTGATGAACTGTTTGCTAGCCGGGAGCCAGCATTGTGATATTAAAACTTTAAAATTCAGCTGTTGCACTGTATTTATGAAGATAATGCTAAGGGTGAATAAAGACACTTAAACTTTGAGTCATGGCGCTGGGATTTAACATACGCCAAAGTAAATAAATGCGTGGCTTTAATATTTATAATGCATAAAATTTATTAAAATATGGACGAGATAAGTATATATAGAGATATATAGATAGGAAACATAGTGAATAATTTTGGTCAATCAAAGAATATTCTAATATTGGTGATTTTGGTAGGCGAGACGCTGCTTAACTTTTTTCATAACAAGAAAAAAGTATTTAAAATTAAATGACATCAAAATCCCATAGTTAATGAAAAAGTATCAGTTTATAGCAGCTAGCTTAAGCCCTTGAGCTCACGAGCGAAAACAGCTTTTGTGCTTTCATATGTTCACATATCGAGCTTAAGTGCTTTTAAACATACACGACAGATTGTGTCATGCTAGAAAGCAATCGTCCAATGCTAGCAATCGATTTTATTTTGCAACTGTTGATCAGTCGATATACAGACTTCATGCGAGCAGGTACTATAGCCGCAAATCACGAAGCAATATACAGTGCGCTACAAATTGTTTAACAACAATTGCGAAGGTGATTTACTTATGTTAGAAAAAATTACGCTCTGGAAGAATTAGAAGTATGAATATAAAAGCAAAAGAACATATATTACGCGTACCCAACACAATCGCACAAATTGCATTGACGTTGGACATGGCTGGTTTACAGTAGCATTGCTTAGCAGGGTAAGTTTCGAGTTTGTTACAGATTAAAAGCTTTGGCATTAAATTTAATAGGCAACAATGAAAACCTGCGTTTATCTTTCTCGTTTCACAGAACCCTGAGTGCATGCTGTGGAGCCACAGTATACTCTTACAAACCACTACATCAGTATTTAGACTGGGGACTGAGAATAGAGAATGGTGTACTTTTAGTTTACAGCAAAAAACAGCACGACTTTCGTGCGGAGTAAAAATTAATCAAAATATATTCGTATAAAAACTATGAGAAAAAGTTTAGTTTAGTTTATTGCAGTAAACGGAAATTTAATTACATACTTACAGACTAATTTGGACAAAATTCAAATATATTACAAAGTTACTTTGAAACTAAGAAATTAAAAAAATACTGTATTGGTTAAGACAAATCAATAGAAAGCTCAATATTTGTTGTGTTAAATGCAATAAGAGCCTGAGTTATCGGCTTGTTGAGAGCATAATTTTCTTGCGCATAAAGAAAGTTACAGTGTCGTAATCTTTTCTGAGGTAGAATCAAATTTTTGCAAAAAGTATACATGAGCAATCAATACGATCACAAACGACATCCCCAGTAAAAATTAAAGATTGCACAGTTCTCAGTTCTCCTGTATTCCAATGGTTTCAAACCTAGTAACAAGCAACTCACATTGTATATACTTATAGATCGTGAATGTCAAGATTATAGAATAGCAAGGGATCAACAAAATGTAGTGAATGAAGAGCGAATTTAATACATTTTTTTTTGGACCTGTTCTAACGATTAATATGCGTAGGGTTCCAAAAAAGGAGGCGTTCTCTAATTTTGAACGAGTCTCGTCGATCGTCGAGTGGGTCTAGTGGTGAACGAGGACAAAACGAAATACCTTGTGTCAACAAACAAAGAGTCACGGCGTCTTGGACAAAATGTCACTGTTGACAACTACACTTTTGAAGTCGTCAAGGTTTTCGTTTATCTAGGATTCAGCATAAACACCAACAATAATGTCAGCCTTGAGATCAAGCGGAGACTAACTCTTGCCAACAGGTGTTACTACGGGCTCAGTAGGCAATTGAGAAGTAGAGCCCTCTCTCGACCGACGAAAATAAGGCTCTATAAGTCCCTCATCCTTCCCGTCGTAATGTATGGCGCAGAGACGTGGCCATTGACCATCAATGATGAGAGGCTGTTAGGAGCGTTCGAGAGGAAGATACTCCGTAAGATCTACGGTCCAGTATGCGTGGACGACGTGTATCGAATAAGATGGAACGATGAGCTGTATGAGCTGTACGCCGACACTGACATAGTCAAGCGTATAAAACTCCAGCGGCTTCGCTGGCTGGGTCATGTTGAGCGAATGGAAGAAAGCGCTCCGGCTAGAAGGGTGTTTTATTCGAACCACGGTGGAGGAACACCCAGAAGGGGACGTCCTAATCTCCGTTGGAAAGACCAGGTGCAGGGCAACCTGACTGCACTTGGCCTTATCAACTGGCGCCAGCGCGCGCATAGCAGAAGTGACTGGCGGAGCTTTGTGGAGGCGGCCAAGAACGATCATCGGTTGTAGCGCCAGCTAAGTAAGTAAGTAAGATCTTAAACTTGCACCAAAGTCAAGGACTACTTAGGGTTATGGACTACTGAACGGAGTAAAAGTTCCTTCCACTCATGCATAATCGTAGAAGGTATCTGGGTGACCATCAAATACCAGATGTCAATTCGAACTCCATGGAATTAGGACTAATACTTGTATGTAGTTATGGAAGTAGTGGTGCTTACCTAACCAGATCTACAAGTATTGTGCCATGTTATACTCTCTGGTATAAATGGTTTTTCATAATTGCTTTCTTCTATTTTTGCTCTTCTATATTATGTATGTTGTTCTATTTTAAGTATGTGTATGGAACCTACGGCATACTTATTACATATGTATATTTGTTGTTGTGATAGCCGCAATATTTTCCATTTACAAGACCAAAAAACAAGACCACTTGCAACAGTGCGTGAATTCCGCTATTGATATTTCTCAGAGTATGTACTTTGGCACTTCTCAGTTTGAACACAACATGATTAAATGTTGGGTTAAAGTTGACACATTCAAACTAAAGTAACCCCAACCTAACTTTGACTAAACCTTGACTGGCAATGTGTTGTTCTGTTAGGTTGTGGTTATGTTGGTGTTCGTTGTTGGACGAACATAAGTATCATATATCTTGTGCTCGGTATGGTGGTTACATTCGAGTTCGTTACAGAGTTGCTTTCGTTCAAAATTCAGGTTGTTTTAATACTATTTTAATCGCAATGGCAACACTAAATGGTATGTATACAAAAAAACTTGGAGAGTGAAACACTCTCTCACTCTCCAAACAATATGGAGAGTGAAATTAAAAATATAATTGAAAATTTATGCAAATAAAATGATTTTTCTTCAATGCATAGTTTTATGAAGAATATTCTTAATATTCACTTTTAAACACTAAAAACATACGCAACTTCGCTTTTCTGCAAATGCAAATAATGATGTACAGGTTTTTGTTTCTTTTTTGTAGAATAACTCATTGATACCCTGAATACTCAGCGTCCGCGGTGTACATTTCACCGAGCATATCGTGTTCGTTGTGAGAGTGAGTGTGAACTTTTCTCTTCGTGTTCGGTGCAATAACAATGGCATGGTGTTCGTAGAGCAATATCTGAACATAACCATGACCTTAGGGAAGAATGCAGCATACATGTACTTACTTATTTTGGAGTTATATACTATATAAAATATATGTAGGTACCTTTCAAATTTTAATTTTTAAAACACTTTAAAATTTAATAATACCATTATTTTAATGAAAAATTATTTCCTACAGAGAAGTTAAAGTTTAAATGACAGAAAGGTCGAAACATGAAAAGTTTATCTTTTTTTTCCCTCTTATCAATGTAAATATTCATTATTTAACAAAATGCCGAAAAAGCATAAAAATACAAGCACGGAAATTGTATGTTATTTGATTTTTTTTTTCTTGTTCAAAACAGACTCTGTGTAAAACTATACACACTATAGTTAAAAATATTTTTTTGTTTCCACTCACATTTTTTCTGAGCATGAACATTTTAATCCCTATGTGATAAAAAATTTCTGCTTAATAGTTTTATTTTTAATCCTACGAGAACATATGATGTTGATGTGATTTGACACTTACAAATGCTTTCAGTAAATTCTGCACACACAATCTAATGGAATTTTTTTAATAAAAAAAAAAACCACACACTCACACATGCAACATGAAGTTCATAGTATAAAAATGTATATAAAAATTGTATTGTATGTACATACTACAATATATTTAGAATGCGCATCAAATGCATTTCCGCCGGATATCGTTCAAACGGAAGCGCAACACTGACCAACACAACAACAGCGATCACCAGCCATAGCACCGTAACCGTTGGACTAGCTAAAGTATTTATAACAATTGTGACTTGCTCACGCTCGAGAAGCATACGGGTTGAGTTGAGTTCAATGTTGTGTCGCTTGGTTGAATTTTTGAATTGCCATTATTATTGCCAATGTTGCCAAGCACAAACATGCATACACACGCACACATACAAATGTTGAGCTTAGGTCAACTTAAGTCATTTGGCTTTTTTCTATGGCATTTTTTGTTGTCATTTTTCCGTTATTTTTTTGCTGATAAAGAGAGGCGGAGAGAGATACACAGAAAGAGGGAGAGAGATTTTGTTGTAATTCACTTCCAACGAGGCGAATGATTTTAGTAAATGTACATATATATTGTATGTGGTAGAGTATGGTAGACTTTGGTGAGTTTAATACAATTCTATTCCCACATTAGTTTTATGCACTAAGAGCATCAGCTACAAAAACAAAAAAACCAATTCGATTTGTCATGTGTGTTTTTCAGTTATCTTTGCGGGTGGTGGTTAGGGTTAGGGGAGATTTCTTCTTCCATTGTGTAAATGTGGAAAAGTAAAAATCGTACTTTTTTATCATATAATTTTTTTTAAATTACAGTTTTAGTTAGTGTTGTGGTTTCGTTACTGTTGTTGTAAATGTTGTGTTTCCACTCAATGACCAGAAGTGATATTAAGTTTTGGTTTTGACATTGTTGAAAAATGCTATTTTTCTGGTTGTGTCAAGCGTGTTTAATTACTTTAACCAGAAAAGTAGAAAGTAATTTTATTTTTACAAATTGGTTTTTCCCACAAATTATAAAATTTTTTTTTACGGATGTTTTTCCATTTAAATAAAATTAGTTAAAAGCACTTGGAAAGAATAAAAATATGAAAGAACATGAGCGTAGCGATTAATGAAGAAGGTAACTGTTTGCTGAATAATCTGCATTCTTTGGCAAAACTTCTTACATCTAGTAAAAAGTAAATTGTCTGGGTCTATTAGACTGAGCAAGGAATGCCAGGAACCTCACTTCAAAGCAAGCAATGTTGCAATACCAATTTACAGCCAGATTTATAGTTGCCTATGCCTCACTCAACTAGTGAATTAAAATAAGTAAAATTAACTCAAATTACGCTGAATAAACTCCAGGGGCTAACAAGATTTTATGTACATAATACAAAAGCAATGCGAATAGCTTCCTCAGTGGCACTTGTAACAATCTTAAAACTACCAACGCTACATTTCTTCATCAGGAGTTAACCTGTAAGTTCATCTGAACAGGAAAGGGCAGTATGTAAAACCATTTATCCAGATCTATGCCAAGATATGAAAATAAAGGAAAATGTTGGTATTCTTACTACCGGCAAATGTTTCTCGTGTTACTATTTCAGTCTTGAAGGTTAAATTTCTAATAAGAGTAACTTGGAACCAGTGAATCCCAAGTATGTAAATATATGTAGAATATTTGTCTTCGAGACAAGTGAAAGAATTGCTGCAGGGATTTACTGGAATGAACACAGAAATGGGAACTTAACTACTTAGTTTCAATAATCGCTTGTTAACAATTCTCAACTGTAACTTTTTTCTCCGCCAGAAATATCCTATTTTTATTTTTTTTAATTTATTTTTTTTTTATTTATTTATTTTTTTCGAAAACCGGCACAACAAAGTTTAAAGCCTTATTAGCAGTACCGGCAGCATGTAGCGTAAACAAGATTAAATACGACTTATAATATATATTGCATGACATACAAATTTAAAGTTTACTTTAAAATTAAACATTAAACATCTATTCATATATTCGTAAAAAATTTTAATAACATGATATATTTCATTATTTCCTATTACAGCGAAGAAAGGAATAAAGCTAGTTTATTTTTGAATTGCACAGCATTATTACCAGATCTTAGACTATTAGGAAGTGCATTCCAAAGACGAACAGAGTGTACAAAAAACTGCCTTTCAGACGTTAAACAAGAAACACGTAAACAGTTAATCATATTAGTTCGATTGGATATAGAAAAGTTTAATCTCGAAAACAAATAACTGGGTTCTGCATTACATATAATTTTATGCAACAATAAAAGCATTCGATAGCTCAGCAAGTTATCAAAGGTTAAGCCGTGGATTCTTTTAGCATACTGGGAAACATGATCTCTTCGTTTTAGTCCAAACACATAACGAACAATGTTATTGAAAAGAATATTTAACTTATTTTTACTTAGACTATCACAATTTGCAAATATTTCGCAGCCATATAGCATTGTTGGTATGAGATATGCTTTAGCAAGTAGCATTCGAATATGAAGAGGAGTAAAGTACTGCGTCGTCCAAAGAACACGAAGCATGCTGTAGACTTTCCCAACCGTGTTACTTATGTGGTTATTCCAAGTTAGAGTTCTGTTGAAGGTTACCCCTAGATTTTTTGCAGAGTCTACGTATTCAATATTGCTTCCGTTTAATGAAAGGTTAGGGGCAGTGGAAATGTCAATGATTTTCTTCGCTATTACCAAGCATTTTGACTTTGCTGGATTAAGGCTTAAGCCGTTTTTTATTGCCCAATTACCAATGTTTTCAAGAACACTATTCAGATTGTTGATGCAGTCATAGAGGTTCTCACGCTTACAGTTGACGTACAACTGGACGTCATCTGCGTACATATGGATCTTACAGTTTTTCAAAACACTAGGTAGGTCATTTATGTACATAGAAAAAAAAGGGGACCCAAGACAGAACCTTGAGGAACACCTCTTATAATGGGTAGAAAGACTGATGAACAGTTATTGGCGAAGACAGCTTGTGACCTATTGGAAAGATATGACGCAATAAGATTCGTCGCAGATGGCGAGAAGTTAAATAATTTAATTAGTTTTGTCTCCAAAATATTATGGTCGACTGTATCGAAAGCGTTGGAGTGATCCAACAGAACTAAGAACCCAACTTTATTGTCATCTATGCTAGAACGTAAGTCTTCAATTACATCAACTAGAGCAGTAATACAACTATGTTTTTCCCTAAAGCCTGATTGCCTTTCAGTTATATGACTATTTTTACTCAAATGTGTGTTAATTTGTTGACTAAGTAACGATTCTAACGCTTTGGATATAAATGGGAGTATAGCTATTGGGCGGTACTCATTATGAGATTTTGGTACTGGTATTATTTTAGCTTTCTTCCATTCTATCGGGTAAATTGACTTTGTGAGCACAGTATTAAAAATGTAAGTTAGATATGGGAGAATCTTCGGAAGCAAAATTTTCAGAAAAATAGGACTAGTGTCATCATACCCTAGAGCGTTCGATTTTATTGATGATACACTTTGTAGTACATCAGCCTGAGAAACACAATTGAAGCTGAAGCTAGAGTTGGCAATAAAAGAACTTTCAATAGTCTGGTAAACGTTTTGATTGACAGAAGGCATAGGTATATCAACAAATGTTTTGTTTAAATCCTCAACGTCTACGTTATCACAAGAGTCGAATGATTTTCTACAAAGCCCTATATTGCGTATCTCACGCCATTTCTGCTTACTATTCACAACTGAACTATACTTGTCCCTATAATAATTACTATTTGCAATTTTCACCTCTTTTACCACTGTCGAACGCATTTCTATATAACTCGCGGGCTCTGATCACGATGGCATACTCAGTCAGAGTTTTGAGATATTTGCTTTTTTAAATTTTGGAAAGTTCTGATAATCTTTAACATAAACTATTGTTTTCTTTACTTTAATTTAAGTATAGCAAAATTTTGGAATCTAAATTCATGAACGCAATACAATAAAAAAATGGGGAAACAATTCAATAAAATTAAGCCCTTTAATCCATGTGGTTAACGAGATATCCTTATGGAAACTTAAATAGTTTTGACTTTTAAAGACAATTTTTTAAAATATATCAAAAATTCAAAAACAAATGGAAAATACATTTTTATTACTCAAGTTCCCTATAGAAAAGGTAGAAGAAGCTATAGAAAAGATACCAGAGTTTTAGTAGGTACTTTTTCTAGTAAAAAGTTACATTTTATTCAGTTATTTAACCTGTGGTCACTGCGGCGTAGTTGGTTGTGCATCGGACTGCTACGCAGAGTGACATGGGTACAAATTTCGGCACAGGCAATATCAAAAACTAGAAAAATAAATTTTTCTACACGGTACCACCTCTTGGCAGGGGCATTGGCAAACCTACAAGTGTAAAAATTGCCTATGAAGAACTTTTCACTTCGCCGTTCGGATTTGGTATAAAACTGTAAATTCCTTCCATTCATTCTCAAATAAGTATAACATACTCAACATGAAGGGATGCGAAAAGCTCGGCTTAGGCCCTCCATGGGCTGTTGTGCCATTCAAAGAATGAAATGAAGAGCCTTGTTTTTTATAAGTTTGAAAGCGTATAAATATTTTTTCCAAAATTTTGCTGTAAATTAAGAAAAAGTTGGTTGTCTTACATCAAAACTTTGACGTAATGCCGAAAAACTGAGTATGCAATCGAGATCTGAATCCGCGTATTATATATGTAAAAAATGATTTATAAGGTGTCTGCCGCCAATTTCCTTGTCACTAGTTTAATCTTGTGTGGTCGCTGTGGCTTAGTTGGTAGTGTAAACATGAGTCTGCTTAGCAGAGATTTAAATTACCATATGTAGAAAAAATACAAAATTTTAAACTGGAACAACTCTCAGCAGGCAATGGCAAAAACTTCGAAGCGTAATTTGAATAAGTTCTGGTTGGCACTAGAAAATTAACACCAGGAACTTTTCAATACAGGAAAATTGGTTTTGGTTTTTCAATCGGAAATATTTGCTATCTGAGTGAAAGTTTACTTAATAATTAATAACAAATGGCGGGGAAAATATACAGGGTGCGGTAAGTAAACATTGAATAATTTTAATATTTATCAACCGATTGATTTGAGTTAACATGTTTTTGAAACCATAATTCAGTACAATTTTAACCATGAATCGGTTCCACTTCACACCGAAACAACGCGCTGAAATAGTGACGCTGTAAATTGAAAATAGTCGTTCAGTTGTGGTAACTCAACGTGCATATCGTTGAAAATATCGTGGTCAAGCACCGTCTGACAACACTGTTCGTCGTTTGGTGTCGAATTTTATTGAACACAGGACAGTGGGAGGCATTCATCAACGGCCAAGACGTTCAAAAGAAGTAGTTGAGGCGGTAAAAGAACCCACATGTGTCGTATCGTCACCGCACTCAACATTTTTGTGTCAGTGGAACCATATTGCGGAGCATTTTGCAGGATGATTTGCATTTGTTTCCGTATAAAGTGCAATTGACTCAAAAAATATTGGCGACAGATCGTCGAATTCGGCCAAACACTCGATCGAATGTGTGACATTGAACCTGAATTTTGAAAGAAAATTTTTATGACCGACGAGGCCCATCTCACACTCTGTGGCGGCGTTAACAAGCTTAATTTTTTTTGATTGATACATTCAACACACACCCCTATGTACCCCTATGAATGAAGAGCATTGCGTTGATTGGAAGGAAGGTTGATAGGTGGTTGGAAGAAGGAAGGAGAATGAGAGAGGAAATGCAATCACAGGACACCGATAAAGAGATAATGGCGGAATTCGGCGAACAGAGAATCCACACGAGATCTATGAAACATCATAGCATGACCAAAAAGTAACTGCTTGGGCCGGCAACCAGTTTTGCGCCAAAACTATCATTGGGCCATTTTTCTTCAGAGAAGGTGAAATAGACGATGAGAATCGATATCGGTGGATCAACATCCATTGGCTCATTAAGTCTGCCATCAAATGTGTTAAAAAGGTCTGAATGGTTACTGGTTTCCACATGTCGGTATGTCGGTTCGCCATGCCACACTGTGAATCAAACAATGCAATTTCTGCAACGAAAATTCCCTGGACGCGTGGTGTCAAAAAATAGCGACATTATCTAGCCAAACAGATCTCCAGATTTGACCCCTCCGGACTTCTTTTTGTGGGATTATTTCAAAAGAAAAGTGTACGCCAGCAGCAAGCCACAGACTCAAGGCAAACATTCGTGCAGAAATCATCGCTATACCGCCCGAGATACTCGAAAAAGTGATGGAAAACGCAGCAAAAAAGTCACATTTAGCTTTGGTCAATAACGGCGGCCACTTGGTTGATGTTGTATTCACAAGCTGGTTCAAATAAATTGTACAGGGCAAAAGGAAATAAAAACAACATCGTATATGGAAATCGGTGGTTTTTGTTTTAGTTATTCAATATTCACACACCGACATAAAAGATTGTGCACCCTGTATGTTCCCAAAAAACTATCATCTTTTCGATGATCATATGCGAGGGTAAGGTTTATGAAAAAATGATGAAATAAAAAGATTTTAAGAGTGAATCGGTGGCTTTGCTGAATTTTAATATATGCATTTCAATTTACTCAACTTTAGGATTTTCATTCATTTCGATTGTTTAAATGTGAAAATAACTAATTGCTCCACAAATACAATATTCGGTTTTCTTTGCCTTTTAATTTTGTATTGCAGCGTAAGTTTACAAACAAAAACCAAAGTCCTTTTTTAACAATTAACAATAAAACTATTTACAAACACTTTTTTTTTGGTTTGCTTTCGTTTTTCTACTTTGAACACTCGCATATGAACACATACATATCTACTTACACTTAAAATTATATGTCGCGAAATGAAAAAGTTTGCCAGACTGTAAAATGTTTGCATTATTTATGTATAAAAAATAAAAAATACAAATCCAGACAAATGAATCATGCGGATGTGTGTGTGTGTGTGTGTACACATTATACGAGAATTGTAAAAAGCGAGAGAAAAAATAAGCTCGAAGTTCCGCAGGAGTGTGCAATTTAATAAAACGTGAAGTGCTATTGTAAATGGAAGTGAAACAATTACAGGTAGGTGAAATTTTACATATACCGACTTGAATCATACATACTTGAAATGTTTATGTACACTACATAATAGAGGAATGTTGAACATTTTGAAATTTATATTTCACTTATGTGAATATTTTTATATTTAGTTTAAACAACAGGCAAGACTTGTGAGGAGAAAGTTCCTAGGCTTACTTATGAATTAGACAATTTTAAAGGTGCTTTCTTAACGAAAAAGTTAACATTTAATATTAAAAATCTCTTTAACTGTCAAGTGCAGTAGAAAACCATTACAAAATAAAAAAATAAAAAAATAAAAAAAAAATAATAATAATAATGATATTTAGTTAAAGCTTTGCATGAAATCCTATTTCAGAAGTACTTGTACTTACTTTTACTGCTACAGTAGCACACTTAACGTCACTGCCATGAGCTACAAACGTAAACTAAATGCACAAGCTCTTTCACACACAGACACAAGCACACATACAAGCACATATACACATGCGCTCGCTCAAGTTAAAAAATAAATTCGCAAGTTTCATGAGTCCTTGAACTTTACCCGTGCTCACGTGCACACAAATACTCGCATATATGAATTTCAGTGACTTTCATGTCTGAAGTGTTGTATACTTTTAGGCGCTAACTTTTAAAAAACAAAATACTCAAGCACAGAAATGCACAAGGAATTTGTTTTAAATGTTTTACTACGTCATTTTTGTTTTGTTTTTTAGTTGTATTTAAAATATGCTCAAGAACACCTTTTAATTGGCAACCATTTGAATGGAAAATGCAAAACATTGACATACATACTTGCATTTATATGAATACGAGTACATGCAAAACTATAAATAAATGAACAAATATACACACAGACACATTCATACTTATATACACTTATTGCATACTTGCAGTTAAGAAATGAAAATTGCTAAAATACCTTAGCGTTTACAAGAGCATGCTGCTGCTGCTGCTGCTGCTGCTGCTGTGCTAAGTGTAAATGTATAAGAATGAAAAGTTGAACTACTATTTCTGCTACTTCAGACTACTACACTACACAACTGTAAGAGAATGTTGAAAATTTGTTTTGAAAATTGTTTTGTTGTATTCACTTAATAGTAATGTAGAAAATTGCATTAAATTCGTAACTTGACATACTTGAAATGTAATGCAAAACAATTGAGGAATGAAGTTTCTGTTGCATTTTTGTATTTGTTGTGTTTCTTTTGTATGCAGAATGAATTTACATTTTCATGCAGGATGACATTTTTTGAGTTTAAAAGCGAATTTACTAAGTTAATAAGTATACAAAATTATGTATGCAACAAAGCAACAAAAAGTTTGTATGTATGTAAATAACCAGAAAGGGTGAGAAAATTTCAAGTTGCAATTTTGTTACTTACGTTAATTTTTTAATATTAAATAATAAAATATATATAATTTTAAGAAATTATAATAATTATGATTATTGTTTTTTACATGGGATGTGACTTTAGATTTTAATTTTAAAAGAAGAGTGCTACTATTCGATCCTGTACCACGGATCACTCTCAGTGATTTTCAGCAAGTAAAGTGAAAAGTGATCATTGTTCTTTGATCTGGCGGTATTCGTGTTTTTTGCACTATTAATATTATTCTGGTATTCAAAAAATCACTGAATAGTTTTCATCACTACTAATTCATTTTGATAAATGAATGAATGGAAAAAATCGTTAAAGAGTTAAAATTATTCGAAATTACTTCAAAACTTAAAACTAACATAAATGCTACTGCCATATCTTAGTAAAATATTGCTGATAATGGAAAATGCTTCATTTGCTTGAGAATGCACGCTCACAAGTACATAAATTGTAGCTGTGAACGAGAGGAAGTTGATGTTTCATATTTCGTCTAGTATATTTGAGCTGCTGGCATTTTTATGCTATGTTCAAGACTTATATAGCCTATGAACATGTTGTATGTACTTAGTTTATCGCCAGCTTTATAAACTAAGAATCTTCAGTGATTACGGCTTAAAGCACAAAGCATGACTATTTATTTTCTCAGTGCTATGAGCGTTCCACGAGAGTCGTCTGGCTGTCAGAAAAATTATCGATAGCAGTCATTGTAGAATAGAAGCCCATAAAGCTGCTGTCAGAGAAAGACCCAGGCAAGCTTTAGCGGTTTCCTTAGTTGGATAATAGCCTCCTATTATCGGCAGTTGTTCCAGTTGTTTCCAAAAAGTTTTCTACTGGTTCTCTACTGCCCCAAAAATAGATGATTAGGAATCATGTCCTTACAGGTCTGCAGATTAACTGGAAATATTTCGTCGCCATCGGAGTCAAAAATAAAATTAATAATACCAATCTTTACTTAAAATGCATTAAATTTTGTGGTCGCTGTAGCGTAGCGGTAGTGCGTTGGACTGTTACGCAGAGTGTCAAGGGTTCGAATTTCGGCACAGACAAATGGAAAAAAAATATATAAAAAAAATTTAAAAAAAAATTAGATAAATTCCAAAACAAAAAAATTAAAAAAATAAAAATGCAACAACAACAAAATAAATACACGGCACCACTTCTTGGCAGGAATTGGCAAACCTGCAAGAGTAAAAATTGCCTATGAAAAGCTTTTCACTTCGCCGTTCGGATTCGGCATAAAACTGACTGTAGGTCCCTTCCATTCATGTGCAAATATAACACGCACAACATGAGTGGATGCGAAAAGCTTGGCCTTTAGCGCTACATGCGGTCACATAGTCGACACTGATAAACTTAAGTTCATTGTGGTAAATACATAACACTTACCAAAATGGCTGTCTATCTCTTTATCGGTGTTCTGTGTGATTGCATTCCCTCTTTCATTCTCCCTCCTTCTTCATTCCATTCAACACAATGCCCTGCATTCATAGGGGTACACCCTGTGTGTTGAATGTATCACACAATTGATTATTTAAGAAAAATGGGTGTAGATTCAATCTTCAAAGTAATGGCCATTGCCATTGCTAGCTACACATTTTTCCCATCTCTCTGACAATTTGTGAATGCCTCGTCAAAAAAACTGTTCGTTTTTTGAGTCGAACCAGTCATGGAGCTATTTTTTTCACATTTTCGTACGAATCGAAATGCTGCTTTTCAGATGGAGCCAAGTTTAGTGAATAAGTGGCAAGGGGGAGGGCTTCCCAACTGTATGAATCTACCAATTCCCGAATCTGTTTTGTTCGATGTGATGGTGCATCATTGTCATCAAGAAAAATCACTTTGTGTTGCCTAGCTTGATATTCTGGACGTTTTTGGCGCCAAGTACGGTTCCAATCGGCCAATTGTTGTTGGTAGCGTTGACCAGTAACTGTTTCTCCTGGTTTTAGAAGGTAAAACCAGATAACACCTCGCTGATCCCAGAAAACACAGAGCATTGTCTTCTTTCCGAAGCGAAATGGCTTTGCTGTCGATTTGACCGTTGTACCGGGCTTAACATATGATCGTTTACGTTTGGGATTATCGAAATAGATCCATTTTTCACCGCCAGTAACAATTCGATAAAGATATGACTTTCTTTTGTACCTGGTGAGCAACATTTCACAGGTGGTTTTTCGATTTTTTTTTGCTGTCTTTCAGTCAATTCATGCGGCACCCATCTCCCCTGTCCGGAACCTTCATAATCAATCCCATGGCTTTTAAACGTTGAGAAATGCATTGTTGGGCCACATTTAATTGTTCTGCAAGTTGTTCTTGAGTGTGACCATCATCCTTATCGAGTGAAGCTTGCAATTCGGTATCTTCAAACTTTTTCGGATTAATCGGCTGACCTTGAACAATAGGGTGGGATCGAACATGTCCTTATATTTATATCACACATATTTCACAAAATGTCTGGAATTTTTTTTTCTGTCAACAATCCTGTAAGTGCGAGTTTCTCCAAATAACCCACCCAAGCCCTGAGCACAGCCGGACCAATGCAGACAGAAAAGGCTACTCGCACAGGCTACTCTCAGAGAATGGAAGGTTTCGTTACAAACTGAAGCATTCTGCGTAACAGTCCACGGTCTACTTACACTATTATTTACATATATTCTATTATTGGCTTTATTTAAAATTGTTCCCTTTTTGAGCCAAATACATATGAAAATATTTCCATATTTAACTTTCAATTATTTTCCATGACCTTGACACTTGATGAGTAGATGAGTAGATATGTACATTTTACTTTATCAAAAAATATAGCAGTGAATCTATAAAAGAATTTAACTAAATTTCCCATTCACCTGCCTTGAATACTTACACATACAAATTTATACATATGCGTACACAAATACACGCACATACCTTTTGTGGGATTATTGTGTGTTTGTTTCTCTTTCATCCACATTTCGAATGGCATTGCTTCATGAACATAAGCGAGAACAAAAGTCATATATATCCGGGCATATCCGAGCAGCTTTATTAGCCGTTACTTTGGATTAGAAATGTGAACGTGTATTTGGATAAAAAGAATGAGAGAACATCTATGTAAACGTGTGGGTGTGTGTGTGTGCGTGTCCATTGCATACGGTCTGTTGGCTGCCACGTACACAAATGTGGCGCAGCTAATACGCAGCACATGCTGCACTCACTCACACACACACATTTATATGCTTGCACATTTCGCATTCCTAGAAAACATGATGGAAATCAATGTTTGATCCCTGCAACTGAATGGGTACAGAGAGAAAGTGTGGAGTTTTTGCGCAGTGAATTTACGTTTTGTTTTCTTATTTCTCATGATTTACTTGAAATCTGTTACGTTCTATTTTTTTTCGGAAAGTACAAGAAAACTTACTCTTATTTCCTCCTCTATGCCTGTAAATATGTATGATAGTATGTATGCATTTGTGTGCCAAGTTATGTGAGACTTTAAATTTGTTCTGGGAATGCATTCAACAGCATTTCCTTGAATAACTCAAAATTTCTCCTTCCTGTGGATTTCTTTTTCGTTGCATACATTTAGGGCTTCAACTTTTATGTATGAATTCTGTGAGTCAATGCTATTCTTTTCTCTCGTATCGTCTTCTAAAGATCAAATAAAAAAATTTTAAATTGAAAAAAAAAAGAAAAATAATTGAATATGAAAATATAAAAGTTGTCCATTCAAGAAGAACAAAATGAAATTAATTGCAAAAAAATTAAAATGAATATTTCAATGAAACGTAAATCTTCTTGCTGAAATATGAACGAATTCTTGTTTGTTCGTTCGTTTTGAAGTAAAATGGAAGGAAATCATATAAATCAACAACATGGCGCCAAAGAAAATACTAAGATTGTTTTACAATTACAAGATTTAAGTATACAGTGTTCGCATGATTGCATTATTCTTAGATGCAGTCTTAGATGTGTGTGTGCAATGTACTCGTACATGTTGTATTATTATATACTAATACATACATACAAAAGGGAAATAACATTAATTAACCTTTTGATACTTAGTTTGTTTGTATGTGCTCGTATGCACTAGCTCTTTCAGTTGTTCACTTGTTAAGGAGTAAGGTTTAACAAAGTTCAAAGTTCAATATTGTTACTACATACTTACATAAGTATAGAGAGCATATTTCATTTATGTATTATTAAGAAAATAGTTTCTATTATAGAATTCCTGTAATTTGTTAGTTAGTACATATACTTATATGGTAATATAATTAATTTCTTCGTTGATTGATTGAATATCTTAATGTGTCTAACAATTGCTTCTAATTTATAACTATAAAGTGCTAATAACCGAGCTACAAGTCTCATTCAACTATCACTACACATTTATTCTGCATATAAGCGTCAAGCAAATATGCCAGAAATAATCAATTAGGAAAATGCTAGAAATAGAATATTTGTACAATAAATATTAATTTATTGAACTATCTTGATATTTATGCATATCGCTCGGTGTTACAGGTAAATTAAAGTTACACGAACATGATGGAATTAAGTATGCCATTTTATATAGTTTTTAACCATTTTGTTTCTGGATTGATTTAAAAAGCATCAAAAAGAAAAACTGAATGCTTTGTGCGATTTGTATGATATGCACGTAAAGACAAACAGGATTAAAGAACTGACCACACACTATTCGCTACTCGGTTTTAGTAAAACTGATTTATCGTCGCCGCCTCACAGCGGGTAAAACGCTTAATCTAGCACGAAAAAAGTCACATCTGTCATTTGAAAAGATTTAGAGATTTGAATGAGTTTGCGGGGCGGCGTAGGTTAAGTAGCCGCGGTACCTACTGTATGTGAAAAATATGGAAATGTCGGTAAATATTGAAGTAAAAATCATATAAATCAACAATATGGCGCCAAAGAAAATACTAAGATTGTTTTACAATTACAACATTTAAGTATATAGTACTGTGTTCGCATGATTGCAATATTCTTAGACGAAATGTTTTGTGTATGTGGTCGCTGTGGCGTAGTGTTACTCCGTTGGACTGCTACGCAGAGTGTCCGGGGTTCGAAAATCGGCACAGGCAAAATCAAAAAGTAGAAAAAATAATTTTTCTACACGGCAGGCAATGGCAAACTTACAAGAGTAAAAATTGCTATGAAAAACTTTTCACTTCGCCGTTCGGATTCGGCATTAAACTGTAGGTCCCTTCCATTCATTTACAAATATAACACGCACAACATGAGTGGATGCGAAAAGCTCGGCCTAGGCCCTCCATGGGCTGTTGTGCCATTAAAAGTAAAGTAAAGTAAGTTACATATAATAAAGGTTGTCCCAATAGGAGTGCACGATTTAAATCTGTGAAATTCTTTTTTTCGAGTATTTGTATTTCCTTTATTCCATTTATAAAAGGTGATTTTTTAGATTGGTTGCTGTGGTGTAGTGGTAGTGCGTTGGACTGCTACGCAGAGTGTCCGGGGTTCGAATCTCGGCACAGGCAAAATAAAAAAAATACAAAAACAAAAAACTATAAAAAAAAGCAACAACATCAAAATGTAAACCCGGCACCACCTCTTGTCAGGCAATGGCAAAAATACAAGAGTAAAAATTGGCTATGAAAAGCTTTTCACTTCGCCGTTCGGATTCGGCATTGTAGGTCTGTATATCCCTTCCATTCATGTACAAATATAACACGCACAACATGAGTGGATGCGAAAAGCTCGGCCTAGGCCCTCCATGGGCTGTTGTGCCATTAAAAGTAAAAGTAAGTTCTGTGTGTTTGTGTGTGTGTGTTTTTTTTAAGTTTACTTCTTTAAAATCGTTTAAATATTTACGAGATGATCGTGGCAAAACGGAAATTGTCACGGAAATGATGGGCAGCGCCCTCTATTAATCAAGTATGAAAAAAATGAAGATGCATATGTATATAAACATAAATGATGGGCGGAACATATTCATCCACATGTATCCACGAGTAAGTATACAGTGTTCGCATGGTTGCATTATAAAACTCGATTGATAGAGGGCACTGATACCCGTATGATTTAAACTTGATTGATAGAGAGCGCTGAGTATAAATCATATTCGTTGACATTTAAAAAAAAAAATTTACATTTCAAACTAAAATCGTTGGAAATTTCTAGAACTGAAAGAGTGATAGGAGGATAAAACGAAATACCTTGTGTCAACAAACAAAGAGTCACGGCGTCTTGGACAAAATGTCACTGTTGACAACTATACTTTTGAAGTCGTCAAGGATTTCGTATATCTAGGATCCAGCATAAACACCAACAATAATGTCAGCCTTGAGATCAAGCGGAGACTAACTCTTGCCCACAGGTGTTACTACGGGCTCAGTAGGCAATTGAGAAGTAGAGCCCTCTCTCGACCAACGAAAAAAAAACGCTCTATAAATCCCTCATCCTTCCCGTCTTAATGTATGGCGCAGAGACGTGGACATTGACCATCAATGATGAGAGGCTGTTAGGAGCATTCGAGAGGAAGATACTCTGTAAGATCAACGGTTCAGTATGCGTGGACGACGTGTATCGAATAAGATGGAACAATGAGCTGTACGAGCTGTACGCCGACACTGACATAGTCAAGCGTATAAAACTCCAGCGGCATCGCTGGCTGGGTCATGTTGAGCGAATGGAAGAAAGCGCTCCGGCTAGAAGGGTGTTTTATTTGAACCACGGTGGAGGAACACGCAGAAGGGGACGTCCTAATTTCCGTTGGAAAGACCAGGTGCAGGGCAACCTGACTGCACTTGGCCTTATCAACTGGCGCCAGCGCGCGCATATCAGAGGCGACTGGCGAAGCTTTGTAGAAGCGGCCAAGAACGATCTTCGGTTGTAGTGCCAGTTAAGTAAATAAGAAAGAATGATAGAGTATAGACAGAAAAACAAAAATCGCGATAATAGCGTATGCACATATGCATCCACTATGTGCCCTTTTTCAATCGACTATGAATCATACTCAACGCCTCTCTCAATCAAGTTTGAATCATACTCAACGCCTCTCTCAATCAAGTTTGAATCATACGAGAATGATTCTTATATGATTCAAACTCGATTGATAGAGTGCGCTGAGTATAAATCATGCTCAAGTGATAGAGGGGCTGCTCATCAGTTTCTAGTAAAATTAGATATTTTAAACAAAAAACGTTAGGTATTTCGTTAGGAGTTGACGGAATAAGAGAGTATAGACTGAAAAAAAAATAGAGGAACAAAAAAAATGGTGACTGCGGCTGAGAGACAGTGAGAATGTAGACTTCGGCAAAAAATGGAGGCCCAACAAAACTCAGATTCTGCTATCGTGAAAAAAACACAAAACCAGCATCGAGAGATCGCGAGAGTGTAGACTTGGCAAGTAACTTGAGGTACATTGAGTCCCATTCTCGACGAAGGTCCTCAGATTGTACAGCACCAGGCTGTCTTTGAGGTGACGCGAATTCCCAGCTTCTCAACGAAAGAAAAGGGCAGAAGATTTACTTCAAAATTTCCCGGAAAAACAACAAAAGATTTGAGACGAGATTTGCCAAGTTTCTAGTCAAGCTCATAACATTCGCGACTTCTCAGAGTGGCAAGTGGCAGATTTTCCACCAGTTGAGATCACACAACCTGAATATTTTGTTGATGATGATTATAATGATGATAATAATGGTGATGATGGTAAGATTATAATTGTAATAATATAGTAAATTTGCATGCTTTGAGTATGAATATTTTGATGGAGATGATGATTTTGCGGAGAGCGTTGCATGCATTGTATTTAAGCCCGTCGCTATAATTTTAACGTTCATTAGGTTTAAGTTCATTTTTTGTAGTCCTGGCAACCCTTTCCAGCTCGATTTTCTTTTAGTTAAGTTTGGGAGAATAGCGGCGGTATTTCGTCAATCTTTAGAAAATTTATCGAAATGCTTAAAGAATTTATTATTACTAATCAAGAAGCCGACAAGTGAAGACGTCCATCGCAGCAACCCACCCAACATTAGAAGATCTGTTACCAGACGCCGCTAGTTTAATCACGAAGGAAAATTGAGTTAACAGTTAAGAACAGAACAGTTAAGCCCCAATTATATTTTTATACCTTTAATAAATATTGTTAGAACATAAGGAGTGAGATCAAAAAAACGGATAACTTTAAATTGTCCTAGCATTAAAAAATCCTTTGTGCAAATAAAAAAATGTAAAAAGTTTTGAAAAGAAAATTTAATTTCTGATAAAATGATCAATAAAACTTAATTGTTTGTTGTTTTTTACAGAATTCGGACAGCTTTTCCGGTATGCCTGCCATTAGCGCCTTTACTGTCATTTCTGAGTCTCTCCTGGCGGCAGCATTCCCCTTATTTCTAAAAGCTTCCATGGATTTAGCTTCTTTATTTGTTGCCCTTAATGTGCTTTTCACTGGAGCCCAATATCTCTCGATAGGCCGAAGTTCTGGGCTATTTGGTGGGTTGGCGATTTTTGGTACCAATTTGATGTTTTGGTCTTCGAACCATTTAAATGTTACTTTACTGTAGTGGCAGGAGGCTAGATCAGGCCAAAAGAAAGTAGATACATTGTGCTTTCTAATGAAGGGCAGCAATCTTTTATGGAGGCACTCCTTCACATAAATTTCGACGTTAACAGTGCCACTTGTTATGAATCTTTTACTCCTTAGCCCACTACTTCAAATCGCTTGCCATACCAGAAACTTTTTCGGGAACTTGGACTTTTGTTTTGTCTTAAATTTTTCCTCAACTCCTCCTCGTTCCTTTGCGGTGTAAAACTCTTGACCAGGCAATTGAGAAAATTTAGACAATACGTATCCTTTCATCGTCCATAACAAAGCAATCGAATTTCTGGAAAAAATCTGTCTTGTATGTTTTAAGGCCCGAATTTTTTTTATTTTTACGAACTAAAAACTCACTGCAACTCGCTTTTTCCTCCAATTTTCGATTAGACAACGCTGGATTCTTCTCTAAGAGAGCAACGACTTTCTTCGCCTTTTGTGGAGACACGAAACCGCATTTCCTTCCAGAACCATATTTTCTAGCAACAGTTAAGTCTGTATTAAATTTTTTAAGAATCATCGGGACAGTGTTTTGTGCAACTTTCGCCTTATTTGCAATGGTTTTCTGGCTCCACTGTGGATTTTCTCGAAATAATTCAACAACTAAATCGCGTCTTTCCACTTCCGATGCCATGACTCAATTGAAAGTTCACAAGTCAAAAAACATGTGATTGTATTTCATCAGAATTTCTCCAACGCAAAGTCTACTGTTTGAATTTTTTCATTCAGATGAAGAGTTTCAAAGCAGTGGTCTTTCAAAGTTATCCGATTTTTCGATCTCACTCCTTATACTACTGCTTTTCTCTTTTTCTACACGACTATTTTCAATTTCCCTCGAGATCCCCCTCGTTCGGAGACGCAAAGCCTTCACCCCTTTTCACATTGGAAATATAAACAGTCAAAATGAAGTTAATGCAGATGTAGCATACCTGGGATCAGAGAATTATCAAAATGATCTATACAATATATTTTATAAATTTTTATAAATCAGCACACCGTTAAAAATTCCTTCGGTCACGCCTGTAATATCCGTGATAGATTCTGGTTTTTACAAGATTACTAAACTTAACTTGAAAACCGTAAACGCAAACGTTCTGAAGAAGTGAACTTGTACCACTGACGCACACAATTTTCTTTATACTTGTATACATATTTATAAACAAAAATAAAGGCTAATATAAAGTTTGGTCCTGAAATTAATTTTACAAATTCAAAGCACTGTAGCGAGATAAACTGACCTTCGCTGAAGTTAATATCAAAGACAAAACAAAGTAAGATGCGATTCAGTACAGTTGAATTACGTAGCGAGAAGATCGCCTAATAACATCTTCAATTATTATTTAAAAATAAGAGAATTTCAGAATTTCATAGAAGCTGAAGATTTGCTAACATTTGTAGATTACTATGTGATTACATAATTCAGCACATGGAAATTTACAATTTCTGATTAATATGAGGGGTAAATAAATTATTTTGCTTACAGCGCTTCAAAAATCATAAATACCATATTGCAATTGTTATTTGCAACAAACTTTGTAAGTACTTCTGTAAGTAAGTATGTATGGAATATCCTTCACGCGTTGTCACAGCCAACCAACCATGCCAACACGCGCCCGTGATGTGTGTCAACAAGTATCAAATATTTTTTTAATCAAATTTTTCTCAGATCTTAAAAAACATTGCACGTGATATATTTTCTGTTCGTTGTGAAATGTGAATATTTCCTCTTGTACCCATGCTTCAGTACTACAAACGTATTCAATGTTACTCATACGCACTGTATGGTGTGTAAACACACAAATAAATATCTGTAAAACACAAAATATTTATAATACTTTTTCTTGGAAAAGAAATATGAAATGAAAAGCCGTAGAATATCCAAGCGACATCAACGTATTTATAAAGTTTTTACAGATAAAAATCGGGGGGAAAAAAAATATTTTTGAATATCCATGGCATGCAGTAGAATGAAGGAAGGGGAACCAGAATCAAATTATTAAGATAAATTCTTTAGAATACAATATTTCAAGTATTCTGGTACATTTCGAGGTTCATGTGGTTCGCTTATTTGCTATCTACCTTACGTTATACACACGAATAAATGTACATAGATTATCAAGTATACAATTTTGATATGCAGTAAACCACCAACTTTCTCCAAATAATATCAAACAACCGTTGGCAGCTGTGGCAGCAAAAGTAGCAGTAGCAGTAACAAGAACCGAAGAACAGAAGCATAACAATTGTCACCTGTGCCACAACTTGACACAAAGAATCACATGAATAAGTCGTTGCGGTGTTGTGTGTGTATGTGTATGTGTATACCTTATGCATGTCACATGACACAATTGTATTTTCACTTTTGTTGTCAGACAAAGGAACACGCAATACATACGAATCGTATACCTACACACACACACACCTATACCTATATATCGAAGTAGAGACACAAGTACATATACATACAAGCGTGTATACATATATATAAGTATGTACTTGTATACATAAATATACATACACGCAATATGCCAACATGAACATCAGCAATGTTGCCACATGCCTGTCATTTTTAATTGACATAATAAACTGTCATATTATTTTATCATTTGCTGCACTGCACTACACTACATTACCCTGCTGCATGTTCGCTCTACTACTTCATTCCACATCCTATACTCGTAGATATGTGCAGCAATCATAAAACGATTTCATCTGTTTTTCTTCTTCTTTTTTCAATTGCTTGTTTGTTTATTCTTTTAATTTTCTTTATCTCTCCTTAATATTTTTTATGAAATAAAATAAAATTAAATGAATAAGAGACACACGTACACGCACGCCGAAAAAACAAAATCATTAAATTCATTTGCTGTATTCAAAAAACAATATTTGCTTAAAGAAATTGTATGCGGCGAATGCGTAAATATATATATTAAACCCATTCATACATACATACATACATACATACATACATACGTACCTACATACATACATACATACATACGTACCTACATACATACATACATACATACATACATACATACATACATACATACTATGTATGTATATGAAATGAGTATGCGATTTAAATGAAAGCGAAGAAAATTACGAGCCACAAATGATAAGCACCGGCATTCGCTCGCTCATTCATTCGCTTTTCAATTACAATTCATTTCGCATAGGATTTTTATTTATCAAGGACACTTGGTTTTGTGCTGTTGTTTTTGTTTGATAAGCATACCGTGTTACTTATGCTCATGTATTGTATATGTATGCGTACAATATAGATTTATGAATGCATGTGATTGCCGTTTTATATACCGTGTATAATGATAATTTTAAGCTGTTACATTTTAATTGAATAAATCTTAAGTCACATTATTTATACAGAAAGAAAAAAGTGTAATTAACATAAGGCAAAAGATTTAAACATTGTTTTGGAAGACATGAGGTTTACAGTTGAAAGTGTGGGAGAAATGTAGATCCAAAGGAAGAACTGCTGAGAACTGAGATGAAGAAAACGGTTTTATTTTAGTAGTCATACACTATAAATATTTACAGCTTTACAGTTTCCGGAAAGTTTTGAATATGATAAAATCAAGGATTAAGATTAATGAGTATAACGTGGCTCTGTGGTTTTGAAGAATTCAAAGAATCCGGAATTATTTTTGAAGCATACTTCTTTAGAATCGTTCTTATATTTACGAGGGAGTAAAAGATGTAACTTAAGTGAAGGGCAGCGCCCTCTATCAATCGTGTATGAAAAGCGATGAGGGTGCATATTGTATATACACATAAATGATGGGCAGTACATATGCATTTACATGTGGCCACGAGTATGAATCAAACTCGATTTGATAGCGAGCGCTCATTCGCGTATGATTCAAACAGTTGCGGCAAAAGAAGCAAGTCATTTGTTACAGTGGGCTCTATAAATACCGAAATATACATCAAAGAATGATTGAAAAAAAGATTCTTCTTTTCATAAAAGAGCACAATGTGTCCACATATTTTTGGCCCGATTTGGCATCATGTCACTATGGCAAGAAAGCTCTGGAGTGGTACCAAAGTAATAACATAGTTTTTGTACCAAGAGAGGCCAATCCTCCAAATTGTCCGGAGCTAAGACCAGTGGAGAGATATTGAGCTCTTGTGAAAAAAAACTTAAAGAGCACAAAAAAGGTGTCCCAAAATATCGAAGATTTTAAAAGGAGATGGGCAAACTGCTCCAAAAAGGTGTCTGAAACAACTATCAAATCTCTAATGGAAGGCTTACCAAAAAAGCTTCACGAGTTCGTAAATAGTGGTTAAAACTTTAAAAGTTATATTTTTCAGTCAATTTAATAAAAAAAAAATCAAAACTCTAAGATCAACCGTTTAAAAGTTATTGAGTTTTATATATGTTAAGATGTTTTCGATCTCACTCCTTAGAAGGCGCTGAGTATGAATCATACTCGATTGATAAAGGGCACTGATTCACGTATAATTCAAACTTGAGTAACATAGGGCGTTGGGTATGAATCATACCCGATTGATGGAAGGCGCTGCTTCTAGAAATCGTTAGAAATTTCTAGAGTTGAAAGAATGAGCGGGTATAGGCTGCAAAAAATAAACGTGAAAGTAGCGTATGAAAAATTTTGTGTATATGCATATGCATCCACTATGCGCCCTCTATCAATCGAGTATTGATAGAGGGCGCTGATACGCGTATGATTCAAACATGATTGATAGAGGGCGCTGAATATGAATCATACTCGATGGATAGAGGGCGCTGCCCATCAGTTTCTAGTAAAATTTGATATTTCGAACAAATATTTTACATTTGAAACAAAAATCATTAGGAATTTCTACAGCTCAAAGAATGAGCGAGAATAGACTAAAAAAAAAAAACGCAAGGCACAAACAAATATCGATTGTGTTACGATAAAATCTTCCAGCAAAAACTGCGGCTGAGAGACAGCGAGGATGTAGACTTCGCCGAAAAATGGAGGCCCAACAAAATTCAGATTCTGCTATCTGGAAAAAACCCAAAAAGCAGCACCATAAGATCGCGAGAGTTTGGAATATGATTTTCATTGAAAACCAACTCTCATGAATTTACCATTCATTCTGGTAAATGAGTTTATTAGAGCCAATAATTGCAACAACATTGAGTCCCAGTCCCGACGAAGGTCCTCAGATTATGCAGCACCAGGCTAGGCTGTCATTGAGGTGGCCGAATTCCCAACTTCTCAACGAAAGAGAAGGGCAGTAGATTTACTTGAGAAAATTTCCCTGAAAATATTTCCTAAGTGGAAAGAAATCATTTCTATGCACGTAAATATAAACGTCTAGAAATAATCGGTTTTCCACTGTAAGGAACATGACAATTACTAGCTTCAGATTCCAATAGAGGAGGGCGCTTAAAAGATCGAAAAGATATCGAGATATTCGGTGACCAGTATACCATAAGTCAAGGTTTCAAATCTCGGCATAAGCAAAAAAAAAAAAAAAAAAATAGTAGCCCCCTTGTTCGGCATTTGCTCCTGCCCATAACGACCGAGCTGAGCCGACGCAGTTGTTCGTATTTTCCATAATATTTCTATCACATTGCATAATTGTTCGATCGGTGGCAGTATCGCAACCAGCAGCTTCACTGTCTATGTTATGTTAAGCGAATGGAAAATCGCTGCGATTAGATACCATAAATATTATATTATAGAAAATATCACAAGTGGAGAGGACTAGTGATACTTTTTGAAACGCCTGGAAAGCAACTAAGGATCATACGATTCCAAAAAATTTGAGATTCAGCTGAATTATAATTATCCTTGACAGGTGACAGTAAAGAAAATTTTGCAATAATTCTGCAATTTAGCACATATTTAAGGAGATTGTAGATTCAAGTAAAAGTGAACTAAGTAATTGAGCATTTTCTATTTAAGGTTTTTTAGATAAATCCTAGCAGTTTGAGAAATTGTTATGATGAAGGATTTGGATCCTTCGTTACGCACATTTTAAGGAATGTTGCTTAAAAATTCATTGATTAAAAGTTAAGTTTTTTTAATTGCCAATATTTTGCATTATTTTTTCACCCCAATACGGAAGGTAGGTAATGGTGTACAGCAAGGAGAAGTAACCAAGAATAAATCCAAGTATTTGTAGTACCAATAGTGACAGAATATCAAACATATCTTCAAGGATCGAAGACAAAAGGCAATACATTGTATGCCAATGTTAGGGGTTCACTAATCTAAAATGTTTTTACATCCATGCCTTTTTTTTTTATTTATTTAAAATCAACAACAACTAGTCACATTTGACTCACAACAGGTTTTTTAATGTAAAATTGCACGTAATTAATAATATCTAAAGTGAGCATGTAGATCTGAGCTAGTCAATCTCCTTGCTGGTTGAAACGCCTCAAAAGGTCCTTTGGTTTGAACCGACTTAAACGTCTGGGTGTAACATCGCAAAGTAACGCTGAATTAGTGCTGTTTGAGTGTTGACTCAGTCTGTCATGATGTGTATTGGCAACCTTCTGTATTTCTTGCCTGACTGTAGGTATTTTAAAATCACGATGTAGGTCATCATTTTGCACATACCACGTAGCGTTAACTGCATCCCTGAGTGCTTTGTTTTGGAATCTTTGTATCATATTTATTATATGATTTTTTGCGCAGCCATAGAGCCACACAGGCTTGAAGACTTGTTTGTATATCATTAGTTTGTTTTGTTGAGACACTTTGGATCTCCTCCCAATAAGCCAAGTTAGTTTTTTGTATTTATTGTTCAGCTCTATTCATTTTTTCTTGACGTGTACCTTCCATCTCAGTTTGGCGTCTAGGTTCATACCCAAGCATTTCGCAGAATTAGCTGCTGGAATTTGTTCACTGTTTAGAAACAATGGAATTTGAGTTTCTCTTTTGTTGGTAAAGTTGACGTGGATAGACTTGGAGCTATTTAGTGCCAGTTTCCATTTATTGGTCTATTGTTCAACTTCTTGGAGAGCGGTTTGTATTTTAGTGGTAGACACGTTGTTATTTGGACCTGTAGCCATTATTACCGGGTCATCTGCAAAAGTTCCAAAAACACAGCTTGAGTTTACCGGCAAGTCATGTGTATACAGCAGGTACAACAACGAGCCTAGTATACTTCCCTGAGGGACCCCGCGATTTATAGGATATAGTTTTGAATACGCATCATCTAGTTTAACTCGATAGAACCTTTCGGCAATATACGATTCCAACAGTTTACAGTATCGATGAGGCAGAAGGTTGTTTAGCTTATAAATCAGGCCAGAATTCCAGGCCCCATCAAAAGCCTTGGAGATATCAAGAAACACATCCATGCCTTGGGTTTGGAAATTTTGCTTTGAAAAGCTGTGTTGAAAATTATTTAAAATAACTTGGCTTTCACGCAGTGGTTTTTTTTATTTATTTTTTTTAATTTATGACAGTCTTACAATAGTGATATATTCAATGTTAACCTTCTGTTTACCATATCTCAAATAGTCCTCTATAAGTTTAACTCTTTTCTGTTTCCACTTCTTGCTAACTGGGAAAATCTCAACACCTTAAGCAGTGCTAATATCCTAAATTTTTATCAAATTTATTGCACCTGAGAAGCAAGTAAAAACAGAAAATATAACTCAAGTATAAAACTTTAGTATAAATTTTAATGCTTTCCATAACACATTACAACAATCACCAAGGTACCAACTGAACATACTCGTATTATGCAGCGCGAAAATATGAAGGCGTGAAATACACACGTGAGCTTAGGATGTACATTTAAACTTGCCATATAACCCTATAGAGAAATCAACTAATTTAAAAGTAGTTTAGAATTCCTTTTTTTTCAACCAAAACTATGTTTCAAATTGACTTTTACGATTATTCATGGAACGAACTTACTTTTTTGGCATTGCCATGACCTATTAGTAAGTCAATTGACAATTTCAGCATATACTTATTTTCAACTAATTGAAAATTAGTTGATTTTCAACTACTTTCATACCAGTTATATTCGACCATTTCGTGGGATTAGAAAAAACATCGAGTCAGTGTATAGCTCAGATGGGAACTGCAAATTTGTATGACTCCAGACCTTTAAAATGGATCATACGCTGTAATCCATCGTATTGAGATCCGGCGAATATTGTGGCCAATCTTGTGATGCGATAAAATCAGAAAAATTAGCCCTGTTCCATTGTTGTATCGTTTTGGCTCTATGAGCTGGCTGGAGTAGAGTCTTGCTGGAACGTCCCATCATTTTCGTCAATGTGCTGTCGGGCCCAGGGGACGTCGGTATACTTCTTGGTGGATTTTGACTCCTTGTTCCACAAAAATCAAGGTTGTTTTGCCATCTCTGCAAATCTCACCCCATATCAAGACGGATTGCGAATTTTTGCGATGTTGTATGACGAAGGATGCTCCAGGAGCCTTTGTTGATTAGCTACTGTCATTTTGACGGTTATGCGCTTGTTCAACAGTAAACAACTTTTCATCTCTGAAGACAATTTTTTCTCATCCAATTCCTATGGCCCGACGTTGAAGTAGTAGACATCTTTGGAATTGTTTCCATCCATAAGTAACTGGCATTTTTTGAGCTTGTAAGCATTGAGCCCTAGTTCTTTTTTTGCTGTGAGTCGAACTGATTCACGATTGATGCCAGTTTTGAGAACATGAAAACCGTTAAATTTCGCAGTACCCGCTTTTGAACGATTTTGCGATTAATAGGAGTATTGACAGTGGTTTTCTGCCTCTTCTTCGACGATCACCTTCATGACCCGACTTCTTTAACCGTTTAACTGCACGAGAAACTAACAAACGAGCAATGCCAAGCTGCCGAAGAAAATTGCATAAAAATTACAATACTTTTTCTATAGCGGGAAGAAAGTTGTATAGACTTATTAATTGTCACGCTGTATATGAATCGAGTATTCGTAAGTTAAATTCTGTGTTACCGTGTTTTTACTTTTTTTTCACAAAAAGAAAAGCAAACAGAGAGACTACCACCTCTGCATATAGTTTACCTACACTAGTTGCGCAATTAATTATTTTCCAATTAGTTGTTAATCAATTGGTTATTCCGATAGGGAACATATACAAAACAAATATAAAAGCGCGTTTACGCCGCACGCAGCTGCTGTCATTTTATGACATTTATAAACTTTATTGTTTATTCGCTTTACAAATATAAAATGAAGTATGCTGTGTTTGCTTTTTGTTCCATTATTAGCTTATTTGCTTTCCTTCTCTTTTGGTATTTTGCAAATGTTTGCATACATTTAGGCGAATTTTTTACTTTATTTCTCTTTCTTTTTAACACTTGTATTGACTTTTGTACTTATACTTAGTAATTTTTTGTTGTTGGTGGTAAACATATATTTTGTTTCCTTTTTATTTTTACATACGCATAGTATATTTTTCTTTTGCCAACCCAAATAAGTAACAACATGTAAATGTTTTTTCATAAAATTTCTTTCGTTGCTGTTTTACGACCCATACTTAAAGGAACATTTCGTGGATTTACCCATGGCGAGCATACTTGTGGGAATTCTAAAATTTATTTCCCTTTTTCTTTGAGAATACATTTTTTTCCAACATAATGAAATTAAGCGAGTTCTTGCCGAGCTGCATGTTGAATGTATAAAAGGAGTTGAATTTGAATGCATACAAATGCTGTTGGGTTTAGTACCAAACGGTGCCTATGCACACACACACACACACATACACACACACACACACACACACACACACACACACACACACACACACACACACACACACACACATACACACACACACACACACACATAACGGTATAGACATGCATGTGTAAAGGGTAAGTGGAATTTTCATGTAAGTGGACACTAAAATCCAAAATTGTTAACTTTTATGTACGAGTACCTTTCTGACTCTTTTATAACTTTGACAGTTGTGCAGTGTGTAATGTGAAAGCATATTCGAAATTTAAAATATTATTTACACATACACACCTACATTTCTGTAAAGTATTCAGCAGCAGGCTGAAGGTTACAACAGATATTTGTAACCGGATGGCAACGTAACTTATTGAACAAGGTGATAAAAAAAGTTGCACCTTAAGGTTGAAAATCTGTAGTTAAAGTAGTACGATATGGTTACTGTTCAATAGGCACTTGATCTGACATCATACTAAATACAGTAGAATCGAGATAAATCGTACCACGTTAATGCGAAAATATCAATAATTCGCAACTAACTGCTGGTCTGTTGAAAAAAAATCGCTTTAATTTGAAAAAATTCCATATATTTTGGTCCTCAAACTAATTGGTTTTCTTTTCAATACAAGGTCTGTTTATCCGCTCACAAAACGTAATTGCTTGTTCACAAACTCTTTTAATTCGTAATGGAAAGCAAAATTCGTTGAAGCTGTGGTTCGAAACAAAATCAATCATAGTAGGCAGCTATGGAATTCATGGAAGTTTTTGTGGTCAGTTTGTTTGTTGCTTCACCAGAGTTGTGTGAAAAGAGAGAGTGTGGTATGAAAAGGGCCAACAAGCATACGCATAAAACCTTATTACTTACTTACTTAGTTGGCACTACAACCGATGATCGGTCTTGGCCGCCTCCACAAAGCTTTACCAGTCACTTCTGCTATGCGCGCGCTGGCGCCAGTTCATAAGGCCAAGTGCAGTCAGGTTGCCTTGCACCTGGTCTTTCCAACGGAGATTGCATCGTCCTCTTCTACGTCTTCCGCCAACGTGTTTCGAATAAAACACCCTTCTAGCCGGAGCACTTTCTTCCATTCGCTCAACAGCCAGCCAGCGAAGCCGCTGGATTTTTATACGCTTGACTATGTCAGTGTCGGCGAACAGCTCATACAGCTCATTGTTCCATCTTATTCGATACACATCGTCCACGCATACTGGACCGTAGATCTTACGGAGTATCTTCCTCTCGAACGCTCCTAACAGCCTCTCATCATTGATGGTCAATGTCCACGTCTCTGCGCCATACATTAGGACGGGAAGGATGAGGGACTTATAGAGCGTTATTTTCGTCGGTCGAGAGAGGGCTCTACTTCTCAATTGCCTACTGAGCCCATAGTAAAAACTGTTGGCAAGAGTTAGCCTCCGCTTGATCTCAAGGCTGACATTATTTTTAGTGTTTATGCTGGATCCTAGATATACGAATTCCTTGACGACTTCAAAAGTGTAGTTGTCAACAGTGACATTTTGTCCAAGACGCCGTGACTCTTTGTTTGTTGACACAAGGTATTTCGTTTTGTCCTCGTTCACCACTAGAGCCACACGACGAGACTCCCTTTCCAGGTTAGAGAATGCTGCACTGACTGCTCGAGCGTTTTTGCCAATGATGTCAATATCATCAGCGTATGCTAGCAGCATGACACTCTTGTAGAAGATAGTGCCAGAGATGTCGATGTTCGCAGCTCGAATTATTTTCTCCAGCATAAGGTTAAAGAAGTCGCACGATAGGGAGTCAGCTTGTCTGAAACCTCTTTTGGTATCAAATGGTGCGGCGAGGTCTGTCCCAATTTTCACTGCACTGGTGGTGTTGGTCAGTGTCATTTTGCAAAGACGAATGAGCTTTGCAGGGATACCAAAATCAGACATTGCGGCGTACAAGTGATCCCTAATCGTGCTGTCGACTGTCGAAGGCGGCTTTATAATCGACAAATAGATGATGGGTGTCGATCTGTTTTTCTAGGGGCTTTTCCAGGATTTGGCGTAGTGTGAATATCTGGTCGATGGTGGATTTACCAGGCCTGAAGCCACACTGATAAGGTCCAATCAGTTTGTTGACGATGGGCTTCAGTCTTTCGCACAGTACGCTCGATAGAACCTTATATGCAATATTACGAAGGCTTATCCCACGGTAGTTGGCGCAGATCGTGGAATCACCTTTCTTATGGATTGGGCAGAGTACGTTGAGATTCCAATCACTTGGCATGCTTTCATCTGACCATATTCTGCATAGAAGCTCATGCATGCGTTTTTTGAGCTCTTCGCCTCCGGTCTTAAACAACTCAGCAGGCAGGCCATCTGCACCTGCAGCCTTATTGTTTTTCAGCCGAGCAATGGCTGTTAAGACCTCCTCATAGTCAGGCGGCGGTACTTCAACGCCGTCAGTGATTGGGGTTCCCGGAGTAGGTTCCGCAGTGGCGGAACCTTAAAACCTTATTAGTGTGGCAAAAAACAAACAGCATTTCAGCCATTGATAAGAGAGCAATAAAAAAATTGAAGTGGCTACACAATTTGAAATCGCTCCATAGACGCTTACTTCAATTCTACAAAAGAGAGAATTTTTGATGCAAGCATCTTCACGCAGTAAAGTAAAGAGTCAAAAAATAACCTGAATATCTTGATATTCTTGAAAGGACGTTTTGTTTTTTTACATTCTACTAAATAAATTGAAAAAACAAACCAGGTAATTCGTATTTTTCTTATTTTAATTTCGTTAAATCGAAATCTCGTTATTTTGAAAACCCTTGAAATTCATTTACGAATTATCGGTATTCTACTGTATGTATGTAGATAAGTACAAAGATTTCCAATGTCAATATTTTAGCTTAAGATGAATGATTTCCCGAAAACCTGCTCCTTTCCCGTTACTCATTTACTCATTGATTAAATGTTTCCAGCGCCTTGTAGAAATTCCCGATTAGCTTTGCACTGCGTAGTCGCTTCAACTCCTGACGATTTAAAATCAATTTTTAACATTGATCCGAAATGATAATATCAATTTACGGTAGCCAAAACATTGTCGAAAAATTTCGACTCGGGCAATGTTGGGTTAATTTTGATCTAGCATTCAAAGAAGTTAATTATTAGATTTATTATTGGATAGAGAATACTTTCACAAATTTGCTGTCAGATGAGAATTTTTTAAATGCTTGCTTTTTTGTAATCTCACATTTCCTGATATCACTTTAGAGAAATATTTTTGTTGATTAAGTATAGTTGGATCACACTGTAAATACCATAATGCGCGAAATTTATACTTATACGCAAAATAAAAAGATAAGCGCATGTTCCATCTTTTAAAGTCGTTAACCCAACAAGGATTGAGCTGGGGCCGCTATGATTTATGGCCACCGTCATAATACTGTCTGAGGAATACCTTCTCGAAGAACACTAATAACCTTTCTTGTTAAGGTGTCTTCTTTCTAGGGTCTAGTTAAAGAATATCTTGGTAATAATCTGAAAATAAGGTGAAAAAGGGCCCTAAAATCATTTTTGTGTATGAGAATGACTGATTATCACTATTTGCCTTTCTGCGTACAGAAAATTACGGTTTATTTATTTATCGTTCTATACAGCCTACTTACACCCCTGATTTTATGCGGGGCTCAGGGGCTCATAATTCGTTAAAAGAATTGGAAACGAAATTTAGGGAAAGGCATTACAATTTCAATGCTTTGTAAAAGAATTGAAAAAATTTTTTAACTATTTGCTTTACTGGGGAATTGAAATTATCAATTGCAAATTTCAATTTCTTGTAATGGAATTGTGAAAATAAAAATTACAATTTCAATTACTCTATGGAATTGGATAAGTAATCAATTCCCATAAATTCTAAAGTAGCCGATTACAAATTATAATTCCTTTTTGTGGTCGCTGTGGTGCAGTGGTAGTGCGTTGGACTGCTACGCAGAGTGTCCGGGGTGCGAATCTCGGCACAGGCAAAATCAAAAAGTAGCAAAAATAGCTTTTCTACACTGCACCTCTTGGCAGGCAATGGCAAACCTACGAGAGTAAAAAGCTTTTCACTTCGCCGTTCGGATTCGGCATTAAACAGTAGTTCCCTTCCATTCATGTAAAAATATAACATGCACAACATAAGTGGATGTGAGAAGCTCGGCCTAGGCTCTCCATGGGGGCTGTTGTGCCATTAAATGTAAGTAAAAAAAGTTATTTTTCAATAAGCGAAATTTAATTCCTAATGTAATGATTCCTATCCACGTCTGGTGATGATAGAATGTGGAAAAAATATCCTTCATTTGCTTCAAAGTATATGCAATTCTGTGCTCCTATTTCTGCGAATAATATCTAACAGAACGCTTTCAAATTTTATATGCATAAAACTCACTGTAACAATTATACTAACTTAGCAAATAAAGACTGCAACACCTTTCAGGCATTCCTTAGCCCCCAACACGTAAGCTTTCTGCCACATTTATTTGCCACAATAATAATATTTTTCCTAACTAAAGTTTTCTATACCTACATATTTTTCACATACATACAGGCATACACATAACGGGTGACCCAATAAGAGTACGATATTTAATTTAAAAATAAATCGCAATTTTTTTTGAGCAAGGCTATATTTTTATTGCATTGTAAAATTAAAACATGTTCCGATTAGGTATGGAATAAAATATCTGGCAAATGGCGTCCGTAGCACCGATCACAGACCCTTGCACTTTGATAGAAATTTTCGATGACATTTTGAGAAGGATGTGGCTGGCTCTATCTCATCGATGGCGCGTTGGAATTGTTTGTAGTTTATACCCATAGTTAGACCGGGGATTTTACAAGATCTCAATCAAAAAAATCGCACAGTGTTAAATCGCTCGATCTTGGTGGCCCGTTGACATCGGAATTTCGGGAGATGATTCGTTCTGGAAATTGTTGCTACAATAAATGGTTTGTTTCATATGCGATCTTGGCAGGTGGCGCCATCCTGCCGATATCATATGTTGTCCAGATCCATACCGTTCAGTTGGGGCCACAAGAACTCCGTCATAATGTTCATAATGTAACGAATACCATTCACAGACGCATTGCTCCTTTGTGTAGCGCTCAATTTTTTATAACCGATAGCTGTTAAATTTCAGAGCTGCCATTTGCGCAGAAAAAAGAGGGTACAAAATTTAAATCGTGCACTCTTATTGTGTGTGCGTATGTTTGTATGTGTATCACCTTTTTGTAGCCATAATATGTGTAACAAATATTTTCTTTTTGGCATTACTACTTCAGGTTTATTTGTCTTTACGTGTGAATCCTTTTCTGTTCTTGTTGTTTGTTATTCTTTCATTTAAGCCAGTTTCGTCTCTGTGTGTTGTGTGTGTGTGTGTGCGCATATACATTCTACTCATCATATACACACACGTGCCCATACCTTACTTAGTTTATGTATGAGCAGTTTAGTGCGAGAATGTATGTACCCGAATGAATGTTGTGTCTATATAATTTACTTTGTGTTTCATTGTAATGTTTGCTTTTTTTTCCTTTTATTCTTATTTCTATATACATACATATATACATACTTTTAACTGTCTTTCTGTGTCCTCGTATGTGTGTGCGTGTGTGCCTAAGTACAAGTAGTTTATGCCCATACCCACACTGGAAACACTTGAATGTGTATGTATGTATTTACATACTTGTTTGCTTGCCTCACACATGGCTCATGCTATTTGAAACCTATGCGTGTGTGTGTATGTGTGTGTATGCAATGAGTGGCGCTGCTGGTGTTGGTAGTGATGTTATTTGTTTTTACTGCTGCTGCTGCTGCTGCTACTGCTGCTACTGCTGCTGTTGTTGTTGTGGCTCATGCTCGTCGGTTAGGTGTTGACTCAAATAATTATGTCTTTGCTGGTGCTATACCAAAGTGAAAACAACATATCCTGGTGGGCGAAGTGAAAAGAAGGAGAGAAACTGTTGAAAGTAGAGAGGGGCGAACGCAGTATAGGAACTGTTCATTTACCTTCAAGTATAAAACCGTTTCATTGGTTTTGACTTTTTTCCTTTATCTTCTTTTACTTACTTTATAGTGGAGTTGCAGTAGATTCCTCCGTTCCATTGCCAATGGCAAATGAGTATGTCTAAAAAAGTTTATGTTGTTGTTGCGGTTGTTGTTGTCGTTGCTGTTTTTCGAAAAGTTCTTTAATTTCATTAGATTTAATGAATTTAAATGGAATTTTAGGTACGCCAGTAAATTTAATTTGCTGCTAGTGAACTTCCTCCCTTAACCCGCTGCTCCACCTGCCCCACACTCCCTTTCTTTGTTTATTGGTTAGTTAGTTAGTAGGCGTAAACGTATAATCATTTTGGAGCATAAGTAATTGTTTTTGAAGGTTGTACATAGGCAGCAGTGGCAAAGCAAAAAGTTGCTTAATTTATTTATTAGTGTGACAAGCCATTAGAAAGAGTTGTTGAGGGAGGAGAAAGTGTTTAAATGTTATAATTAAATTACCTACTTTATAGAACCTTTAAAGTATTAATGTAACCATAGTGAAGTGATAAATATATGTAAATAAAATACGAGGGTAGATCAATAAGTACCCGTGTGTGAAGACAGGTGGCGTTGCTGAGGGAAGTTGGCATTACCGTCGTTTCCTGCCATCTGTCATACGACACCACACTAAATTTCAAACTGATTCATAGGTTAGTTTTTATTGGGCAGCCATTAGTATCACACGTGTTTCGTGTTTCGCGATAAAATGAAAAAAGAACAATACCGATCAGTAATTCGCTTTTTATTTTTGGATGGAAAAACATGCGAAGAGATGAAAGCGAAGTTGGATGATGCTGTCTATGGGGACCCTTCACCATCTATGACAATCGTCCGTAAGATATTGGTTCAACGAATTTAAACGTGGTCGTACATTTGTTTTTGATGAGGAGCGCCCAGGCCGCCCGGCAGACGTGGTCACCAGGGAATTCGTTGAAAAGGTCTGCGACATGATTCTCGGTGATCGCCGAACGAAAGTGCGCGAAGTAGCAGAGGCCGTAAGAGTGCCGTACGGAACTGTAATTAATATTTTACATGATAGGTTAAGCATGAGAAAGGTGTCGGCCCGTTAGGTACCGCGATTGCTTAAGGTGGACAACAAGCGGATACGGCTGTCGAAGCAGTGTTCGGACCTCTTTAAGCGAAATTCGCAGGAGTTTTTGCGTCGAATCGTCACCGTTGATGAAACCTGAATCCATTATTATACGCAAAAGACCAAGCGACAGTGTAAACAATGGATTTTTCGGTGTGAATCTGCTCCGAAGAAGGCAAAGACGGTCCCATCGGTCGGAAAGGTCATGGCCACGATTTTTTGGGATTCCAAGGGAATAATCCTCATGGAGTTTTTGCCGAAAGGAAGAACGATCACGGGGCAGTACTACAGTGAATTATTGGACCGATTCGATACAAAATTGAAGGAGACACAGAACCATTTGTCTAAGAAGAAAGTGCTGTTTCACCACGATAATGCACCAGCACATTCATCCGGAATTGTCGCGGCCAAATTGTATGAATTGAACTGCGAATTGCTGCCGCACCCACCGTACTCGCTTGACTTGACTCCCTCCGACTTCTTTCTGTTCCCCAACATGAAAACGTGGCTCGGGGGGAAAAATTCTGCTCAAACGAGGAGGTTATTGTCGATCGTCGAGACAGAAGCGTAATTTGAAGAGTTTGACAAATCGTATTTTTTGGAGGGGTTAAAGAAATGGCAGAAACGTTGGGAAAAGTATATTGTACTACAAGGAGATTACGTTGAAAAATAGAAAAACAAATTTGTGAAAAACTTACCGCGTCATTCCTAACACGGGTACTTATTGATCTATCCTCGTAGTTGAACAAAAATAAATTGAGTTAGAAAAGTTAAAAGTGAATGCATCTAATAAATTCATGACTAAAACGAATTTTTGAGAATATTCCAAGTTATACCCTTGAAGAAGTAAATAACCGGAAGGGAAAACATCATTCAGAGTTCGGCTATCACTAAACTTAATAAGCTACAATGGCTTGCCAGCCATTTCATAACTGTAGCAATGTTCCAATGTACCTGTTCAACCCCTGCCATTGAAGCGGCAATTGTTCTTGTGCCATTACAGATCTTCATTAAGGAGACAGCCGCAATTACTGCCATAAGGCTAAAATCCTCGGTAAGTCCGCTTAGAATTGATGCTAGTCAAGTAAGACGAAATTCATAATACCATACTTCTCTGTGTCAGATTATATGATTAGGGATCTGTATTGCGGCAGGAAATTCAACGTAGAATTTCCTTCCAGTTCCGAATAAGCTGAGAAATGTCCCAACTTCAGCCACTTTTGCTCTCAATTGGTATACAGATAGTTCGAAAATGAATTGTAATTCTGGTTAGGTGTTTTTTTTGTACCCAACACAATTATTCTATAGGGCATTTGGCCCAGTATTTTCCAAGGGAAAATAGTTGTGAGAGTCTCCAGCGCTTGTTAATCGATACAAATTTTATACGATTTGTTGTGTTCCAGTAACATTGCGTGCAATAAGGCCACCGATGAGCTAGTTGGAGAGGGTTCATCAATTATTGGCACCGATTCTTTCTTTGGACCCGGCTAGGCCTTTTCGAAATCGGTTGCAAGAGATTGGTTCAATAAACAAGACGTTCGAATATTGCAATCACAATTCCAAATCTTAGACAATCTGAAGAGTTTGTCGCTCCCCTTACACACAGTCAGTCTAATTCAGTCGAACTCATTGGATCTCAGACTGCTACTGGGGAACAGATCTGGGCATTACGTACTAAATAAGTTACATTTGTCAAATGTGATAGATGACGAAACGCAAGTTCACAGAGTTGGACTTTTTGGAAGCCATTTTTATAGATCGACACTATAGAATTTTAATCAGCAAATGTGTTTCTGGCCTGTTGATTAGGTTAGTGGAGCGTCTTTTGTCCTGAATTGGGGTTTGATGCAAAAGATCTCCTAGATTGCAGCATCTAACAAATTGGTTTCCCCTTAAATAAATTAATAACAATAATAAGTAATAAAATTAATCTTACTTTATCAAAGCATAAGTTTAAACCCACAGTTGGGGTTATTTTGATATCTCAAGGTATCGATTTTTTTCCTTGAAGGTCGTACTTAGTTTGGGAAAAAAGTATCAATTCCAACTCAATATCGTGAAGGAAGTATGAATGAACATTCCTACTTCCTTCCCAAAAATATAATTTTCTTAAATGTTTACCTGGAAATCGGTTTCGATTTTAAGTACGTAATAAAAAGTAGCTTGTCAAAAGGGACTGAAAAGGCTATGGTAACAAGGAAAAATCGAGCTTTCTCATACAAGTATTGAAGTCGGGTTCCAAACTCGACTTCATTGCTATCTTATTTTCTTAATTCTCGTTGAAAAGTTATTAATTATAAACTAAAGAATAACCAAGGACTTTGTGAGCTACCGCTCCATCGTAATTTGTCCTACGATATTCCAAGGTATGAAAAGTGTTATTAATTTTCACTTGGTAAGATATTTAGAACACGGGTGATATTAATGCGATGCTCACCGAAAACTACTACCATAGTTCCTATGGCTTAGGCGAGAGCAAAACGATTGGTCTGAATATTTTCAAAGCGTTTGACCATTTGTGGCATAAGCAACTAGTGTCGAAGGCGATTACGAATGGGATTCGAAATAACTTGACATGATGGATCTCTAATGTATTTCTAAGTGATCACCCTTAACGTTGGAGTACCGCAGAGGTTGGGCCTCCCCTAACCTTTCCTTAACTTTATCAATGACCTTCTCTCACGAATAGATTTGAATCCAAGATTGATTGCCCAAAAAAAGAAGATAAGGATATAAAATATATGAAATAATGGTTGCATTACTATTTGTTATTTCAAAGGACAGGACTTTAATGAAGTGTGACTGAAGCGTGATCACTTTTAATTAGTTCTTCTCTCTAGAAGATTTATAGACCGATGAACGATAAAGTGACATTTGTGGAAAGGAATAATAAACAGAATTTTTCTGGGCATAGCAGGTATTTGTCGACATTCATATATATGCCTGGCGGCCACTTCTCAGTGGTCGCTGTGGCGTAGTGGTAATGCGTTGGACTGCTACGCAGTGTGTCCGGGGTTCGAATCTCGGCACAGGCCAAATCAAAAAGTAGAAAAAATAATTTTTCTACACGGCACCACTATCACCTCTTGGCAGGCAATGGCAAACCTACAAGAGTAAAAAGCTTTTCACTTCGCCATTCGGATTCGGCATTAAACAGCAGTTCCCAACAGTTGTGCCATTAAAAGTAAGTAAGGCCACTTCTCAGCAACACGTTTTTAATTTTTTTTCTTTTTAGATCATAAATGGAGGACAAAAAATTGCCTGAGGAATGTGATAGTGATCTTGAAGTTTCCCCATTTTTTAATGCCACCCGATCGTTTGTTGAAAGTGTTGCCAAGCGCAAAAAAAACATTAGACACGTTCATTAAAATTCCAGTTTTTTATAAATTTTTGGTATCAAATCAATATGTTCTCAAATACCTGCCGCACCCTGTATCTGTAAAACTTGCTTAAGTTTGGAGGAAAATCTGGAAGCTTAGTAATTGTAGCCTATAGAAAGCATTACTAGCTTAGCAGATGGGCGCAATGGAAACTTGTGTCAATCCAAAAGGAAAGTAAATCGATAAGACATGGCAATCTGAATACAAATTAAATGAAGTTCCCTAGGACATAAAACAAAAGGAAAAGAATGCACTTAGCTTAATACAAATTTGCAATTAAATGAGTATGAGTAACTTAGCAAAACGAGACAATTCCATTTTTTTGCGATTTGGATTTTTTTTGTTGTTTTTGCGTTCATCGCTGAAAGCTATTAGATTATATGTACAGTGAAAGCAGAAAAAATTGACTTTTCATTATAAATTTAAAAATATTTACACATTAAATTTCGTTTAACCCTTATGTGAGTGACGAGGTACACGGCTACCTTTTTCAATTTCTATAACTAATAAAATCAGATATACAATGGCAACCTTTCGTGAGAGCTCCTCACCATTTGTGAAGTTTGCTTTTTTATGTGCTTTTGCCATGTAAAGCCGTTTAATATGATAATGGGCAACCAAAATATTTTTATATCCTTAATCCGTTCGGCAAGGCACCGGTAGATTCTTATTTATACTCCCATCCTAGTATTTTGGCAAATAAGATGAATACTATTAGTTTTTTGAAAAACGGAAATATTATTTTTATTATTTATTAAAAAAAAGTTTAGCATTATACATAATTTTTTTGATTTTGAAAGCATGAATTATATTTTGGCCGATGTGCCCAGTGTTCATCACAGAGAGGCCGCAAGCAACTGGTGCAAGCATTTCGTGTTTTTCGTTGCTTTGCCTTAAGTGCTCTGCAAACGTAGTAGCTTCCTACTAGAGCAATACGTCCACTGGTATCTCGTTTTGGTCCAAGTACGTCTTGAATTACAGACTTTACAGGGTGCACCATCTTTCATGTCGTTATGTAAACATTGACTTATTTTAACATTTAACAACCGATGATTGACTCGAGTAAACATGTTTTTGAAACGTTAATTCAGTACAATTTTAACCATGAATCCTTTCACATCGAAATAGTGACGCTGTACATTGGAAATAGTCATTCAGTTGTGTTAACTCAACGAGCATATCGTCGAAAATATCGTGGCAAACAAGCACCATCCGACAACAATATTCGTTGTTTGGTGTAGAATTTTGTTGAGCACGGGACAGTGGGAGATCGTTGATAAGCCATCCAGCAAGGCCCAACGCATTTTAATCAACTGGTTTTAGTGGTAAGTTGGTAAGTGAGAGAGAGTGTTGCCGAGAACTCACATGTGTCGTATTGTCAGCGAGCTCAGCATTTTGGAGTCAGTGGAACCATCTTGCGGCGCATTTTGAAAGATGATTTGCATTTGTTCCCGTATAAAGTGCAATTGACTCAAAGAATATTGCCGACAGACCATCCAAGTCGGTAGAAATACGGCCACCCAATTGCTCACATGGTTTGCACTGAAACATGGCGACATTAAGTAGCCATCAAGATCTCCAGATTTGACTCATACGGACTTCTTGTTGTGGGGTTATTTGAAAAGCAAAGTGTACGCCAGCAAGCCTCAGACCATTGACGATCTCAAGGCAAACAAACATTCCTGCCGAAATCATCGCTATAACGCCCGAGTTAGTTTTCTTAGTTATTCAATATTCACATACCGACATACAAGACATACATATTCACATACCGACATACTCTGTAGATTGTTATTTTGAAGTTACTAAGGGATAATATAATTGGAAGCTTAATTTTTCTAGACAACATGTTATCCTGGCACTTGAAGTAAGTCCTGTATTATGTTCCTTGTAAATTATATAAGCAGCTAAAGCTAGAATGTTGACCATGTTGAAGAATAGGGCTAGCGGCAATTGATTGGTCTTATGTTTTGTGGTGAATTTTCCCAACAGCTCGTCGCCACCTCCTTTTGTTTTGTTACTTAGAAATTGCATCATTTTAAACTGCAGGTGACGTGTGTATTGATGGCAACATTATAACCGCTTTTTTTAACTTACCTGCATTTAGCTTACCGGTATATACTTATATTTGACCATAAGAGGGATAAGAGTTAGTGGCATCACAAGCCCAAAATATTTTTATACCGTTTACGTCTTCGATATCCATATAATTAAGTATAGTTGTTTATCAACTGTAATGCACTCACGTTGTTTATAGTTTCTGTTCAAATTAGAAATCAACATTGCCCAAATATTGCGAATAGCATCTGCTTTGTCAGTTGACGAACACACAGTTAGAGTTCGAGCACAAACGCAGAAATATTTTAGACTTGTTGTATGACATTGATGCTGGAATGAGAGGAAAATGATTCGGTTCGAAAGTGCTCTCTGTTAGACTTACTTATACACACGGTAACAGATAAGTATGCCCAAAAATGCGTCCATTTTTTGTTAAGAAAATGGTATAAATATTTTGTCACACGGTTGTTTGTCAAGAAATTTTTCTAGTAGACTTTTACTATGATATTCTGTAGTTGTCGCACCTTTTTTGTTTGTCTCCCTCAAAATAATGTCATATATCTCACGCGATAAAATACTTTTTAAGATATCCTTAGAAATATAAAATTTTCAGAAGGATGCTGCAACACCTCGTTGACTAGTAATAGTACGGCCAGATAATTGAGTTTCTGGAAATGGTTCTAACCGCCATCAGTCCTATCTTTTCCGATTAAGCTAATGCATGCTTCAACTGCTACACTTTCATTTGAATAGTACGAATCTTCCTCATATTTAATTTTTGCCAATAGCAGATGCTTCAGATGCTTCTGATGTAGCCATGTAGCCTCTTCAACTGTTGAATTTTGTTCATCATCCGAAGGTACAAATGCCTCTTCGTTACTAGAATTTTCACGTAACAATGGTCGAATTTCTTCGGTATTAAAGAAGTGATTTCTGCCATATCCAAAATATATTTGGCTTCACACCAAAACATTTGTGGAACATGGTTAGTAAAAACAACAATAATAATAATAACAACAGAAAGTAACTGAAATGTATCGCCTTCTAATGTTTTCATTGCGAAATTCTCTTTTATGAAAAACTAAAATTTAATAGTTTAACCAAAACAATTAGAATGAAATAATAAACTGCTACTTTCATATGACGGTAGCCGGGTACCTTGTTACACGAAATATGGTGTTTTTTTTCGGTCATATAAGGGTTAAGCAATCCATTATTTTTTTCTATATTAATTTTGTCACATTATAATCAAATTTTCACAGCAATACGTGATTATTCCACTATTTAGCGTACCAAAAAGTGATAATTCCATAATTTTCTCAACAAAATGAGATAATTTCAAATCCTTCTACCTTTCACATCCCTAAATATTTTTTTCCATTATATGAATCATGACAATCTATCACCTGTATACTGTTACGAAGCTAAAACTGCGCATCACGGTGCCTACCAACTTGGAATACAAGGATGGAATTGTCTCGTTTTGTACAGTTACTCCTCAAATGCTCCCAAATATCTTCATTAGCATAACTTAAAACGTGTACGCCCTTGTCGCTGCGTTAAGTTATGAAATTGAAATGTATTAAAACCATTTCCTTAGTTATATTCCCACGCATTTGCATTCACAATAATAACTTTAAAAAGGTTTCCCTTATACTTTAAGTTGAAAATAAACAACAAATCTTTTTGCACTTATGTACAATCACTCAAGCCAATACAAGTCGGTAGGTAGTCGGATAGAGGCGGCCAAGACTGATCATCGGTTGTAGTGCCAGCTAAGTAAGTAAGTAAGTAAGTAAGTAAGCAAGGTAGTCAGACAGAAGTAAACCCAAATACATAAGAGCAAAACAAAACCAAAAAAATTTATTTGGTACGAATTTGAAACGTATAACACAGCAAATTTGTTAGCCTTATGCTTTATTTCTTAGCTTATTCGCATTTGTTGTCATGAATGCCTGATTTTTTTGTTTTTTTTTCGTTTTTTTTTTTTTTAAAGCAACACCAACAACAATATCAGATAATAAATTTCTTATTTTTATACGCGTTGCGGGATTTTGTTGGTCTTTCTGTTGCTTTTGTACTTTTTACATTTTATTGTGAATTTGCTTTGGACTTTCTAATTAAGAATCCTTGTAGATTTATGCCCCTCATTAGGCTATTAAAAAGGCGAAGCAGCAACATGACAAGATTTTAATTAATTTTGAAGTATAATTAAATTTTGTGTGACATTTTCCTTCAGGGAAATAAGAATTTTAATCCAAGCAGGCAGAAAACAAGGAGGCAACAAATAAAAATTAGAGAGCGCATGACTGTCGTACAAAATTTTTCATTTAGTTATTTGAAATAAATTATGTTAAAAGTCTTATTTTTAAATGCGGTCAGTGCGATTTTGTATTTTGAATATCTTAAGAGTTTTAAATTGATGTAATCATAATCTGGCTACTTTCTGATTTTGGTAACCCAAGTAAATTTGAAATTGAAATTTAATTTAAAAAGGTTAAATGTTCCAGGGAAAACGCAAAAAGCTGTGAAAAAAAGACATTAGTATTTCATAAGACAAATATTATTTTTAAACGAACGATTTTTTACACCTTTTTATATTGTTGTTTATTTTCATAATTTGTAAAATTTAACACTCATACGCACCGAAGCACCAAACACTTGACTCTTGACAACATTGATACAAATGTACATATGTATGTATGAATGTATGTACAACTTTTCCTAAATGTGTCGCTGTAAATAATGATCAGCAAAAAATAAAAATAATAATTGCAATGAAAAAGTGATTAAAATATTTTTGTATTGTGACTCGATAACATTGCAAGTGAATAAGAACGAATTTTTATTGCTGTTTGCTTATGGCTTATGACTTCATTGTAATTGTTTTCAATTCTTATGACGAAATTCAGTTCATTTAGACTTAATGTTCTTGTCTTAATTGTTGTGGTCGCATCTTATTCGTCGGCAATAACCCAGTTTATCGTTTAATCAATTCAATTGTCGCTATTCGGCATCTTTTTGTGGCCAACAATTACAAAATAAAGTCAAAAACTGACAAAATTCAATGCAAAACCAAGAAAAATGAGATTCAATGAAACCACTTGAATGCTTCTAATTGAGGTCATCAATTGAAAGTAGTAAAAAAAATAAAAATTAAAAATAAAATATTAAAAAACCAATACTAATATTAGAGTTAAGCCCTGGGGGCCAAAGAATTTTGTTTGTTGTCAGCAACATTAACGCAAAATATTTATAAATATTAATGTAAAGAAAATTAAACTTAACCAATACACATTTAGAACATATTTGCATGCAAAAAGATGAAAGAAATCGTTCATATATAAATAAAAAAAAATTTATATATATAAATAGATCATAAATATTTCTTAAAATTTCTAATCACTTCTAGTTTTTTTTATTATGATAACTAAAATGCATTAATTGTGTATAAATAAGTATCATAAGATATGTACACAATGTGAATAAATAAATATTTACTTAACAGAAAGTCAAAACGTATTATTTGTATTACAATTAGTTAGTATATACATATTTATATGCGCCGGGTATGAGTACTGAGAATTAATTTAATTTCTGAATCATTATTATTGTTTGTAAGAATAAAATTTCTTTTTTTTCCCAGAATTGTCAGTTTCGTTTGTTTTTTGCTTGCATTCATTTTTGTTTTGTTTATTTTAAAAATTATTTTTAACATTCCCCTACTTTGTAATTGAATTTCATTTCTCTTATTTCATTTTCAACTTAAACTGCAGTTGACATACAAATACATATACACGCACAAGTATGTACATATGATAGAGATATACATGTATACATTTTTTTCCTACTTGTATTCACGTGGATCCCTCCGACTCTACATACATACTCGAGAGAGTTTATATACGCAGACATGTAAATATATGTATGTAATAATGTATGTATAATATGTATTTACTACTGTGGGCAAAAGTTAGTAAGACTTTTTAATTTAAATTTCGCGCGGAAACCCATTCATCAAAATATTATTTTTTTAAGGTTGGTATGACTGTCGGTGACATCTGTGCCAAATGTCACATCAAAATAATCATTAGTGTTTAGTATACGCTTGTCTTTCTGAAGTACAAAAAGTGCATTCGGCGATTTTCACAATGAGTGAAATTATTCAACAAAGGAGTTCCATTAAATTTTGTGTGCGGAATCAAATTTCTGGTGCCGAAACGTTCAGAATGTTGCAAAAGGCCTTCGGTGATAATTGTATGTCGCGAGCAAGGAGCAAGTGTTTTTGATTGGTCCAAATTGTTCAAAGATGGTCGAGAACGCGTTGACGACGAACCACGTCCAGGACGGCCATCAACATCAACATCAACTGATGATCAACACCTCTGATCAATAAAATCAAGGAATTGGTGCTCGAGAATCGACGATTAACAGTCAGAGACCTTACTGGCATCGTTGGAATATCGGAAGGATCAGTGAAAACCATTTTAAAACATCATTTGGGCCTAAGAAGAGTGAATGCACGATTGGTTCCAAAATCACTGTATTGGTTTTACGAGACCATTTTGCCAAAAATTCGACTGATATCGTTCCGCAACCACCCTACCACCCTATTCGCCTGACTTAGCACCGTGTGACTTTTGGCTATTTTCTAAACTCAAAAAACCGCTTCGTGGACACCGTTTTGAGTCAATTGAAGACATTAAACATGAATCGCTGTTTCGAGAATTGGAAAAAACGTTGGCACAAGTGTATTTGGGCCGGGGGGGATTACTTTGAAGGGGACGAAATAGATTTGGAAGAATGAATAAAAAAATTTGAAATTATGAACAAAGTCTTACTAACTTTTGCCCACAGTAGTATATATACATAAAGTAATGTTCAAAACTATAGCACCCTCGATTCTTAACATATACATATGTTCGAGTGCAAAGGTTGGTCCATCTAACATTTGCAATTTGAACTACTGGTTATTTTGAGTGTGCACGCACATCTTTGTGCCGAATTTTGCTTAAAGCATGAAGTCGTACAAAGTTCAAATAGCACAACAGCTGAAGCCTGTCCATCCGCAACGTTTTCGTTTCACTAATTGATCTCTGGAATGCTTGGAAAAAGATAATCATACTGCAAAATCAACGTTTTTGACGAAGCTCACTTTCACATCGGTGGTTACGTTATTAAGCAAAATAGTCGTATCCATGCGCGGTTGTTGAGCAGCCTCAATGAGTATCTGTTTGGTGTGAATTTTAGACCAGCGGTATCGTACAAGGATAACTGATTATTTGTGGCCGATTTTAGAAGATATGGACTTAGACAACATATGGTTGCAACAGGATAATGCACCATGTCACACAAGCCATGCAACAATCGCTCTTTTGCGTGGAAAGTTTGAAAATCGCGTTTTCTGTCAGCCGTTTTGGTGATGTTCATTGGCCACCACGCAGTTGCGATTTGAATCCGTTGGACTATTATTTTGTGGGGAGCCGTTAAAGATAAGTGTTACGCTAACCATCCAGCAACGATTGAGACTCTTAAACATGAAATTAATGTAATAATCGGTCAAGTACAGCTCCATACTGTCGATAATGAACTTAAAAACTGGGTTGATTGGGTATGGGCTACTGCAAGGTTAGCCGAGTAATTCATTTGAATAAAATAGTGTTCTGCAATTAATCGGAAAGTTCAATCATTTCGAATAATAAAAACTACATTGAAAAGAATTTTACATCAAAATCAAATTCCACAGTATAAATGGTCCACCCTGTATAACTTCATGTTTAATGCATCGGTTTTGTTTTCCTATGAAAATGTGTGTCTCTTTGCAGTGGCTTTAAAGTTCTTCTCTGAGACCATCGACAAAATGTCATTTACCCCCATTGTGATTTTTTTCTTTTGGCTCTAAATCAATTATCTTTAATCATATTTAGTAGGAAGTTCAAGGTTACTCTTACGGTTGTTACATATATTTACAATATAATTCAATTTACAATAAAACATATGATTTTGATTCTATAAAAAATAAAAAATGTAAAACAAAAATTTCCTAAGGATTTTCTGAACTTATCTCGGAGTTTGAAAACGATGTGCTATATTTTTGAACAGCACTTTACATGCATTTGTGTTAGGTTTGTGCAGTTGTTGTTGTTGTTGTTGTTGTTGTTGTTGACTGTAGTACTTAGTGGATGTACAATTAGATCATACAGTATGACAATGTTTTTCTGGGAAGAATGAGAGCAATAAAAAAATGAGAAAAAATAAAATGCAGTGGAATTACACTTAAATAAACTTTAAATGGTTAGAAGAATGGGGCAATTTCTTGCAAGGACGAACACGGTGACACTTCTCACATCTGCTAAATGTCGATGATGTCAATATTTCCGCCAATGTGGAAGCTGTTTCCGAAATCCCAATCACTGTCGACGTTGATGCACTGTCGCTTAATTGTGAGGAGGTCTTAACAGCCATCGCTCGGCTATAAAACAATAAGGCTGCCTACGACTTTGTTTAAGACTGTTTAAGACTGCTCACAAAACGCAAGGGAAATATACTTATGTATATACTTATACATGTAGAATATAGAATATAGTCGGATGAATACATGGCCAGTGATTGGAAGCTCAGCATACTCTGCCCTATCCACAAGAAGGGCGTCCCTATGATCTGCGCCAACTACCGTAGCATAAGCCTTTTAATATCACATACATACAAGGTTCTATCGAGCGTATTGTGTAAAAGATTGAAGCTCTTCATCATCAAACTGATTAGACCTTATTATTGTGTCTTCACACCTGGTAAGTCCACCATTGACCAGATGTTTATACTACGCCAAATTCTGGAGAAGACCTGAGAGAAACAAATTGACACCCACCATATATTCGTCTACAACAGCACGATTATGGATCACTTGTACGCCGCATGTTTGGTATTGGTATTCTTTTAAATTTTCCTACCTGGAAACGTAGTCTCGTTGTGTAGGTCGAGAGGTGAACGAGGATAAAACGAAATACGAGTCACAGCTTCAACACCAATAATATTGGCAGCCTTGAGATCAAGCGAAGAATAACTCTTGCCAACCAAACCTACAAGAGTAAAAATTGCTATGAAAAGCTTTTCACTTCACCGTGCGGATTCGGTATTAAACTGTAGGTCCCTTCCATTCATGTACAAATATAACACGCACAACATGAGTGGATGTGAAAAGCGAAAAGCTCGGCCTAGGCCCTCCATGGGCTGTTGTGCTATTAAAAGTAAAGTAAAGTAAAACTCTTGCCAACAGGTGTTGACAAGCCGAGCTCTCTCTACACCAATGATGAGCAGCTAATGCGAGTATTAGAGATGATTCTTCGCATGATCTATGGTGTGCGTAGCTAACATGTATTGCGAACGATCGAATAGCTGTATAAAGAAATCTAGAGATTTCATTGGCTAGGCCATGCGAATGGAAGGAAACGCTCCGGCTAGGAACTTATTCTAGTCGAGTTCTTCTGTGGAACGCACAAAAGGTTACAATAAAACTGTCTGTCTGAGAACTCGTTCGGATTTTTTACAGCAGTTGTAAAGTATCAAATCGATGTGTAACTAATTATCGACCAATTTTTGAATGCCTTTCGACGATACGATGTTTGTTTTAAAGAAAATACACTTCATTTCTCTATCTTCAATAATGCCTTCCGAATATTTACATACCAACACATTGAAAATAAAGTGTCGTGAGAAACCTAAAAGAAAATGTTGCCGGTATTTAGTTGTCCACCTCTGTAAGAAGAGCTTAAGTTTTGATTTGGGAAAACTAGGTTTAATAATTGTGGTAACAACAAGATACAAGTAAAATAGGATGTTGAAGGATTTTCTAAAGCAAATTAAACCAAGTTCAGTACATTTGATTGAATTAACCTGTGAAATAACTGTAGAAAACCCAGGTGAATATGGAGGAATAGCTACGTCTATCGCTCATGCAAGTGAAATATTGAAAGGATAATACCAAAGGTAATAATGACTCTCATCAGTGTCCTGTGATTTCATTCCCTCTCTCATTCTCACTCCCTCTTCCTCACACCTATCAATCTTCCTTTCAATCTTCCAATCAACACAATGCTATGCATTCATAGGGGTACACCCTGTGTGTGTGTCGATTGTAGCAAAAAAAAAATTAAAAATAAATAAAATAAGAGTAATCAATTCAACATTGGGCAGTAACCAACCCTAATTCCCTGCAAAGGATAATATAGAAGGATCAAAATTTCGTACTCAGAATTAGGTTAAGCACGCTTATCTACCGTTAATTGCTAATATGTGTTTTATTTTCTAGTATTACTCGTATGTTCTTACAAATAACGTGACCTTATTTCAGAAAGGCCCTAACTAAAATTATTTTCGAAATCGAAATTTCAGCAAATTCTGTTGAGATTGAGTAGGGTCTAGTCGAATTTAACTAAATTTCAATTCTGGAAATAAATGTTAATTAGGGCCTTTCGAAATTAAAGTAACAATATGTATGTTATAACTGTATGCATGTTATAACTAAATAGCTTAATAAGTAGATTCAATTACTTGGAGATCAATAAATCTACATTTGCCCCATACTCGTTAGTGAAAAGTTCTCTTTGCTAGGGTTGCCAGACGACTCAAAGAAAACATCGTAGCGAGTGTACAATTTAGTTTTTTCTTTTTATTTTTACTATTCTGCTGTCACTTCTTTTTTGTTATCGGTATTCGCAAAAAATTGCAATAAAAAAAACAACAACAACAAAATTTCTACATGGCTCACCTCTTGGCAAGCAATGGCAAACATACAAGAGTAAAAAGTGTCTATGAAAAGCTTTTCACTTCGCCGTTCGGATTCGGCACCAAAACTGTAGGTCCCTTCCATTCATGTACAAATATAACACGCACAGCATGAGTGGATGCGAAAAGCTTTGCTTTTGGCGCTACATGCGGTCATAGTCGACACTGTTAAACCAAAGTTCATTGTGGTAAAGTCATAACACTTGCCACACAATGGCTGCCTATCTCTTCATCGGTGTCCTGTGTGATTGCATTCCCTCTCTCATTCTCCCTCATTCTCCCTCCTTCTTCCTCCCACCTATCAACCATCCTTCCAATCAACACAATGCTCTGCAGTCATGGTGTACAGGGGTTAATTGTATAAATAAAGAAATAAAAAAAATAAGAATTGAAATAAGGAAATGGAGACTTCTTTGTTAGTGAGAGGTTTATTTTTGATGCATTGTTATTTATCATTTCATTTATGTAAACCGGTATATTTTTAATCAAAACTTGAATATTTGAATAATTTGCCAAAATCTATGGCATGGCCGGAACGTCTGGTAACCGGAACGTCTGTTAACCGGAATGTCTGGTCAAATTGTTGAATGGATGGACAAACTCTCCATATCTATTAAATGAGGTGTGCATTGGTGTTCCTAGTCGAATTTCTAGAAACCTCATACCTATCAACTTAAGTCTCTGTAAAACAAATTATGCACTGTTTGATCAATGATTTCATTTATGCAATTATTTCAATAATATTTATGTGCTAATAGATTTTTGTATTCCCGTTAATAATCCCCTAAAACAATCTTTGTTATCTCATTTGAATTAATACTAACTAATGTTCCACGCAGCTGTTGATAAGCCAAATCTGTAGCTGCTATTGACATTTCCACCTGATTCGTAAAAAAGCATCGCAGTCCGGACTGTGATTGTTTCGGATACCGGTGCGTGCGAGTTATTTCTTTTGTATGTTAAAAGAAATTTGAATTTCAAAGTGTAATAGGTTATTTATTATGACCGAACTGGTTGAATATGGTCTTCAGACTAATTTTACAATTATTTTTAATTAATAAAAAGAATTACAAAAAATGCTTAATCTATCGAAAATGCATAGCAATGAATTGCTCAATACTGATGACTCGGCATTTAGTGTGACCTAAATATCGGGTAACCGGCACTATAGCATTGCTTTGCATTCCCGTATTTATTGACCAAGCAAATCAATATTTCTCAATCGTTTACAAATTGGAAATATTTACTTGCTTTGCTTTTGGTATTTTGCAACCAGGTCTTTTAATTGAGATTCGTAAGCTAGAGCTTCTGGCGTTACTTGCGCGCGTGTTACGGATGCGCCCCACGGTCATACAGGTCGGATGGAGGGTCCGCTGGGATTCGTCGAGAAAAAAAACTCTTCTTTTCTTCTTTTAATGGCGTAAGAGCCCAATGGAGGGCCTAGGACGAGCTTTGCGCATACACTCATATTGCGAAAGGGCAATTTTTATACTTGTAGGTGTGCCAAGAGTTGGAGTTGTCTAGAAAAATTGTTTTTTTTTCGAGATTCGAACACCGGACACTCTGCGTTTATCTGGTAACCCTAAATTTGTAAAATTAAGTATGTAGAAGAAGATGATGTTGGGATAGGTATTTACATAAATACAATAGGCAGACAAATTACTCATAATACCCACACTTTTGTGAAGAGATTAACCGCTTCATTAATATTTATTATCATAATTTTTTTTTTTTTTGTTGGCTATACAGAAACAAATTTCTTTTTATTTATATGGGTATTATTTTTATATGTAGATGTGTACGTGTGTATATACTTTTATTTTTATATATTTTAAATAATTAAAATCTACTAAATCAACAGAAATTAGTTTTTGTTAAGGGTAAGCAATATTTTTGTATTCGCAGGCGCCAGCTTTAAATTGTTTTTTTTTTTTTGAAGAATTAAAATTTGTTTCTAACTATACTAATTACATTTTTGATACAACTCAGCTGCTTCATTAAAACTTGAAAACCTACAAAATACATACCTACATATGTATCTAATACATATACAACAAAATACATAGTAGATACGTCATGTGTAAACGAGTGTAGGTTTGTGTGTGTGTAGCAGTAGTTTGTGTGTGTGTTGCTGTTGTTGTAGGAGTAATATGCATTCAAATCAACTCTCGACAGCACTGACGAAATAATTCATGGTAAATTCGTATAAATTATTAATGAAGCAAGAGTGAATGAAAACGTTAAACTAAGCAAGGATAACAAGAATAACTACACTGTGTATGTGTGTGTGTTACGTTTACGTTAGTTTAGTTCTAGTTCTAGTTCTAGTTGTAGTTGTAGTTGAAGTTGTAGTTGCATGTGTATGTTTGTATGCAGATAGTTGCTGCTACCATTACAGTAAATGTCACCGACATGTTGATGTTGCTGGCTGCTGAGTTAGTAATGGAGATGGTTATGCCGCTGCTGCTACTGCTGCTGATGATGAAGGAGGTGATGAGGGTGGTGGCGTAGGTGTTAGTGATGCTGGCAAAGGCAACGTTGGAAATAACTAACACCGCATGGATCATGATGTTAACGTTGATGATGATGATAATAACAGAAATTGTATACACCACATAGTAGTGTAGGTAGGATATGAATGAAAAGAATTTGTTGAAACTGTAGAAGTTCCAATGTAGAAACAGTGAAAAGGGGAGGAAGAGGAGGAAGAGGAGGAAGAGGCGGAAGAGGAGGAAGAAGAAGAAGAGATGAAAAACTGTTGATGAGGTTGAATATCGAGAAAATAGAATTTATAAAAGATGCAAATGCAATCGAGAGCTCAGGCTTCTCTCTCTCTCTCTGCATGTATAGGTACATACATACGTACATATATTATTTGTTAGTTTGTATAAGCGTTTTAAATCAATACTATACCGCATGACAGGAGCAGCAACTTAGTGACACTGCATAAATGTTAATACTTCTTTCTTACACTGCCCTCCGCCCTCCGCCCCCTCTCCCCTCCTCCGCTCACAACACTCACATACATGTAAATAAAAACTAAAACTCAAACACTTGCAAATACAACGACGACTACTATGATCGGGGGGCGCGCCAAGCAGAGTATGTTAAAGTTTGCAACATCATTTTGAAATTAACATTTTCGTTGTTGTTGTTGTTGGTGTTGTTGTTATTGTTATTGTTATTGCAGTTAAGTTTTTCTTTTTGCACTCTACATACGAGTACACATAGCTAAAAACGTTTTTGCATAAATTTTCGTTAAATTTATTGACTCACGTATGTGAATGTATTTGTGTGTGTTACTCTATATGTGTGTGTTACGTTTGTGCATCAAAGTGATTGTGTCACGTTATGCACTTAGTTTTGCATGTTACTTCATGTATGCACGCGCACCCCACCTTGAGCGCCATAGGAAAGTATTAGGTGTGGTCAGTTTGCTAATGTCAAATAAACATGAATGCATTTACACAATCACACACACACACACACACACACATACTGACACATGCATGCAAATGCGCCTTCACGTGAGTGCGAGTGTTTGCACACTTTTACTGATTGCGTGTTGTTTGTGTCTGTGTGTGTGTTTTTGTGCGTGGCTATGTGCTTGTGTTTGTACCATTTTCATTGCATATTTTTTTGGGACAACTTTTCTGTGTTTCTATGGGATTTATTTGCATTTTTAAAATAAAATGCATTGCTGTTTTCAAAAACTCTCAACTTTGCTCTACTTTACTCTATGTACTGCACTTTACAAATACGAATATGTACAGACTCGTATGCATATGACCAAGTGTACAACTGTCACGTGGTAAATAAAATTTATGAACACTACTTGTTCACGTCCATTGGCATTGCGTTTTGGCCCGTTTCCCTTCCATTTTCCATATATGAACCGTCTAGTGAGTTGCACTTCTACGAATGTACTTCATAGTCGTCTCTGTGGTCGTCCTCGTGGTCGCACCTTGCTAAGTGATTTTATAGTACATATATTTTTGCAAAGTACATATTTCTGCATAATTTCATTTGTCAACTTTTGCAAAGCAATCAAATGCGCATTTGTTTGTGAGTAAGTATATGAGTGTGTGTGTGTTTGAGAGTGAGTTTGTCCGTCCCTATGTGTATATGATTTGCTTGCATTTATGAATTATAGCTGTGTATGAAATATGTGAAAGTTTAAATTTTTAATATTATGTGGCAAGAAATCAGGATTTTCTAGTTGATTGCATTTTTTCTAACATGTTTTTTTTTTGTCCTTCAAAATTTATTGTCTTATTGCATTTAGGTTGCATGATGTATCCAGTTTTTCGATACTAGAATATTGAGATTGCAGATTGGCCGGTTTAAAAATTTTCGTTTCTTTATCACTTACAGTTTTTACAGCTAAAGTAGTAAAAGTGATAAATTTATTGTGTTGCGCACTTTGTGTGACGTCCAGGAATGATATGAAATTTCCTGTAGTAAAGTGACGAATATGTTGGATTTGCCTTATCAAATTCGTGCCGCGAAAACTTCGAATTTCATGCAGAAATCCAAAAGGGCCTCACAAATCATTCATCAAGTACTATTGCACAATTACAAGGTGGGGCAAAAGTAATGTAAATGTGGTATAATTTTTTCAAATTGCATCAAATGTCATTGAGCTTTGACATTTATGTTGCAGTTGGTGAATTAGTTGAACAATAAGCAATGAAAGTGATACACAGGCAACGAGCAACGAAGGAGATTTTGAAACACAAATTTCCGGGCCGTCTGCTCTGCCGTTTTGGCGACTTGAACTGGTAGGGCAGATTTAACGGCGACAGTCTTCTTCGTTTAGGGCTTTTCATCTCGGTTTTACCACAAGAAACTACAAACCTTGCTAGTCTTAAAAGACAACGTTGAATAAGAAATCAGATGTTATGTGAGCAAACGTAATTCAAAATGCTGTAAAACAGACACAAATAAGCATCAACTCAGGAGGTGATTATTTGACTGATATAATTTTTTCAAACATAATGTCATCGATTTTACTTTACTTTTAACTTTACTTTTAATGGCACAACAGCCCATAGAGGGCCTGGGCCTAGCTTATCGCATCCGCTCATGTTGTGCGTGTTATATTTGTACACGAATGGAAGGGACCTACAGCTTAATGCCGAATCCGAACGGCGAAGTGAAAAGCTTTTCATAGCAATTTTTACTCTTGTAGGTTTGCCATTGCCTGCCAAGAGGTGGTGCTGTGTAGAAAAATTATTTTTTCTACTCTTTGATTTTGCCTGTGCCGAGATTCGAACCCCGGACACTCTGCGCAGCAGTCCAACGCACTACCACTACGCCACAGCGACCACCATCGATTTTACACCTTCAAATAAACTTTTCGAGGAAACAGATTCCACTTTTCTTTTAAATTATTAACGAAATGGCAATCAATTCATATTATGACATTACTTTTGCCCAACCTTGTATGTATAGTGACATAAATTTTTGTTTTGTCACTCCCATTGTAACTAACATTTATAAGGAATTCTAAACTTAAGCATCCGGCAAACATTTTTCTAAATGGAACAGAGATAGAGTTACAGAAGGAAGTCGAATTTTTAGAGATCACCTTAGACCAAAAACTAATTTGGAAAACCCAATTCAATGTGATAAAATAAAGCTAATATAGATCGATAGCAGGATATTATTTGGGCTGCACTCTAAAAATACTGCGATGCATGTACCAGGTGTACAAGTATGACACCGGTATTTTTTTTAAAAAAATACACGTTATTTATGAAAAGTGGTTATACATTCAATCTTCAAGTAATGGTCATTTCTAGCTACATATTTTTCTCATCTCTCTGACAATTTGTGAATGCCTCGCCAAAAAAACTGTTCGTTTTTTGAGTCAAACCATTGAGCCATTTTTTTCACATTTTCGTACGAATTGAAATGCTGCTCAGCAAGTTCGTGCCCCATTGATGAAAATAAGTGGTAGTCAGATGGAGCCAAGTCTGGTGAATGAGCTGCATGGGGAGGCCTTCCCAGCTGTACGAGTCTGACAATTCCTGAATCTATTTTGTTCGATGTGATGGTGCGTTGTCATCAAGAAAAATCACTTTGTGTTGCCTAGCTTGATATTCTGGACGCTTTTGGCGCAAAGCACGGTTCCAATAGGCCAATTGTTGATGGTAGCGTTGACCAGCAACTGTTTCACCTAGTTTCAAAAGGTCAAACCAGATAACACAGAGCATTATCTTCTTTCCGAAGCGATTTGGCTTTGCTGTAGATTTGGCCGGTGTACCGGGCTTAACATATGATCGTTTACGTTTGGGATTCTCGAAATAGATCCATTTTTCAGCTCAGCGTCTCATCGCCAGTAACAATTCGATGAAGATATGACTTTCTTTTGTACCTGGTGAGCAACATTTCACAGGTGGTTTTTCGATTTTCTTGCTGTCTTCCAGACAATTCATGCGGCACTCATCTTCTCTTTGCGGAACCTTCAAAATCAATCCCATGGCTTTTAAACGTTGAGAAATGCATTGTTGAGTCACATTTAATTGTTCTGCAAGTTGCTCTTGCGTTTGACCAGCATTCTCATCGAGTAAAGCTTGCAATTCGGCATCTTCAAACTTTTTCGGTGGTCTTCCACTTTCTTCGTTTCTCACATCAAAATCGCCACTTTTAAACTTATTGAACCGTTCATTGTGCTGTGTTTTGCCTAGAGCTTTCTGGCCGTAAGCTTCCACAAACATTCGATGAGATTCCAAAGCAGAGTTCTTCAATTGGAAACAGAAAATCAATGATGTCCGCATATCGTAGTTTGTAGACACGAAATTTGACATTTTTACGAGCAAAAAAAAATATGTACTTGATTGTTTATGAACTGAATATTGTTGACAGAACTAAATGCGAAGAAATGGCGCCAATGATTAGGTTTGACAGAGCGTATAGTTTTACCTAGCGACACAGAGTTTGTCATTACTTACTTCATACTCCTGATATACGATGTTTGTACCTTCAAAAACACTTTATAAGTCACTCATCCTTGCCTTCTTAATAGCTGTATTACTTTTGATGGGTATATAAGATAACTATCACGATGGCAAAAGAAACGCGCAACACTGTTTAATTTTGTGTGAAATAAACTTGGCGCCACTAAGTTTAAATTTAAATAAATTTATACATATCATAAATAAATAAAATTTTGACCCATAAAACAGCCCAAAACTCAAAAGGTAAGCTTTTTTCTCTCTGAGACATGTTCTTGTATTCAAACTAGAAGCTTTGCAAATAAATATTTTCGTTAAAATGAAATGTTTAAATTAGAAAAATCTCATACAAAATGTTGTTTAGCTTTTCACTGACACTTTTCTTTCACACTCACAGAAAGATAAATGTTGCCACAGTACAAACCAACGCTGACTGTCAAAATTAAAAACTGTGATTTGGCCACACTTTTTTATAGCAGTTACAAATCTTCACAGAGTTAGATATCGCCGTGATATAAGCATATATAGGTTTAATTTCTAGTACAAAAATTTTTTTAAGCTGGTATACGCGACAAGAGAAGTACAGCCAATGTATGGCGCTGAGACATCGACAAGGATGAGATGCTGTTGATGGCAATCGAGAGAAATACGCTTCGCAAGATCTATGTGGACATGGACGAAGTGTATTGAAGAATAAACTATTAGCTGCATGCTGACACTGACCTACTCAAACGCTAGCTGGGTCATGTTGAGCGAATGGCAGAAACGGCTTCGGCTAGAAAGGTGTGCTATTCGGACCAATTAGGTAGTAAGCTGTAGAAATTTGGAAAATGTTTGCATAACTAAAGCCACCCGTACTTGTCCAACAGCATCCATATAGATCTTACATTCACATCCAGTCCCTTGCGGAGGGGGTTAATCTAAGGATATCTGGCGAAGATAACTGGGCAAGAGGATGTTTGTATCGAAAGAAGTTTGAAATTCTTAAGAGGCACCATCATGTAATTTTTATATCGAGTAGCAACATATGAGTACAACGAAAGCTCTGATGTGTGAAATGATTCAGATTTGAACTGTGCAATAAAAGAGGAAAGGGAAGGTAACCACAAACCTCTAAGATAGACTAGTATATGTTTACACGAAAAACAAATTTTCGCTTACTGATAAAAGAACTAGAGCAGGTGTATACAAGGAGTATAACAACGTCCACAGTCTAGTGGTTAGCACTCTAGGTAGGTTGCAGGTTCGATATTCGTTTTGGTAGGATGGTTAATTATTAGTCATAACCTTCTTACCGATATGAAGTGAATGAGAATTTAAAGAAATTGTACAAGTACACCACTTGGGAGCCAATGACAAAACTACCAAGTGATGACAACGTGCCAACCCCACCTTTCAGAACTGGGTATAGGTTGAAGAGTTGAAGGGAAATGTTCAGAAAGATAGGAACGTCCACGGGGGCCAAAATGGTCTACTATGATATCCTTATATGGATCGCGTCCACTTTATCCAGAACGTCCAAAGGGACACCACATTGTCCTTATTTGGTTGGGTTTAGTAACGGACCACTTAGGCTAGAACGGCCCAATGTGATACTGTAGATCCAATCGGGAAAAAGTATATCTCGGTTACTCGGTCTAATTGCTAGAAGATAACCAAAAACCCAAATATTGAAAAAATCAAGCCGAAAATTAAAGAGTCATCCAGCAATTATTATTTCTTTGAGCTATATTAATGTATAGACGGTTAATTCCGCAGATAAAAATTTTGGTTATTCCTGGATTAAGTTAATAAGTAAAGTTAATAAAGTTAGATATGAATGTATGTTAACTTTTAAAAGGCTTAAAAACGAAGTACCTACTTTTTGAGAAGAATACCATTACCACTGTAGGTCCCTTCCATTCATGTACAAATATAACGCGCACAACATGAATGGATGCGAAAAGCTCGGCCTAGGCCTCCATGGGCTGTTGTGCCATTAAAAGTACGTAATTCCATTACAACCTGGCTTCTGAAACCATGAATTCTCGAGTGGAACATTACGTGTACAATACAACAATATTATAAATATTGGTTAAATCTGGGAAGAATTGGTGTTGACTGCTCTCAATGTTTCTACTTATTAAGTAAGTTGGCAACCACATTCAATCGGTTTTCCGTGAACCAAGCCTGCTATCATGGAAGCCATCATGGAACTATGTATATTTATCCCACTCAAAGTTGATGGACTCGTAAAGGATAGTTTGACGGACTTTCTATCATATTTTGAGCCAAAATGGAGCTTTTGCCCAATGTCAAGATTGAAGAAGTAGTCGATCATCGTATTGAGGAAATTAACAACTGCAGCGAAATAATTGTCATCAGTGGATGAGATGACATCATAGAGGTCGCAAAAGTTTTCAAGTGTTTCTAGAGGTTTCCTCAGAAGTTGCTGCTGTCATTAATTCTCATTGCTTTTGATTTTGTTATATTAACTTTGGTTGCATCCTGGCATATCTGTGCAGCATCATACACATATCCTCGAGGTAATCTAATCTAGATAAGCTGACTACATGACTGCTATGCAACGATAGCATTAACGATTCCCTAGTCGCCTCTAATTGTTAGTTGTTGCATAACGATGTCAAAAAATTATATTAAAAAAGCAGCGTTGACATGTGACACTGACTGTTTTCAAACCCTACACTAGTGCTCTTGATACCCGTTGGCTAAAACTCACTCACAGAGATACCTAAAATGCGTGTAAGTATTACTCGATACCACGGATGTCAAATAATTTTGGTCAAAGGTGAGCTGAAAATTTTCGGTAAATAATTCTTAATGTTATATACTTTTAAAATTCTTTATATTTTTTAAAATTAAAACCATAGGTTTTTTTTTATTGAATTAAATTTAACCAATTTGTGTTACACCGCATTATTTTTTTATTTAAAAACTTAGCTTCTGAGAATTTCCGTAAATATTAAAATGTGAATTATTATAGTAAATTAATTGGAATTTATGATATAATATTTTTCTCATAAGTATGTTTGCTTGTTAGGCTTGTTTTCATTCCAACAAATTTCTGATATTTTTATAATTAATTAAAAAATATTACAAGTGCCCACAACATTTCGATTTAATTGAAATTTTAGCACCAAATGTTTTCAATTGACTATTTACATTTTGCATACATTTTTTTATTAATTTATTTTCATTTTTTTTTTGAGGTCGGCAATAAAATGTTTGAACTCATAATTTAAAATATGTGTTTTTTTTTTTTTTTGCTTTGACATTGGCTTAATAAAGTGCACATGTGCAGCACGTGTTAAATGCGAGTATTTGCATGCATGGAATTTATTATACTGGCGTGGAAATTTATGGAGCTTAGTTTTTTGGTTTCATAGTCATACATAACAATTAAATGTCATTCTTGCTTTATTTTGTGGTTCATTAAATGATGAAACTAATAAATATTTAGGCAAAAACTATTTAAACGTTTCACTTTTGCATCGGAATTTATCAAATATTTTCATTTTATTTCGAGAACTTTTGCCTGCCATGTTATATTGGGTCATGTAAAAAAGTATCCGCGGTTTTTGGTGTTGGTACCATTAAATCTGGCAACACTGGTCCCATTATGTCAAACGAACACATGTTTGAAAGGTGGCATTTCAGGCTACATTCTGTGTGAAGACAGTTGTGAAATTCGACTGCTAGAGTAGAAAGTTACATTGATTTGAAAATGAGTGAAATATCTGGAGAAATACGTTTTGAGATTTCTTATTATTATAGAAAAGGTAAAAACACTGCACAAATTTGTGCGGTTAATGGTGAGGATGCTGTTTGTGACCGCCGGACCCAAGAGGGAGTGGTTTACTGGATTCCGTTTTGGAAATTTCGTTATCAAAGTGGCAACCTTCGCTCTGGTCGACCAGTGCGAAAAAAAAGAAAAGTTGAAAGCGAAGCCTACCAATAACAACTCTACAGAGGACCTTACACGGTCAGTAATAATGAATTTATTTACAATATTGATATTTTTAATGATCGTGTAACGCAAAATGTCTCTTCATTACTTGGAATGATGAGTGATGGGAAAAAGCCTGGCGTCAATATAATGATGGAAATAATGACATTGCCATTTGTAATGACAGTGTAAGGGCCGCTTACCACACGCGAATGATTTGACGTAAGAGCACGATGTTCTACGTTTCTGCCAATTGCGACAGAATAGAAAAGAGAGGAATTTTGAAATTTGAAATTTGTATGGAAGTATTGTCTTTACACGATTGAACTTTTTTTTATAAATGAACTGTCAGACAAACAATTTTCATTTATTAACATCTAATACGTCTTCTAAATTGGTGCGTCAAAATTGAGATTTCAGTAGAAGTATACTTATGCAGCATGACACATGAAGTAGCTGGCTTTCAAGAAAACTGCTTATCGTGGGAAATACAACAGATGCAATAAGAGTGGTCGCTGTGGCGTAGTGGTAGTGCATTGAACTGTTACGCAGAGTGTCCGGGGTTCGAATCTCGGCACAGGCAAAATCAAAAAGTAGAAAAAATAATTTTTCTACACGGCACCAGCTCTTGGCAGGCAATGGCAAACCTACAAGAGTAAAAATTGCTATGAAAAGGTTTTCACTTCGCCATTCGGATTCGGCGTTAAACTGTAGGTCCCTTCCATTCATGTACAAATATAACAGGCACAACATGAGTGGATGCGAAAATCGAAAAGCTCGACCTAGGCCCTCCATGGGCTGTTGTGCCATTAAAAGTAAGTAAAAAAGCAATAAGAGTAGAGTATTTATTATTAAGATCTTTCGTTTCACCATGCAATTCTGTTGTTGAGAAAAAATTAGTTGGAAAGATATGCAAACCTGGACAATTGACTTGCGCTTAAGACAAAGCAATGTTAAAAATACCAGTTCACGATAAGGAAATATCTAATGTGAGACTAATTGTGGTGTTCAGTAAACCTGTTATTCGACTAACTTTAAACCGGTTGGATTCCCTGCAGAGTAGATAACGGTCAACGAATATCATAATTATAAGTGCTACTTAAAAATGTGGTACGGTTCATGCCCATGCTAATTTATTGTGGATATGCTAACCAATGGCAAAAATCACAGCACCATCTAGGAACTTGGAAATGTTTTAGAACATTCATGGCCACTATGGGAATGGAATGCTTCGGATTGTTAGATTTTTAATGGCCATGCTAACTAATATTCAGTGAGACGCCAATTGGTATAAGTACGGCAGCAAGCAGCGGAATGATAACTGTAACAGATTGACAGTCTAAGTGAACACACAGAGTGTGAAAGATCATTGTGAAGTGAAGTGAAGTGTAAGTAGTTGAGTGATAAAAGAATTTAATAAGAGGTTAATTTTCTTGTAGATTGTATATAAGGAGTGCGTCGAATAAAATTGTCTGGTACAAAAATGATGAAATCTTTTGAACCAGTAGTCCGATTTTTTTAAACTAAAGTTTTTTATTTTGCTAATTATTTTTAGCTTACAAAAATAAAAACAAGTAACCACATATTATTAGTTTTTAATAAAAAGTTTAAATTTTTCAGGAACCCCTTCCATTAATGTTTTTAAGCGATCGAGAATTTTATTTCGTGAGAATAAATAAACCTTGGGAACTAAAAAATCGTAACAATATTATTCCTGTCCTATAATTCGACGCTGTTACTAATGCTCTAGAATAATTTTTGTGGTTGTTATGAAGTTTAGTGCCAAATATTTACAAAATATTACCTTGAAAGCTGTGGAGAATATTAAATGTAAAATATTTTCATATAAATTTAATTGGTCTCACAACTTGTAAAGCATTATGTATGTATGTTGAGCATATTTACATACTACTGTGGGCAAAAAGTAGTAAGACTTTGTTCATAATTTCAAATTTTTTTATTCATTCTTCCAAATCTATTTCGTCCCCTTCAAAGTAATCCCCCCCGGCCCCAATACACTTGTGCCAACTTTTTTTCCAATTCTCGAAACAGTTGTTAAAGTCAATTTCCGGAATAGCCTTCAATGCGCTTAGCGATTCATGTTTAATGTCTTCAATTGACTCAAAACGGTGTCCACGAAGCGGTTTTTTGAGTTTAGTAAATAGCCAAAAGTCACACGGTGCTATGTCAGGCGAATAGGGTAGTAGGGTGGTTGCGGAACGATATCAGTCGAATTTTTGGCAAAATGGTCTCGTAAAACCAATGCAGTGATTTTGGAACCAATCGTGCATTCACTCTTCTTAGGCCCAAATGATGTTTTAAAATGGTTTTCACTGATCCTTCCGATATTCCAACGATGCCAGTAAGGTCTCTGACTGTTAATCGTCGATTCTCGATTCTCGAGCACCAATTCCTTCATTTTATTGACCAGACGTGTTGATCATCAGTTGATGTTGATGGCCGTCCTGGACGTGGTTCGTCGTCAACGCGTTCTCGACCATCTTTGAACAATTTGTACAAATCAAAAACACTTGCTCGCGACATACAATTATCACCGAAGGCCTTTGCAACATTCTGAACGTTTCGGCACCAGAAATTTGATTCCGCACACAAAATTTAATGGAACTTCTTTGTTGAATAATTTCACTCATTGTGAAAATCGCCGAATGCACTTTTTGTACTTCAGAAAGACAAGCGTATACTAAACACTAATGATTATTTTGATGTGACATTTGGCACAGATGTCACCGACAGTCATACCAACCTTAAAAAATAATATTTTTATGAATGGGTTTCCGCGCGAAATTTAAATTAAAAAGTCTTACTACTTTTTGCCCACAGTAGTACATAAGAACTCAATACATCTTCAATTCTAGGAAGAAGAAAAATTATTCATGGCATAAGTCTGAAATAAAAGCTTTCAGCAAACCGTGCCACCTTTGGATTGGTGAATTCATTCACATATGTACCCATACATACAATGAGCTTTAGAAAGTTGGAACCTCTTTTGCAATGTCTTCAGTTTCTGACTTGTTTGTGGTTTCCGTTTTAATGACATATGGCACATGGCACTTTTAACTGATGAATTATTTGATGGCAAAATTTTGATGAAATTACTTATAAACCTTAGTAAGAAATAAACAGAATTAAAAGCCTTTGAGGTTTTAATAAAGAAATAAACTAATTTCAATTCCAATTGATTTAAAATTTTCTTTTCCTAAATCGGAAATATACTGACTTAATAAAAGAAAATAAATTATAGTTTAAAAAAAATAATCTAGAATGAAATGTTTTTATATTCTATATGTATGTAGATAGATTTACTTCTAATGAAATATCAAATCCAATAAATACACAGACACATACACACACACACACACACACACACACAAAATTTAACCTTAAATAAAATAAATATTATTGTATACGATGTATGCACACGCCTCAAAAAGCAGACAAAACATAGCAAGCACGAAAAATAAAAAAACCATCAACACATATACACACGCACACACGTTTTTTCTTTTCTGTTTAGCATATTTGAAGTGAAAAAATAGGTCTTCCCTTATGGGCGCGAAAGTAAAGAAATAAGAAGACGCTAGACGTTGCAAATAAAAACAATAGCAACAATGAAGAAAAAATAACACAAAAAAATGATTTACAAAAGTTATATTATTTTACAGAGAGAAAAAGGAAAATAAACACACACACACACACACGCACACACGCACGCACACACTTTCTACATTTTTCCTATGCGCGCGCCTACTTTTATGCAAATACTTTTCATACAAACGACAGCGGAAGAAGAAGCGAAAAATATAAATCTGGCACTACTGCTCTAAAGTTAGCAGCGCTTGTCATGAAGCTCTAGTATGTATGTACGTACGTTCTCGTCGTCGTCGTCGTTATTGTTTTTGTTGCCTTTTTCTCGTTACTGCTCTTTTTTGTTACTGCTCTGATAAATTTTTTTTTGTTTTTTTTATAAATGTGCTGCTATTTTATTTGTTGAAAAAATAAAAAATATAAACATGAGCATGAAAATTTCTTTTTCATAGTCAAAAAACAAGCGAACAACGTGAAGCGAGAATTTTTTTTCACCTAACAGCCAACAACAATAACGGCAGCCGAACTGCGAACAAGTAGCAACTAGCAACAAAGAACCTGAGCAGCACCTGAGTTTCATGCAAATTATTTTCTCTTTTTTTTCATATTTCGCTAGATTTTCATAGTTTGTTAAAAAAAACAGGTTTTTTTTCCTTTTTTTTTTTTTGTGTTTTTTTCTGGTTTCGAATTTTGGTTGCTCTGAATTCAACGAAAGCAATTTGTTGTTGTTGTTTTTGTTGGTGTGCTTTTATTTTCTTCTTTATTCAATGTGCCAGTTGTTGTTGTTGTTGTCGTTTGTAGCTGTTGTTGTTGTTGTTGTTGTTAGTATTGTATTTTGCAGGTGTCTCTGCCTGCTGGCGTTTTTGTATGCAAAATATTATTGTAATTATTATTGTTATTATGATACAAACAAACATACAATACATACATACATACATACATACACATATACATAAATACTTATATGTGAATGTATTATTGTATTTGTTTACATGTAATATTTTTGCTTTGCATTCCCATCGCTGTTGTCGTTATCATGAAGTTAGTTTAAAATTAAATCTACATATGCCTGTGCTATGTTTGCATGTATGTATGAATGTATGTATGTATGTATGTATGTATGTATGTATGTATGTGTGCAGTTGAAAAGCTAATTTATTTTTTCGGATGATGAAAGCATACTCGTATTCCACATAAACGAAATTCTTTAATAAAAGCTAGAACAAAAGATTTATTATTATGGTATATTGAAAACATTTCATTGCATGCCTCATTTGGCCTGATTTTCAAGTTAATTACAATACTTTTAGGTAGGTTGGTATAATGAGCATTCATTCATTCACACATTATCATACATCTCAATAAAATCACATAAAACTAAGGAGCATAGGTAATACCCATAGGGTGTAGTTCAGAGCTGCAACATTTCAATTAGCAATATCGAGATTGTCTCCGTATTTTGCTGTAAGAGTTGCCTGCGCTTCTGCCATCAATGGAACTCAGAGGCCGTTGAAAGTTTTTGATATAATATTGCAAAAAGAAAGTGTCTTTCTGTGCTCATATGTTCCAAAATTTCTTGTGGTCTGTGTATTGAGCCGGCTGCTTTAAGATTTCGATGTTGCTAGTGGAATTACAAATTTACTTTCACTTTGAGGATCGTTATCGTGGTGAAATACACATTTTAGTATATATTACTAAGTACTGAGTGCGGCAGAACATTTGAGGACATATTGACTTTAAAAGTAATATTTGTATGTATACTTTTTAGAAAACTTATTACATTTTTTCAGCTGGCAATTACAGTTTCAATTCTCCGTCGGAAACGTTTGTATTCAAATGATCCTTATCCATAAGCGTCATTATTCTCGCAATACCTGTTCTTAGAGAAACATGCATTATATGGGGATGTTTATTGGCCTTGCATTCAACAACGCCCCATACATGATAGCCCAAAGGATTAAGATCCTGGGAGCCGCAGGCCACATCGAATCATGACTTTGTGAGAAGGAGATGAAGTTCTATTGGAATACGTATAGCCTCTCATCATGCACGATATCTACCCATGGTTTCACAACTGTTTCCAAGAACCTTAATGTAGGCAATAGTATTCACCCAAAGTCCTTGGGGAAAGAAATGGGGCGGCATGACGTATTCTTCACGACTCCTCATCACTCTCAAAACCATGATAGTTGCCGGAAACTTTATGTGCATAACATGGAGAACAACTGAAGGATCCGAGCATACCCACACCCACCTATCATTTCGTCGGTTTATTTTTTGCTCTTGGTCAACATTTTTTAAACCAAGACATTAAACCGGGATCTCAGGATGTTTTATCTTAAAAAGTATTTAACTGTTAAAAGTCGTTGTGCCTGGATGAATCGTTGTTCTCGAGTTTGTGCGGACACAAGCTGAACGCTGTGTATCATATAGTATTTGTACCGGATGTCTTCGTGTATAATGTGACAGCTATTGGCAACAACTGAGAACTTTGTGAACAAATTATCTGGCGACATTTAAAATTTGGGAGATTTCAAGAAACGCGTAGCAACTATAACCGACTGTGTGTTTTCATTTCCTGGGTCAGTTTTTGGTCCTCCATTTATGATCTGCTGGTAGAAAGGACAACAGACTTACTTACTTACTTTACTTTTGATGGCACAACAGCCCATGGAGGGCCTAGGCCGAGCTTTTCGCATCAACTCATGTTGTGCGTGTTATATTTGTACATGAATGGAACAACAGGACAACAGACTACAGCAATTAATACTAGATAGACACAGCTTTGTAGTAGTCTTAAGCTCACAAGAGGTGAAAAAGGAGGAAAATTTACATAGGTAACGTAACTGTAACCATAAATAACATAGGTAACCTAACTATAGTCACATTTCTGGAATTCTAATGCTTACTACAAAAATATTATTAGTTTTCCGAGGTCTGCAGATGAAACCGAAAAGAGCGTCGACATTAACCAGAAAGATATAGCCCATTAGTCCGAAATTCAACCGATGTTATCAGCAGGGTTCAAATTGTACTTATCAATTAGTTACCAACTTCAAACAACAAAGATTCTTGTCATAAGGCTGTGTGGAATATATAGTAAATGTTTGCCTCAAGATTTAAAAATAAGTATACTCACCTAGTTAAGCCTAGTCAAGACGCAATAAGAGCACTGGAAATATTCTCAAAGTTAAACAAGACGCATAAAGTTTATTATTATATTCTGCGTTTCTTCTGAGAAATTCTGACCTCTTGTTGAGAATTTTAGAACTTACCAAAGAAAATACATAGTGGAAACAGAACGATTGATACTTTAGTTCTAGGGGATTTACAATTTAGCTCCAAAAGTAGTTTTTAAAATCAGAAAATAATTCGAATGAGTTTTAAAACTTTTGTTAAGTAGTTTGGCATTTGCTTACTAAATGATTTTTTATCCTTTAAACATTATTTCCTCCATTTCAAAGAGAGACTTTAGGTATAATAGAATTATTTTTTGTAGAAGAAGTGTCCAATATCACACACTTACTGTCCAGTGAACAATATGATGCACTATCGTCTAGAGGCCCAAATTTTTTGTTAATTTATTTACCATATTTACATTTTGTCCAGGAAAGTATGCACTTTTTTCCGAAAGTGTGTACTATTTAGTCATTATTGATGCTTGCTTTCTTAACTCCTTTGTTTGTATCAGAAGGGCATGACATCAATGTGATTTATGTAATGTATTTTCTTCAAATTTGATAATTTAAAATATTGACTCAGCTTTTTTCCTTTTAGAAGATTAGAGCTGCTGACCACTGACATAAAGGGTTTTTAAATAGGGACATAACAATTCTGTATTTAAGTGTAAAGACACATTTGATCTGGCAATGACAAAATATCAATCACGGTTTACGTTTTTATCAGGGTGAAGTTCACGAACGAGCAACGTTTGGAAATTACTTATTAAAAATTACTATCGAAATTCTGAGACGGTGGTCGTACATAACTTTAAGTTAGAAGAAAATCCCGAATTCCATCAAAAAATCATCTGAAGCGCGATGAAGCACATTTTTGACTTAAATGGCAAAATATGCGTTATTGGACAACAAAAAGCCTACATATGCTTAAAGAGACTCCATTGCATCCACAAAGTGTTGGTATGGTGTGTATTTCATGCCGGAGGTGTGATTTTTTCTTTTTTGTATTTTGTTTTTTCTTCTAAAATGATTGCCCTGTTGGATCGACTTAACATCATTGATATGTGGTTCCAACAAGTTGGTTCCACATGCCACGCAGCTGATCAAACAATTGATCTATTGAAGGGGAAGTTCGGTAATCGGATAATCTCGAGATGTAATTTGGGATTTATAATGAAAAATATGCAATAAGTTATCATTTGTGGTCGCTATAGCGTAGCCGGTAGTGCGTTGGACTGTGACGCAGAGTGTCAGTGGTTCGAATCTCGGCACAGGCAAAATAAAAAAAATACAAAAACAAAAAACTATAAAAAAAAGGAACAACATAAAAATTTATACACGGCACCACCTCTTGGCAGGCAATGGCAAAAAATACAAGAGTAAAAATTGCCTATGAAAAGCTTTTCACTTCTCCGTTCGGATTCGGCATAAAACTGACTGTAGGTCCCTTCCATTCATGTACAAATATAACACGCGCAACATGAGTAGATGCGAAAAGTTCGGTCTTTGGCGCTACATGCGGTCATAGTCGACACTGAGAAACTGAAGTTCATTGTGGTAAATGCATAACACTTGCCACAATGGCTGTCTATCTCTTTATCGGTGTCCTGTGTGATTGCATTCCCTCTCTCAATCTTCCTCCCACCTATCAATCTTCCTTCCATTGAATACAATGCTCTATATTCAAAGGGTGTTGAATGAACCAATAAAAAAAAAATTTTTCCCCAACTCGAGTTTAGCTTTTATTCGCTGTTATTCCTTGTGGCCACAGATGTGCACTACATCTGGAATAAATTTCAGCCCTATATCTCAATTATTCTGTATTTTATTTAAATTCAAATCTGTTATATCCCTATTGAAAAAAAAATGAATTATAATTTACTTGAATTACATTTTAATACCTAAAAGTATGCAACGATTTTTGAAAATAGCTTCGTACTCTACTTTAAATGAATTCCACAGAAAAACAATACAAAACAAGATTAAATAAACGAAAATCGTGAAACATAAAAATTCTAAACTCTGCATAAACTCTATTATAAAATATTTAAATTTTCTACTAAAAGCAAATATATTTGGTATGCAGTTGCTACCGCAGTTCGACACAGACATCGTCACCATCACACACACACACACACATATATACTCGAATGTGCAATCTCCACTTTCGGTAGTGCATAGAGACAATCATCACACATGCATACACTCTGTAAATATTCTGTGTAAAATAAACTGTATTCCATAGAAAGGAAATGAGTGGAAAACAGAGGAACAGAAAAAATAACTTTTAAATAATTTATGCAGTGTTGAAAGAACATTTCATTAAAATTCGCCAACCAAAACATCTTTAAGCTCTGTGTATTCATACTTATGTATATGTGTCTATGTGTATGTTGTTTGTACTGTAGGCTGGGCACCCAAAAAAAAAGTTTAATGTCTCTCGAAGATTACCCCGAGAGTATTTCAGGGGGCGGAAAAAAAGTACTCTAGTGGTTCTTGAAATATCGTTTTTTTGTTTATATTGTTGGAAGGTCTCTGCGAGTTCGACCTTTTATATTCAGAACCTCCGATGTCAACTACGATTAGTTATTTAAATTTTTTGACTTCCGAACGAGATATGGGCGAAACTGGTTTTTTTAATTTAATTTTTATTGAAAATTTATAAAATCATAAATGAAAATACAATACCAAATATTAGCACTAGCCAAGAGGCTATCAGCTAATTATATTAATGGTCTAAAAAAATCATAAAAATATTGCTAAGAAAGTTCTATTGTTATTTATGAAAGAAAAAGTTTTGGTAATTTCCCACAAATTGAGTACCTATAATGAACTATAAGATAATTTATTTATTTTACATCAGTTGCTGTCTGTGTGGTCAGCAATTTATAGTAGAATTTTCTTTAGAACATTTACCTCGAAGGTATTAACCCATTAGCTCCCTTCATTGTGGGTATTTTTTGCTCTTCTGAACAGAAATCATCATTTTGACCCACTACAAGGGTTGATAGCGGGTTAATAAGTTCTAGGGATATATTACTCATAACACATTAATTACAGGTCACTGAACAAAAAAAATAAATCTCAAAAGTGTTCTATTAAAGTTAAATCCAAATTTCCTAAACCTTAAAAATTTCCACCTTTTATACGAAGTGCATAAATTTTTTTTAAAAGTATTTTCTAAACTAAATATACATTTTACATTACAAATTAGAAATTATAAGGTTAATTAGACTAAGAACTTATACAGGGTGACTATTAATAAGTGTATACGACTTTCTTCGCGCTGTAGAAAGATTATTTAAATTTTTCTTTAAATTTTCTTCATTTTTGTATTAAGTACTCTACGTAATCAAAGTACATCTGGTTCGCATTGCTCGTCCGTTAGTTAAACGGTTTAAGGAGCTGGGTCATGAAGGTGATCGTCCAGGAAGAGGCAGAAAGCGCACCGGCAATACTCCCATGAATCGCTAAATCATTTAAAAGCGGGTGCAGCGTAATTCAACGTTTTCCATGACAAAAGTTTGTCACGAAAGTGGTATCAATCGTGAATAAGATAAACTCATTGCAAAAAAACGAACGAGGACTCAATGCTTACAAGCTCCAAAGAGGCCAGTTACTTACGGATGAAAACAAGCGCGTACGACTCTAAAGATGTCGCCGACTTCAACGTCGAGCCGCAGGAATTTGATGGAAAAACATCGTCTTCACAGATGAAAATCTGTTAACTGTTGAACAAGCGCATAGCCGTTAAAGTGAATGAAGCATCAATCGTCATTCAACATCGCCAAAATTCGCAATCCGCCATGGTATGGGGTGGGATTTCCGCAAATGGCAAGACACCCTTGATTTTTGTGGAACAAAGAGTCAAAATCAACCAATAAGTGTACCGCCGTGAAATTTTGGAGGCTGTGGTACTCCCATGGGACCGACAACACTGCGGCACAAGAATGGTGCAGGTCTCATTTTTCTCATTTTATCACATCAACCAAATTAGCCAACATCTTAATCTGATAGATTACAGCGTATGGTCCATTCTCCCTGAAACAATCGTTTCATTGTGAATGTAACCGAATAACGGTGGAGGAGCTGCGGCCAATAGCCAAAAATTTCTCCAAGCCTTTGAATCTTGCAAGTTTCTTGTCAAGGGTGGCCACTGCGAAAACGGCAGTATGTTATCTTTTTCTTCGATCTGTTTTTTGTTCTTAACTACAATAACTTTTTTAGGCCCAAACTTGTTGTATACACTTATTAATTATCACCCTCTACTTTCATTAACCCTTTAGCTGTTGCACTTTTTGCTTTCTTGTAAACCGAAGTTGCCATTTCGATGGAGCTTTTTCTCTCAATTTCTTTCTTTGGAAACAAAGAAAGATTTAATTGAATTTTTTGTTTTTGCAGTGAAATCTCTCGGAATACTTAATCTTTGAAAATAGAAAATTCAATATTTTTTTTCTCCTCCTTAGATGATGACCCGGTATAATGTTCAATATGCATGCATGTATATGTAGAATTTGTATGTTTGTATTGTCTCTACTATCAGATACTCTTGAATTTCCCCCAATGACAATTGTTCAAGCGGTGTTCATTTGAATGCCAGAGGGGAATACACATGCTACTTAGATTACTGGTGGATTTTTTCCTTTTTCAAAACACAAAACCAACAGCAACAGAAGCAAATGAAAATAGCATCAATTTAATGTACAAAATCTTTCCAAAAAGTTCACGTTGTTACTGCTTTTTCTCTGTATATTTTGCATTGTTTGTTTTTTGATAGTACATGAACCCAGAAAAAACTTATTAACGGTATTCACGATCTGGAGTATTTGTAGTATTTTCTAAAAAATTTACTATTTTACTACAAGTTGTGAACGCTTTTATTGTGAATTTATTATATTTGTGATCTTTGTTGGGTCATATAAAAAGTATCCGCGGTTGGTACCCACAAATCTGTCCTGTATATGATGTTTAGTGCGTCCGCTATTTGCTGACAGCTTGCTCCACCAGTTGCAAAATATCATCGGCTTTTTCAGTAACTGGCCGATCAAAGCGCGGTGTATTTTTGATATTGAAATTTCCGGAACGGAATCGAGCAAACCACTTCTGGGTCCTGCGTTGACTCACAGCATCCTCATCGTAAACCGAACAAATTTGTCGGCATATTTTTGCAGCGGTTTTACTTTTTCTATAGTAATAATGCATCACATAGCGTATTTCTTTAGATATTTCACTCATGTTCAAATCAATGTAACTTTTTACACTAGCAACGAATAACACAACTATCTTATACATAAAATGTAGCCTTAAATGACACCTTTAAAACATGTAAGTATTCGTTTGACATAATCGGACTAGTGTTGCCAGATTTGACGACAACGCCGAAAACCGCGCATACTCTTTATAAGACACAATATTTGAATAAGAACATAGAAAACGATCGTATAATCTGCCTGTTCTATGAACGTGGCTATTTTTTGAAATCAATGTTCAATATAGCCGGATCAGTCTTAATTAAATAAAAAACTTACAATGCACACAGAATTGTCCTCCATGTTTATTATTTGTATATTTGCAATGAATTTGCAGTGCTGCCATAACAAAAAATTTAAATCTACACAATTTTAGTACATATTTTTTTAACTGAAACCATTTCAACTAGTTTCTAGGGCTCAGTTAAAGACGAACGTAGAGTTATTTCCCAATATATAAAATTTTACTGTTAAAAATATTTAAAATTTATCATGAATTAAATTATATGGCAGCATTACATTTTCGTGTCATTTGATTGGCAAAAACACAAATATAGTTATACCAAAGTTACAATAAGCTCTCGCCGTTGTATTTTTGATATCTGTAGTATTTGGGAATCGTATGCGTTTTGTTTTTGTAAGCATGTATGTTTAATTCAGGAGTGCATTATAATACAGGGTGTTTTTTTAGAAGTGTGGTTTTCACGAAGAAATAAAACGCATACAATTTAATGTTATGGCCAAGAATTTAGCTTTATTATAAAGATAAGGATTTGCCATTATGTTTTAAAAACGATTTCGGGCAAGTGGCCGAGAGGCCCAATTTTCGTCCACTTCTTGCAGCAATTGGGGCGGTATGTCAGTAATAACGCGCCGAATATTCTCTTCCAAGGCGTCAATCGTCTCGGGCTTATCTGCGTAGACAAGCGACTTCACATAACCCCACAAAAAATCGTCCAGTGGTGTTAAATCGCACTATTGGAGGCCATGACACAGACCCACGACGCGAGATAATGCGCTCACCAAAAGTTTCCTTCAATAAATTTATTGTTTCGTTGGCTGTATGGCATGTACTGCCCGCCGTCTTGTTGGAACCAAAGGTCGTCCACATCAACATCCCCCAATTCAAAATTTAAGCACGAAAAAGTCATTAATCATGGCTCTATAGCGTTCCCCATTGACTGTAACATTATGACCGGCTTCATCTTTGAAGAAATATGGACCAATGATTCCCTCTGCCCATAGAGCACACCAAACAGTAACTTTTTGAGGATGTAACGATGTAACGGCGTCTCAACAATGGCTTTGGTTTGTGGATTATGATCACTCCAAATGCGATAGCTTTGCTTATTAACGTACCAATTCAACCAAAAGTGAGCTTCATCGCTGAACAAAATTTTCTTGTGAAAATCGGGATCGATGGTCATCTCGTTTTGGGCCCATTCACCGAACGTGCGACACGCTTGATGGTCGTTTGGCTTCAATTCTTAAAATGACAAACTAAACTGAGCATAAATTAAGTGGCAACTATCAAAAAGACCAACTCCGAAAAGCCAGATTAAAAACCACACTTCTAAAAAAATACTAATCGAAGTTCTGCTCAGCAAGTACGTGCCCCATTGATGAAAATAAGTGGTAGTCAGATGGAGACAATCTGGTGAATAAGCCGCATGGGGGAAGGCTTCCCAGCTGTACGAATCTACCAATTCCCGAGTCTGTTTTGTTCGATGTGATGGTGCGTTGTCATCAAGAATAATCACTTTGTGTTGCCTAGCTTGACATTGTTGACCAGTAACTGTATCACCTGGTTTCAGAAGGTCAAACCAGATAACACCTCATTGATCTCAGAAAATACAGAGCATTGTCTTCTTTCCGAAGCGATTTGGCTTTGCTGACGATTTGGCCGATGTACCGGGCTTAACATATGATCGTTTACGTTTGGGATTCTCGAAATAGATCCATCTTTCATCGCCAGTAACAATCCGATGAAGATATGACTTTCTTTTTACCTGGCGAGCAACATTTCACAGGTGGTTTTTAGGTTTTCTAGCTGACTTTCAGTAAATTCATGCGGCACCCATCTTCCCATCTTAATTTTTACTTTACTTTTAACAGCACAACAGCCCATGGAGGGCCTGGGCCGAGCTTTTCGCATCCACTCATGTTGTGCGTGTAATATTTGTACATGATATTTGGACCTACAGTTTAATGCCGCATCCGAACGGCGAAGTGAAAAGCTTTTCATAAGCACTTTTTACTCTTGTAGATTTGCCATTGCCTGCCAAGAGGTGGTGCTATGTAGAAAAATTATTTTTTCTACTCTTTGATTTTGCCTGTGCCGAGATTCGAACCCCGGACACTCTGCGTAGCAGTCCAACGCACTACCACTACACCACAGCGAAGTAAGCATCACTCACCAATTAATTGAGCTTCGCATTGCCTATCACCGTATCATTGCTATAGACTGACAAAAGTTTGACTACACTATATACTCGTACAGAGCTGATCTCTATTGTGATAGATGTGTGGGGGTGGTTACCGATACCGGAGATATTACTTACGTTTGATTATACTAAACTTAAATGGAAATTATTGTGCTCGATAATCTTCCCTTCATTTGCAGAGGTTGAGTCCCGAGAGAGAATGGCGTTAATTCACTAAACTGCTGGCAGCAGGATTTCTCAGAGGAAAATCTAATTCTGATGAGAGTGAGTTAGTTGCATACATGTATTTATAAGTATAGGGTACATCTGGAGAATGACTATTGTTTCGGGCAGTTGTATTCCGATAATTGCCTCATTGCAAGATGAGAAGTCTCTTTGCAGATTACTCTAAGGTGCCGATTTCGTCTTAAAATATGTATATGATAAGTGGTAACGATGGGTTGGATGAGAGGGGGGTAAAATGGGGTATTTCCTCGTATTTTAAAAAAGGCCTGTGCTTCACAGCTTCCGAAATCAAAATTTGGAACGCTTCATATAAAAGAATATATATGTAATTATCCCATGCGATAAATATATACACATATGCCATATGTACTTGTTTCCGTTAAATTCGTGTGCATTCACAGTCATCAGATTGACCCAAGCATGCATGATTAACCATTATGCACATACTTAATATATATTTGTTTTTCCACTTAATTTTGATTAGTTTTTTTTTTGCATTTGTAAACAAAAACGAAATAATGAATTAATGAATAAATCGTACTTTTAAACTTTACAAAACTACAATTTCCAGCTGAACTAATTTCAACTCTTTAAGTTTCCTAAGATATTATTAGTTATATAGTATTATAATTTGAATATATATAACGCTGAAAAGTAGGCTTTCAGTTTTGTCATTTTTGCAGTATTATAATAGAATTTTTGTGTTTGTTTTTCTCATAATAAATGAATTACTCTTTTAACATGAAATAAGTATTTTCTCAGCTTGGTCTGGAGTAGTAGTCTAAAAGTGGGCCCTCTAGTATCGAAAGGTAGGTTGGGAATCTTCATGTGAATCAACAGCATTTAAATCTACTTTCTCAAACATATCCATTTTTGAGAAACCTGTCAGATACCTCATATGTTTTCTCTTTTTTTATACCTTAATTTTTGTTTGTTTACCAAGCACGTGAATTATATTTCGTACTGTGTTGAAGTTGGAGCCTGGTTCGCATTTTTTTTTTTTTTTTTGTAATTGATACATTCAACACTCAGGGTGTACCCGTATGAATGCAGAGCATTGTGTTGAATGGAAGGAAGATTGATAGGTGGGAGAAAGAAGGAGGGAGAATCAGAGACGGAATGCAATCACACAGAACACCGATAAAGGGATCGAAAGCCATTGTGGCAAGTGTTATGCCTTTACCACAATGAACTTCAGTTTCTCAGTGTCGACTATGACCGCATGTAGCGCCAAAGGCCAAGCTTTTCGCATCCACTCATATTGTGCGTGTTATATTTGTACATGAATGGAAGGGATCTACGGTTTTATGTCGAATCCGAACGGCGAATTGAAAAGCTTTTCATAGGCAATTTTGTAGATTTGCCATTGCCTGCCAAGAGGTGGTGCCATGTAGAAATTTGCTGTTGTTGCTTTAATTTTTATTTTTTATTTTGCCTGTGCCGAGAATCGAACCCCTGACACTCAGCGTAACAGTCGAACGCACTACCGCTACGCTACAGAGAATCTATTCCGTCTCTATCAAAACCGAGCCCCTATCAACCTAATCGTCACGTGTCACTGGTCCCCACAAAAGCTAATCCTTTCCGACCGCCACTCCAGTCTGCAATGAGTCCACGTCTGTCTTACCAGAGCCATCGGAGCTGGCGTCCACCGCGCAGGCAGTAGGAGATAGCTACCAAACGAACGTGTCATGCCTATGAATTCAAAGGAACTAACGAGCCACACTACCAAATTTGGATGGGTACTGACCGGCGTTTGCTATTTATGAGTCCCTTTTATTATGTATACTTTCTCGCTTCCGTTAGTTACAAAACATTGGAAGAAAACATAATGCACTGAATCACCGAATATTATTGAAGGGCAAGATTTAGTTCACATTTTTTTGTTGTTCTATACAGACTAAGTTTAAGTTGCCGATATGGCAAGGCGTCCGGCATGTTTAGACATGTAGCCTTAACTTTTATTTTTAAAGTTTTGTAATCCTGGCAAAAAGCTCGGCCTAGGCCCTCCATGGGCTGTTGTGCCATTAAAAGTAAGTAAAAGTAATCCTGGCAACCCTGGCCAACTCGATTTTCCTATCGATAAGTTTGGTGAGAATAGCGGGGGTATTTTCTCATCTTTAGATAATTTACCGAAATTTTCCTAAGAGTTTATTACTAATGACGAGGCCAAAAGGTCCAGACGTCCTACTGCAGCAGTAAATCTTTGAAGATCCATTACTACGAGCAGCTATTCCGAAAGAGGAGGAAAATCAAGTTGGAACAGGTACGATCCAATCATTTTTATATATACTTAGCTTAATAAATTATTATAAGAACGTATACGGCTGTTGATTTCTCTTCCTACACGATTATTTCGACTTTCCTCGAGATCCTCCCTCTTCCGCAGACGCAAAGCCCTCACCCCCTACTCAGCAACTTTCTAATAACTTGTTTAATATTCCGCTAATATTCCTTGATTTTTTTTTTTACCTATTAAAATCTCAAAGCAACCACCTCGCTGGTACACAATTATATTCATTAAATGTACTTATCTGTTTTTAATTATATGTTTATCATTTTCTTGTTTCGAAATTTTTCAGCATACAAATTTGGCCTCCCGCGGCCGTAAACCTAATACCAAGAAGAAACTTTTGTTCAAACTTTTTAAACTATTGTAAGTATGTATGTATGTGTGTGTGTGTGTGTGTGTGTGTGTGTGTATGTTGCGTCTATTTAAGCAACGAGAGTATTTAAAAGGACGTTATCAACTATGTTTACAGTTGGGCTCCAATAGAGGAATACAATTTTAATTAAGAACAGTTTTAAAAGTTATGTTACAAAGTTTCTCATTTTCCTTTTTTGTTATTGCTGCTGTGTTTTTGTTTATAAGTTAAAATTATTAAAATTGCATAACTTTATATTTGCTATCGCTCATGCTGCTGATGAATTGACTTAATTTTGAAAATTTTTCCTTTTTAAAGTATGTTTTTATAATTTTTTATACATCTATTCAAAAACGATTTTCATTATATTTTCTCAAAGTCTCTTTAGTAGATATTTACAAATAAAAAAAACAAAAACTATTAAGTGCAATGACAATATTCAGCAATATTCAGCCTCTAGCATAAACCAAATATAAATTACTTTCAAACTTTAGGTTCGATCTATAAAGTAAGCTATAAATTTGGCATCATAAATAAACATGAAAAATGGTAATCGCTACAAAGAGGAAAGCTGAATGTCGAAAAGCTGCAATCGCAATAGACAGCCGAAGTCTTCACCAAACGACTCGTATTCCTCCTATTGAAAAACACCCCTCAACTTGATGATATATGCGCGCAGTGAACGCACATTTCCAATGGTAGGCTACTACCGTCGACGGAGAAATATGTGGTAAGACCAAGAGTGTCGCGATGTTACTGCAGCGAAAAAAACAGTATATAGAGTCATCCTGTAGTCAGTTGCAACGCAAGCTGCTAAGTAGCAAGAAAAGAGAAGCAGAAAGACGTGTGTTCAATGATATCGAAATGTTACGAGACTGGAACGAGGTCCGAAAATTCTTTAAAAGAATAAGACGCCTGACTGATGGTTTGAAGACCGGTGACGGAAATCTGGTGACAGATGTTCAGGGCATAATGAGATTATGGAGGGGGTACTTTTCGCAGCTGCTTAATGGCGATGATGGCAATAATCCCGTCAACTGCCGAATCTACTCCGGAAACCCCAATCATTGACGACGTTGAAGTACCGCCGCCCGACTATGAGGAGGTCGGCTGAAAACAATAAGGCTGCAGGTGCAGATGGCCTGCCTGCTGAGTTGTATAAGACCAGAGGCGAAGAGCTCAAAAAACGCATGCATGAGCTTCTATGCAGAATATGGTCAGATGAAAGCATGCCAAGTGATTAGAATCTCAGCGTACTCTGCCCAATCCATAAGAGAGGTGATTCCACGATCTGCGCCATGATCTGTGGGATAAGCTTTCTTAATATTGCATATAAGGTTCTATAGAGCGTACTGTGCGAAAGACTGAAGTCCATCGTTAACAAACTTATTGGACCTTATCTGTGTGGCTTCACGCCTGGTAAATCCACCATCGACCAGATATTCACACTACGCCAAATCCTGGAAAACACCCGAGAATATATAATCGTCGATTATAAAGCCGCCTTCACTTGTACGCCGCAATGTCTGATTTTGGTATCCCTGCAAAGCTCATTCGTCTTGGCAAAATGACACTGACCAACACCACCAGCGCAGTGAAAATTGGGACAGACCTCTCCGCACTATTTTATACCAAAAGAGGTTTCAGACAAGGTGACTCCCTATCGTGTGACTTCTTTAACCTTATGCTGGAGAAAATAATTCGAGCTGCGAACATCGACATCTCTGGCACTATCTTCTACAAGAGTGTCATTTTGACATCATTGGCAAAAACGCTCGAGCAGTCAGTGCAGCATTCTCCAAACTGGAAGGGGGCATTCTCGTCGAGTGGGTCTAGAGGTAAACGGGGACAAAACGAAATATCTTGTGTCAACAAAGAGTCACGGCGTCTTGGACAAAATGTCACTGTTGACAACTATACTTTTGAAGTCGTCAATGATTTCGTTTACCTAGGATTCAGTATTAACACCAACAATAATGTCAGCCTTGAGATCAAGCGGAGATTAACTCTTGCCAACAGGTGTTACTGCGGGCTCGGCTCAGTAGGCAATTGAGAAGTAGAGCCCTCTCCCTCCGACGAAAATAACGCTCTATAAGTCCCTCATCCTTCCCGTCCTAATGTATAGCGCAGAGACGTGGACTTTGACCATCAATGATGAGAGGCTGTTGGGAGCGTTCGAGAGGAAGATACTCCGTAAGATCTACAGTTCAGTATGCGTGGACGACGTGTATCGAATAAGATGGAACGATGAGCTGTATGAGCTGTACGGCGACACTAACATAGTCAATCGTATAAAACTCCAGCGGCTTCCATGGCTGGTTCATGTTAGCGATTTGAAGAAAGCTTTCCAGCTAGAAGGGTGTTTTATTCGAACCACGGTGGAGGAACACGCAGAAGACGACGATATAATCTCCGTTGGAAAGACCAGGTACAGGGCAACCTTACTGCACTTGGCCCTATCAACTGGCACCAGCACGCACATAGCAGAGGTGGCTGGCGAAGCTTTTTCGAGGCGGTTAAGACCGATCATCAGTTGTAGTGCCAGCTAAGTAAGTATGAAAAATGTGAAGTGATATTAGCTTTGAGTACTGATATAGTGCTTTTTGTTCTCTCCAAATGTATGCAATACTTATATTCCTCAAATTAACGACTTTGCTCCATAAATGCTTAGTGATTTATTAAAAGAAATACATTATAGTATTTTTTAATTTCCCACTAAAAAAATTGAAGAAAAAAGTAAAGAAACAAATACTATATAATGAAGTGAGCAACAAAAATGCATTTTTAATGAACTCTAACTCATTTCATTTATTGTCTTAAATGACTTTCGTCTGTCATTTTGCAACTTGGCAACATCGTATTTCAAGCACACTCATTCACTCAGTCACCCACACACACTGGCACACCGAGCAAATAAAGAAAATAGAAAGAAAACGTTTTGGTATTTCTAACATTTTATCATTTCCGCTTTTTGATGAAATGAAATTCTTCATGTCCTTCCGACATTCTCCACTCACAGCAGTCAAAATGTCTTTCATTTTACCTTTTTTATTTATTTCTTATTTCTAGTTTCTCTACTCTTTTCACTCTGCTTCTCTTCTGTATGTTTGTATGTAGAAAAGCGTTTCTTCATCGTGCTTCTTTTCTCTTCGATGATGTTGAGAAATGATAAATTGCTGACATTGTGGTTGCAGGCAACATTAAAACTGGAACATCTTGCAACTGTTGCAATAGTGTTTTCAAAAGATTAAAATAGAACATGTAATTTCATGCTTAAAATAACATTTCTCTGTTATTGATGCATTTCCTTAGAAATTGTGTAAGTTTCGCCTTCGATATGAATGTGAAATGAGTACATTTTCGAAAACAGAAACAACAACTTGAGTTATCGGAAAACATTTAGTTCATTGCAGAATATTGTATAATATAAAGATTGTTTAAAATCATTCACATTCGCACTTACGAAATGTTTGTTCTGTTCATTCTTTTAGAATAATCTAACATTTATCAGATTTCGTGTAGGAAAATTAATGACAGTAGCATTAAAAATGAAATATTTTGTTTTGATTTGCAGCATGGGTAAGATGAAGTGTTTTAATATGGGGCCAGTGAGTGGGGAGAATTATTATTGTCATCTTGATGGATTAAATGAAGGTTTCTTTAAGAATAGCAAAGCTAAATAGTATGTAAAAATGGGGCGCCATCTATTGGCATAGAAACTTTTAAGTGAATGAAAGTAAGATATCTCGAAAAATTCTTATGTAAATTAGCTATGAAATAGCTCATGACTTTTATTTTTGAATACGCTGTAACACTTTATTTTGTGAAGTTTGATGAACAAAATACGTGAGCCAGAAAAATTAGAGCGGTTTGGTGAGGTTAAATAGGGTAGTATCGAGGTCATAGTTCAATAAAATGCAAGGAAAATCAGACAATTACCACACCACTGATCAAGAGTGGCTCCTAGAGGGTTAAACTAAAGACCGACCTTACTATAATTGTTTTTCATACTCCAACATTTTGCCCTCATCACCAGCACTCAAGGAGGTTCCAAAATTAGTTTTCTTATGAAATGGGCTCCCTCCGCTCCCAGGGTGATCTTCCCCTGCTTGTTTTGAATGCACAATAGCCCATGGAGGGCCTAGGCCAAGCTTTTCGCTTCCATTCGCATTATGTTTGGTATAGAGGGTGCGCCATCTTTTATGTCGGTATGTGAATATTGAAAAACTTAAAATAAAACATCAACCAAGTGGCCGCCGTTCTTGACCAAAGCAAAATGTGCCCTTTTTGCTGCGTTTTCCATCACTTTTTCGAGCATCTCGAACGGTTAAGCATTCGGTTGGCACGAATGTTTGCTGTGAGATCGTCAATGGTCTGAGGCGTACACTTTGCTTTTCAAAACTGGAGATCTGGCTGGCCAGTCAATATCGTCCTTTTTTGACACCACGCGTCCATAGAATTTTCGTCTTGCGGAAACCAGTAACAGTCAAGACCTGTTTCACACATTTGTGGGCAGTCTTAATGAGCCAACATCCACCGATATCAATTCCCATCGACTGTTTTGCGTTCTCTGAAGAAAAATTGCCCAGTGGAAGGCGTGAATTCCGCTTTATGTTTGTGTAGTTCTGGTGAACACACGAACTGGCTGAATCAGCTTGCGCATCTCAGCAGAAAATCTACCATGAAAGTAACGATAAAACAGAGAGATGCAAGCTACATTTCGATGAAGTTCCAATGAGCCAATAGAGTTGGAAACCCTACATTCACCTATTAGCTTTATCGCTCAATGTTGGATAAGGATCAGGAGCTCTAGTTGCGGGCGTGAAGCTCCAGCCGATAGGTGCGAATTAAACTCCAATTTAGGGCGTATATCGGTGGTGTAGATCATGCGTAGATCAGTCGGAGTGAAATATTTTTTACACCGCCTACGAAAGCCGAGACACTTGGCTGCTTCTTTTGACACGTCAAAAATGTGATTATTCTATATGTTTTGATCATGCAATGGTATTTCATGGATATAGTGTGGATTTTCCGTTCCCCAAATGCAGCAATTTTTCTTGAAAACGTCGCCAGAGAGTGTGAAATGCGCCTTGTCGGTCATCAAAATTTCGTTCCAAAACTCAGGTTCAGTTTCAATCATTCAACCTGTATGGCCGGCCGTATTCCAAGCGACGTGGACGGTCTGTCGGCTGTATTCTTTGAGTCAATTGCACTTTATAGGGAAACAAATGTAAATCATCCTTCAAAATGCGCCGCAAGGTGGTTCCACTGATGCCAAAATGCTGAGCTGAACGCGGAGATGATATGATACATGTGGGTTCCCGGCAACGAAATTCGACACCAAAGGACAAATAGTGTTGTTGGACGGAGGTTGTTGGCCATGATATTTTCGATGTTATGTACGTTGAGTTAACACAACTGAAGGAATATTTTCAATGTACAGCGTCACTATTTCGGCGTGTTGTTTCAGTGCGAGGCGATTCATGGTTAAAATTGTACTGAATTGAAGTTTCAAAAATATTTTTACTCAAGTCAATCGGTTTATAAATGTTAAAATTATTCAATACATACAGACATAAAAGATAGCGCACCCTGTATTTTGGCATTAATGGAAGCGACCTACAGTTTTATGCCGAATGAGAACGGCGATTTCAAAAGCGTTACTTAGCCAATTTTACCTCTCGGATATGGTGTCGTGTATAAAAACTGTTTTCCTACTTTTCGATTTTTTCCCGTGCCGAGATTTGAACTTAAGGTCTCTTCGAAGTAGTTCAGGCTTCGTTTAAAGGCTTAAATTTAAGCGAGATTTTTATTAAAAGTCTTGAATTTATTTTATAAGTTTTTAATTTTTTATATATTCTAACTTTAATTTTAAAGCATGTGCTAAAATCTATTATTTCTCAAAAATAGAGAGCGTTGAACTGCACAGTTGTAGGCATCAGACTGTACCAGCAACTGGTTTCAGATCTTCGAAAATTAAAAGCATATGAGAAATAAAAAACACTCGGTCTCAACAACTATGAAGTTCAGCACAATTTGGCTTGCTTCTCATGTAACGCACGGCGATCACCAAAGAATATCCACTAAGATAATAAATTATCATGCAATTTTTTATTTAACTGCACAACCTTTTCAACTTGCATGTAATTACTATTTAGGAATTAACTCCGAGAATTATCCCATTAGAATTAATTGCATGTGATTATTGGTAAATTGAAATAATTCAATTTATACAAAACCAGAAAGCAAATGGTTTCAAGGCACTACCAAAAGAGCAGAAATATTTGGAAAAAAGAAATACGAAGCACATTCCATAAAAGTACTGAATTCACATTTACAGCAAGCACAGAAATTAGCTTAAAGGCATAACAACGTAAGATATTCCCTGAATACACATTAAAACAATAAATTATTTTGCAGCATATACGGTAGTATTTTGACGCGCCACACGTGCCAGCATTCAATGTGGAATTTTGCGAGAAGGTAACAGATAAATGTTTAATATAGTTTTGATATATCCAACAAAACTCCAAAAGTAAATTGAAATATTTAACATGTAACCAATAAATATAAGGTAACAGATAAAAGTTGAATATAGTTTTGATATATCCAACTAGTAAATTTGTGGTAAAAAGAAAAGAGAGCGGAAACGTAACAAAACTCCAAAAGTAAATTGAAATATTTAACATGTAACCAATAAATATAAGGTAACAGATAAAAGTTGAATATAGTTTTGATATATCCAACTAGTAAATTTGTGGTAAAAAGAAAAGAGAGCGGAAACGTAACAAAACTCCAAAAGTAAGTTGAAATATTTAACATGTAACCAATAAATATTATATGTATGAACTTATTTGGCCTAAAATTATGCAATATAATTTCATATAACGACAGCGTACATTGAGAATAGATGCATAAAAAACAGAAGCATAATTCTGAGAGCATCTGCTGAATAGTTATGTACCTATACATACATAAAAACTGATGGCATCATAATTTCGTCTATTAAAGAATAATGCATAGAAAATTGAGAATTGAGCACAGAAATAGTGCAGTAGTGCTGAAATTGGAAAAAATCCGACAAAAAAGCAAATATAAAATGCATAAACTACACTTTTAGAAATAAGTAGGGGAAAAAATTTCGAAATTTATGATATTATGGAGGTAACTACCACAACGTTAAGGTGTGTGTGTGTGTGTGTTTGTGTGTGTGTATGTGTGTGTGTGTGGGTAAGTGTGCAGTTCAAATAAGGAGTCATTTCTATGAACAATAAGAAATCTTATTACAATTTTTTCTTCTTCTAGCACACATGCATACATACAAACGTGGCAATGAGTAAGGTAAAAAAAAAAACTTATGAAAATATAAAAAAAGCACGAAGCAAAAATGTTAATGTCAAAAATTTACGAAAAGTAAATTTATTACAAAGGCTAATAGCATTAAGGCTAGCTGCTCCCATATCCACATATCCACATATGAGTGTGTGTATGTGTGCTCATGTATTTATGGTTTGGGTATGCATGCAGTAGCAGCAAAGAAAATGAAAAGAAATGGTGGAAGGGTAAAATTGCTAACATAATGTACCCAGGGGTGTTTTATATTTGATACAGATTTTCGTACCATTTATTCCTTTTTTCTTTGTTTTTTGTCCAAATCAAACTCACAGGAAAATACAAACTGAAAAGTAAAATTAAAAAAAAAATTTGGTTGCCAAGAGTAGAGAAGAAAAAAATCAAACGCCGAACTTATGAGCGTAGCAGCGAAAGTGGCAAAAAGGGCATGGCCATAAAGGTTACACACGAATGCTGGCTGCTGCCTGCCTGCTAACTATTTTGTTTATGGTGCGGCTTCTTCTATTGCCACAAAAATACCTACACTAATACAACAACAACCAACTACCACCACTACTATGCACTATTGTTGTAAGTGCCAAAAACAAAAAACAAGTAAAATAAAAAGGAAATGAAATTGTACGCAAGACAACCGCACGTAAGGCACATATATTAGTTAGTTTCCATTTTTTGTATTATTTTTTATATCTTATTCTCCAAATGTACGAGTATGTATTATGTGTATGTATGTATGTATGTATGTATGTATGTATGTATGTATGTATGTATGTATGTCGTATATTTCAGTTTGCCAAAGGAACGGCAATATAAATTTCGATTTGGCAATCGAACGCATAGCATTGGCCTCAGCTTGATGTAACACTAGTAAAAAAAACAGGTTGGACCATTTATTATTTGGAATTTGATTTTGGTGTAAATCAGAAAGGAATCATTTTTTTTCAATGTGCTTTTTATTATTCGAAAGTAAAATTTTTCCGGTTAATTGTAGAACACTATAACATTCAAATGATTTTCTTTGCTGGTCTTGCAGTAGTCCATACCCAATCAACCCAGTTTTTCAGTACATATTCGATTGTATGGAGCTGTACTTGACCGATGTCTACTCCAATTTCAATTTCGTGCTTCAAAGTCTCAATTGTTCCTGGATGGTTAGCGTAACACATATCTTTAAATAATAGTCCAACAGAGTCGAATCGCAACTGCGTGATGGCCAAAACACCTCACCAAAACGACTAATAATGCGATCGCGCTTTTGAAACTTTCCACGCAAAAGACCGATTGTTCCATGGCTTTTGTGAAACAGTGCACCATCCTGTTAGAACCATATCTAAGTCTATATCTTCTAAAATAGGACACAAATATTCAGTTATCATTATGCGGTAGGCACACGCATCTTCACAGAAAAATGGCACAATTATAGCATGCCGGTCCAAAAATCACACCAAACAGTTACTCGTTGAGAATGCATTAGCTTCTAAATCACGCTTGGATTTTCTGAGCACCGGTTCAAAAATCACACCAAACATTTATTCGTTGAGAATGCATTAGCTTCTAAACAATCACTCTTGGATTTTCTGAGCACCGGTCCAAAAATCACACCAAACATTTACTCGTTCAGAATGCATTAGCTTTTAAATAATCACGCTTGGATTTTCTGAGCACCGGTCCCAAAATCACACCAAACAGTTACTCGTTGAGAATGCATTAGCTTCTAAACAATCACGCTTGGATTTTCTGAGCACCGGTCCAAAAATCACACCAAACAGTTACTCGTTGAGAATGCATTAGCTTCTAAACAATCACGCTTGGATTTTCTGAGCACCGATCCAAAAATCACACCAAACAGTTACTCGTTGAGAATGCATTAGCTTTTAAATAATCACGCTTGGATTTTTTGAGCACCATATGCGACAATTTTGCTTACTAACGTAACCCCCGAGGTCAAAGGGAGCTTCGTTAGCAGAGATGTTTTTTCGGTAAAAATGCTCATCTCCTTCCAAGCCCTCCAGACCTCTGCTGTTGTGGCAATTGAACTTTGTACGACTTCATACCGAGGTCTTTATGCTTTATGCAAAATGCGCAACAAAGAAGTGCGTGAAATGCTCACGTCTTGAGAACGATGGCGAGTTGATGTGATTGGTTCTTCTTGTTTATGCTCAGCAACAGCAGCAATTCTTCTGGTTGTGCGCATTGAATAAGTACGAGAACATGCTGTTTTATCTAATAAAGATCCAGCTTCACGCACAAGTTTCACAAATTGATCCACAAATTACGTGGAACCTGCTTCTCTTCTACCGAATTTTTGAACCTAAACTTTCGGTAGAAGATTCACCATTTTGCAAGTTTTGAGCATTTCCCAACTTTGTTCAAGCTTATATCGACCCCAATTCTTTAACTTCAAATATAAAACAAATCAAATTCCAAATGTTGAATGGACCACCCTGTATGTACGCTTGTGTATGCCTCAATATGGCGCGCGGAATATTATGAGGAAATTGTTACGTGATTGTGTTCGAAGTGAAAAATAAGTGCGGTTAATCTTGTCAATTTTTTCTTATAATTTTTTATTTTTAGTTTTTTCCTGCCTTTTTCTTGCAGAAAAATTTGGATTAAGCTTAAAAAATATTTAATAAAAAATATTGCAAGAAAAATGTGTGTGAGTTTTAAGTTAAAAATGAAAATTACTAAGTAATAAATATAAATTTACCCACTGTGGTATAACTTAACTACTTACTAGTTTAAGTCAAGGTTTGGACTTTTTCTTATTTTATTGATAATTTTACAAAAAAAAAGAAGACATTCGAAACAATCAGAGATGTTTTAAGCTTCTTTAAATTGTTTTGAGGACTGAGACAGCCAGAAGGGTATGGCTTTCCTTTCTCCTAAATAAAATGTCATTGTTATGTTCTTTGTAATAATCGTTTCTTTCGTACTTTACCATAACTGAAAAGCTCAAGCTTGTGAAACATTAACTTTTAAAATTCAATAAAAATACATTTAAAGACTTATACCGAAAAGAAATGCTGTTTAATATTTAATCATATCCTGAGTTTATAACAGCATTTAATAGTCTAAAATTACTAGGTATTACTTGGCTAAAAATTCTAGGTAAACAGAAATATCTTTTTGTTGTAGTTACAGCATAAGTGACGCCAAACGTTGTGGTTGCCTAATTGAGGTCACCGCATCAGAAATGGTCGATTAAATCGACGGTATGATACTGGACGATCGGCGAGTGAAGGTGCGAGAACTTGAAGAGGCTACAGGCTTTGCATAAATATTTGGATATGCAGAAGACGGGACAAGATAGGTACTATGTTTGCGCACAATTGACAAGAAACGCAATCGTTTGACAACTTCAAAGGAGTGCACTATTTATCCAAACGAGTTTTTGCACTGTTTCGTAACCTTACACGAAACCTGGATTCATCACAATACATCAGCGAACAAGGAAAACAGCCGAGCCAATGGGTTTCTTCAGGCGAATCAAAACTGAAGAACGCCAAGCTGCGTCTGTCGGCCAACAAGGTAATGGCGTTTGTTTATTGAGACACGCACGCTGTGTCATTCACGTCGATTACTTTGAAGAAGGTCGAAGATCGAATCGACGCCGATTTGAAGCAAAAAACGGCCGCATTAGGCGAAGAAAAAAGTTCCAGGGCAATGCACCAGCTCACAAGTACTTACTTACTTTAATTTTAATGGCACAACAGCTGATGGAGGCCCTAGGCACAGATTTTCGCATCCACTCATGTTGTGCGTATTATATTTGTACATGAATGGAATGGAAGGGACCTACAGTTTTATGTCGAATCCGAATGGCGAAATGAAAAGCTTTTCATAGCAATTTTTATTCTTGTAGGTTTGCCATTGCGTCGCAAGACTCAATCGAAAAATTGCTCCCTCATCCAGCATTTTCTCCAGTTTTAGCCCCCTGCGACCATTTGCTGTTTTCAAACATGAAGAAATAGCTCTGCGGTAAGAGATTTGGGTTGCATGAAGAGGTTACCGATGAAACAAACTTCTCTAGGCTATTTGGAGGGCTTCAAAAAAACTGAGAAACGTTGGACGAAGTGTACCGACCTAAAAGAAGATTATGTTGAAAAAAGTGACCCTAATTTAAATTTTCAGGGACTTATTGAACTCCCCTCGTAAATGTATAGAAAAAAAATTTATTTATATTTCATTCAATATTTTATGTATTAAATAAGTATGTTCAGAAAAAGGTCACTGCGAAAAATTGGCAAAAATTTAGGCATAACTGTTTTCATTTTTATCAAAATTTCGCTATAATATCTTTACTATTTATTTGAGGCCAGAAAAAGTTTGATGCTTATGATTTTATTTACGAGTATGTTACATGTGTTCATGTAGCTGCTGTCATCAATGGGCACTCCGAAATTTACTTTGATGGACAGTTGGTCACTTTTATTTGCTCGGCGTAAATTAAATAATGTTCAGAATATTTACCGAATACCCCTAATTTCTAGTAATTTTGTTTGGGATGAGTTTAAGTGGATCGTTATCTTTACTCTCTCTTCCAGCACCATCTCTAATGTTAGAGATGGTGCTAAGTACTAGAAATAAGAAAAAAAAAAATACAACAACGCATAGATAATGAATAAAGAGTAGTTAAGTAAATATAGCGAATTTGTTGTTAGACCGTTACATGGATTTGGTTCGGTTGGAGAGAGTAACTCTACTCTGATGGTTGGGAAAAGGGAGAGTAGAGAAGAAATAACACCTATGCTAATGCTTTGATCGATTTGCTACTCTAATAACAACTACATATGTTGACCACCTTCTTCTTTTATTTTCCCCTTTTTTACTGGCAACATGAAAACGTGCATGAAAATCTTGTATAGATAGCTCTTATGTGCAATAGCTCAACAGTTGACCCAACCATCCGGTGAGCACAGTCCAGGTTAAAGCAAGCATGAACAATAGCTAAGTCAAACGACATAAGACAAGGTCTATTACAAGAGCCCAATCCCGTAAAGTGGTCGCTGTGGCGTAGTGGTAATGCGTTGGACTGCTACGCAGAGTGTCCGGGGTTCAAATCTCGGCACAGGCAAAATCAAAAAAATTAGAAAAAATAATTTTTCCACACGACACCACCTCTTGGCAGGCAATGACAAACCTACAAGAGTAAAAATCGCTTTGAAAAGCTTTTCACTTCGCCGTTCGGATACGGCATTAAGCTGTAGGTCCCTTCCATTCATGTACAAATATAACATGCACAACATGAGTAGATGCGAAAAGCTCGGCCTAGGCCATCCATGGGCTATTGTGCCATTAAAAGTAAGTAAAGTAAAGTAATCCGGTAAAAAGTTCAAAAACCTAAAACAGTCCATATATCATTAAAAAAAAATACTTGATTTAGCAGGCAATATGCACTAGTGGAAAAAGAAATGATACTCTTTTTTACCACTGGGTCTATAAATCAAGAAGAATACATAGGCGAGTGCTTGAAAAAGTGTATTGTACCATTTTTAAGAAGCCATAATAGTTCAGTATTCTTTTGGCTTGATCTGGGCAGGTCACATTATGCCAAGAAAGTTATGAAATAGTATGAAATAGGTGATATTAGAGTAACTGTTGTCTACATATAAAAATGTAATTTTAAACTTCGCACAGTTGGCAATTTTTGTGTACGCTAGTGAACAGTATTTACCCGGGTAAAATATTTTTTTCCTGTGGCCAGGTTTATTGTTTAGTAAGGTTTTTCGTGTACGTGTGCTTACAAATCCTTTTCAGATTAATTATCATTTGAGAGCAAACAGCGTTACTACGGAAGAATTTTTGCAGCAGTCGTTTCTGAATCAGAAGAAGACCTGGACGATGCAAACTTTGAATCCGGTGAAGATTACTTGCCAGGGAAAGTCAGTGCTGATTCTGATGCCGAAGATAATGAAGAAGGTGAAATGATGGAACTGAATGACACTACTGAGTCTGAAGCTGATGAGGAGGACAATTAGGAAAACAGTGAAATAGAAAGTAATGAAGGTGACAATTTTCCATCGACTGTAGACTTTTTTACAGGCAAAGATGGAACAAAGTGGTATAAGCATCCACCAGCAATGCAACGCCAGGGGTTGCGTAGTGTAATATTTTAAGAGACAGTTTGTTCGTAGGCACTAAGCCGTCAACTAAAAATTTAACTGAAAAGGATAGTTTATACTGTATGAGTTCAGTCATTCAAGATGTTATATGCAGGTATACTAATAAAAGGGTCGGAAAAGATTATAATGAGTGGAACAGTAAAATCTTGATAAAAAACCACAAACATGGAAACCACTAAAAGAAGAAGAATTTTCTGCTTATTTAGGTAATGGGCGCTCACAAATCTAATTATGAGCCCGTCGAAGAGCTTTGGGGAAAAAACCTTTTTTTAATAATTTTTTTTTTTTTTTAATTTTCTAAAACAAATCAAAAATTTAGTCACTGAGCTTGAACCGAATATTTGTAGGATGGGTACTTTTTGAGTTATTAATGAAAGAAAATTGAGATATTTACCCGGGTAAAAATATTGTACATGCGAAGGTTAAAGCTCTTTCATTATCCACTTACTTTCATTTTCATCATAGCACATTTTCGTTTTATTCATTGAATTTTCTTTTACATATAACATGCTCAATAAAATATCACGTATAAATGCTGCACTAAGCAAATAAGTAAAGCTTGGCTTTAGGTATACCCTTAATATTTTCAATATTTTTTGTATGTATGGTAAATGTAAAACTTTAAGGCTCATAAAAGATTAATATTAAGTTAATCGCAGTGACCTTTTGCTGAACATACTTACTTAATACATAAAATATTGAATGAAATATAAATAAAATATGAACACATAGCATTTCAATGTGTCTTAAAGAAGCCATCAATGGCATAACGAGGGTACTTTAGTCATTTCGTATGTAGGTGAAAGTAATGCACACTTAAATGTAACATTTCCAGTGTAAATATGTAATATATAACTATTTTTAATGTGGTTTTTAAATTCAGCGAAAAGGAATTGTTACATGTATATGTGTGTAGATGTGTGTATGTTTGTGTGTAAAAGTGGCTGACATAATCCCAAATAATCCACATATTGTCATATCACATAAGTACTTACTCGTACAGTTCAGCGCTAAAGCTGAATACCAAAAGTTCTCAAAAAAAAGGAAAGGAGCAGGATTATTTAATGCGCTATGAATGTACAAACATGTATGTTTAGCTACATACATATGTATGTGAGGTTTTTGAGTGTATGCATAAAAATTGCAGCTTAATCACGCCTCTGTGTATTGCCACTTGGCTTACTACACTCTCCACTTGTCATAATGCAGAACCTCATTTGTGTTGAAAGACTCGTTGTTGTTGTTGTTGTTTTTGTTGTTTTCGTTGTTTTTGTTGTTGTTGTACTTGTAGGTATCTAATTTTATATTGTTTTTTTTTTTTTTGTTGTTTCAGGATTTAGGTTAAAAACCGTAAGGTATTCCTCCTGAACCTTTGCTGCTTGGCTTTATTTTATATAAATCTGAGAGCTCATAATAGCTAGAACCATAAGCGTTGTAGACAAAGGAGAAGAAGGATGTTTTGCCCTGACATCTAGAAATAGTTGGATTTTGTAGATATTCTTTGAATATAAAATATAGAAAATTGACTACTCTATGAAGATTGAACCTGGTGTTAAGACCACACCCTGGTGTTTGCACAGCTATGCTTTCCAACCGCACGAGTAAATATCGGGGGTCGCCTTTGATTTAGTCTTGCTGGTGTTACGTTTTTATACTCCAAACACATTGATGATATTGGCATTTACAAGATCACAAGACTACGAATTGCCGTCAGCTTTAAATGTCGCCGTGTAGTCAGCTACTTGAGAAAATTGAGCACAATGAAAGCGACAGCAGCAGCACAAACTCAAGCAGTTCTCTTCAATCTCTCTCTTCTTATTCTTCTAGTTGTCAAATTAGATATAGATTTAATTTGGCGATAGCCACAATTGTAGTCGGTGGTCATGTGGTTGTGTCGTCGGCAAAATAATCGCCTCCCATAAGAACGTGTTTTTTGGAGTGGTCGTGTAGCTGCCGTGGTCAATGAGTTTGTAGCATTATAACGAATTCACATACTTTCGAACTGTATTCAAAATCTCTTAGTTATGAGATATCTCCCCCATATTTAGAAATCAAATATCTAGGAGTGCGCTCATGACTTGCATGCTCCTCGTACTTTAAGGGTATGCTTTATTTTAATGTTGAGTGTGTTTGTGTGCAATTTTTCCATTGTACATTTTTCAGCGCACGTAAACAAATTGTATGGAAAAGTAGGGAATAATGTTTAAAATGCGAGCAAACATGCCTTGCTTCGTGTTGCCTTGTCTCTAACAAAACTATATGATGGCATGATGCCATTGTGGCAACAACATTAAATTGCAAAACATAAAAATAAAAACATATGTAGAACCAAAAGCAACAACATGACTACAAACACAATTTTTATGATTTGCAAAAAATATTTCAAAATAAAACCAAAAAAAGGAAAATAAATAAATAAATAAGAAAAAAAGAGCAGAAAATGAGATTGTTTATTTACGACTTTCTTATGGGTCATCGAATTGGAGCTCAACAAAGAGCAAAGTGTTGTTAAACGAAATGTTGTAGAAACAATAAGAAAAGGGCAACAATTTGTATGCAAAAAAAAAAAAAAAAAAGCCAAACTGCTGGTTGCTTAATATAACATTTTAACATTCTTTAATTTTTCTTCTTGGTCGTATTATGCATTCAAGGTTGCCAGGCGGTGTTATTTTTACTTACTACAAAAAACCATCTTCTTCCCATATTTACTTTTTACGTATACCTTTTTATTTTTTCATTAAATTATTTACTTCAAGTTAATTTGCATTGATTCTCATTTAGTTTTATTCACTCAGGTTTTAAATGGAATCACACATTTCAAAGCTAAAAGTAGAGAATGTACTTTTTCGTTGTTGTTGGTGCTTAAAAAACGCGTCGCTCTATTATGGCATATTTTTTGATTTATTGTCAGATAAAATGGCTTTTCTGATCGATTATTATTATTATATGTTAATATGTAAATGTATAGGGTGCGCCATCTTTTATGACGGTATGTAAATATTGAATAATTTTAACATTTATCAACTGATGATTGACTTGAGTAGTAAACATGTTTTTGAAGCGTCAATTCAGTACAATTCAGTACATGAATCGCTTCACGCACCGAAATAGTGACGCTGTACATTGAAAATAGTCGTTCAGTTGCGTTAACTCAACGTGCATATCGTCGAAAATATCGTGACCAACAAGCAACGTCTGGCAACACTATTCCTCGTTTGGGGTGTCGAATTTTGTTGAGCACGGGACAGTGGGAGATCGTTGACAAGCCATCCAGCAACGCCAAACGCATTCTAATCAACTGGTTGAAGTGGTAAGTGAGAGAAAGTGTTGTCGAGAACTCACATGTGCCATATCGTCACCACGCTCAGCATTTTGTCGTCAGTGGAACCACCTTGCTGACATGTTAGCCTTGAGATCAAGCGGAGACTAACTCTTGCCAACAGGTGTTACTGCGGGCTCGGCTCAGTAGGCAATTGAGAAGTAGAGCCCTCTCTCGAACGACGAAAATAACGCTCTATAAGTCCCTCATCCTTTCCGTCCTAATGTATGGCGCAGAGACGTGGACATTGACCATTAATGATGAGAGGCTGTTAGGAGCGTTCGAGAGGAAGATACTCCGTAAGATCTACGGTCCAGTATGCGTGGACGACGTGTATCGAATAAGATGGAACGATGAGCTGTATGAGCTGTATGGCGACACTGACATAGTCAAGCGTATAAAACTCCAGCGGCTTCGCTGGCTGGGTCTTGTTGAGCGAATGGAAGAAAGCGCTCCGGCTAGAAGGGTGTTTTATTCGAACCACGGTGGAGGAACACGCAGAAGGGGACGTCCTAATCTCCGTTGGAAAGACCAGGTGCAGGGCAACCAGACTGCACTTGGCCTTATAAACGCGCGCATAGCAGAGGCGACTGGCGAAGCTTTGTAGAGGCGGCCAAGACCGATCATCGGTTGTAGTGCCAGTTAAGTAATTAAGTAAGTAAGTAATCTTGCGGTGCATTTTGAAGGATGATTTGCATTTGTTCCCGTATAAAGTGCAACTGACTCAAAGAATATTGCTGACAGATCATCCACGTCACTTGGAATACGGCCAAACAGTTGCTCGAATGGCTGACACTGAACCTGATTATTTGGAAGGAAATTAGATGACGAACGAGACCCATTTTACACTCTATGGCACCGTTAACAAGCCACATTGCCGCATTTGGGGAACGTAGAAACACCATTGCATGACCATCTTGGGCCAGCCATTTATCTTCAGAGAAGGCGAAACAGTCGATGGGAATCGTTATCGGTGGATGTTGGCTCATTATGTCTGCCCACAAATGTGTGAAAAGGGACTGGGCGGTTACTGATTTCAACAAGACGGTGCGCCATGCAACACTGCAACGAAAGTTCTCTGGTCGGGTGGTGTCACAAAATGGCGACATTGACTGGTCACACAGATCTCCAGAGTTGATACCTGCGGACTTCTTTTTGTGGGGTTATTTGAAAAGCAAAGTATACGCCTCAGACCATTGACGAGCTCAAGGCAAACATTCGTACCGAAATCATTGCTATACCACCCGAGATGTTCGAAAAAGTGATGGAAAACCCAGCAAAAAGGGCACATTTTGTTTTGGTCAATAACGGCGGACACTTGATTGATGTTGTATTAAAAAACTAGTACAAATAAATTGTAAAGGACCAAATTAAATAAAAATACCTCATATATGGAAATCGGATTATTCAGTATTCACATACCGACATAAAAGATGGCCCACCCTGTATTTATAGTGCTTAACTATTTTTTATGTCTTGTTGTAAGGATAATTTTTAAAAATGGATACACATTAAAAGTCAAAAAAAGCAGAAAAATAATTCATACAGTTAATTTTATTAATAAATAAGTCTGATTGTTTATTTGTCATTTTAAAATGAAATTTATTGTTTGCTTTTCCATTGAACTTATGTACGGCGTAGCGTATTAATGAGTAAAAAAGTTTTTTATTAATTATTCGTATAACTATGCTCAATTAAAGCTAATTAGTGATTGTACTTTTTATGCGGTAATAAACTGAAACCACAAATGAAAATCGGATATACTCGTACCACTTTAAAATTTAAATACCGAAAGCTTGAAAATGCATGTAGTACATGTAAGTATGCAACACAAATTTATCTTCTATCTACATACATACATATATAAATGGATCGATTTTTTAATATATTTGGTTTAAGTTTTCATAATCGAACTTTTTATAAATATAAGAAGGTGGGGCAAAAGTATTTTCATAATGTAAATTCTCCATAATTTTTGCAAATAGCGTCAAATGTCATTGTGATTTGACATTTACGTTGTAGACAGACAAAGAATTAGTTGACAACAAGCATGAAAGCAATTGACAAGATCAGGTAATGATGAAGATTTTGAAATAGCAATTTCTGATACGTGTGATCTCCCGTTTTAGCAATTTGAACTGGCCGGTCAGATCTGACCGCGTCAGACTTCTTCCTTTGAGCCTTTTTGAAATCTGGCATTTACCACAATTAACCATAAACCTTGCAAGTCTTGAAAGCCAATTCATAATGCCGTAAAACGTGCACAAATGTGCATCAACTCAGGAGGTGTTCATTTTTTCAACTTAATGCCCATCAATTTTACACCTTCACATAAACTTTTCGCGAGAGCAGAGCATATTTTTTTTTTATTTTTATGACACTATGATATTATTTTTACTCCATCTTGTATACGAGTATGCATTTTTTCATTCAGATATAATTTACCTTACTTTATGACATGCATTTACTAATTTCATACATACATTTTCGTATGGTAGTTTTCTTATTTTAAAACTGCTCTGAGATTACAACCGAATATTTTAAAGTGAACCCAGCAAATAAGTTTTTAAAGTCAACCATCGTGTGTAGAGAGAGAATATCCAGCGCAATACTAACAATGGGCAAATCTAGTCGCTAATTCGCTCATCAGAAAGTGAGAGTAAAAGTGGTTGAATATGTCCTCACTAACACACAGAAAAGGAACCAGTACATACTTGCTTACGTATATCGGTATGTTTTCGTTTTTTTTCTTTCTCTTTCGCGGTAAATCGAACTGGCAGCCAGAAATTTGTATATTTGTAAACAACAACAAGGAAAGGTAAAGAGCGAATGAGTGTGGCATTGGTCTAATTTTAGTTTAGTTAGGTGGAAATGGAATCATTTTAAAATATTTTGGCAACTTGTTTATAAAAATAATTAAACTTGACCTTCTCTGATGACGAGTGATTAATAAACAAAAATTAAATAAAAATATGTAAGTATAAAAAATTAAGAAAGGAAGCAAATGAAGTATTCGGGCATTTTCGGCCATCTATTGATAGATGTCTAGCTATGCACTATTTCAAGTTGCCAAGATAATGGCATTCAATGGAATTTTGGAATTTGGAATCCAACAGAGTGTCGGTATGCACTGGCATCACATAAATGCGTAACTTAAATCGTCAATTACTTACTATACATAAGAAATAAAAAAAAATTCGTCAATTACATAAGAAATAAAACAAAATTACAGACTTCCTCGAACTTTGAATATTTATTTAATTCAGTGTTCAAACTTACAGACAAAGACAAATCCGAACTTAAATTAATTCAGATATTTTGAAGGAATATAAATTATCACAAAAATTAAACTGGGAAGCATATTGACTGATATTGATGGGCTGTTTTTCCATTAAAAGAACAAAAGAAAAGCATATTGCTTACAAGAGCAAATAAGTCTTGCGATTGGTTAATTATATGATAACTAAATAGGTCCGAAAAGCGGTTTTAATTAACATTCTACAATTTTATAGGTTTTCTTACGATTCATAAGGTTAGGTTAAGTTAGAGTGGCTGTCCTTTAGTATGATACACTTAGACCAAAACGGCCTATTGTGTTATCACTAAAGGAGTAGTGGTAGTGTAAATCTTACCCAATTACAACTAAAAGTTTAGTACACAAAACCACAGCATAATGAAACACTCAAAAATATCTCTCACGCGATAAATATTATATGTTTGTAGAAATAAAATATATCATACAAAAAAATTACCTTCTCCCCTCAGGAGACAAGAGAAAGTTATTTTACAATTTAGTACTAAACTTTTAGTGATAGTGAAGTCTTACGCACATTGGTACTGAAAGTAGTGAAGAGCGAAATTTAAGTAATCACTAAATCACCGGTCTGTTATTTATTGCAATTTTCGTGTGTTTCCATCCCTGCGAGAGAACTCATCGAAGACCAGTTCATCATCAAGACCGTTATCAAAGGTGAACGTATTTCCACCTCTGCTCCTTTGAGTATGCCAGTAAACATGTCCGAAAGGTTCACAAAACCACAGCATAACGAAGCACTCAAAAATTTCTCTCAGGCGATAAATATGTTTGTAGAAATAAAATATCGTACAAAAAATTTACCTTCTCACCTCAGGAGACAAGAGAAAATTATTTTACAGTGAATGTTAATAAAAAAAAAATTTGAGCAATTATACTTTTTTTAAGTGAAATAAAAAATTCTACGCCATTGCAATCGTAAAAGTTTTTGTTTTTTGCTCTGCAAAAATTTCACTATTTTCCAAAGTTGTTTTTGTTAAACTAAAAAAGCTGATACTTTTTGTTACCACGCGAAAAAATATCAACACGACTAAAAAAGTAAACAAAAAAAAAAAAACAACGAAAACTTCATTTAACTTTCGACTTAAACTTTTTGTTTTGTTGTTGTATTGTTTTGCTTCAACTGCATTATAGTTGAGCTCCTCCCATTGCCAACTATATTGCTACTCATTTTTTGTTCAGCTCTCTACATCTCCCTATCACTCTCCTCTCTCTCTCTCCCTCTCCCTCTCTCTGTCGCTTTTCATTGGTTTGCCATAATTTGTCTGTAAATCCTCTTAATTCGGCCAAAGTATTTCATGGAAGACTATGAGTATGACTATGACTGGACTATGACTGCAACTGTCACTACTACAACGCTAGCAACATTTTTTGCTCTCCTTCAATTGTTTTGCTATTGTAGCTTTACTTACTTTTGTTTTGTTTCTCTTTTAGTTTTTAAATTTGTATGTATGTGTGTTTGTGTTTGTTTCCTTCGTTTTGTTATTGTGGTGTTTGTTTAATTGTTCCGGTGGTTTGTGTAATTTTTGTGGTTTAGCTTAGCTCGTAAGTCTTAAATCTTAAGTAATCCTGGCTGGCAAATCAATTAATTTGCTTTTGTCGATTGTAGGCTACATGCATAAGGCAGTATTCGTATGACTTTTTCCGCAACAAGTCAAAAGATTTTAATCATTTGCCAAATTGATTTTCAACGCCGTCACTTGAGTGTGGACGCGAAATATACTAATTGAATGACGTGAAGGTTTCTCATTCGATTGTTCGTTTGTTTGTTTGTTTGCTTCGCGTGGACAAGAAATATTTATGAGGCTTATGTATGTTGTGATACGATAAATTTTTATTAGTTAAAGTTTCGGCCATTATTCAAAACGTTTCTTGCGATTTTTTTTATTAAACGTAAATAAATATAAATGACATGGATTTAAGACTTGATTATGTATACGTAACGTAACTTAACGTAGCGCAAAATAAGCAATCTAGTGAAGATAGAACTCTACGCTGTCGTTACGATGCTGGTAATCACTTGCTCGCTCTGCTCATATACATAATAGATCGATACGTGGCACTTGGCAACGTTGCAATGCGCTACATAAACAAACCTTTAATGCATATTTAATTACAGTTTTCGAAGTTTTTTAAAATTCTGCGAGTAAAACTGAATTTCACTTAATCCTAAAAGTATGCATACGATTTTCATTGTAATTTAATACATTTGCTTATCGCTGTGCTTGTGTCGTTGTTGTTTTTCCCATTGCATCTTAAAAGTATGCAGACAATTTTTAATATCAGACTTTGCTATTATTATACAGGGTGTTTTTTTTTAGAGTGTTAGGGTGTTTTGGTCGCTGTGGCGTAGTGGTAATGCGTTGGACTGCTACGCAGAGTGTCCGGGGTTCGAATCTCGGCACAGGCAAAATAAAAAAAAAATATAAAATAAAAGTAGATAAAAAATAATTTTTCTACACGGCACCACCTTTTGGCAGGCTTGCTTACACCTGCAAGAGTAAAAATTGCTATGAAAAGCTTTTCACTTCGCCGTTCTGATTCGGCATTAAACTGTAGGTCCCTTCCATTCATGTACAAATATAACACGACCAACATGAGTGAATGAGAAAAAGCTCGGCCTAAGCCCTATATGGGCTGTTGTGCCATTAAAAGTAAAGTAAGTTTTTTTTAGAAGTGTGGTTTTCAAGAAGAAATATAACGCATATAATTTAATGTTGTGGCCAAGAATTTCGCTTTATTATAAAAATAAGGATTTTCCATTATGTTTTAAAAACGATTTCGGGTAAGTGGCCGCCGCGGCTAGTTCGAATAAATTCCGAGAGGCCAAATTTTCGACCACTTTTTGCAGTAATTGAGGCCGTATGTCAGTAATAACGCTCCGAATATTCTTTTCCAAGGTGTCAATCGTCTCGGGCTTATCTGCGTAGACAAGCGACTTCACATAACCCCACAAAAAATAGTTCAACGGTGTCGAATCGCACGATCATGGAGGCCACGCCACAGGCCCACGACGAGAGATAATGCGCTCAACAAAATTTTCCTTCAATAAATTGATTGTGATTGTTTCGTTGGCTGTAATGCATGTAGTGCCGTCTTGTTGGAACCAAAAGTCGTCCACATCAACATCCTCCAATTCAAGCACGAAAAAGTCATTAATCATGGCTCTATAGCGTTCCCCATTGACTGTAATGTTATGACCGGCTTCATCTTTGAAGAAATATGGACCAATGATTGCCTCTGCCCATAGAGCACACCAAACAGTGACTTTTTGAGGATGTAACGATGTAACGGCGTCTCAACAATGGCTTGTGGCTTATGATCACTCCAAATGCGACAATTTTGCTTATTAACGTACCATTTAACCAAAAAGTGAGCTTCATCGCTGAACAAAATTTTCTTGTGAAAATCGGGATCGGTGGCCATCTCGTTTTAGGCCCATTCACCAAACGTGCGACGCGCTTGATGGTCGTTTGGCTTCAATTCTTGAAATGGCAAACCAAACTGAGCATAAATCAAGTGACAACTGTCAAAAAGACCAACTCCGAAAAAAGTATTGCCAGATTGAAAACCACACTTCTAAAGAAAACACCCTTTACATCACAAAAACAAATATGTTGAATTTTTCTGTTTTACATTTGTCTGTTTTACTACATAAACTCGTGGGTGGAACCAATCACTTCCACTTGAGTTTGACTAGACAAAGTTTGGTAATAATCACGTGTTTAAAATCAATTAAGATTCAAACAAAAAATGTCTGAATATTTGTTTTAAAAACTTTTTATTTGAGTGACTCTTTGTTTTTTTTTAGAAAATTTGTTTTACTGCACACCGCCTTATTTGGGTAGTGTAGCGAGGTCTACAAATTGTAAGTCATGGCTCAACATTTGAAAAAAAAATATATCTTTAAAGTAAAAATGTCATTAATTACCCTAAACGTATCACTTGTTTACTGCAAGACTGTCATAAATCAAAAATAAGAATTTTGAGTTAATTATAAAGCAGTAACTGTTATTTACCTTGTGTCAAAAACTCATAACTGTACCTTATGAAATCTAAACGTATGTAAAGTATAAGTCGTTGTTAATTGCATTGAATTAAATGAGTTTTTCTCAGAATTTATGTTTTTTGAGATATGACACTCAGCAAACGAGCGAGTAAAAAGCCAGTGTGTTCAGAAAAAATCAGTTCTGTTAATTGGGGTTAATGGCCAATTACACTTCAACGTCGTGGGTTTGAAAAAAAAATATTTTTTTAAACTGTTATTGTTAAAGTCATAGGATGTACCGAGGCTAGAAATTTTGACCCCAACATGGTAGACCCACAAAATGCCTTCATATTTAAATACTATTGATATAAAAAAATACGTAGTTAAATAGTAAAAATCATTTAACTAGCCCAACTCAGAAATTTACATCTAGGGGATTAATCTTTTCCATTAGAGATGAAGTTGATTTTTGTCGAATAGAGTAAAGGGTGGGGGCAACCGGGTTTTGTTCTGTAGCTAAGGTATGGTTGAGTAGGTAAATTTATGGTCATCATGGTTAATATGATCCTACTTTACCCTGAAAAGTTTCGTTGAGATCTATCAAAGCCAAAGATAATCGACTTCTGCCAAATCCATCCGCTTCAGCAGCAAACCTTATGGTTCTGATGTGGGAAAATTCAAGTTTAGTCGGCTCTTACATTGGGAATTTGAACTACCGATTATTTTCAGTGTGGCAACTCTAATGTCATTCGTATTATGACATAAAATTAGCTTTAGATTTGCGGTTAGCAAAATATATCGATATAAGCTTGAACAATATTGGGAAATACTAAAAATTTACTTGCGATTCACCATTATCTTCTACCGAAAGTGTAAGAAAAGGACGTTCGAAATTCGGTAGAAGAGTAGCGCCTTCCACACAATTTTTGGTTCAATTTGTGAAACATGTACATGAAATTGGATATTTGTTGGATAAAACAAAACGATATCTTACTCCTACAGGGCGCACAAGCGAAAAAATTGCTGCTGTTGCTCGAAATGTGACCGATGTGCGTCATCGAACAATGATAACTAAATATTTGTGTCCTGTTATAGAAGATATGGACTTAGACAACATATGATTCCAACAGGTTTCACACAAGCCGTGCAACAATCGATCTTTTGCGTGGGAAGCTTGAAAATCGCCATCACATATTAACCGTTTTGGTGATGTGAATTGTCCACCTCGCAGTTGCAATTTGACTCCGTTGGACTATTATTTGTGAGCAGCCATTAAGAGTGATAAGTGTTACGCTAACCATTCAGCAAACGATTGAGGCTCTTAAGGACGAAATTGGTGCTAACATCGGCCAAGTACAGCTGCATAAAGTGGAAAATTACTTAAAAATTGGGTTGATTGGGTATTGGCTACTGCAAGGTCAGCTGAGGTAGTCATTTGAATGAAATAGTGCTCCACAATTAAACGGAAGGAGGATTGTACTTTCAAATAAAAAAAAATTTTCATTTCTTATCTACGCCAAAATCAAATTACAAATTATAAATGATAGAATATAGGGTGTCTCAATAAGAGTGCACGATTTAAATTTAGAGCAATTTTTTTCTGTGCAAGTGACAGTTCTGAAATTAAACAACTATTGTTATCTCTAATTGTTTTGATTATTACAAATGGAGCACTATACAAAGGAACAACGCGATGTCATTGTGAAAATGTGAATGATATTTGTTACAGGAACATGATAACGTAGTTCTTGTGGCCTCAGCAGGATGGCAGAGATATGGACTAGATGCGGTTTCAGTAGGACGATGCCTTGACACCCTTGAAACCCTTGACAACGCTCATGAAACAATCGATTTATTGGATCAACGATTTCCACACCAAATCATCTCCCGAAATTCCGATGTCAACTGGCCACCAAGATCTTGCGATTTAACGGCATGCGATTTCTTTCTTTTGGGGTTTTGCGAAATCTCAAGTCTATGCGAAGAAACCTCAGAAACAATTCCTGAGATCCGACGCATCATCGGTGAGATAGAACCACATCAAATTGGTATCTAGCAAAAATCTATGATTAGAGCCCCGGGGACCATTTGCCGGATATTTTATTTTATACTTAATCGGAACAGGTCTTTACTTTTCAATGCAATAAAAATATCACCACGAGCTGCTCGGTCAACTGTGACTAACTTAGCAGTATTCTCGCGTTTTTGCATTACAAGTTGATGTTTTTTATACAGATTTTTCAAAGACCTTCGACGAGGTTCCTCATAATGTTTTAGCAAAACTGTCTAAAATGGGTTTCCATTCTCACTTCCAATCGTATCTTCAATGTAGAGTCTGTTTCGTGGTGATAAATGGTGTTAAATCATATCAATTTACTGCTTCTTCTGGGTACAACAGGGGACCATTCTTGGCCCTTTGCTTTCTTCATTATCTGTTATTGATATTGGTAAATGTTTCAGTTCTGCAAAATTTTTACTTTATGCTGATGATTCAAAACTTTTCAGTAATATTGCTAATTTAAACGATGCTGCTCTTTTACAGCCTGATCTTTGTAATCTGCTGTCATTGAGTTTATTAAATTTTTACCAATAAATTTCAACAATTGTTATTCAATGACTTTCTCGAAGGGTAATAATATATTTACTTTTTCTTATTCCCTTGCTGGTACATATTTACTTAATGTTAAGTCAATTAAAGACTTAGGAGTAATTTTTGACACTAAATTTACCTTTGTTAATTATACTCGTATAAATTACATAGTTCCAAAATCATATTCTTTGCTTGCCTTTGTTCGCAGAAATAGCTCTGAATTTTCTGATCCGTATACTCTGACTTATCTTTATAATACTTTTGTAAGATCAAGGTTAGAGTATGCCTCGTTTATTTGGAGTCCTAACTATTCAATTCACTGTTTTCGATTGGAAAAAATTCAAAAATCCTTTTCACGTTTTGCACTTCATACTTTGAGTTTTGGAGAATCTTTGCTTTCCTATGATTCTCGAATTTTGCTGTTAGGCTTGAAAACGCTTGAAACGAGGAGAAAGATTCAATCGCTGACATTTGTTCATGATCTTCTTGTTAAATGTTACGGCATTAAAATCAAAATATATATAAAATAAATATAAAATATATATATAAAATATATACAAATAAATAAATAAATAAATAAATAAATAAATAAATAAATAAATAAATAAATAAATAAATAAATAAATAAATAAATAAATAAATAAATAAATAAATAAATAAATAAATAAATAAATAAATAAATAAATAAATAAATAAATAAATAAATAAATAAATAAATAAATAAATAAATAAATAAATAAATAAATAAATAAATAAATAAATAAATAAATAAATAAATAAATAAATAAATAAATAAATAAATAAATAAATAAATAAATAAATAAATAAATAAATAAATAAATAAATAAATAAATAAATAAATAAATAAATAAATAAATAAATAAATAAATAAATAAATAAATAAATAAATAAATAAATAAATAAATAAATAAATAAATAAATAAATAAATAAATAAATAAATAAATAAATAAATAAATAAATAAATAAATAAATAAATAAATAAATAAATAAATAAATAAATAAATAAATAAATAAATAAATAAATAAATAAATAAATAATTAATTACTTAATAAATTTGCCACACAAATTTTTAATAATGGTGCAATCATTTAAATAAATGAAAAAATTAAAAATAAAGTATTAATTATGATATGGAAAAGCAAACAAACAAAAAAAAGGCTTAATTAATAAATACCTAATAATGTAGAGAGAATATCAAATAAGCCTTTCGAAAAGTTCCAAATAATACACAATTTAGTTTAACAATTTTCCATATGCATTTAAAATATGTAATAATCAATGAATATTTAATTTCTAAATACATTTGCTTCCAATTTAGATATTTCCATTTCATATAAAGTATATCAATATTAAGCAATGGAATAAAAAAAAAAGTTCCTTATTTTGATAATTTTGTTACGTATGTTCTCATTTCAATGTAAATAATATTAAATTTGAATCAACAATACAAAAAAACAATAAAGAAAAAAACAAAGGGAGCTACATACAATTTTTGTATTTCGTGTGTGTTGTAATATTTATTTTACTTATTTATTTAGAAAGCAAAAACACGAACATTGTTTGCACACGTATTTGTATTTGTGTCTGTGTGTTGGTATATTTGCGTATGTGTTCGCTGTGCATGTGGTGTACTTTATGTTTATAAGTAGTGATGGGGAAGAATCGAGTGCTTTTGAGTATCGATTACTTCGGTTTTGATACTTTTGAAGAATCTGGTATTTTTTGAAAGAATCGGGTACTTTTTCAACATTACTTTATTATTTGGCCGTTTTTACTTTTGGAAATACAATACTACATATTTCATATTTTATTACGCAAAATGAAATTTAATCTGGTAGCTTTCACTCGTTATTTTTACTAAACAGCTGGTTTATTAAAAACATTTTGGGGAAACACATTGCTGATTCTGAACTAATGCCACCAGGATTAAACATCTGGGAGCACAGTGCTCAAAAGATTGTTTTATAGACCCGCGTTTTAAAGCAATTGTGTTTGATAAAGTTTTTCAGGCAAATACCATATAAAACATTTTGTGTGCTGAACAATCATCAGCATCAACAAGAAGAGACACACTCGACGAAAGTGAGAACAACTGTGACATTTTAGCGCACGGATTACTGGCTGTTTAACAAACATTAGTATATAAAAACTTCCAGTTAGCTTATGCCAAAAGATTGGGAAATCCGCAAGAGTCTTGACAAATACGCAAAAATAATTTTCCACTTTCATATGTACTAACTTGCTACAACATATCTTTCTGTTTCTCCAACGTCGGTGCCATTCGTAAGGATTTTCCTACAAAAATCCCAGACAGCTAGCCAAAGAAAAAAACTGCCTATCGCCTAAAAACTTAAATATGATCACTTTTTTAAATAATTAATGTCTGCAATTCTTTATAGACATTTTTTATTTTTGAAGTTTACTTCTTTTGAATAGTTTTTATGTATGGTATATTTACAAGGAGGTAAAAGATGATCGTGGCAAAATGGATGTTGTCACGGAAATGAAAAGGCAGCTATCAATCAAGTATGAAAAAAATTTGGATGCATATCAATATTCACATATGTGATGGGCAGCACATATGCATCCACTATGCGCCCTCTATCAATCAAGTATGAATCATGCGGCGCTGATTCGCGTATGATTCACATTCAATTGATAGAGACCGCTACCCATCAAATTCTCGTCAAACAAAATTTGACTTTTCAAACCAAAATCGTTAGAATTTCCTAGAGCTGAAAGATTGAACGAGTATAGACTGAAAAATCAAACGCGATGCATAAACAAGTGGCGTTTGTGTTACGATAAAATCTCCAGCAAAAACTGCGGATGGGAGATAGCGAGAATGTAGACTTCGTCGAAAAATGGAGGCCCAACAAAATTCAGATTCTACTATCGTGAAACAAAAACCCAAAAGCCAGACCGAGAGATCGCAAGAGTGTAGACTTCGGAAACAACTTGAGGCACAACAAAACTCGAATTTCATTGAAAACAAAAGTCGCAAAGATTAACGCGGAGAGACAGCATGAATATAAAAAGAGTTTATTAGAGCCAATAATTGCATCAACACTCATCTCACTACGTTCCGACGAAGGTCCTCAGTTTATACAGCACCAGGCAGTCATTGAAGCAACAGAATTCCCAGCTTTTCAACGAAAGAGAAGGGCAGAAGATTTACTTGAAAATTTGCTTGAAATCGTTCCTCCATGGAAAGAAAACAACTCCCATCAGATCAACAAAACATAGACGAGATTAGACATGTTTATAGCCATAACATACGCGAGTTGTCAGACCAGCAAGTGGTTAATTTTGTACCTGTTGAGATCATTCAACTTCAATATTTTTTTATGATGATGATTATTATTATTATAATGATGATGATGGTAAGATTATAATTAATATGATGTAGCAAATAAATTTGCATGCTTTGAGTATGAATATTTTGATGGAAATGATGATTTTTCAGAGGGCGCGTTGCATGCATTGGAAATGTAAACGATCAAAATGAAGTTAATCCATATATAGCACACCTGGGATCAGAGAATGTTTAAACTGCACTGTAAATCGATCAGCACATAAACAATTTCAAAACATTTTCGTTAAAAATGCCTTCGACCACACCTAAGTATAATGTCTGCGATAGACTCTGGTTTTTACAAGAATAGTAAACCTAAACTGAAAATCTAAAATGCAAACTTTCTGAAGAAGTAAACTTCTGTAGGGTGTTCCACTGACGCACATAATTTTTGTTTGTTTGTTTTGGTTTAATGAGTTGAATTCTATGTAGTAACTTACCTATGACCTAAAATACAATATCGTATACATTTGCGTACAACATATTAAACAGACTGTTTATGAATTGAAAAGAAATTGGTAAAAGTATCAATTTTATACTGAGTACACAATTCGATTCGATGTTGAGTACATATCTCGATTCGATACTGAACACAAGAGTCGATTCGATACTGAGTACTTTTGAATACCGTGTACTTTTGAGTACCGTGTACTTTTGAATACCGTGTACTTTTGAATACCGTGTACTTTTGAATACCGGGTACTTTTGAATACCGTGTACTTTTGAGTACCGAGTACTTCTCTGAGTTATTTTGATTACTCAAAATCAATACTTTCTAGAATCGTGTGCTACCGATTCTTTTGAGAACCGAGTACTTACTACTTCAATTATCGTTTCTGCCCAACTCTACTTACTCGTATAAGCATATTTATTATGTTGATATTTGGTAAAAATTATCGTTAAATTATTGTTATTTAACTTGAATTGCCTTCCCGCCTCAATTCCGCCCTCGTCGTCTCTTGGCATTGCTACTTATGCATGACAGCTAATGTAAATAGTTGTAAATAAATTTGTTAAGCACAACATTTGTTTATTTGTGTTACTAACATTTCTGTTTAATTGTGTGTGTTTTTTGCAGTGCCAATGTGTTGGTGTACTTATACCCAATGAAGGGCAATACAAAACTCTTACGGTGAAAAAAATGCATTTTAAATTAATAAGTTTCTGACAAATGATTATGAAAATAGTTTTTGAACTCTTTAGGGGTAGTGGCATAATACTTCAACAGCTTGGATCGTTTCGTGTGTTGAAATGAGAATGCTTAACTGTTTTATAAATTGACTTATCCGTGATGATATTACAGGAAATATATCATTATTAGAATGAATTTTGTGTTAATTATTTTTTAAGTAGTTACACAGCTTTGCTAGTTATATTTTAGTGGTTATTGTATCTATTTGGGCATTGGAACTATTTTTCCTAACGTCATTTAATCCAGCACGTCATAGTATATTTCAATCTTTATTTCCAGTTAAGAATATCATAATTTTATTCGATTTTTATTTTAAGTTCAGTTAAGGCATGCCACAGAAATTTATCGATAAGAGATAGAACCATGATATCTGAGAGAGAGAGACAGTCTTGTTACGAAAAGATATATTAAAAAGTATCCGCGGTTTTTCATTACAAGATGATGTTATTTTACTTTACTCTTAATGGTACAAAAGCCCATGGAGGGCCTAGGCCGAGCTTTACGCATCCACTCATGTTGTGTGTGTTATATTTGTACATGAATGTAGAATGCCGTGTAGAAAAATTATTTTTTCTAAATTTTATTTTTTTTTTTTTATTTTGCCTGTGCCGAGATTCGAACCCCGGACACTCTGCGTAGCAGTCCAATGTACTACCACTACGCCACAGCGACCACTACACGATGATGTTGGTACCCAAAAATCTGGCAAACAGTCTGATTATGTCAAATAGTGCGATTATGTGTGATTCGTCGCTAGTGTAAAAAGTTACATTGAATTGAAAATGAGTGAATTGAGTACACAAATCGATTCGACGTTGAGTACAACCATCGATTCAATACTGAGTACATGTATCGATTTGATACAGAGTACTTTTACGAACTGAATACTTTTGAGTATTTTTGTATACTCAAAATCAATACTTTTTAGAATCGAGTGTTACCGATTCTTTTGTGAATATGATGCTTTATTACTATAGAAAAATTTTAAGGTGAGGATGCTGTAAGTGAACGCCGGACGCAGGAGTGGGAAGCTAGATCCCGTTCCGGAAATTTCGTTATCAAAGTTGAACTGAAAATTACTGAAAACGCCGATGAAATTTTGCAACTAATGGAGCAAGATCGACACGCAAGCTGTCAAGAGATAGCGGAGGCACTAAACATCAACCACATGAAAGATTTGTGGATACTAAGTGGGAATACCTTTTTATATGACCCAATATTATGTACATACTTACATAAACCGCTCAAACCTTCTTTTAGTATTTTAATACATTTTTGGCTGAGATTTTATCGCTAACTAACTCGTTTTGGTGATGCTCCAAGGGAGTCAATAGAGCAGGAGCTAGAGCTTCTGTCAACTGTCAGTTTTATCACTCGATATTGAATTCCACACAAAAGCTTTAGTTTTCTTTGTAGAGCCTATTGATGTGCATTTAGACTGCATTTATGGCCGAGACAATGAGTCTGAACTCTGATAGACAATAAATTTAACCTCTGCGCTTGAAGCCCATAGCCATTTGAAGATTTCGAGATAAGCTTTCAAGGGAAGTTACATAATCAGTCATTTTTTATGCCTATAAACTCTATTTTTTTCACTTGATGAAACTTTCAAAAGCTTTATGTAAAGGAAGAATATCTACTTATAAATCAGAATGACCAATCAATGTGCACTTTCGCGCAAAAAGAGCTTTAAGCTCTTTAATAGGCACTCGTATACGATACATATTCTTTTAAACAACTGCCTACTTGTCGAATTCCCTTTCGTTCTAATTTCAATGCAAATGCTTTTTGTCAATGGTGTAACGACCGTCACTGTTCTAACATGGTGATGGTTAAGCTTTAAATTTTTAAAATTTTAGCATTGTAATCCACCAATTAGTAAGTATGAATTGGTTTTGCTCACAAGCATAACATCACCAACACTTCTTCTTTCTTCTTTTGATGGCACAACCGAGCCCGAGCTTTTCGCATCCATTCATGTTGTGCGTGTTATATTTGTACATGAATGGAAGGGACCTACAGTGTTATGCCGAATCCGCAAAGCGAAATGAAAAGCTTTTCATAGGCAATATTTAATCTTGGAGGTTTGCCATTGCCTGCCAAGAGGTGGTACTGTGTAGAAAAAAAGTTTTTCTATAATTGTGATTTTACCTGTGTCAGGATTCGAACCCTGGACACTCTGCGTAACAGTCCAACGCACTACAACTACGTCACAGCGACCAACATCACTGGTATAAAATTTTTACTGGTTACCAATAAATGCGGACGCTCGATTGATGAGTAAGTAAAGTATAATCTTCGATAGAAGTATATTAATCTGCCCGGGCGAATGTCAGGTGCACCAAAATGTAACTGCAAATTTAATCAACGCAAGCCATCATCGAGTTTTAAAATACTTAAGAAATACAATTTCCAATAGATTTAATTAGAATAAAGTTCTTCTCTCAGAACTTCTTTAAGGCAGTATTCCCATAACAGTGGAAAGTCAAAATTCGTAATGGGTTTTTGTTACACAGTACATAAAAAATGAGGGTACTCTTATATTTTAAAAGTAGAGAAACCTTTTAGACATAATTTAACTCAATTAATATGGCACTACGATCATTTCTACAACAACAAAAATCCTACTTAACTTTCTTACCCTTGGAAGGAAAAAGGGAAAAATTAAATATAAAAAATTATATACATAACTAAGCTATTTTCCACATGCTTTATCTTTCTTTCTACATGTTAGCTTTATTCATTTTAGATAACACTTCAATTTAGCCACAAGATTATAGGCTCACATATACGGCTAAACATGAACACAGTAGCACACACATTCATACATATAAACATTTATTTTATATGTATTGTAGTATGAGTTCCGGACAGTACATAAGTGTGTAGTAAACTGCTTGACAAATGTCATGTCTTTCATGAGCTTCTGATATGTGGGCATAGTATACCATACGTGTATGTGTATGTCTGTCCATGGTTGATGTGTGTGTGACTTGTGATTTGTTGCTCTTCCCTATGGTTGTGTGCTTTTTTGTTGTTTTTATTGTATTTTCCTGCTCTGTGTCGTTCGGCTGATAGCCACATATAAATCATCAATGAAATAAAAATGACACATACTCTAGAGTGGCCAGTACTAAAAAAAAATACAGAACCCATGTGAAGATGTTGAAGAGCATACCACTTTGCCACTTCCGTTTTTTTTTTTTATTAAGGATTTGCCTTTTTTGATGACATTTACTCCTTTTTTTTAGTGCCTTTCCACTTCTTCTCTGTCTGTCTGTCTGTTTTTAGTTTTGGGTTATATTGTGTGAAATAATGCTATGGTTGGCCATCTACTATAATAGTGGGCTTCATTTCATGAATTCTTAAACATTTACTCTTGTTGTGACGACAATAGCTACGGTAATAACAAAAACAACAACAACAAAAAGATACTACATACTTGCAGGAACCGTCCTTGAAGTGATTTTACAACTGCAGCGGCTTTTACGATGTCGTTAATGTGAATTGACGGAAATTTCGACCAATTCTGATTTTGATTTTGATTTTGATTTAATTTTTGGTTTTTGTTTTGTTTTCACAATGTTCAGTATAAATCGAAATGGTAAGTGGAAGAAAAAAATACAAGAACATTAAAAATGCCTGCAAGAAATTCAATACATTTTAAATCAGTCGAATCCTTGGAGTTTATATAAGCTTAATATATGGTGACACTAGTGACATGAGAGGTTTTAATCAGGTTAAATATGTCAGCTATATACATGAAATTTGAGTATACAAGCTAGAGATGGGCTTGTGGTCGTTAAGGCTTTACTGAGTGAAGCTAACTAACGAGAATTTAGTAGTAAATCTTTCAAGAAAGATGTAAAAATTATTAATTACAATCGTCCCGGACGACGTTATGGAAAACATATGCTGCCATAACTTCCCACTTGCTTACTTACTTTACTTTTAATGGCACAACTGCCCGTGGAGGGCCTAGGCCGAGCTTTTCGCATCCACTCATGTTGTGCGTGTTATATTTGTACATTAATGGAAGGGACCTACAGTTTAATGCCGAATCCGAACGGCGAAGTGAAAAGCTTTTCATAGGCAATTTTCACTCTTGTAGGTTTGCCATTGCCTGCCGTGTAGAAAAATTATTTTTTCTACTTTTTGATTTTGCCTGTGCCGAGATTCGAACCCCGAACACTCTGCGTAGCAGTCCAACACACTACCACTACACCACAGCGACCACTTGCTTACTTGAGGGCATATACTCTGCAGATGAAATACCATATAAATATTCTGTTAACAAAGCGCCGGGAAATTATCATTTAAAAAACCCGTTTAAAGGGATTGTAAATATTTCTTTTGTCGCTAAGTTGGCACCACTGTACTCTATCCTGTCGTTTGAGCTGTTATTTAATTTGTTGGCTGTGCTTGATTTTGCCAGTTCATCTCAATTGAATAAAAATATCGGAAAAAGGAATTTTGTCTCAAATTTTGTATTCAAAATGGAATTTCGTGTGCCAAATCACTGAAAATGTTCCAGAAGATTTACAGTGAATTGGTTTTATCAAAAACACGAGCATATGAGTGGTATAGAGTGCATTCAAAAGCAGTCGATAGTTGGTGGAAGATTTGCCTCACTCTGGTCGGTAATGTTGACTGTTTCTTTTTTGATTATCGCGGTGTTGTTCATTCAGAATGTTATCTGGGCATTAGTCGAAGAAAGCCAAGTTTTTGGAAAGAAAACTCATGGATTTTGCAACCAGCACCATTAAAAGTGTCCAGTTTGGAAAGCCATTGGTCAAATCATTAAAAAAGATAGAATGTGACCAAGATGACTCCCTTGAGGAACACCATAAGTAACAGAACAACAATTAGACTTAAAGCCCTTGAATAATACATTCTATTTTCCAATTGTAAGGTGAGAAGTGATCCATTTTTTAAAAAGTGGCGGAAAACCCATGTTTTGCAATTTCAGTAAATGTCAATTACGATTTGCCTTACAAAAGTCAGTGCACACAATATCAGTTTGTAATCCATTGGCAAAGCCTTGTAACACTCTTAAAATGAATTCTATTCTATGGTTAGTAGTTGTCGATTGGCCCATGTTGAAAAGGTGAAATAGATTGATGAAGATTAAAAATGATTTGCGAGTAAATAATTTGTTCAAAGAGCTTGGGAATAGCACTAAGTTTTGCTTTACCACGGTAGTTGTTAATTAAAGATTTGCTGCCAGATTTATGTAGCGGAATAATGTAAGTGACCTTCCCGGCGTCAGGGACACATTGCACATTGTAAAGAAATTTTAAATAGAAGTGTAATGGGTACCCACAAATTCATTGCAACATTCCCTAAGAATACCATCTGGAATGTTATCAGGGCCAGACTTAACACAGTTTTCAAGGTTCCTCATATATTCTAACCCAACTGTTTCATCAACAGATGGGAACGAAATATCCTCTGGAGATAAAGAATAAGGATAATGATCGCCTTGGTAGGGAATTTTTTAGTACTTAAGTATGTTGAAATTCGTATATACACAAGGAGTGACATCGGAAAAATCGGATAACTTTAAATTGTCCTAGCATTGAAATCTCTAATGCAAATACAAAATGTAAACAGTTTTGAAAAGAAAAAAAATGATCAATAAAACTAATTTGTTTGTTGTTTTTTACAGAATTCGACAAGCTTTTCCGGTTTACCTGCCATTAGCGCCTTTACTGTCATTTCTGAGACTCTCTTGGCGGCAGCATTCCACTTATTTCTCAAATCTTCCATGGATTTAGCTTTTTTGTTTGAAAACTAGAGCCCAATATCTCTCGATAGACCGAAGTTCTGGGCAATTTGGTGGGTTGGCGATTTTTGGTACTAATTTGATGTTTTGGTCTTCGAACCATTTAAGCGTTACTTTACTGTATTGGCAGGAGGCTAGATCAGGCCAAAAGAAATTAGATACATTCTACTTTCTAATGTAGGGCAGCAATCTCTTCCTTCACATAAATTTCGGCGTTAACAGTGCCAATTGTAACGAACCTTTTACTCCTTAGCCCACAACTACAAATCGCTTGCCATACCAGAAACTTCTTCGGGAACTTGGACTTGTTTTGTTTTGTCCTTAATCTTTCCTCAACTCTCCTCGTTCCTTTGCGGTGTAAAACTCTTGACCAGGCAATTGAGAAAATTTAGACAACACGTATGTTTCATCGTCCATAACACAGCAATCGAATTTTTGGAAATAATCTATCTTCAACTTTTTAGCTCGGCTCTGGGCTACCAAGTTCTTAGTAGCGTTCCTGTCGGGTACTGACTGCACTTTGTATGTTTTAAGGCCCGCGTCTTTTTTAATGTTACGAACTAAAAACTTACTGCAACTCGCTTTTTCCGCCAATTTTCGATTAAACAACGCTGGATTTTTCTCTAAGAGAGCAACGACTTTCTTCGCCTTTTGTGGAGACACGAAACTGCATTTCCTTCCAGAACCATATTTTCTAGCAACTGTTAAGTCGGTATAAAATTTTTTATGAATTATCGAGACAGTGTTTTGTGTAACTTTCGCCTTATTTGCAATGGTTTTCTGGCCACACTGCGGATTTTCTCGAAATAATTCAACAACTAAATCTCGTCTTTCCACTTCCGATGCCATGACTCAACTGAAAGTTCACAAGTCAAAAAAGATATGATTGCATTTCATCAGAATTTCTCCAACGCAAAGCCTACTGTTTGAATTTTTTCATTCAGATGAAGAGTTTCAAAGCAGTGGTCTTTCAAAGTTATCCGATTTTTTCGATCTCACTCCTTACATTAACATTGGCATGTAAATATCATAAATTATGGTAACACTGCCAAGTATCTGGACATAACGCTCGACACCAAACTTATGTGGAACAAGCACGTTAAGAAAAAAGGGACGGAACTTGATTTAAAACTAAAAATATTATGCAATATTTAATGGGTAAATAATATGCTCTATCCTCACAAAACAAATATTTAATCCACAGAGAAATTTTGAGCCATGTGTGCACATTTTGACATACAGTGCACAACTCTGGGGATGTTCAAAATTCTGTTTTTAATACTATTTTGTCGTTGCGCACAAACACTAAATTGGTATACCAAAAAACTTTAAATGATTTGATAAATATGGAGAGTGAAATTAATAATATAATTGATGCAAATAATGTAATTTTTTGGACCAACGCCCATCGGCTGGTTATAAAAAAAAGCGATTGAGGTAGTGGAGAATATGCGGCAACTTCAAGGCAACAGTCGCATCAACACCATTTGCATCACATCGTGAGTGCAGCCAACATGTTGTACAGATAATTCTCATACTTACTTCTTCCAAAATTTCATGGTGTTCGCCGAGCAAAATCTGAACATAATTTAGATTTTTTTTCTTAATGTTTTAGTTGATAAATACTACGTCATATTGTATCTCCCTGCTGAGTTATTTAAACAGAGTTATTCTAACTACTTTCTTATTTATATCTACAGCTAAGTTCTTTATTTGCTTTTATTTCATTCCCTGTTTATTTTTATTGAAAGTATTTTTCTGCATTAATTATTTTTTTTTTATTTACATTTTAATTTGCAAGTATTGGTCATAGTAAAATAAACAAGTACACTATGGTAAATAGGGAGAGTAGTACTAAAGTATTCCGAACTGTCAAAAAAAGTCATATTTGGATAAAAATATATATTTCATAGCAAGAGTCGCATTTTTCAATTTGTAATGCAACTTTAATACTCTTTGATATGAAGTGAAATGCAACCATGCGCTATAAATTCTCTGAAAATAACTTTTTGATAATCATTTGTCATTAAAATCAATTGAATTTTTAGAATTTCATTCATTGAAATTCTATTACGAATAAAAATAGTAAAATGCTGGACTTGGTATATACTGATGACTCATTAAAAATGACGGTTTGGAGTCATTTTTGAATTATGTAGTGAACTAAATCGTCCACAGTTATACACTAGCAAATAAAATTTCTATAACTTTAAAAAGACTAATTTTGACAAACTGAGAAAAATGCTTACGGAAGTTGACTGGCCAGCTATCGATTCCAACCTACACAACTGCAATATTTCAAAATTTAATAATTTTCTTTATAAATGCTTTGAATTGTGTGTTCCCAAGCAAAATAATATTCCCAAGGCGAGTGGTCCGGTATGGTCTACGAGAGAACTACAGAGATTAAAGAAATCAAAGACCCGAGCTTTTAAGCTTTTTAAGAGGTCTGGCAACTCAAAAGACTATGTTAAATATGCTTCTCTCACAAATAAATATCACACTCTGAATCGTAAATGTTATAATGATTAAATAAATAAAACTATATTAGAAACTCATAGCAAGCCTGAGGCTTTTTATGAGTTCCCATCGTCTATTAAATGAAAAGATTGTGTGTCAAACGATAATACAACAACCTTAAAGTTTTTTTTCCTGAATTTTGTGTGATCACTTATTCCGCTGACTCATATGATAGTACTACGGTTTATCGTTACTCGGTGATATATTATCACATTTAAAATCATTAAAGATATTTTATTTAGCCGGACCTGATAACATCCCCAGCTGTATTCTTAAAATGTGTGCAGATTTTCTATACAAGTCTCTAACGGAGATTTTTAATGCATCATTAAAATCTGTCAATTTTCCTGCTAGTTGGAAAGATTATTTTTAAATTTCACTTCACAAATGTGGTTCAAAGTCTGATGTTTCAATTTATCAAGGTATAGCTAATTTAAGTGCTATAACTAAATTATTTTAAAGTTGTCAAAACCGATCAACTCTCCTTTTCTGTTAAATCTTCTATTTGCCTCAATTAGCATGGGTTTTTCAAGAGGAGATCCACTGTAACAAACCTCTTAGAATTTTCAAGTTCTACATATTATAACGGGTTTAAAACGGACGTAATTAACACTGACTTTAGTAAAGCTTTTGACAACGTATGTAAATCATAATCTTTTACTAATGAAACTTGACCGAATTGGCTTTCCTCAAGCCAATTTTTTATTGAATACTATTTACGTAAACGGAAAGAAAGGGTTATTTTCAAGGACACTGTTTCTCGTCATATTGTTGTTACCTCTGTGGTCCCTCAAGGCAGTCATTTTGGATTAATTCTTTTTCGGTCTTCCATCTTCGGTCTTGATTTTCCATCAATTATTCGATACTCTAGAGTTTTGATGTTTGCAGATGATGTAAAACTTTTTTCACCACGTTATTCAGCCGCGACTCAAGATCTATTACAGAGTGATTTAACTTCACTTTCTGGTGTTCTTTAAATTTTATCACTTTGAACCTGGATAAATGTAAATTTATGAGACTTCCACGGAGGGTGTCATTTGTGGCAAATTATTATATTGGCACTAAACCTCTGGCTAGAGTCTTTTCAATTGTGTTGATCTGGGGGTGGCTATGGACCCTAAATTACGCTTCAATTTACATTTAAACACATGTATAAAGAAAGCGAAAGGCGTTAGGAATTTAACGATTCTTACATTTCTTTTATTTACTTTACGAAGTTTGAACTGGAACACCTTGACGAAGCTTCCTCCCTATAAAGATCGGTTATAATTATTCAATTTACCTTCACTTGATGTTATGTTGAGAGTTATGTTGAACGACTCTCCATACCTATTCAATGAGCTATGCATTGATATTCCTAGTTGCGTTTCTAGAAACCTCATGCCTATCAAGTTAAGTCTCTGTAAAATAAATTATGCACTGTTTGACCCTGTGCATTGTATGTGCACTGATTTCAATAATCTTTATGTGCTAATAGATTTTTGTATCCCCGTTAATAATACCCTAAAACAATCTTTGTTATCTCATTTGAATTAATACTAACTAATGTTCCACGCAGCTGTTGATAAGCCAAATCTGTAGCTGCTATTAACGTTCCCACCTGATTCGCGAAAGCATCGCAGTCGGGTCTGTGATTGTTTCGGTCACCGGTCCGTGCGCGATACGGATGCGCCCCACCAGTGGCGTAGCCATTTCGGGTGACACCCGGGGCGGCCCTAAATGGTGTCACCCTATAGTACCCCTGCCCCCTCTTTTATTTGAAATAATTATACTATGTGTAGGTATGTACGATAACGTCCCCTTTTGCGATATACACGCAAAAGGGGACGTCCTAATCTCCGTTGAAAAGATCAGTTGCAGGGCAACCTGACTGCACTTGGCCTTATCAACTGGCGCCAGCGCGCGCATAGCAGAAGTGACTGGCGAAGCTTTGTGGAGGCGGCCAAGACCGATCATCGGATGTAGTGCCAGCTAAGTAAGTAAGTAAGTAAGGTATGTACGATTATTTTTTATTTAAAAGTAAGTAGATAGTACAGGAATTCATAAAGATGACTGAACTTAAATTAATACGCACTTAATTTAAGTCACAAAATAGTTAAAACCTCTACGAGTATGAGACCAATAAGGGAAATTTTTATTTACAGCATGTTCTTCTTAAAGATCTTGGAGGATATTTGTTTACATATAACTTTATTTTTTTAAATGACTATTTAATTGCTGTTGTAGGAAATTGTTATATGTATGTGAGTACATATTTAAAGTACAAAATTTACATTGCGATATATGAAGCTTTAAAAAAAATATTAAAATTTATTTATTTTTTCGCAGCAAATTCGTTTTCAATTGATAAAATGGCTAGGTCGCATATCCTAGATTGACACATAGCTGTGCGTAAATATGATTTAATTAGATTTAACTTTGAAAAAGTGTCTTTCACATGAAGCCACAGAGACACAAACTGTTAAGAACAATTGAAGAGCTAAAGCCACGTTTGAAACAGACTCTATAAAGTCCCATTCTACAATAAAACTTAGAATATCAAGCGTAGTCCATTTACTTGCGACTTTAAATTCAATGTTTGCTGCCTTGATTTGTCTACGAAGTCTTTGTACTTCTACTTTAAGTTCTTCTTCTACAACTTCATCGTAGTGCCATGCCAACCTTTTTGCATTGATATTCAGTTCTTCATCCGTGCAAAACAGCAAGTCATTTGTTTTCACAATTTGAAAGATATCGGCTAAGTATATCATTGAATGGCATGGTTCGAGACTTTAATTCTGTCGAGAAACGATCGATGCATTCAAGCATCGTCCTCTTGTTTTCTTCTTTAGCAGTTAAACCAATATATCTTTCCGTTTCACCGGGCATTCTTTTCTTGTAGCTTATGCGCCGGCTGATGTTTATTCCGAGCTTTGAGCAAATAATACTAGCCTTCTTAAATGCACCTTCCACTAAACATTTCCGCTTTTCTTGTAAAAAAAGAATTAGGGCATTCGATTTCGCTATTACTTTATCGACAGTCACTTAGTTCTGGATTTTGCAAAAATTTTTGTTTAGCATCCACTTCCTCCAACACATCGTGCAAAAAACAAATGAAAGTATAATTTTAGACATTTACACCTACTTACTACTGTGGGCAAAAGTTAGTAAGACTTTGTTCATAATTTCAAATGTTTTTATTCATTCTTCCAAATCTATTTCGTCCCCTTCAAAGCAATCCCCCCGGCCCCAATACACTTGTGCCCAAAGTTTTTTCCAATTCTCGTAACAGTTGTTAAAGTCAATTTCCGGAATAGCCTTCAATGCGCTTAGCGATTCATGTTTAATGTCTTCAATTGACTCAAAACGGTAACGGTGTCCACGAAGCGGTTTTTTGAGTTTAGTAAATAGCCAAAAGTCACACGGTGCTAAGTCAGGCGAATAGGGTAGTAGGGTGGTTGCGGAACGAGGACGATATCAGTCGAATTTTTGGCAAAATGGTCTCGTAAAACCAATGCAGTGTGTTAGTGATTTTGGAACCAATCGTGCATTCACTCTTCTTAGGCCCAAATGATGTTTTAAAATGGTTTTCACTGATCCTTCCGATATTCCAACGATGCCAGTAAGGTCTCTGACTGTTAATCGTCGATTCTCGAGCACCAATTCCTTCATTTTATTGACCAGACGTGTTGATCATCAGTTGATGTTGATGGCCGTCCTGGACGTGGTTCGTCGTCAACGCGTTCTCGACCATCTTTGAACAATTTGTACAAATCAAAAACACTTGCTCGCGACATACAATTATCACCGAAGGCCTTTGCAACATTCTGAACGTTTCGGCACCAGAAATTTGATTCCGCACACAAAATTTAATGGAACTTCTTTGTTGAATAATTTAACTCATTGTGAAAATCGCGGAATGTACTTTTTGTACTTCAGAAAGACAAGCGTATACTAAACACTAATGATTATTTTGATGTGACATTTGGCACAGATGTCACCGACAGTCATACCAACCTTAAAAAAATAATAATATTTTTTCCGCTTTTTGGACATTGCGGGTGTCACCCCAAAAATGGTGACACCAGGGGCGGATCGCCACACCGGCCCCCCCCGTGCCCCCTGGTTGCGCCACTGCGCCCCACGGTCGTATAGGGTGGGAGGAGGGTCCGCTGGGACCCAGCTTAGCATACTATACTTCTTTATTTTACTGGTAAAGACTTTATATCTTAGTGTACTTCAATTTTTGTTGAACAAATTCAATTAAACTCAATTGAATTGTCATTATTGTATCTTATTTGTATTCACTGAGTAGTGAAAAGCATGTAAATGAGTACCTAATTAAGTTGTTGACATTTTTTCTGAATTATTTTTTAATTTCACTCATAGTTGAAAATCAATTAATTTCATGTGGGACAAAATGTAGCCAAGAAACTATTTTGCCCCCCATTGCTTCCTTTGTGCTCGACTCTTTCAATTTGCGCCAATGCACGCATATAATTACAAATAAAATATAACGTAAGTAATTGACCTAATTTACCTTTCCGTCATCGTGCACGTATTTATCAACAGTTTTTATTTCATTTTACAATAAATAAATTCATCTTTTTGTACGTTTTTTTCCTACTTTATAGTAGCAGATTTTTCCTCTCCAATTTAACTGCTGTTGTTTGTTAATTTCCGCTTACGCTTCCTGATACCGCATAAAATAGTCAATATACTAACATGTTCATCTTCAGCATACATTCATATTTGTATATGGTACATATGTACTTATGTATATACCTTCTGTATACACACACACACACATATACAAACAAGTTGTAAATAATTATATGTATGTAAAGTATATTGATGTTTCCTCAACTGACAAGTGCGTGCACACATTCACATGTGTGTCATCAATGTTGCATAAATTATCAATATGTTGTAAGGAAAAAACAAGCATACGAGTACAAATAACAGACCTACATGTATCGGTATATACATATGTATGAATGCACTCGTATGTGTGTATGAACGTGTGCTCAAATACACAACTCGTTTGCAATGCGCCGGTAAGTATGCAATGCTGGAAATGTATGTATTTTATTTTGCCCTGCACTGACTGATAAGTATTAATAAACCCTCTCATTGCTGCAATATACAGCATTAATTACACACATGAAGCATGAAGCTTATATGCGCTTATGAGCACATTCAGGCAGGCATACATGCATACATACAGGGTGCGCTATCTTTGATGTCGGTATATAAACATTGCATAATTATCACATTTATCAACTGATTGACTAGACTAAACATGTTTTTTTGAAACGTCAATTCAGTGTCAATTCAATTTAACCATGAATCGCTTCCGCTTCACACCGAAACAATGCGCCGAAATATGGTAGTGACGCTTTACATTGAAAATAGTTGTTCAGTTGAGTTAACTCAACGAGCATTTCGTTGAAAATATCGTGACCAACAAGCACCGTCTTGCAACACTATTCGTCGTTTGGTGTCGAATTTTGTTGAGCACGGGGCAGTTGAGCACGCCCAACACGTTCCAATTAACTGCTTGAAGCGGTAACAGAGAGAGTGTTTCCGAGAACCCAAAGGTGTCGTATCGTTATCGCGCTCAGCATTTTGGCATCAGTGGAACAACATTGCGGCGCATTTTGAAGGATGATCTTCATTTGTTTCCGTATAAAGTGTAATTGACTCAAAGAATATTGCCGACAGACCGCCCACGGTCGACCTAGGCCCTCCATGAGCTGTCGTGCTATTAAAAGAAGAAAGAAAAAGACCATTCACATCGGTTGGAATACGGCCAAGGCTGTTGGAGCCATTTACAAGCAAAATTGCAGCTTTTGGGGAACGGAGAATCCTCGCAAGATTCGTGTTTCATGGATGACCAAAAAGTGACTTCTTGGGCCGGCGTTTACGCCAAAACCATCATTGGGCCATTTTTCCTCAGAGAAAGCGGAACAGTCGATGGGAATCGATATTGGTGGATGTTGGCTCATTATGACTGCACACAAATGTGTGTAAAATGTTTGGACGGTTACTGGTTTCAACAAAGCGATGCGCCATGCCACTCTGCAAATCAAATAATGCCGTTTCTGCAACGCACATTCCTTGGCCAGATCGCCAGATTCGATCCGTCCGGACTTCTTTTTGTGGGGTTATTTGAAAAGCAAAGTGTACGTCAGCAGCAAGCCTCAGAACATTGTCGAGCTCAAGGCAAACATTCGTGCCGAAATCATCGCTATACCAGCCGAGATGGTCGAAAAAGTGATGGAAAACGCAGCAGAAAAACGCACATTTTGCGTTGGTCAATAACGGCGGCCACTTGATTTATGATGTCTGCAAAAACTAGTCCAAATAAATTGAAGAGGACCAAAATAAATAAAAATACCTGATATATGGAAACCGGTTGTCTTCGTGTTAAGCTATTCAATAAAAGATGGCGCACCCTGTACATATATGTACAACATATATCTATATATAAATCAATGCACTCTCAACTCTTGTTGATTTATGATGTCCTCAAAAACTAGTCCAAATAAATTGAAGAGGACCAAAATAAATAAAAATACCTGATATATGGAAACCGGTTGTCTTCTTGTTAAGCTATTCAATAAAAGATGGCGCACCCTGTACATATATGTACAACATATACCTATATATAAATCAATGCACTCTCAACTCTTGTTGAAGTGCATTCTTGTTGTTGATTTTAATTTATTTTCCAGTAATTTTATTTTATTGCCCGCACTTAATCAAGGATATGTATGATATAAAAACAAAAAGCACGTTGCTCTTTTTCAGCTTAAAAGCAATATATGCAATTGGATTTTGAAGATTATAAAATTGCATTGCTATTTCTTTAACATTTTTATAGCCATTTTTATCTTTGTGCATACATAAAATTTATTTCCTCATAATGTAAATCCAAAATTTGTGTAAGATAAATATACGATGAAACTCAAACTGGAGAACGTTTACGAGAAATCTGCAGCAGGATTATACCTATACATACTAAGAATAACAATAAATAAACTACAATGTGTTACTTTTAGCTGCATTTCACAACTGTCTGATACACGTAAATAAAGCATAACTTTTGGCAAATATCTGTAATGATAAAATCGTCAAACTCTTTAAAAAGTTTGTACGACAACGTATCACAGGCCAGCGAGTAAGTTGCAAGTCACTTTTCAGAACTCCTCAGGTGAAGAATTGTAACCTTTTATGGTATCACATAATTTCGTAGGTACAGCTGTGGACATTATTGTGCGAACGACATATTTCACACTGCTTTTTTTTAATTTTATTTCGTTGAATATTAAATACACATTTTTCACATTGCGAATTTTGAGAATAAAGCGTAGCTATTTATTTTGAAATTATTCGGCTGATGCACATGTTTTCAGTGAGTACTTATTAGTTATAAAATGAAATTCATTCGAAGTGCAAATTTTAGTCAAACGAAAGTATAAGAACGCTTGGAATCTAAGGTCTAAAAAAATAATAATATTTGTTAACCTAGGTTTCTGGTAAGTAAGTATAAACAGTATACAGGCTATTTTACACTCAAAGGATAACACTTGTTTCTTCAAGAAAATCGTAGGAAAGGAAAAATTGTACTCCTGATCTACGAAGGACTATTGTTGAGCGCTGTGGTAGACTAATTTAGTCTATAGTCAAATAGGTGCCCGCCTAAATTGATGTAAAACCATGGTAAGTACATAATGCTGTGAATCATTGCAAAAAGTTTCAACACAACCAAAATATTCCAAAATCTGCTGCTCCTCGGAAAACTTCGCCTCCATTGGACAGAGGAATTAAAAGAATTTCTCAGTTGAGTCCCAGGATGAGTTCAACGAACATAAATCGCCAAATTCGGGATAACGATAACGAACTGTTATCCAGAACCGTACGGCGGCGATTAGCTGAAGGGCGAGTGTACCGAAAGAAACCACTGGCAACAGTTAAACAAAGACAACGCCGCATTCAGTTTTGTCATTCGCATTCCACGTGGGCAAGCGAACAATGGCGTTACATATTGTGGAGCGGTGAAACTAAGATAAACCGAATGGGTCAAGATGGAAAAAGGTATATTCGTTGTCCAGTAGGTGGCTGCTTTTAATTCGAAATATACTATACCAGGTGCAGGTGCGATTTACAGCTGGGGCTGCTTCTCATGGAATGGGATTGTTCCAATTTGTCGAATAGAAGTTATTTTTATATATATTTTAATACATTGAAATATTGAACAATATGATGCTGCCATGGGCGGAAGAAAACTTGCCGGTAATTTGGAAATTCCATCAGGATAACGACCCCAAGCATACCGCGCACCTCACCAAGCAGTACTTTCTAGACAATTAAAGTTCCGTTTTAGATTGACCATCGCCAAGTTAAGATCTTAACCCAATAGAACATCTATAGAGGGATGCACAAAAAGCGATTGGGCTCATCTGACCACAGCGAGCACATTTGCAGCAAACGATTCTTTGGAGCAAATAAACCAACAACAAACCAACTTAACCCCATAGTGAACTCTATTGACCGTAACATGGCGATCATTTTCATCGACGAAAAAATACACATACAAGTCACACCTCCAGCATGAAATCCACACCATATGGTCACTTTTTATGAATGCAATAGGAGTCTTTTGAAGCACATGTGGGTTTGTTGCTATCCAACGACACATATTTTGCTTATTGATAAAGATATTAAACCAAACATGAGCTTCATCGTTGAAAATGATTTTTCAATAAAATTCAGGATTTTATTCAAACTTTTAGAGAGCTAAATCGGATAAGTTTCGGAGTTTCAAAGGGTATAGACGAAGATATTTATGCCGAATTCGCACAATGTGGACTGAGAGATTCCGAATTCCTGTGATAAATCCCTAATCTCTATTGAAAAATCCTTTATCTTTGACAGATTGTAGGTTTTGAAACATTTTTTTTGATACATTTTTTTTATAGCAATAAGAAAGACGGTTCTAGGTTTCTTCGTTTCTTCAAAAGTATTTAATTCAGGGGCAACCTTCATAATGGTTGAGTTATCTTCTCCTTAGATTCCCTATTGACTTCATTATTATTATTTTCTTTAATGGAATCTATTATGGGATCTTTTTATAAATATGATTTTTTTGGTTGCATCAATTATGCCATGGTGACTATTGTTGTGAAATATTGTTGATTCCATTGATCCATTGATTCTTCGTTTTCTTCTTGTAATGGCACAACATCCCATTAAGAGCCTAGGCTGAGCTTCTCGTTTCGATTCATGTTATGTGTGTTATAGTTGTAAACGAATGGAAATATATGTACTACAGTAAGTTCTATTTACACTCCGTATACCGAAAACAGTGGTCGCTGTGGTGTAGTTGTAGTGAGTTGGTCGAGGTCCAAATCACGGCGCTGGCAAAATCAAAAAGTAGAAAAAACTAATTTTCTACAAGTCACGTCGAAAAATTATGAAAAGCTTTTCACTTAGCTGTTGGATTTGGCATAAAAAAAACACACTATATGGATGCGAAAAGCTCGGCCTGGGCTCTCCATGGGCTGTTGTGCCATTAAAAGAAGAAAGAAGAAGAAGAAGAAGAATACCGAAAGAAGTCGTTTTTGTCGTATTTAATTCTTTCACACTTGTCGACAAATCCTCTTGCGAATATAAAGCAAACTTATTTCATCGGTTGTCTTTAATAATTTAGTTACTTAAGATATGTAGTGACTGAATTATATAAGTTGTGGATGGATGGATGGATGTGGAGAAGGCTGAGAACCTGACCTACGAGTGCACGACAGTTCCTCAAGCACTCAGTGTATGTATCCCAATGCACTTAAGGCCTAGGAAAAGAAGAAGGGGTGACTGCAAGTAAGGGGTTAGAGGAAAAGAGGGAAAAACAGGGGTTATTGGGAGACTACGTTCTCTTCCGCAAATTTTCCGAATTCTCTTTGAATTTTGCCCATTCCTGTGACATCGAAACCCAAAATGCCCCATCTCGTTCTGGCAAAGGCGGGACATGTTCAGAGAAAATGCTCTGTGCTATCCACCTCCTCCAGACAAGATGTGCAGGTCGGGTCCTCGGTGATGCCGATGGTGGTCATATGTTGGCCCCATGGATTATGCCCTGTGATGAATCCCGCCATCCGGCGCAGGTCCTTCCTTTCTAATTTAAGAAGGAATTCTGCTGCGTTTCTGTTTGGACAAGTCACAAAACACTTTGCAGATGTCCAGATGTCATTAGCATAAGATTTTATCCAATGCATGGCACCTGTCAAACTGGTCCGGGCTATTGGCTCTGGTCCCAAAGGCATGTTCTTTGATCCACAGCTGGCTTTCTCATTCCCAGGAACTCCACAGTGCAAAGGAACCCAGATAAGATGGAGCTGATTCAGTCTTGCGACTGATCTAAGTTTCCTCTTACACTCTTGGACAATCTTTGAAGTAATTCCCGCGTTCTCCAGAGCCTTAAGTGCAGCCTGACTGTCACGACAGACACCTATACGTTTCCCGAACAATTTTCTTTCAATTATCCATTCCGCTACTTTAAAGATGGTGCAAACTTCTGCCTGGAAGACAGTTGCCAACCCACCCAAGGAATAGTAGCAATTGACACCTTTGTTTAAGTACCATCCAGCTCCATTACCTTCATCGGTCTTGGATCCATCAGTGAAGAAGATATCCGTCAGATTCTCCAGCACGACCTCTGGATTGCTCCATTGTTCACGCTTTGGCAAGCTAACTTCATATTTTCTTCCGAAAGTAACCACGAGTATGGGGCAATCTTTCGGGGTCAGTAGCAATGGATATTGCTCTGACAACCTTTTGAAGATTTCTCCATGACTCGAAGTTCTGTTATCGATATATAAGTTTTAGTTCAAGTGTTAAATGTCAGCTCTTCTAAAATAAACTATCCTGAGTTCAAGTCTCTTTAGAAATATAACATTTCATGGTAATTTCACTTAATTGTATCAAAAATCAGTCTTTATATTAAGATATCACAAATAAGATCGCCAAAAATTGGTAGAGAATAGCAGGGAATTTGGGGTCCAGTACTCCAGAATTTTTTTACCTTAGCACAAGAAATGACGTGCAACTCGAACACTTGTAATCTGCACTTGAAGATCCATCTTCCCGTGGTAGTATCATTACTCAAAACCGTAGAGAGAAAATACGGACTCGGGGGGGAAAGGATTTTTCAAATTACGGACCGCTTATTTTTGAAATATTTTCATTGAGCGTAGTCTACTTCTTCTTTCTTCTTCTAAGGGCACAACAGCCCATGGAGGCCCTATTATATTAACCGTATTAGATTTCTACATGAATGGAAGGGGTCTACAGTTTTATGCAGAATCCGAACGGCGAAGAGAAAACTTTTAGTATGGTCCTCTAGCTTTATACAATACATGGTAATGTGTTTTAAATTATTTTAGACATCTGCACGATTTATCGGACAACAACAATGGACAGGTCTCACCTTATTAAAATTTTGCAAATTTTAATTTTTTTATGTTTCAAATGAAAGATTCTTCTGAGATAAAATATCAAGCTTTGTACTTAAATTATAAATTCCCACAATCTCATATATTATTCAGAGACTAAAGTGAACCAAACTTCTGCAAAAATAAATTTTGAAAAAGAGCAAATTTCAATAAAAAAATTTCCAAATTTTGATTTTAGATTCTCTGAAGCACAGACCCTTTTAAAAATACGAGGCAGTGAATCACCCCATTTTTCCCCCCTCTTATCAGACCACTGATCATATACATATTTTAAGACGAAATCGGCACCTTAGAGTAATCTGCAGAGAGACTTCTGATCTTGCAATGAGGAAATTATCGGAATACAATTGCCCGAAACAATAGTCATTCTCCAGATGTACCCTATTCTTATAAATACATGTATGCAACTAACTCACTCTCATCAAAATTTGATTTTCCTCTGAGAAATCCTGCTGCCAGCAGTTGAGTGAATTAACGCCATTCTCTCTCGGGACTCAACCTCTGCAAATGAAGGGAAGATTATCGAGCACAATAATCTCCATTTAAGTTTAGTATAATCAAACGTAAGTAATATCTCCGGTATCGGTAACCACCCCCACACATCTATCACAATAGAGATCTGCCCTGTACGAGTATATAGTGTAGTCAAACTTTTGTCAGTCTATAGCAATGATACGGTGATAGGCAATGCGAAGCTCAATTAATTGGTGAGTGATGCTTATTTTACTTACTTACTTTTAATGGCACAACAGCCCATAGAGGGGCTAGGCCGAGCTTTTCGCAGCCACTCATGTTGTGCGTGTTATATTTGTACAGGAATGGAATGAACTTACAGTTTAATGTCGAATCCGAACGGCGAAGTGAAAAGCTTTTTATAGCAATTTTTACTCTTGTAGGTTTACCATTGCCTGCCAAGAGGTGGAACCGAGTAGAAAAATTATTTTTCTACTTTTATGTTGTTTGATTTTGCCTGTGTTGAGATTCGAAACCCGGACACTCTGCGTATAAGTCTAACGCATTATCACTACGCCACAGCGACACAGTGATGCAGAGCTTAAAAAATCAAAAACTCTGCTGAAAAGTCCACTAACATACGCCAACCTTGAATCATGTCAAAGTCCAATTTTGATCCAATGAACTTCCATGCCAATGAATTCCTATATTAAAATTCCATCTTCTTTCTTTTAATAGCACAACACAGTTCATGAAGGCCTATGCCGCATCCATTCATGTTGTGCGTGTTATATTTGTACACGAATTTAAGGGTCCTACAGTTTTATACCAAATCCGAACGGCGATGTGAAAAGCTTTTTCTTACGCAAATATTACTCTTGGAAGTTTACCATTGCCTGCCAAGAGGTGGCGCTGTGTAGAATTTTTTTTTTTCTTTTTGATTTTAGCTTGTGCCGAGGATTTGTATCCCGGGTACTCTGCGCAGCAGGCTATCGTGCTACAAAACTACGCTATGGTAGATGGAAAAGTGTGCTACGCATTAACGGAAACAATATCCACACAAAATTGGTACTTATGTGGCGCTACCTCGAAAGATTTCAACAAAATTGATGATACTTATGATAACGAGAGTTGTAAAAACCGAAAACTTATAAATTTGGCCTTTACTAGATTCGATTTGTTGAATGCCTCCTCCACCTGCCATACTAAAAGCCTATAAAAAATTGGCAAACACGATCGGTTAATGAAAAACTATTAGTTTCTCAAAATAAAGGGCATATTCAAAAAGAATTTAAAAAGAAAATTGGGCTAATTGTTGACCAACCGAAGCCCGGGTTCGGGAACTCGAACGATGGCCGGGATTTCAGCATCTATCACCAAAGTTGACATAAATTGAATGAAACAGATTCACACAATTACAATATAATACATAGTGATCTCTAATGGCCATAAAATCGAGGTAGAAAAGTTTCGCGACTATGCTTCAAATACAGCGAAATATTTTGTTGAATGTTATTCTTGATACAACATGCCCCCCTACACTTCACAAATATTTCATCCATGGGCCAGCGATAATATCCCATGCTTTGTTACCAATCGGTCAACTGTCAGAAGAAGCTCAGGAAGCAAAGCTCGAAACAAGGATTTTAAGAGCTTCCAACATCATTTTTCTCGTAAATGCCGCAGCAAAAAAGACAAAAGAACCAATTCTTAATTGATTTCTGATCAGTTCTGACTTTGTTACTATATCAAATGAAAACTACCACACAAAAAAAGTGCAGCATATGCCGAAAGAAGCACTAGAGTTGATAATAATGGGGAATGATGATCATGATGAAGGTGATGATAAAAATAATGTAAGCGAAGTTGAAAGCGAATATGGTGATGATGCTGATTTTGATGAGAGCGAACGAGATCATATTTTTTCAATGAGTTTCTAATCTTAAATAAATGAAGAAATGTTAATGTGAATCTTTTGGAGCCTTTTTTATAATTTTTTTTTAAACTTCAACTGAAGTATTATCAATTGCATTCGTTTTTTACTACTTTATGTATAATTAGCTAAAGAAAAAAATTGTAAATTACTTGGCAGCCTGAGTGAATTAATCTACTCTTTTGGTACTACCATATTTACCCCACTGTGCGGCGGATAGTTTCCCATTGTCCGACGCAATTCTGGGAAGAGCTTGCGTGCTATTTTGATACCACAAACCCCTGACAGATGTTTTGTTTTTGATTTAGGTACGTGGTAAACTCATTGAAGTTTAATGTGAAAAAATCTTTAATCTTTCGTTGAAATTTTTTTAGTAGACAGAATATAGGTTTTTCGAAAGTCCATGTTATGGTAATTATAAATATTAACTATTGTGAACTTGGATAAATACTAGGCCAGTTTTTGTCTGTTCTACAAATTCCTTTTTAGGAAACTCATCATATGCGTTCTTGGGTTAAACTAATTCTACTGTAGATCAAACAATATATTGAGCTATCAGCCTCTGAATGCTATCGTTCTGAATCACTTTCAATACATATTCTGTAACTACCATATTTTAAAAATTGAATAACCTTTACTACACTATGCAAAACATAAAGTTTTCTCTTCAAAACAAAGATTTGTAGCTACCATTTTTTTGAATTTTTCAATTTATTCCAACTTTTTGTTAGCAGTTGTAGTTAGTAGTTTCTTTTACATGCTTTTTTACTATACACACACAATAGACTCTTTAATATTGGAATATTTATGGCATAGGAATAGTTAGGCAGTGCGAATAAATCTACATAGTACACGCAGATGGTAGGCAATCAATTTCATATTAATTTAAGCACTACTTCTCTTGCATTTAATCATTTGCCTCTTAATTTAAACTCTAGCTCTTGCCAAGGTAAGGAGGAAAATGAAACAAAACTGCTTAGTACAAGGGATGGAAATGTTTGCAATTTAATCTTTTATAACTTCTTTTTTAATTTCATTAAAGTCGACTTTATTTATAAAGTAGTTTTACAATTCATGTCAAAATTTCTAATCTGTATGTGCGTGTGTGTGTGAGTGCATGTGCATGATACCATAGTATATAAAATTGACAAAAATTTCTTTGCTATAGAAAGAGGAGAGATAAAGTTCAAAAGTTGCTTTCGAAAATTGCTTTTAAAAATTTTCATATACACAGACTAGTATGTACATATATGTATGTATGTATGTATAGTATGTGCATATGTACAGGGGGCACCAACTTTTATGTCGGTATGTAAACATTGAACAATTTTAATATTTATCAACCGATTGACTGATTGACTTGAGTAAACATGTTTTTGACTAGTCAATTCAGAAAGGAAAAGCTTGGCCTAGGCCCTTCATGGGCTGTTCTGCCATTAAAAGTAAGTACAATTCAGTACAATTTTAACCATGAATCGCTTCACACTCAACGTATTATCATGGCCAACAACCACCGTCCAACAACACTATTCGTCGTTTGCTGTCGAATTTTGTTGAGCACGAGACAGTGGGAGACCGTCGACAAGCCGCTCATCAACGTCCAAGACATTCCAATGAACTGGTTGAAGCGGAAAGAGAGAGAGAGAGAGAGAGAGAGAGAGAGAGAGAGAGAGAGAGAGAGAGAGAGAGAGAGAGAGAGAGAGAGAGAGAGAGAGAGAGAGAGAGAGAGACAGAGAGAGAGAGTGAGAGAGAGTGTTGCCGAGAATCCACATGTGTCGTATCGTCACCGCGCTCGGCGCTTTTGGCGTTAGTGGAACCTCCTTGCGGCACATTTTGAAGGCTGATTTGCATTAGTTTCCCTATAAAGTGCAATTGACTCAAATAATATAGCCGACAGACCGTCCACGTCGCTTGGAATACTTCCAAACAGTCGCTCGAATGGTTCACGCTGAACCTGATTTTTGGAAGGAAATTTTGATGGCCGACAAGGGACGAGGCCCATTTCACATTCTCTGGCGCTGTTAAGGGGAACGGAGAATACACACGAGCTCCATGAAACACCATTGCATGACTAAAAAGTGACTGCTAGGGCAGGCGTTTGCGCTAAAACCATCATTGAGCCATTTTTTTTCAGATAAGGCAAAATAGTTGATGGAAATCGATATCGGTGGATGTTTTCTCATTATGTCTGCCCACAAATATGTGAAAAGGGTCTGGACAACAAGATGTTGCACGCCATGCCACGCTGCAAATCAAACAATGCAGTTTCTGCACCGAAAATTCCCGTTACGTGTGGTCGCTATAGCGTAGCGGTAGTGTGTTGGACTGTTACGCAGTGTGTCAGGGGTTCGAATTTCGGCATAAGCAAAATAAACAAAAACAAAATTAATAAAAAAAAAAAAAATACTAAAAAAAATTAAAAAAATCGAATCTCGGCACAAAAAAAAAAACAAAAGCAACAACATCAAAATGTATACATGGCACCACCTCTTGACAGGCAATGTCAAACCTACAAAAGTAAAAATTGCCTATGAAAAAGATTTTCACTTCGCCGTTCGGATTCGGCATAAAACTGTCGGTCCCTTCAATTCATGTACAAATATAACACGCACAACATGAGTGGATGCGCAAAGCTTGACCTTTGGCGCTACATGCGGTCATAGTCGACACTGATAAACTGAAGTTCATTGTGGTAAAGGCATAACACTTGCCACAATGGCTGTCTGTCTTTATCGGTGTCCTATGTGATTGCATTCCTCTCTCAATCTTCCTCCTACCGATCAATCTTCCTTCCATTCAACACAATGCTCTGCATTCATAGGGGTACATCCTGTGTGTAGAGTGAATCAACAAAAAAAAAAAAAAATTAAGAAATGGGGTCATTGACTGGCCACCCAGATCTCCAGATTTGATCCCTCTGCACTTCTTTTAGTGGGGTTATTTCAAAAGCAAAGTGTACGCCAGCAACAAGCCTCAGACCATTGACGAGCTCAAGGCAAACATTCGTGCCGATATCATCGCTATACCGCCCGAGATGTTCGAAAAAGTGAGGGAAAACGCAGGAAAAAGGGCACATTTTGGTTAGGTCAATAGCGGCGGCCACCTGATTGTTGTTGTATTCAAAAACTAGCCCGAATAAATTGTAAAGGCCCATATTAAATAAAACTACCTCATTTATGGAAATCAGTTGTGTTTTTGTTGAGTTATTCGATTTTCACTTACCAACATATGGCAAAAGATGGCGCACCATGTACCATGTACTCGTAGATATACCCATGTATGTATGTGTATCATTGTGTGTACATAACTAGCAAGGATGCCTTTGAAACTTTTACAATTTTAGTAAAAGCATTTCTGAGTATCTAACTATGCATTGTATATGTATGCATGTACTCTTATATGCAACAACTCAGAAACATTCGAATTCATCATCATTCTAATTTTATTGTGTCTGCAAAGAAGTTATAAATTTTTAACAACCCCAAACTGTAAAACTGCAGTTAGAGTTGAATATTTTAAAATGCACTTTTACATACCTTTAAATTTTGTTGAATTTTGAAAGCATCACTGAAAAAGAAAACGAAAGAAAAATGATTTGAGTTAGCAAAGTTCGCAGTAGGTATGCACCTAATTATTTAAAAGTGAACGTAAGTATTTATTTACCCAAACTTATGACTTGCATGTAGAGATTCTTAATTTGTTAAAGTTTCAATGTTGCTTTGGAAGTCAAAGCTATATTTTCTTAATTTTATTTTTTTACCCTTACAGAGAAAAAACAAAAATAAAAACAAGAATACCTCAACATTTATGAAATCGTTAAAGAAAAACTAAATAAATTAATGTGAAGCTATGCCAGAAGTTGTCAAAGCTCAAGTGTTTATTGCTCAAAAAAAAAAAAAAAAAAAAAATGTAGAAAAGAAAATTTTACTCGCAGTTAAAAGTGTTGTGCAAAAGTCAGTCTTACAATTAACAAAAGTTTTCCAATTAAAAAGTAACTTGTTATACTCGAATTTTCTTATTTTTTTTTTCCAACCACATAGGTAGAAATATATCTAAAGGAAAATGATAGCTACGAGTATACAGCAAGAGCAACAACAAGTTGAAGAAACGGTGAGGAACAACGAACATCAAGGCTGCATACTTTTCCACAAGTGCAAAAATTAATGGCGCCCACAATCAGATTTCAAAGTACCAAGACACTTGAGTAAGTTGTTAAAAAAAAAAAAAGAAAAAGAAAATGTTGTGTTAAAAAGTCAAATGCGTAAAGTTTTCTGTGTAAAAAAATTGGAGGGACAGAGGGGGGGGGGGAGGAGGGGGGGGGGGGGAACAAGCAATAAGTATGTTATCTTTGATTTTGCCTCAAGTTGACATGCCAGTTACTTCTTGTGCTTGTGTGTGTTTGTGACACCAATTTAAAATAAATTGGTTTTTTTTATTAATTTTTTATGGCAGCGTAAAATAAAAGTAATTAATACTCTGTGACAGGTAATTATTTTGCGGCTGGTATTGTATGTAAATAAAGGGTGATTTTTTTGGTACTTGGTTTTTGACGTTTATATTTCTGACAGTTAACGCATGATTCTTGACATATGTCAAAGTAAAAAATGCTCAGTTTGGTTTGCCACATCATCATGAATAGACTTACGCCTGAACAACGTTTGCAAATTATTGAAATTTGTTATCAAAATTTAGGGTCTTTGAAAAATACTACTGTGGGCAAAAGTAAGTAAGACTTTGTTCATAATTTCAAATTTTTTTATTCATTCTTCCAAATCTATTTCGTCCCCTTCAAAGTAATCCCCCCCGGCCCCAATACACTTGTGCCAACGTTTTTTCCAATTCTCGAAACAGTTGTTAAAGTCAATTTCCGGAATAGCCTTCAATGCGCTTAGCGATTCATGTTTAATGTCATCAATTGACTCAAAACGGTAACGGTGTCCACGAAGTGGTTTTTTGAGTTTAGAAAATAGCCAAAAGTCACACGGTGCTAAGTCAGGCGAATAGGGTGGTAGGGTGGTTGCGGAACGATATCAGTCGAATTTTTGGCAAAATGGTGTCGTAAAACCAATGTAGTGCCAGATTTTGGAACCAATCGTGCATTCACTCTTCTTAGGCCCAAATGATGTTTTAAAATGGTTTTCACTGATCCTTCCGATATTTCAACGATGCCAGTCTCTGACTGTTAATCGACGATTCTCGATTCTCGAGCACCAATTCCTTGATTTTATTGACCAGACGTGTTGATCATCAGTTGATGTTGATGGCCGTCCTGGACGTGGTTCGTCGTCAACGCGTTCTTGACCATCTTTGAACAATTTGTACCAATCAAAAACACTTGCTCGCGACATACAATTATCACCGAAGGCCTTTTGTAAAATTCTGAACGTTTCGGCACCAGAAATTTGATTCCGCACACAAAATTTAATGGAACTTCTTTGTTGAATAATTTCACTCATTGTGAAAATCGCCGAATGCACTTTTTGTACTTCAGAAAGACAAGCGTATACTAAACACTAATCATTATTTTGATATGACATTTGGCATAGATGTCACCGACAGTCATACCAACCTTAAAAAAAAAAATATTTTGATGAATGGGTTTCCGCGCGAAATTTAAATTAAAAAGTCTTACTACTTTTTGCCCACAGTAGTATGTTTATCAAGCTACGTCCATTTTATGGTCGTCATAATCGACCCACAGAGCAGGCTAACGACCCACAGAGCAGCTCATTGTTACCAAATTTCACACCAGTTTCACTTTATTGAACATCAATCTACCTAATCGTATCCATAGAGTGCGTACCGAAGATAATATTGCTGCTGTATCCGCCAGTGTTGAAGACGATCGCGATATGTCCATCTGGCGCCGATCGCAGCAATTGGGTTTGTGTTATTCGACCACCTAGAAGATTTTACACAAAGATCTCGGATTAATGCCATACAAAATACAGCTGGTGCAAGAACTGAAGCCAGGCGACCTACCACAACGTCGAATTTTCGGAGAATGGGCCTTAGAAAAGCTCGATGAGGAACCGTTTTTTTTATGGCAAAATTGTCTTCATCTTCGTGAATAAGCAGAATTGTCGTATTTGGAGTGAAGGCCAGCCAGAGGCAATTCAGCTACCAATGCATCCCGAAAATTGCACTGTTTGGTGCAGGCGGCATAATTGGGCCGTACTTCTTCAAAGACGAAGGCCGCAACGTTGCGCTCAATGGAGACCGTTCGATGATAACGGTCTTTTTTTTTTTGCCTAAAATGCAAGCTTTTTGCTTGGCCGACATGTGGTTCCAACAGGACGGTGCCACATGCCACTGCACGCGAAACCATGCATCAAGTGAGAGGCGATTTCGGTGAGCAGTTAATCTCACGTTTTGGTGCAGTCAATTGGCCACCAAGATCGTGTGATTTGACTCCGTTAGACTATTTTTTGTGGTGTTGTGGGGCTATGTTAAGTCTCTTGTCTATAGGGACAAGCCAAACAGCCAAACACGATTGTTGCTTTGGAAGCCAACAATGAACGCATCATTGTTTGAGATTCCCGCCGAAATGTGTGGAAAAGTGTGCCAAAACTGGACCTTCAGAATGGACCACTTGAAGCGTAGCCGTGGGCAACCTTTAAAGTGAAATTATCTTTAAAAAGTAATTGGCAGGATTTGATTTATCGATCCAAATAAAAATTGCATTCACTTTTGTAAAATTTATGTGTTTTTTTTTTAATTATCATAAACCAAGCTCTTAAAAACCCTTTACAATCTGAGGCAGAAGTAATGATGTCAAGTGATTCCGGCTGCCATTTTGTTTGATATGAAAAAAAATGTGTTCTGTTTTCAGAGAATGTTTATTTGGTTCGTGAAAAATAGTTGACATTAACAGCTTAATTCTAGAAGAAGTCTTACAAAATTTTGTAGGAATGATTTTGTTAGAATTGATGTCACTGAATTTTTTAATCGCCAAAATCTACTTCTGTCTGAACCCTTTTTTAAAAATTATTTGTTTTGACAGTTGTGAATGATTGGCAACGCTGACGATATAAAAATGTTGGAAAAAGTATGTAGTACCTAATAAAAATTGTTTCTTAATATATTTAAATAAATTCATAGTTTACAGCAAATCAAAATACGAGCGCACCACGCAGGAACAACTGCGTGATTACCCGGAAATCTGGGTGCCAATTAGCCGAAATTATTGGGCGAGTTGTGCGCAAAGCTACCCGAACAGCTAAATGCTGTGCACGGTGCCACTAGGACGCCCGCGAAATAGAAGGAGTTAAATCAAAAATAATCAGAAGCAATATTTATGAGCAATAATAATAATTTCCCTATACAGAGCGTAAACAATTGGAAGCACCAGCTTCGAGAAGTCGTGCAAGAAAGCTGACGGCCAGCCAGAAGGCTTCTGGTGGGGGAGCATGGTTGGAAGCCATGTTGGCATTTGAAGAGGATGCCATAGTCTGTTTACGTGCAATGGCTATTGACGGGCATCAAGGTTCATGTACAAAGAAAGTGGATTGGTATTAACTTTTGAAGAAGGGGAATGTATAGCAATGCGCATGCAATCGAAGGCACCAATTGTAGCTTTTATATTGAATTTTCTGTAAAATCTGAAATCAAAATAACTGTTTAAATAAATTTTAGTTAAAATATCATTACTAACCCAAGTTTTAAGGACTTGTGTCATGTGCCGCAGGAAAAGTAATAGCATGACCCTTTTTTTGATGAAAACCTTATGATTGGCTCATTGGTGCTACAAAATTATTGCCTTGGCACTGCTGATACGACCCATTTGCTAGAAATTGCAGAATGCTGAGAAATCTGATTTCAAAGGAAAGAGTTGTCTTCTCACTATCGGTCATTTTTAATTCAATGAAATCTTTGCCTGAAAATTCAGACAAAGATTTTTCAGTAATCGGAAATGTTTAATGATAATTGCTGCCGTCATTGAAAAACGTTTACTGCTATCTCTTAATAACCTGTGAGTTCTCCTCCGTTATAGGTTGTTTATTTTTTCACCCGCCAAAATTCCGCGACCAAAAATACCCGCTTCTATTACCATTTTGGTTTTTTGCTTGCCAGCTGGTACTGAAGTTCTTACATATTTACTGACCAATTTTGTAAGAAAGCTTCCTCTAAACAATAGCTGATATGACAATTGTAATTTTTATTACAAAATGGGACTTACAAAATTATGTAAGCTAACTAGAACTGAGCTGTAAGTTAAAAAAATTATATCGGTCAAATGACTACCTCCTGAGTTGATACACATTTTTGCTCGTTTTCTGGTTGATATCTGATTTCTTCTTCTTAAATATGGGCTCTCAAGACTAGCAAGGCTTGTGGTTTGTTGTGGTAAACGCGAGATTTCAAAAAGCCTCAAAGGATGAAGTCTGGTGCCGTCAGATCTGGCAATCTGGCCGGCCAGTTCAAATCGCCAAAACGGCAGATCAGATGACATAGAAAATGGTGTATCAAAATCGTCATCATTGATTGCCCGAGCAGTGTATCGCTCCATTACCTGTTTTCAACTATGTCATTTTCTATCTTTCTATTCTGTTTTACCTATGATAATACTTTTTGGCCACCTTGTATAAATGTTTTTTAATACAGTCGTATGTGTGATATTTAAATCTGTAAAGTTATGTGTGTGCTCGTAACAAGAACTAATGCTATATTCTTTATGCTACAGAAAGCTAATAAAAATGGTAAGGGAAGAACAACTTACAAGTATTGAAGATCCAAATAATTAATAAATTGCAACTGAACTATTAAGATAAGTGGGTAAGTTTAAATGGAATCCTCTAATCAGCAATTCGAAATGATTATGACGAAATTGCCAGAACTGCTATGGACTAAAACATTGAAATACGACAGACAACAGAAGATGGACCTATCTGCATATGGCTGAAGAAAACATTTCGACATCGATTTGCTCAAAGCTTAAGTAGAAACCTTCGGAGAAAGAAAGAAAGATAGAAAGATAGAAAGAAAGAAAGAAAGATAGAAAGAAAGAAACAAAGAATGCGATTGGATAGGCCCGAGTGATCAGGTACTAATCGAATGCCAGCTTGTTGAATACATGAAAAATGCTACTACTTAGGCAGCTTGAGGTCTACAGACAGACGGTGGAGTAGAGGAGGACGTCGACAACACACTCAACAAAAATCAAAACGATTGCAGCCTGTATGGAGAAGTTTGCAAATTTCCAGAAAAACAAAACTTCGAATATTCAACGCACATGAAAAGTCAACCCAGTCACAAATCGAAGGGAAACTTGGTGAATTTCACACGACAGGGGAATGCGTGGTACTTGGGAATACCATGTCCACGTGGAATACGTGGTTCGAAATACTAGAAAAACTGATATATGTATGTCACCGTTGAAAATCGGCCCACCGTAGCCTAGTCTCCACAGGCTATTCTGCCATTAAATTAACGAAACGATGTGAGAGTTGAAAATAAACTGTGCCAAGATTTGTACCCCGGACACTCTGCGAAGCAGGCCAACGCACTACCAACTATTCTTAATATGAAGCCATAACAAACTTGGGCAAATGACTCAAATAAATTTTAATGAATTTGTTCGTCAATGAAAGCATTCATTGATTTCGCCTAACAATTCAGAATAAACATACTTGATATTTTTTGGAAGAGTACTTCCTTAGAATCGTTGGGTGTATCGTTATTTATGAAAGGGTAAAATATGATAGTGGCAAAAGGGAAATTTCAAAGGAAATGAAGGGCAGCGCCCTCTATCAATCAATTATGAAAAAATGAGGATGCATATGTGTATACACATAAATGATAGGCAGCATATATGCATCCACATGTATCCACGAGTATGAATCATACTCAATTGATAGAGGATGCTGATTCACGTATGATTCAAACTCGATTGATAGAGGGTGCTGAGTAAGAATTATACTGGAGTGATAGAGGGCGCTGAGTATGAATTATACTCGAGTGATAGAGGCTGCTGCCCAGCAGTTTCTAGTAAGAATTGATATATCAAGCAAAAATTTCATATTTGAAACAAAAATCGTTAGAAATTTCAAGAGCTGAAAGATTGATCGAGTATAGACTGAAAAAAAAAACAAACGCGAGGCATAAACAAATGTCGATTTTGTTATGATAAAATCTTCAGCAAGAAATGCAGATGAGAAACAGCAACAATGTAGACTTCGTCGAAAAAAGTAGGTCCAACAAAATTAAGAGTCTGTTATCGTGAAAAAAAAACTCAAAAACCAGCACCGAAAGTCTCGCGATCGCAAGCAACTTCAGGAACAACAGAATTCGAATTTCATTGAAAAACAACTCGCAAAGACTAATGCGGAGAGACAGCATGAATGACAAATGAATTCATTAGAACCAATAATTGAATCGACACTAATCTCATTGAGTCTCAGTCCCGACGAAGGTCGTCAGATTGTACAGCACCAGGCTGTATTTGAGGTGACGCGAATTCCCAGCTTCTCAACGAAAGAGAAGAGCAGAAGATTTACCTGAAAATTTGCCTGAAAATTATTCCTCAATGGAAAGAAAACAACTCGCATCAGCGTAACTAAACTTAGACGAGGTTTGTCAAGTCACTAGTCAACCTCATAACATTCGCGAGTTCTCAGACCGGCAAGCGGCAAATTTTCCACCTGTTGAGACGATACAACCTGATGATTATTATAATTATGGTAATACTGATGATAGTGGTCATTGTGGCGTAGTGGTAGTACGTTGCACTGTTACGCAGAGTGTCCGGGGTTCGAATCTCGGCACAGGCCAAATCAAAACGTAAAAAAAAAACAATTTTTCTACACGGCACCACTTCTTCGCAGAGGCAATGGCAAACCACAAGAGTAAAAATTGCTATTGAAAAGCTTTTCACTTCACCATTCGGATTCGGCCTAGGCTCTCCATGGGCTTTTTTTTGGCATTAAAAGAAAAAGAAAAACTAATGATGATGATGGTATTATAATGATGTGGCAAATAAATTCGCATGCTTTGAGTATGAATATTTTGATGGAGATGTTGATTTTGCAAAGGGCGTTGGAAATGCAAACGATCAAAATGAAGTTAACCCAGATGTAGCACACCTGGGATCAGAGAATCATCAATCTGAACTATACAAGGCTTATCGTTTGCATATATCAGCACATGAACATATTGGTAAAAAATAAAGTCTGCGGCCACGCCCAAAAAACGCAAACGTTCTGAAGAAGTAAACATTTGTAGGGCGTCCCCAACATTTTTTATTAATTGGTACAGACGGCCTAGATAGTGTAGTGGTTATTTACTGGACTCTCACCAAAGAGGTTATGGATTCGATTTCTTGGTCTGGAGGTTTTTTAATTATTTTTTTTTTCTCGCAAAACTTTTTATATTTCTACCGATATGAGTTAATGAAAATTATAGGAAAGTTTAGAAGTTGACATATATATTTTGGAAGTTTTAATGAACTTATTCGTTAATTTGTACATTTTCATTGATTCTGTTCATTGAAAATAGTATCAATGAAAACTCATTCATTGATTTTATGAAATTTTTCATGGTATGTGTTTTAGCCAACATTTTCATTTCTGTTTCCGTGCACTTGAAATAATTAATTTAATTTAATTTACATATTGCTTATCATTCTTTTTCAGTTACTCCACACATTGAAAACTACTGTTGAAATATTATTATAAACTTTTCAAATAATATAACATTAAAATAAAAATAGAAAATGTTTTTTATTCTAAATTCACATTTCAATTTAATTTACATCAAAATATTTTATTGTATTAAGGTAAATCTTCACATTCATTTCGATATCTTAAAGTGCATTCTAACAATATTGAACACTTTGGTGTTTGCGAGTAAGTATCTTAAGTTAATCTGGATAAATTACATCAGTGTTGCCAGATAGATAACGCTTACTCCCCCTAGATGGAGCACAACTTTCAACAGCACAAAAAAACCTAAACCTTGCAAATTTTATTCAACTTTTTTATGTAACCTAACCTGTCACTTGACAGCGTTTTGTCCTTAATTTTATTGAATAAAAACTTTTGTCCTTATTTTACAATACCTGGACTGCTCAAGGTCGAATAATATGGGTCTTCAATCAAATTTACTCGGACGTATAATGCAAAAAACAAATTTACAACAATTTTGTGAGGTAAATCGTTGGCACAGCGTAAAATACAACTTTGTGCAGCTCTGTACATGCCATAGTTGCCATGATGTTTTCATACAATTAAATATTTTTTATATGAAAGTCTCAAAAATCTTTCATGAGCCCTAGAATTTTAGGAAATAATCACAATAAAAAATTCCTCAAATTTCTCAAAGCAATTGAGAAAACATGAAGCATTTTTCGTGAATTTTCATAAATGAAGTTTCCCCACCAAGTTGGCAACTATGCTGTTCACAAAACTAAACAAATCGAAAGGCCCATAACTGAGGTAAGGGAATATCAATGAATAATTTTTATTTTATTTGATATTTGAATGATTTTTTTTCCAGATAATTGAAGCAAAACGACGTCATTTGAAGCCCACAGACAGATTGTAAATATTTGGTTTTTTTTACGTCGAAGTAACTTACGCTGTTGATTGAATACCTTTAATATTATGTGTTTCAACCAAAAATCCGCTCTCACGCTTACCGATCTACCATAATTAATACAATTGAAAACCATTAACTACTGCAAAATGTTCCAATTGCGCCATATTGGCCCATGCCAATCAAATGAGTTTTTCAATTGGGTTTATTAGGTCGAAGTTTTTCCTTCGCTGAGAAGTTTTTCTTTCGTCCAGAAATGCCAGAACGACTAGCTTTCAACTTGCCTAAATATGACTCCTAACAATTTTATACCCTTAAAATTTCGCCTAGAAGAGGCCAAAAAAAAACCTCCCTTAGATAAGCATTACTGAATTTCATAACGGTAGCAGCTCTAGAAAATGTATAAACTCTTCGCAAAGTAAATAATTAATTAAATAGAAACTTTCTCTTGCATATGCTTGCATAGAAAATGTACATAAGAAGAAAATTTACTCAAGTTCACAAGTTCACATACCGGCTTCCAAACGAACTAAATGAAAATAAAATACATCATCAGTTCATCAAGAACTGTTCACTATCTGTAAAATATTTCTAAAAAAAAATTTATCTAACTATATTCACTTAGTTCTACAGCTTTTGAAACTAGTTCATACAGTGGTTTTGTTATGCTAGAAATTTATTTACTTTTTCATGCTGCTGCTGCTGCTACAAAAAGTTACTTCTGCACTAATTATTTCTCGTTTTATCCTGGATTTCTTTTGTATTCGCTGAAAACTTTTTGAAGTTCATGTACTAGTTGCTGCTATGTATTAACTACTTTGAAGTCTCTTTGTGAGAAATGTGAAAGGAAAATGCGAACGTATCTTAACTTTCATTTTTGTTTTCATTTTAATTTTTTTCATCCAGGGGTAATTAAAATTTTTTTTAGTAAAACAAAAGAAGCTTACATTGCCGAACAGCTTTTATAACTTTAACTTTATTTCTATATTTTAACAAGCATATGAATATATTTTTCCCCATTTATTTTTGGCTGAAACGAATACAGTAACTCAGCAAGAAATTTGTACCATAAGACTGTGTATTATCGACGTATACCAGGTGTACAAGTACGAAACCGGAAATGTTATCTATGTGTCGCTGGGTAAAACTATCTGTTGGCTCTATCAAACCGAATCATTGGCGTCATTTCTTCGCATTTAGTTCTGTCAACAATATTCAGTTCATAAACAATCAGGTCTCATACAAAAACATTTTTTTTGCGCTCGTAAAAATGTCGAATTCTGTGCCTACAAACTACCAATTTGTTTCCAATTGAAGAAATCTGCGTTGGAATCTCATCGAATGCATGTGGATGCTAAATCTCAGCTCATTTTGTATAATTGCAGTATTTAGGACTTTATGTGTTCAACTTTAAGCTCCATGTAACAAATGGGAGGAATTGGACAAATGGGCGTGGTACCTCCCATACACTCAAAGCTATAACTTATAAAAGCTATAACTTGGCTCAATTTGAATATTTTTTAACGAAATTTTTCACAAGGTGTTATGTGTTCACCCCTCTAAGCTCCATATAACCTATGGGTGGAATTGAACAAAGGGGCTTGGTACCGTTCTTACATTACAATACTTCAAAATGCTATAACTCGGATTGCTTTGAATATTTTTTAACGAAATTTGTCACAACGCTTTATGTATTCACCTCTAAGCTCCATGCCACATATGAAGTTGGTTGGACAAAGGGACGTGACACCGCCCATACGATTCAGTTCATAAAAATGGTATAACTCGGCTCCTGTCGAGCATATTACAGCAAAATTTGGCTCACAGCTTTTTGTGATCTATTCTAATCCTCATATCAAATATGGACCGATGCCACGTCCATTTTATTCATAACGAAATACATAAAACAAAGTCGTGAAATATTATATGTTTGTAATTCCAAAAAACTGAAAGTTTGCTGAATTATCATTATGCTGCGCAACATAAATCAACCGAAGCTGTGCAATGGAACCAGATTGCCAGTGAAGCAAACAGTCATTCAAGCGACTATACTCAAAGGCAAGTTCAAACGCGAGGAAGTTCTCATTCCGAGAAATCCAATGATACCTACTGACTCGCCTTCCTAGTTCAAGTGCATTCAGTGCATTCGACTCGCTTTCGCCATGACGATCAACAAAGCTCAAAGACAATCGTTGCAAGTGTGTGGTCTCAATCTTGAATTTCCACGCTTCTCGCACGGATAATTGTACGTGGCATGTTCGCCGTCTGCATTGTTTGTCTACGAACCGGACAACAAAACACACAACATTGTCTAACATAGAGCGCAGCATTGAACTGAAATTTGTTAAACTAATTTTTCATGCTTTTAATTGAATGTTAACCTCATTTCTTTTCATTTCCATGTAAATAATTAAATTCATTTGTATTGCGAACGAGATTTATTTAATACCAAACGAAACTCAAACCGTACTGCACCGTGACAATATTACTGATCCTAATGAATTTGAGATGGAAGGTTTATTGAGAGAAGAGCTACAATCAAATCAATTTTAGGTGGTATGAAGTTCGCCGGGTCAGCTAGTTTTATGTAAAGCAATGTACCTCATTTTTTGAGCACTTGTGCATAAGTTCAGGTGCTCGGGATAATTAATGTAAAAAAGATAAGCTATTTTAAATGGTACCTATGCTATTCATGTTTGATTAGTAGTTGACTTTCGCAGGTATTGATTGTGATCTAGAAAAGCCGTGGAAGGCAGAGCTTAATTTTCAGTGTTTAAATTTCTACATCAACCCCTTTAATCGTATTTGACTTAGTTTACGTTTCTTTCAACGGGTCGCTACCATCCTAAAACTTGGCCATCCTATGAGAAAACTCATGATTGTCGGATTCAGAGAGAAGCTGTGGGGGCTATGGCACTTGCGGAAAATTATTAAAATTCTATATAAAACGGAGTTGTGGGGGAAATGAATGGCATTACCTTTCTAACTAATGGCCAATACTGCATTTGACTGATAGAAAAGAGCAGAACTCACACCTTCCTTCATTTTCTCTAGCTATTTAGTACCAGTGATTCGACTGCTTCGTAACAGTTCCTGTATAACAACGAAATTCGAATAGTAAAATCAAATGAAATGAAAAAATAAATGTATGTATTATGTACATTCTTGCAGCAAAAAAAAAAAACAGTTCAGCAAACACATATGGAGATACGATGTGAATAAATCGACAGCTTTCAGCAAGTTAAGACCAGTATCAGCTCCTAAACTGATATCTTTGTCATAGCCTCTTGTTGATGCACCACCATAGAATTTCAATTGATACAAATATCCATTAGAAGTGTGGCGTACCTCCATACTTTGAACCCGAATCGAATGGGTTTCCCCTTGATAAACATTTTACACGAATGTCTACCAAAAGAAGGAATCAATCATTTCCTATCATCAATGAATAGGTTGTGGGCAAAAATACCAAACTTCATAAAACGTTTGTTGCATAAATCGACTTCACTTTGGCGAGTTTATCCTCTACATTTAGTTTATGATTGTCAGCCAAATGAATGAAACATTTAATCATTTCAACAAGGAGTTATGGGAAAGAATTAAAAATAATTTGATATATTTTTTTATTGTGAAATTTTATGATATTTAGTGGAAAATAAAAATAAAAAGTGTGTTTAACACGCATTTCATTAAGCTTAACAGTAAAAACAAATTTTTTTCTTTTTGATATGCATATACATAATTAAATATTTTATAACATTGCCTGGAATGTCTCAAATGAGGCAGCTGTTTGCTTTGCTTGTTTACCTCTTTTCACATTAAAACTATTTGTATTGAAAAATTTGACAAAATAGCTGCTATCATCGACCTACTGATACTTAAGTGGAACCACCAAAGTATTTCCACATATTTCACAAACTTATGCTGAGCAAACATATGAAAAATATGAATATGCATTTTGAAATATGTTTCAAGTACTATTCGAATCAATTTTTAGATATTTTAATTAAATTTTTTTGTTTGGTTTTTGTTTCGATCGAAAATAACTCAAAATACAGGGGTTCGCTAAAATACGTTTCGTATGTGATCGCATGTGTGAAAAAAAAATTTCATTCAAATTGTTTTCTCAAAAACCGTCAGATAATTCATAGGTCACATATGTATGTACATACTACTGTGGGCAAAAGTTAGTAAGAATTTGTTCATAATTTCAAATGTTTTTATTCATTCTTCCAAATCTATTTCGTCCCCTTCAAAGTAATCCCCTCCCCCCCCCCCCCCCCCCGGCCACAATACACTTGTGCCAACGTTTTTTCCAATTCTCGAAACAGTTGTTAAAGTCAATTTCCGGAATAGCCTTCAATGCGCTTAGCGATTCATGTTTAATGTCTTCAATTGACTCAAAACGGTCAAACGGTCCACGAAGCGGTTCGGTTTTTTGAGTTTAGAAAATAGCCAAAAGTCACACGGTGCTAAGTCAGGCGAATAGGGTGGCAGGGTGGTTGCGGAACGAGAACGATATCAATCGAATTTTTGGCAAAATGGTCTCGTAAAACCAATGCAGTGATTTTGGAACCAATCGTGCATTCACTCTTCTTAGGCCCAAATGATGTTTTAAAATGGATTTCACTGATCCTTCCGATATTCCAACGATGCCAGTAAGGTCTCTGACTGTTAATCGTCGATTCTCGATTCTCGAGCACCAATTCCTTGATTTTATTGACCAGACGTGTTGATCATCAGTTGATGTTGATGGCCGTCCTGGACGTGGTTCGTCGTCAACGCGTTCTCGACCATCTTTGAACAATTTGTACCAATCAGAAACACTTGCTCGCGACATACAATTATCACCGAAGGCCTTTTGCAACATTCTGAACGTTTCGGCACCAGAAATTTGCTTCCGCACACAAAATTTAATGGAACTTCTTTGTTGAATAATTTCACTCATTGTGAAAATCACCGAATGCACTTTTTGTACTTCAGAAAGACAAGCGTATACTAAATACTAATGATTATTTTGATGTGACATTTGGCACAGATGTCACCGACAGTCATACCAACCTGAAAAAAATAATATTTTGATGAATGGGTTTCCGCGCGAAATTTAAATTAAAAAGTCTTACTAACTTTTGCCCACAGTAGTATATGAAGTAATATGCTTGACTAAAGTGCTGGTAAGTGATTTTTTATGGTCAGGCAAAAATGTGTTAAACGCGTATTATCAAAAGTCATGTTTTATAAACTTTGTGGCAAAACTTCGGCGTATTCGGAAGTATTTGGAATATCGGGTAATTTTTCAAAGACTTGATCAAGGACACTTCTCATTTTTCTTCAAACTGATATTTTGAAATTTTCACAAAAGATTAAATCATATGTACTTCTACTTCTGGTCGCTGTGGCGTAGTGGTAGTGCGTTGGACTGCTACGCAGAGTGTCCGGGGTTCGAATCTCGGCACAGGCAAAATCAAAAAGTAGAAAAAATAATTTTTATACACGGCAACCACCTCTTGGCAGGCAATGGCAAACCTACAAGAGTAAAAATTGCCTATGAAAAGCTTTTCACTTCGCCGTTTGGATTCGGCATTAAATTGTAGGTCCCTTCCACTCATGTACAAATATAACACGCACAACATGAGTGGTTGCGAAAATCGAAAAGCTCGGCCTAGGCCTTCCATGGGCTGTTGTGCCATTAAAAGTAAAAAAAAGTACTTCTACTTTACCAAATACATAAGTAAATAAAAAATAAATATTTTTAAATTCGAATGATGTATGAATAAAAGACGAAACTCCGTTTCTAATTATCATGTACTATACATAGTACCTTCACATAGGCTAGATATTTTTGCCCGGACGTGGAACACCATCCATTAAATAATCAAGGATTACAATGACGGGTTGAATTTTGTTCCATAAAACTGAAAGTTTGCTGAATTATCATTATGCTGCGCAACATAAATCAACCGAAGCTTTGCAATGGAACCAGATTGCCAGTGAAGCAAACAGTCATTCAAGCTACTATACTCAAAGGCGAGAAAGTACTCATTCCGAGAATTCCAATGATACCCACGGACTTGCCTTCGGGGTTCAGGTGCATTCAGTGCATTCGACTCGCTTTCGCCATGACGATCAACAAAGCTCAAGGACAATCGGGTCAAGGACGGGTGGAATTTTGTGAAGTCTAAAATAAAAAGATATCGAAGATATAAAGTAATGTAAAAACAACGAATTTTAGGAAGTCTGTTTAATTTGGTGGTATACTATGTACATACCTACGAGTATATGAAAAATACAATCATTCATACTCATACATACAAATATAAATACATACTCTTACATACCTAAGTACATATGAATATATTATATGTATGTATGTTCGTATTTCTGTCAAAAACTTTATGAATTTTGCATTAAAGCACGTGGAGTTTTATTTCTCCACGTGTTTTGTAAGTTTATGATGCCAACACATACACACACTCGCATATCGAAACCGGATATACTAGTCAAGTAGTGTAAGCACTACTGGTGAGAGTTCACGATGGACTTGAGGTGAGTTAGGGAGCTGAATTGCTGCGTGTTGAATTTTTGGCTCTCACACAAATTTTTTCTTCTTATTTATACATACATATTCGTGATAGAGAATGAGAGAAAGGGAAAGAGAGGAAGAGTTGAATTGGCCTGAAAGAATTGTATGTTTGCGCGCAGTTAGTGTCTGGCGACATTTTTTTTCTCTCTCTCTACGTGTATTTAATTAAATTTGTTACAGTGAAAAGTTTTTGCCTCAAGCTTAAATATAGTATTAAAAAGTTGTACCTTTTTTTAGTTCTAGTTGTTGTTGTTTTTTTTTTTTTTTGCTTAGTTTGTTGCAACTTTACAAATGTGAAGAATTTTATTTTGTAAAATATTATTTTATGAATGTATGTATGATGTTTTTAACTTTAATTAAATTATAACATGAACGACAATTTTATAGTATTTGTTTTAAAATTGATTGAAAAAACATAATAAACTTTTTCCTTTGATTGAAGTTTTTACAGATATACAAAAAAATAATATAAAATATATAAAACAATTTTAAAGTATTGGATTTAACTTTATAAGCTTTTTGCGTTTCACTTTAATATAAAATTTACCTATAAAACGAGTACTTGAATATTAAATAGAAAGTTTAAATTTTTGGCACACATTGTTCCATGGAATAATGTTTCCATAATTGCCTTTACAAATCGCTCAATGCTAAATCGAAGCTGTTACTTTGATGTAGTACTTAGTATGAGAGTAACAGTTTCCTTAAGTACATTTAAGTACTTAATTTCGGTTCTGTACTTCAAATGACACCCTTGTGCATGTACATATCATATATAAACGGAATGCTTTTAATCAACGCGGCGGACTCTGGGAATTTCGGTTTTTGTTAAGGTTTTGTCGTACGGCTTCAATTTTTCGAACATAGGCTTCTTGTTTTGGTGTCAATCAAGAAAAAACGAAAATTGGACGTAGTCGGCGTATTGTAATGCCCACCTTCCACATGATTGTGTTTACGTTAAAAGGAAGTGCTCGGAAACACTGAACGCCCACGGTGGCCAAAGATCGGTCCATTATGAATTCCTTATACTTTTGCATCCTGCAACCACTCAGCAGTACTCCTGATGAACCTTGACAGAATATTCGCCAGATGCTGCTATTATCGAAAGACTCTCCTAAGACACGGTGTCGATGTATCAGAGTAATCCTTATTCACAGAGGAGTTCTCATCATAGTCTCATTCTCTTCTACATTTCCTCAGTTTCCAAAGGATGTGAAAAGAGTATTAAATCAAAAATGAAATTACCATCAATATTTTGAAGTTGTTGCATTATAAAATAACTTTCAACTAAAAAAAAATTAAATAAGTCACAAATAACTTTTAATGTTAAATTATAGTTACTTTACTTTACTTAAATTATAGTTACTTTACTTACTTTTAATGGCACAACAGCCCATGGAAGGCCTAGGCCGAGCTTTTCGCATCCACTCATGTTGTGCGTGTTATATTTGTACATGAATGAAAGGGACCTACAGTTTAATGCCGAATCCGAACGGCGAAATGAAAAGCTTTCTATAGCAATTTTTACTCTTGTAGGATTTCCTGCCAAGAGGTGGTGCCGTGTAGAAAATTTTTTTTTCAACTACTGTTTTTTTTGTTTTTAATTTTGCCTGTGCCTAGATTCGAACCTCGGACACTCTGCGTAGCAGTCCAACGCAATACCACTACGACAGCGATTATAGTTATAATTTCATTTTATTTGCCAATACACATACATTGACATCTCTGGCACTATTTTCTATAAGAGTGCCATGCTACTAGCATTCGTTGATGATATTGACATCATTGGCACCAATGCGCGAGTAGTCAGTGCAGCCAATTTAGATAGGGTTCCTGGGTGAGTTGGTCTAGAAGAGAACGTGGACAAAACGAAATACCTTGTGTCAACAAAAAAGAGTCACGCCGTCTTCGACAAAATATCACTGTTGTAAATTAAACTTTTGAAGTCGTCAAGAATTTCGTTTACCTATGATCCAGCATTAACACCAACAATAATGTCAGCCTTGAGATCAAGCGGCGATTAACTCATGCCAACAGGTGTTACTCAGTAGGCAATTGAGAAGCAGAGCCACTCTCTCGTTCGACAAAAATAACGCACTATAATTCCCTTATCCTTCCCGTCTTAATATATGACGCCGAGACGTGGACATTGACCATCAATGATGAGAGGCTGTTAGGAGCGTTCGAGAGGAAGATATTCCGTAAGATGTACGGTCCAGTATGCGTGGACGACGTGTATTGAATAAGATGGAAAGATGAGGTGCATGAGCTGTACATCGACATCGACACATAGTCAAGCGTATAAAAATCCAGCGGCTTCGATGGCTGTGTCATGTTGAGTAAATGGAATAAAGTGCTCCGGTTAGAAGGGTGTTTTATTCGAGCCACGGTGGAAGAATACGCAGAAGAGGACGTCCTAATCTCCGTTGGAAAGACCAAGTAAAGGGCGACCTTACTGCCTGTGGCGTTATCAACTGGCGCCAGCGCGCGCATAGCAGAGGCAATTGGCGAAGCTTCATAGAGGCGACTAAGACCGATCATTGGTTCTAAGTAAGCAAATTAAAGTGGGCGGAAAAAGAGTTCATTCAGTTTAAGCTTCCGCGAGTGATACATTGACCACAAACCGTTTTTGGATTCGATTATTCGATTATTGAACGATGAGCTGTATGAGCTGAACACTCCTCGTGAGCTGAATGCCGTAAAAATTTTAAAATTTGTTTGGGTTTTGCGATTATCGGTGCTATTTTATTTTTGTGGAAATTATCTTCCATATTTTTAAAAACTCTATCAGAGAAATGTGGCGTATATTAATTAGAAAATGCAAAGAGATGACGTTAATATGTCTTCACTCCCTCAGGTATTATTTCTCGCGCTTGAGTAGTGATTCTTACAACGATGAATTTTAAATTATCGATAATTTTAAGTATCGATTATACATACTGTATGTACAAAATACAGTTTTGCTTAAATTCTGTATTCCAAAATTCTGTAACCATTGAAAAGAAAAACTATATGTGCGTACTTTTCCATATTGTCAATGTATAACTTCTCTTATGATTGTTTACAGATTTAATTATTTATCATATTTTTGGAGTTTTGGATGAAAGATAACGGTATCTCATTTCATATCTTTATTATATGTATTTTCAAGTCATACTTGTTGCGTGGGCTTACATTTCCCCATTTTACTCGCAAATCTGAGTGGTGTGTTTGGCGTCGTTGGCAGTTTAAGTTTAAGTTTTTGGCAGTTTAAGATTTGATGTAATTTCGCCCTTACTTTGTGCCTTTTAATGGCACAACAGCCCATGGAGGGCCGAGGCCGAACTTTTCGCTTTTCGCATCCACTCATGTTGTGCGTGTTATATTTGTACATGAATGGAAGGGACCTACAGTTTAATGCCGAATCCGAACGGCGAAGTGAAAAGCTTTTCATAGCAATTTTTACTCTTGCAGGTTTGCCATTGCCTGCCAAGAGGTGGTGCCGTTTAGAAAAATTATTTTTTCTACTCTTTGATTGTGCCGAGATTCGAAAGCCGGACACTCTGCATAGCAGTCCAACGCTCTACCACTACACCACAGTGACAGCGAAATTTCGCCCTAGGATGTCTAAATAAACCTCTTTGGTAATCCCTCTAAAAATGTTTAAGGCATGTGGAGGGGGAATTTTTGTAAGTTGAAAATGTTTTTGTTTGTTTATAGAAGAAACGCTTTTTTTACGTTCAATACAACCAAACAAATCGTTTTTCGTAACAACTGTCTCATCAGATATTGGTTTTTTGATGGTTTGTTTGTCAACATATTAAAATACAACATAATATCGCTAGCTTAGAGTGAAAAGGTGCTCACTCCCCTTTTCAAAATCTCATAGGAGAAACAAAAACTTTCCAAATTATTTTATAATTAGCAGCAATATGAGATCGCATTCAATGCCTTTTATGTCCTTTAACACGCAATTTTGGACAACTTACGAGTACATAGCTCTTAGCTCTTTTATGTATCAATTCTTATACTAGTAAAAATCAATCAAGTGCATAATTCGTTTTTATTCTTCTGAATCGTTTTTTATATTTAAGCCATGGGAAAAAGATGATCGTCGTAGCAAAAATTGTTACGGAAATGATAGGCGACCTCTATCAATCGAGTATGAAAAAACTGAGTATGCATATATGTACACACATAAATGATGGGCAGCGCACTCTATCAAAAGTAGCATATAAAAAATTATGTGTATACATATGCAAACTTTTTTCATACTTGTGTCAAATTTGACATTTCAAACAAAAATTTGACGTTTCAAGCAAAAATCGTTAGCAATTTAAACTCAAACGTTCTGAAGAAGTAAAGTTCTTCACTTCACTTTCTTACTGCACCAAAACCTAAAAATTCATAAAAAGTAGACTTGGCGCCTTTTTACTCTAAGCAAGCACTATAATATAACTTTTTCAGTGCATTCGTTAATTTAAGAGTCTTTTAAGGGATAGATTTCAGATTTTTTCTAGTTTTGTTATTTTAAATAATGAAGTAAATAATAATTTTGGACTCCGGATAACTCACTCAGCCACGTTAAACCTATATTTTGGGAAGTAACGCAGTTTAAAACCCATAAACGGTACCTTATCAACCCGTTGAAGGTTGAAAGTATAATAGTTACATGTACTTTTTAAATTATTGTCTCTTACTCTTTTTAAAAATAGAAGATACTAATGCGGAGCCTTGAGCCTCCATGGAGCACAGGTTGAAGAACAATGCTCTAATAAATGTATGTAATAAATTACTTAACTTTTGTTGTTTAAGTTCAAATAATTAGCGAACCAAGTATATTTTAATTATTTTTAAATGTAGAATTTCGCTTAACCAGAATTTTATATCACCAGAATGTTTTATTTATAGAATTAATAAAAACAGTATTTTGCCTAAATATAATTTTTTTCCCCCCTGTTTTACAAAAACTTTTAACATACAGAAGTTTATAATACAGAATTTCAGGCCGTTCCAAATTTTAAAAACTTCCGATTTTAACATTTTACAAAGTTTTATGGTAGCCTATTTCATATTTGAGTTTGAATTCCAGTTCTTTAAATTTATATAAAATATGATAGTGTAGTATGTACTTGTGGATCTTCAGGAATAAGGATTTAAAGTAAAAAGGAACAACGCGTTATCAGTGTGAAAATGAGGCCGGAAATGCGGTGACTGTGAATGACATTCGTTACAGGAACAAGATTAAGGAGTTCTTTTCGACTCAACTGGATGGTATGGATCTGAACGACATGTGGTTTCAGTGGGACGATGCAACCTGCCACAACGTGCATGAAACAATCGATTGATTGGAGCAACGCCTTCTAGACCGAATCATCTCCCGAAATTCCGATGCCAACTGGCCACCAAGAGCGTGGGATTTTTTTCTTTGGATTTTGTGGAATCCCAGGTATATTCGAATAAACCACAAACAATTCCTGAACTCAAGGCTGAGATACCATGCGCCATTGGTGGGATAGAGCCACATATATCTGAAAATGTCATCGAAAATTTCATTCAAAGAGCAAGAGTCTGTGATCAGAGCCGCGGGGCCATTTGTCGGATATTTTATTCCATAGTTAATCGGAATATGTTTAATTTACAATGCAATAAAAATATCACCACCCGCTTACTCTTATTGGGACATCCTTTAAAATAAATAAATCACTTATTTTTTAAGAGCTATAAATTCTAGCGAATTACTTATCGTTTCACAGCTTTTTTGTATGGCGCCATCTAGCGACGGAAAAAGCAGCGACTCTCGCACATCGCTTTAGATGCATTCAAATGAAAAAACAATTAACTACCATTTATTTTCCAGAGCGACATTTTGCCTTTTAACTAACTTTTCTTACATACAAATATTTTTTTATTTTAAATACTTACATACTCGAAGATAACTGCAGAAAGTTTTCTTAATTTTCTAATTTTTAACAGTTCGCAAAAAAAGAAAAAAGATTAAACCGATTGCATTTGTTTTCTGTCGCGAGCAGGAGAAAGTAAGAAAAACAAAGAAATGTCACAGGAAAACTTTTGCTCTCGCATGCGATAAGATAAAAACAAATGCGAAAAACAAAAACTTCTCTCACATGTTTTTTGTCAAAGTTTAACAAGCCAATAAGCAATTCAACAAAACCACATTAGTATCAAAGTAAACGCTGAATAAAGTTAAAGGCAGAAGAAGAAGAATAAGGAGCAAACAGAAGAAAAAATACCGATGCAATTTCCGCTTACAACCAAATCCACCACTCCCACCTTTGCCAAAACTACTTAATACTACGCAATGCACATGCAAGCGTGTGTTTGTGTGTGTGACGCACTTTTGCAAATTGCAATGTTACTGGTACATCAATAAAACTTATCACGCAACGTAAACCATAAAAAGCCAGTCAGCGAGCGATTGGAGTTAGTTGCAGTTAGTTGGGTGTCGTGTGTGGTGTGGGCGTGCCAAAATGGCAATTTCCGTGGCAAATATTGATGTGGCATAAGATTAATGCGCGCTCTTTTAGCTGCCACAACTACTCTTTTTACTACTATTTACTTTTCTTCTACTACTTATTTCTTGCTCTCCGCTTTTCCCCTGACGTCCCATCGGCTTCACACTTTTTTACACTTTTCAAGCGGAAAATAGAAATGTCTTTAGTGTTGGCAGCTTCAAAATAGCAGCGTGCAACGATGCATTGCAGCAGCCGCAGCAGCATTTCATTGTTTGCATCGAGCTAAAACTTTTCCGTCGCTAATATTACAATTTTCTTTGCATTTTTTGTTACTTTGTTGTCTCTTGTTTCGCGCTGCCAGTTTTGCATTTCAACATGCAAACGCTTTTTTCTTCCATTTCTATACTTGATTTTTTTTATTTCATTTATTTTTTTTATTTTTTTTTTATTAAATAGTTAGTTGCTGCTTATTCATGGCAACTTTACTTCACGTGTGCGTGCCTTTGAGAAAGCGGCAAGGAAATTGTTGACACTTTTGTAATTTGCAGCTTTTGAAACGATTTGGATTTCTGGCTTTTTTTCAATTTCAAAGAAACTTTTATTTTGGATATTTTAACTACTCGTACCTGTTCCTACTTTCTTTAATATTTGTATTGTTTTTGTTGTAAGTATGCTTGTATGTGTGTTAATGTAGTAAAATAAAAAATATATGGTACAAAATGAAATTTATGTTCGGAAAGTATTGTTGATAGAATCGAAACAGGAAGAAATAAGTTTAGATTTGTTAACTGATTTAAATTCTTAACAACATTTTAAATTAAGTACCGATTTCCCATAGCTACTTCAACAATTAGGAGTGGGCTTAAGTATGAATTTCGTTCAATGGAAATTTATTATTTTATTATGTCTTAATTAAAAAATCATCAGAATAACATTTTCAGAAATCATAAAGTTTTAAAATGATGTGGCTGTCTCAAGCTGTCCTCTTGTGCTCCCTCCCTCTTTCCGATAAATACTTCAAATATTATCTTGATCATTTCTGCTGAGTTAAATAACCTACTAATGGCCTGATTTAAGGTGGGAATGGGGGAGGAGGCGGAGAGTTTGTGGAAGGAGGACAATTGCCGCAGACGACACCTGGCACGGGTGTCATTTCAATAAATTTAATCAATTTAAATTTTAATTTAATAGTTTTCCCACATAAGCTTTTAATAAGAAATACAAATTTAATATACAGGGTGGACCATCTATAATTAGATTTTGGATTTTGGTACAACTAAGAAAGGAATAACTTTTTTTTTCAATGTGGTTTTTGTCGAAAGTACAATCCTTCCGATTCATTGTGGAACACTATTTCATTCAAATAACTTCCCCTGCTGGCCTTGCATTAGCTCATACCCAATTTTTCAGTGCATTTTCGACTGTATGGAGCTGTACTTGACCGATGGCTGCACCAATTTCGTCCTTAAGAGCCTCAATCGTTGCTGGATGGTAACACTTACGAGGTGTGATCAAAAAATAACCGTTATTTCAAATTTCGTGAGTTACGTATGTTCGATTTTTGCATTTTGTTTTCTGTTATGTTGGTACACATGTCTGTTATATATGTTGGCAATACCAACCATTTTGGATGGTCAGTTTGTTTTTGACAGATAAAAAGGTTAGTCGTGTTTTGGGTGCTCTTCGATTTTTTACTATTCGAAAAAATGGATCAAAGAAACTGTATTCAGTTTTGTGTAAAAAATGAAATTAAATGCGCAAGGACATTTGAAATGTTGACTGTGGCCTTTGGCCTTTGGCGAGTCTTCTATGAGCAGAACACAAGTTTAATTGTGGTATAACCGGTTTAAGGAAGGCCGAGAAGATGTCAATGACGATGCTCGTCCTGGTCGCCCGAGCACGTCAACAACCGATGAAAACATTGACGCAGTGAAGAAAATGATTTTAGATAATCGTCGAATCACTATCAGGGAGGTTGCTGATGATGTTGACATATCGTTCGGCTCATGCCAAGCAATTTAGGCATGAAACGTGCGGCAGCGAAGATTTTTCCAAAATTGGTAAATTTTGAGCAAAAACAACGTCGCTTGTGCGTAAGTTTTTGGCCAAAAACAAAACCGTTATCATGCCTCAACCACCGTATTCACCGGACTTGGCCCCCGACTTGGCTGACTTTTTCCTCTTCCCAAAACTGAAGACACCGATGAAAGGAAAGCGTTTTGCTACGATTGAGGAGATAAAAGAAAAATCGAAACAGGAGCTGTTGGCGAAGCGCGTTGGAAGCGCGTTTCAGAAGTGTTTCGAGGATTGGAAAAAACGCTGGCATAAGTGTATTTTATCTGAGGGGGATTACTTTGAAGGGGACAAGATAGTTGTTGATAAATAAATAAATACTTTTTGAAAATAACGGTTATTTTTTGATCATACCTCGTATCTTTAACGGCTCTCCACAAACAATAGTGCAACGGAATTAAATCACAACTGCGTGGTGGTCCATGCACATCATCAAAACGGCTAATAACGAGATATCGATTTTGAAACTTCCCACGCAAAAGATTAATTGTTGCACGGCTTGTGTGATACAGCGCGCCATCCTGTTGGAACAACATGTTGTCTAAACCCATATCGGTAGCTCACACCATTCACTGTAACACACCGTCCTTCCTTATTTTCAAAGAAAGATGTGGCCCAATGATACCGCCGGTCCAAAAACCACGCCAAACGGTCACTCGTTGAGGGTGCCATTGGTTTCTCAACAACCAGCCAAGGATTTTTGGGGCCACTATTTACCTTTATAACGTAACCACCGAGGTCAAAGTGAGCTTCGTTAGAAAAGATTTTATTTTAGTAAAAATGCTCATCTTCATGCAATCATTCCAACGATTTTGGGCCCAATTAGCGAACCAAAAGCGTTTCGGATAGTCATGTGGCTTCAGCTGTTGTACCAGTTGAACTTTGTACGGCTTCATACCGAGGTCTTTATACTTTATGCAAAATTCGCAACAAAGAAGTGAGTCTAATGTTCAATTCCTGAGTTGATGTGATTGGCTTTTCTTGCTCATTCTGAGCAGTAGTAGCATTTTTTCGGTTGTGCGCACTGTAGGAGTACGAGAAAATGTTCTTTTATCCATAAAGATCATGTAAACGTTTCACAAATTGATCCATAAATTGCGTGGAAGGCGATTGCTTCTCTTCAACCGAATTTTGAAAGTAACATTCTTACGCTTACTGTAGAAGATTCACACCATTTCGCAAGTAAATTTATTGAATTTTCCAACGTTGATCAAGCATATATGGACTCATTTTGTTAAACGAAAATATAAAATTAGTTTTCCGCCATAATACGAATGATATTAGAATTGTCCCACGCAAAATAACCAGTAGTTACAACTTAAAATGGTTGATGGGCCACCCTTTATGTATGTATGTGTATGTAGGAGAAAGGTGTCCTCAGATTAATGTGTCAGATTAATTTAAGGGACAGATTGGAATCTGTTCAAAAACAGTTTCAAATAACTTTCCTCCTTGAACAAATCATCTTAAACTTCTTGATATGGCTAACTCTAGAGGGCAGAAGAGTCATGCTTTTGGAGACATAAACTCAGAATTTTTTATTAAATCAAGTTAAACTTAGCTTGCCGAACCTTAGTACAAGGTTAAGGTTCCAGTTACAATTAAAATAAGTAGCTATCGTTCTAATTATGCATAAAATGACCCTTTTCGTTGCTTTTGCAATGACTTCAACAACCTTCATGTCTTATTTGACTTATGTGATTTTCAATGAATGTTAAATTCAAAATACTTTTAAAAAAGAATTAACCAGCTGATGATTATATAATCTGTAGCTGCTGTATGAAAACCCCTGGGATAGTTACTTCACCGTTCTCCGGGTCGAGTCACACAGAGCAGTCCGGTGTGTGGTTGGGCATCGATCCGGTCGTTATGCGTAACTTACTCGCCCCTCGTGCTGCTGGGCGAGTAAGTGGTTCGTCCGTTGGGATTAGTCGAATATGAACGAGAATATAATAAAAGCTGATTTGACGTGTAGATATCGATTTGATTAGTAAGTTGTGCTCTAATCCAATGAGAGATGTGACATCGTGGATGGTTATACATCAAACCAAATGTGAGATGGGGAAATATCATATTTGGTGGACTAATGTAAAATATTTTGGACAAAAAGAAAAAACTGTTCTATTGACGCCAAAACTGTGCGTCAGAAACCGATTGTGATGTTAAGGATTACTTGCGACAAGTCGATCCATGCGATGGGATGATAATCTACTTTCGATCTGAAATAACTTGCCATTTAAAAAAAAAAATATTGTAATATGTTATGAGGAGCAAGGTACATTGTTAGCAAATTTTAACTACTTTTATACACAAGATGGTGGAGATTTCAAGCCCAACAAATTTCACCCTGTGTTGTGTATTTGTTTTTTTTTTTTTGGAGTTTATTTCATCAAAAGATGATCGTGGCAAAATGGAAATTATCACGCAAATGAAGGGCAGCACCCTCTATCAATCATGTATGAAGAAAATTAAGATACATATCTTATATGGTACACATAAATGATGGGCAGCACATACGCATCCACATGTATCCATGAGTATGAAACGAACTTGATTGATAGAAATTTCTAGAGTTGAAGGAATAAGCGAGTACAGACTGAAAAAACAACAACAGCGAGGCACAAACAAATGTGCAAATTGTGTTACGATAAAATCTGCAGCAAAAACTGCGGCTGAGTGACAGCGAGAATGTAGACTTCGTAGAAAAACTGGAGGCCCAACAAAATTCAGATTCTGCTATTGTGAAACAAAAACCCAAAAACCAGAACCGAGATATCGCGAAAGTGTAGACTTCGCAAGCAACTTGAGGCACAACCATAATTCGTATTTCATTGAAAATCAACTCGCAAAGACTGACACGGAGAGACAGCATGAATGGCAAATGAGTTTATTGGAGCCAATAATTGCATCAACACTCATGTCATTGACTCCCAGTCCTGACTAAGGTCCTCAGATTATACAACCCCAAGCAGTCATTGAGGATACCGAATTCCCAGCTTCTAAACGAAAGAGAATTGCAGAAGATTTACTTGAAAATTTGACTGAAAATTATTCCTCAGTGGAAAGAAAACAACTCGCATTAGCATAACAAAACATAGACGAGATTTTACAAGTTTCTAGTCAACCTCATAACATTTGCGAGTTCTCAGACCGGCGAGTGGCAAATTTTCCACAACCTGAATATTTGGATGATGATGATAATTATAATGATGTAGCCAATAAATACGCATACTTTGAGTATGAATATTTTGTTGGATATGATGATTTTCCAGAGGGCGTTGCATGCTTTGGAAATGCAAACGATCAAAATGAGATCAGAGAATCAAGATGGATTCTACAGAGTGTTTTTTTTAAAGTGTGGTTTTCAAGAAGAAATAAAACGCATATAATTTAATGTTATGGCCAAGAATTTATTTAGCTTTATTATAAAGATAAGGATTTGCCATTATGTTTTAAAAACGATTTCGGGCAAGTGGCCGCCGCGGCTGATTGAACCGTGCGGAACCGTCGGTAAACTGTAGGCCCAAGTATGTGGTATCGCAATGTGATGTTCTGTCCTAAGTGTGCCCTACTACAGTGTGTTTTTTTTAGAAGTGTGGTTTTCACGAAAAAATAAAACGCATATAATTTAATGTTATGGCCAAGAATTTAGATTTATTATAAAGAAAAGGATTTGCCATTATGTTTTAAAAAAGATTTCGGGCAAGTGGTCGCCGCGGCTGGTTCGAATAAATTCCAGCCGAGAGGCGCAATTTTGACCACTTTTGCAGCAATTGGGGCCGTATGTCAGTAATAACGCACCGAATATTTTCTCCCAAGGCGTCAATCGTCTAGGGCTTATCTGCGTAGACAAGCGACTTCACATAACCCCACACAACCCCCCCCCCCCCCCCCAGGGGTGTTAAATCGCACGATCTTGGAGGCCACGCCACAGGCCCACGACGCGAGATAATGCGCTCACCAAAAGTTTCCTTCAATAAACTGATTGTTGGAACCAAAGGTCGTCCACATCAACATCCTCCAATTCACAATTCAGGAACGAAAAAGTCATTAATCATGGCTCTGTAGCGTTCCCCATTGACTGTAACATTATGACCGGCTTCATCTTTGAAGAAATATGGACCAATGATTCCCTCTGCACATGGAGCACACCAAACAGTGACTTTTTGAGGATGTAACGATGTAACGGCGTCTCAACAATGGTTTATGATTACTCCAAATGCTACAATTTTGCTTATATTATTTAACGTACCCATTCAACCAAAATTGAGCTTCATCGCTGAACAAAATTTTCTTGTGAAAATCGCGCGAACCGAATTATCTTCCATTATTTTGGTAATAAATTTGCACGATTTGCAAACGTTGTTCAGAAGTAAGTCTATATTCATTATGAAATGGCAAACCAAACTGAGCATAAATCAAGTGACAGCTGTCAAAAAGACCAACTCCGAAAAAAGTATTGCCAGATTGAAAACCACTCTTCTAAAAAAAACATCCTTTACAAGGTTTATCGTCTCCATAAATCAGCGCATAAAAAATTTCAAAACATGTTCGTTAAAAATTCATTTGGCCACGCCTGTAATGTCTGCAATAGACTCTGGTTTTTACAAGATTACTTAACCTAACCTGAAAACCCAAACGTTCTGAAGAAGTAAACTTCTGTAGGGCGTCCCACTTACTCACTCAGTTTTTTTTTATATTTTTATTTGTGTCATTTCTAAATAAAAACACATATTTCATTTAAAAAATTTTATTTATATTAAATTTTATAACAAATGGGCGGCAATCTGCAGTTCTTCCCTGGCGTTCGTATCGTATCCCCCCCTTGAATCATCAAGCATGCCCCATTGAACAAGGTAATTGGGAGCGTGAGGAAAATCCTATGAAACAAGTAATTCTGTGAAACAAGCGATAAATATTGGGGCTGTCAATTGACAAATTTTTAATTGATATATTTACGATTCGTTGCTGATTTATGGTGAATTTTTAAACTATTTCTTGTATGGTACTCATATCAAGGCAAATTCCCAAGGAGGTTCAATTAAATGCTTCCTTATTGAAAATCCCAAATTTATAAAAGAAGCAGTAATTACATACATATAATCAAAAATAATAACCCAAAATTAATTGTAAATATTCGGTAAATACAAATCGGAGTGAATATAAAGTAGCCCAAAGCAAATTAAACCTACTGATTTATCAATATTTTGCTGAAAACGGTATAACAATTTTTAGATAATTTAGTTACTTCAATTTATAATTTCTTTTTACTAGGCACAATACATAAAACAAAACAAAATGCGCAATAAATTTGATTGGTTTCCTACAAGAAACAACAAAGACCTTTTATGCTGGTGCATTGTTAATGCAGGGGGAGATAGAATCCAAGGGAAATCTATTACATCTATAAAATTAAAATCTAATTTTAACATTTTGCTACATTAAGAGAAATTTCGTTGGCTATGCTTTGTCCACAGCACGCTGTAGCTTCAAGCTCATGTTACCCGGCTCTGCATCTTCTCTTTTGCTTTGTTACTTAATACACAATTTTAATAAGCTTAAACACCATTTCCATTTCCGAATTTACAACTAATTGAGAATTCTTGGCATTTCTTGTGTAACTCTGCAATGGAAGATTCCCCCACCCCCTTCCTCCATTATAAAACAAGTCACCGCTTCACTTATTACACACAACACACACACACACACACACACACACACACACATACAGATAACTTGTAAAATTTCAAAAATAAATAATTTTAATGTATTACCGTCGGTAAGAATGAAGCCCTTGGGAGTCTGAAGTCCGTTCTCCATTCTGGCTTTGTCACAATATAATTTGATGCAAATTGTATCGTAGCAGGAGTTCGTCCTTCCTTTCCCTTCATTCCTCCCGTTCCAACCGTTCATCCATTCCGTTCATTGCCTTTGCCTTTGTGTTGTTCATACTGACTCTTGTTGCTGTTGCTTATTTACATAGCAGATATCACAGTATTTTCTACTTATTTATTTCCTTTTTTCTGTATTTCGGCTGTTTTTCTTTCTGTTTGCGTTTTGTTGTTTATTTAAATCAAAGCAAAAAAACAGAAAAAAAACAAAACAAAAAAATTAAATAGAATTATCGCTTTCATATTTTACTCATAATAATAAATTTTTCATATAAATTTGCATAAAAATGTTATCATCTCTCGTACATACTTACTATATAAAGGGTGTTTTTCTTTTTGGAAGTTTGGTTTTCAATCTGGCAATACTTTTTTCCGAGTTGGTCTTTTTGACAGCTGTCACTTGATTTATGCTCAGTTTGGCCATTTCATAATGAATAGATTTACTTCTGAACAACGTTTGCAAATCATGCAAATTTATTACCAAAATAATGGTGCGGTTCGCGCGATTTTCACAAGAAAATTTTGTTCAGCGATGAAGCTCACTTTTGGTTCAATGGGTACGTTAATAAGTAAAATTGAAGCATTTGGAGTGATCATAATCCACGAGCCATTGTTAAGACGCCATTACATCGTTACATCCTCAAAAAGTCACTGTTTGGTGTGCTCTATGGGCAGAGGGAATCATTGGTCCACAATTCTTCAAAGATGAAGCCGATCATAATGTTACAGTCAATCGAGAACGCTATAGAGTCATGATGACTGACTTTTTTGTGCCTGAATTGTGAATTGGAGGATGTTGATGTGGACGACCTTTGGTTCCAACAAGACGGCGGACGCTACATGCCATACAGCCAACGAAACAATCAATTTATTGAAGGAAACTTTTGGTGAGCGCATTATCTCGCGTCGTGGGCCTGTGGCGCGGCCTCTAAGATCGTGCGATTTAAGACCCCTGGGGGGGGGGGGGGGGTTATGTGGGGTTATGTGAAGTCGCTTGTCTACGCAGATAAGCCCGAGATGATTGACGCCTTGGAAGAGAATATTCGGTAGATTATTACTGACATACGGCCCCAATTGCTGCAAAAAAGTGGTAGAAAATTGGGCTTTACGGCGTTTTATTTTTTCTTGAAAACCACACTTCTAAAAAAAACACCCTGTACATACGAGTACATCACATTGAGCATCTCGTGCTTGTAGAATTGCGTTTTTTTTACCATATCCGCTTTTCTTTCTTTGGCTTTCTTGGCTAACTGGTTGGTGGGTGCTACTCTGCTACAAACAGCGCGTGTAAGACATTGCTATCATACACTTATACATACATACATACAGACATACATACATACATACAGACATACATACATACATACATACATACATACATACATACATACATACATACATACATACATACATACATACATACATACATACATACATACATACATACATACACATACAGATAAACAAACGGATATATCTATGCATACACATGCAAGTATCTACTTAAAATCGTAAAATCGTAAAGACCCAGTGGAAAAGAAAAGCTCCAGGGTTTATTTTTGAAGTTGATCTTTGCCTTCGAGTGGTGCCTTATTAATACAAGACGGCGCTCTTTCGCTGGAAAATTCCATGGCCTTGCGTAATTTCTTTGAAAACCAATCACAGAAATTGTGCTGTGAGTATTTTAATACGAATTTACTTACGCTTGACAACAAAAAACAAAAAAAGAAGGTAAAAAACCAACAAGTCTCACCATAATTAGTTACAAAACGCTCTCCTCACTACAGTGCCATATTGAAGATTTCTCGTTGTACTCGCAAAAGTGACGGTACAAACCTAACGAAATATTAAAAGTCGTCAGTTGATTACGCAATGCATATCTAAGAAACACGCGAAGCAGAAAACGAAAACGGCTCTACTGAATTCCTAAGGCGGTGGTTATATTCAAATTTTACTCGGCGAACACCATGCAATTGTTGTTGCCCGAACACGAAGAGAGAGCTTTTACTCACTCTCACAGCGAACACGATATGCTGGGTGAAATGTACACCGAACATGCCGAGCATTCAGGGTGTCAAAGAGTTATTCTACAAAAAAGGAACAAAAATGTATGTAAAATAGAAGGAGAACATGCAAACCTGTACCTCACTATTTTCATATGCGGAAAAGCGAAGTTGCGAATGTTTTTAGTTTATAAAAGTGAATATTAAATATATTATTCATAAAACTATTGAAGAAAAATCATATTAAGTATTTTCATAATTTTTCAATTACATTATTAATTTCACTCTCCATATTGATAAAATCGTTTAAAGTTTTTTGGTATGCCATTTAATGTTGCCGTTACGCATTCGAAAAACAGCAACTCTGTAACGAACACCAATGTAACGACTACACCCAGCACAAGAGTAAAATATGATTTGTTTGTCGAACAGCGAACTCCAGTATAACCAGCACCTAAGCACGTGGTTATGTTCAGATTTTGCTCGGTGAACACAAGGAAATTATTGTTGCACCGAACATGAAGAGAGACCTTTTGCTCTATCTCACAACGAACACGATAGTTATGCTCGGTGAAATGTACACTGAGCACGCCGAGTATTCAGGGTGGCAATGTGATATTTTACAAAAAAAAAGAACCAAATTGTATGTCAAATAGTATGAAAACATGCAAAACATTGTTTTCATTTACAGAAAACTCTGCGAATATTTTAATAGTTTACAAGTGGATATTATTTTCTTTTCGAAGTATTTATATAAGTATCAAATCTAACACGCACAACATGAGAGGATGCGAAAACCTCGACCTAATCTCTCCATGAGCTGTTGTGTCATTAAGAGAAAGAAGAAATGGCGGTATTAACGATGTGATGCAAATTATTATCTTCACTCTCCATCTTAATAAAATAGTTTAAAGTTCATTTACATACCATCTAGTGTTGCCATTACGCACAAAAAAAAGAAAAAAATACCGCCAAAAGCAACTCTGTAACGAGCTCAATGTAACCACCAGACCGATCTCGAGGGAAAATATGATGTGTTCGCTGAACAACGAACACCAACATTAACCCCGGCCTCAGTTTTTCATGAATGCTGGAAGTCACCTAACATGATTTGCGTTGACAAAATTGCTTTCAAACTCCGCCCGAATTCTATTGTTCGTGAATAGTTCGTTCGTAAGCTACACGAAGAAGTATATAGTGTACGTGTGACAGCATTGCATCAGCAGAGAATGTGTGCCTATTCGCATGTGTATAGGAAAATCAAAATACTGCTTTAACGCATTTCAAATCTGAAAGTTCTGACTGGCACCGGAATATCTTCCAATTGCTATCTGACGGCGATCAGTGAAAAGGCTTCAAAGTGCGATAAAACGTTGTCACAAACAATGACAAAAAATTATGGGCTTCATGGATGTCATTTGCAAAGGTCATCACACACGGACCCTATATTGTGGTCGCTGTGGCTTATTTGGAAGTGTGTTATCCTGCTAGGTAGAGTTTTCGGGGTTCAAATCTCGGCACAGGCAAAATCATAAAGTAAAAAAAAATCTTTCTCTACACGGCATCACCTCGGAAGAGTGTCGGAAGAGACGAAGGCGTGGTAACGAGGATGCCACCCATTTATAAATATGTATACAGATACAAAAACTGTTGAGTAAACACAAATGCAGGAAAGTTGAATGTTTCTTCTAAGATGGTTGAAATTGAGGCAAACCGAAGAAAGGAGCGTCCAAAAGAGTTATGCATATGGATTTTAGCTCTAATATTTTACCAAACATTTTAAAACAACCAATTTTAATATAATATTGGTATTATTTCTTAGATTTATGCAATTAACGATTCCTTTATTTATGTATTTTGAAAGGAAAACTTTAAAGCTTTCCAACCTGCGTGTAAAGAATTGCCATTACTTAGTTAATTAAAGATATGCTTTTAGTTAAAGATGTGTTTAAAAAAAAATCTTTTTGTAATTATTTAAAGAAGGCGCAGGTCCTGCGCTTTTGTTAAAGCTTATTTGACGAACACATTCCACTGGGTTGGGTTTATGTTTCTTCAATTTGTTGGGCTTAAAATCTAATTACTCCAGTGTGTTTAATCTGCTCATTTTAATTGGCTTATCTTCCGGCTTTATTTTGTAAGGGAATTTTGCTACCAGAAACACTTTTAATATTCGAAGATTTGTGTTAATGTTGTTGTTTATACTTTTTTTATGATAATATAATATTGAAAAATTATTTCTATACTTTTTGGCCATTTGCTGTTTGTTATTCTTCTTACTGTTATTAATATTGTGTAGAAGATTTTTGCTAAATTTTTTTCTTTTATAGTGAAATGAATTGTAGGGATTTTTGTATGATTTTCGTTATTTAAATAAATGTACGACTAAGGTGCGTAAATAAAAGCTTAGCAAATGTGTAGTTGATTTGAATAACAAATTAACAATAAATTACCGTACTGAGGATTTTTGGTGTTAGTATGAAGTGACAAACAAAGGCAGGAAAAGTAGTCTAATGATGGGGCCATTAATTATGTAACATAAACTAGTCACACATATTACTTTGAAAATTAATACGTTACTTACAACTTACTACTGTGGGCAAAAGTTAATAAGACTTTTTAATTTAAATTTCGCGCGGAAACCCATTCAATAAAATATTATTTTTTTAAGGTTGGTATGACTGTCGGTGACATCTGTGCCAAATGTCACAACAAAATAATCATTAGTGTTTAGTATACGCTTGTCTTTCTGAAGTACAAAAAGTCCATTCGGCGATTTTCACAATGAGTGAAATTATTCAACAAAGAAGTTCTATTAAATTTTGTGTGCGGAATCAAATTTCTGGTGCCGAAACGTTCAGAATGTTGCAAAAGGCCTTCGCTGATAATTGTATGTCGCGAGCAAGGAGCAAGTGTTTTTGATTGGTACAAATTGTTCAAAGATGGTCGAGAACGCGTTGACGACGCACCACGTCCAGGACGGCCATCAACATCAACATCAACTGATGATCAACACGTCTGGTCAATAAAATCAAGGAATTGGTGCTCGAGAATCGAGAATCGACGATTAACAGTCAGAGACCTTACTGGCATCGTTGGAATATCGGAAGGATCAGTGAAAACCATTTTAAAACATCATTTGGGCCTAAGAAGAGTGAATGCACGATTGGTTACAAAATCTGGCACTACATTGGTTTTACGACACCATTTTGCCAAAAATTCGACTGATATCGTTCCGCAACCACCCTACCACCCTATTCGCCTGACTTAGCACCGTGTGACTTTTGGCTATTTTCTAAACTCAAAAAACCGCTTCGTGCCGCTTCGTGGACACCGTTTTGAGTCAATTGAAGACATGAAACATGAATCGCTAAGCGCATTGAAGGCTATTCCGGAAATTGACTTTAACAACTGTTTCGAGAATTGGAAAAAAAGTTGGCACAAGTGTATTGGGGCCGGGGGGGGGGGGGGGGATTACTTTGAAGGGGACGTAATAGATTTGGAAGAATGAATAAAAAATTTGAAATTATGAACAAAGTCTTACTAACTTTTGCCCACAGTAGTATTATGAATTGCTATACTTATATTCACATTTGCACATATTACATGGCAAGCAACTTAGTATAATGCCTTATTACTTTATTACTTTACAGCAAAAAATTAAATTTAAATGATAATATATCTCCGCAATTTTGTAAAAAAAAAAATACTCTTTGTTATTTCTCATATAAAGGCGGATTTTTTAAGAGCTTGGCTTCTGAAAAACACAGCAATTTTACAAAAGTAAATGAAATTTTTGTGGTCACTGTGGCGTAGTGGTAATGCGTTGGACTGCTACGCAGAGTGTCCGGGGTTCGAGTCTCGGCACAGGCAAAATCAAACACAAACACAAAAAAGGAGAAAAATAATTTTTCTACACGGCACCACCTCTTGGCAGGCAATGGCAAACCTATAAGAGTGAAAATTGCCTATGAAAAGCTTTTCACTTCGCCGTTCGGATTCGGCATTAAACTGTAGGTCCCTTCCATTCCATTCATGTACAAATATAACACGCACATCATGAGTGGATGCGAAAAGCTCAGCCTAGGCCCTCCATGGTCTGTTGTGCGATTAAACGTAAAGTAAAAAGTAAGAATGAAATTTTTATTTGGATCGAAAAATCAATTCCTGCCATAAATGTTGCCCGCGGCTACGCTTCAAGTGATCCATTCTGAAGGTACAATTTTGGCACACTTTTCACACATTTCGGCCGGAATCTCACCAATGACGCGTTTGGATGTTTGGCTTGTCCCTATAGACAAGAGGGCCCCACAAAAAATAGTCACACGATCTTGCTGACTGCACCAAAACGTGAGATTAACTGCTCATCAAATTCGCCTCTCAATTGATGCATAGTTTCGCGTGCAGTGTGGCATGTGGCATGGGGCATCGTCTTGTTGGAATCACATGTCGGCTGAGTCCAATTCTTGCATTTTCGGCAAAAAACAGTCTGTTATCATCGAACGGTATCTTTCTCTATTGACCGTAGCGTTGCGGCCTTCATTGTTTCATCGTCTTTGAAGGAGTACGGCCCAATAATGAGGAGAATTTTGCGATAAAAAACGGATCCTCATCCAGCTTTTCTAAGTCCCATTCTCCGAAAATTCGACGTTGTGGTAGGTTGCCTGTTTTCAGTTCTTGCACCAGCTGTATTTTATGTGGCATTAATCCGAGATGTTTGCGTAAAATCTTCAAGGAGGTCGAATAACACAAACCCAATTGCTGCGATCGGCGTCGGATGGACACATCGCAATCTTCTTCAAAACTAGCAGATACAGCAGCAATATTCTCTTCGGTACGCACTCAGTGGATACGATTTGGTGGATTGTTGTCCAATAAATTGAAACTGGTGCGAAATGGGGTCACAATGAGCTGAATAGCCTGGACTGTGGGTCGATTATGACGACACATAGCGAAACACATTTTTCACAGAGCACGAATTTTGATAATAAATTTCAATAATTTGCAAACGTTGTGCAGGCGTAAGTCTATTCATGATTACATGGCAAACCAAACTGAGCATTTTTTACTGTGACACTTGTCAAGACGTCAAAACCAAGTAGCAAAAAAATCACCCTTTATTATTTGAAACACAAATGAAACAGACGCGAATGCAATTTTGATTTACTAAAATATAAGATATATATGTAATAAAAAAAGAGAACAGGGCCTTGTTGTTTTCTACTTAGTTATTAGTTGTGTAAAGTATTTTTCTTTTTGAACTTAATACCATTTTACGTATGAAATAATAACCTACATAAAATTAAGTGATATTATTACATATACATTATTGAAAATCTGACTACCAACATTAACGCTAGTTTTAGAAAATAATTCTGATCGTTTTGTGCTGAAAAAAAAAGATTGAAGTAGCTGGGCCATGAAGGTGATCGTTCAGGAAGAGTCTGAAAACCCACCGTCATTACTTACAACAATTGCAAAATCGTTCAAAAGCGGCTGCACTGCGTAATTCAAGGGTTTCTACAAAGAAAAGTTGTTTACGAAACTAGCTTCAATTGTGAATCAGTTCGACTCATAATAAAGAGACCAACTAGGACTCAATGTTTACAAGCTCCAAAAAGAATGAAAACAAGCGCGTACGACTCCAACCAAGAAGTGGACCGCCGTGAAATTTTTGGAGACTGTGGTAGTTCCCTGGGCCCGACAGCACTTTGGTGATAATGATTGGATGTTTCAGCAAGAATCTGTGCTAGCTCACAGAGCCAAAACGACACAAGAATTGTGCAGGGCTCATTTTCCTGATTTTATCACATCTCAAGAATGGCCACCTTATTCGCCGGATCTCAATCCGATGGATTATAGCTTATGGCCCATAAGCTATAATCCATAGGCCAGGATCTGTGCTATGCGTCATAAAAATTTGCAGTGCCTGAAACAATCGGTGCGTCGTGAATGGGGCCGAATAACAATGAATGAGCTGCGGTCTATACCCAAAAAGCTTGGAAGTTTCGTGGCCACTGCGAAACCGACAGTACGTTATCTTTGCCAAAATTGGACCTTCAGAATGGACCACTTGAAGCGTAGCCGCGGTAGGAATTAATTTATTGATCCAAATAAAAATTTCGTTCAATTACATAAAATTTCTGTGTTTTTGTTTTTTAAATTTTTTTGAATCAAAAACCAAGCTTCTAAAAAGTCAACCTTCATATACACATAAATGATGAGCAGCACGTATGCATTCACTATGCACCCTCTATCAATCGATAAGGAAGTCCTTTATACTTTTATCGTTAGATAGAGGGCGCTAAATCGCATATGATCCATATGCAATTGATAGAGGGCGTTGCCCATCAGTTTCTAGTAAAAGTTGACATTTCAAACAAAAATTGCTGGAAATTTCTAGAGCTTAAAGAATGAGCGAGTATAAAAAAACGTGAGGCACAAACAAATGGCGATTGTGTTACGATAAAATCTCCAGCAAAAACTGGAGCTGATTGATAGCGAGAATGAAAACAAAAAAACCAGCAACGCGAGATCGCGAAAGTGTAGACTTTGAGACAGACCAAATTCGAATTTGATTGAAAAACAACTCACAAAGACCAATGCGGAGAGACAGCATGAATGGCAAATGAGTTGACATTTATGTTACCATCATCAATAATTGCAACAACACTCATCTCATTGAGTCCCAGTCCCGACGAAGGTCCTCAGAATATACAGCACCAGGCAGTAATTAAGCTGGCCTAATTCCCAGCTTCTCAACGTAAGAGAAGGGCAGAAGATTTACTTGACAAGATTTGCTTAAAAATTGTACCTCCGTGGAAAGAAAACAACTCGCATCAACACAACAAACATAACCGAGATTTCTAGTCAACCTCATAACATCCACGAGTTCTCAGACCGGCAAGTGGCAAATTTACCACCTATTGAGATCATACAACCTGAATGTAGTGTAATGATGTAATTGCATGTTTTGAGTATGAATGAATATTTTTATGGAAATGCTGATTTTGCAGATCCAATGCATGCAGCATTGGAAATGGCAACAATCAAAATGAAGGTAATCCAGATGTAGCACACCTGGGATCAGAGAATTTTCAAACTGAACTGTAAAACGCTTATCGTTTGCATAAATCAGCACCTAAACAATTTCAAAACATGTTCCTTAAAAATTCTTTGCGCCACGCCTGTAATGTCTGCGATAGACTCTGGTTTGTACAAGATTACTAAACCTAACCTGAAAACCCAAAAGGCAAACATTCTGTAAAATTTTCTTAAATCATTAGGAAAACAGTGACTAACCCTATAAAAACTGGCTGATTAAAATTTGGTTTTTTGGAAAGGTCGAAAAATTGGAAAGTCTGGTCATTGTTTTGAGGCAATTTCTGTGAATGCAAAGGCCACATGCAGCTTTTAAAATTTGCCGGCGCTTCATTTTATACTGTCAAAGATGTCTAATTTTAAAGTCTTTCACATTAAACCTCTAGTGATTTACGAATATCTGGTAATTTTTCATTCTACTCAATAAGCATTAAATAGACCCCTTATTTTGTTTTTGCAAGCAGTGAATACTTTTTATTTATATTAAAAGTTTTTATATACATACTATGTACTATGTAAGTATAATAAAAAATGCTTAGTTGTAAATATTGCAAAAGGCACTTTGCCAATTTGGTAATAACCTCACTTGCATAGCAACTGAGAAAAAAAGTCAAATAAATAAACAGTCAAAGAATAAAGTAGGAAAGGAAGCAATGGGTGAAAAAAGTGGGGAAAGGAACAAGACAAATGATGTAATGGAAATGTGAACTTTTATTTCCAGATTTATTTTTCGTAATATCCTTGACCATATTTCCTACTCTTTCTTTGCTAGCGCATATTTTGCTAGTGACCTTATTTGCTGTACAAAAATATGGAGAAATGTATCTATTTTACCTTTTTAATGTTATTTTTGGTATATTGGTAGATAAATAAGTATATTTTTGATACTAAGTATATTTTCTAACAAATTAATTCCTTTCTTTCTAGCGCGCTTTGATCCATTTGTTTATTTGATATCATCCTTTTTATGATGAATTTTGCTGTTGCATTTTAGAAGATTTAGGTGATTAATATTTTTTTTTTTTTACTTTTAGTATGTACAATTATTTATTCATATTTTGTTGCATTATCTAAAGAATTTAAAAAGAAATCATTTATTTTTAGCAAATGATTAATTGAAAAAGTTCCATGAAAACATTGAGTAAACAGAACATATTACGTTTTGGTTCACTTGTGTCTTAACTTAGACTGAAATGAGACTAGCTAGTTGCTGCGAATATACAGGGTGATTTTTTAAGAGATTATATTTTTGAAAATTCGAAAAGAAAACACAAAAATTAAATGAACAAAACCGGGTGCGAATTTTTAATTCATATTTTGTTGCATTATCTAAAGAATTTAAAAAGAAATCATTTATTTTTAGCAAATGATTAATTGAAAAAGTTCCATGAAAACATTGAGTAAACAAAACATATTACGTTTTGGTTCACTTGTGTCTGAACTTAGACTGAAATGAGACTAACTAGTTGCAGCGAATATACAGGGTGATTTTTTAAGAGAATATATTTTTGAAAATTCGGAAAGAAAACACAGAAATGAAATGAACAAAACTGGATGCAATTTTCTATTCATATTTCGTTGCAATATCTAACGAATTTAAAAAGAAATCATTTATTTTTAGCAAATGATTAATTGAAAAAGTTCCATGAAAACATTGAGTAAACAAAACATATTACGTTTTGGTTCACTTGTGTCTGAACTTAGACTGAAATGAGACTAGCTAGTTGCAGCGGATAGACAGGGTGATCTTTTAAAAGATTATATTTTTGAAAATTCGAAAAGAAAACACAGAAATGAAATGAACAAAACTGGATGCAATTTTTATTTGGATCGATAAATCAATTCCTGTCATTTACTTTTTAAAGATAATTTGACTTAAATGTTGCCCGCAGCTACGCTTCAAGTTGTTTATTCTGAAGCTCCAATTTTGGCACACTTTTTCACACATTTCGGCCGGAATCTCGGCATCTCACCAATGAAGCGTTCAATGTTGGCTTCCAAAGCAGCAATCGTGTTTGGCTTGTCCCTATAGACAAGAGACTTAACATAGCCCTACGAAAAATAGTCTAACGGGGTCAAATCACACGATCTTGGTGGCCAATTGACTGCGTCAAAACGTGAGATTAACTGTTCATCAAATTCGCCTCTCAATTGATGTATGGTTTGGCATGTGGCATGTGGCACCGTCCTGGTGGAACCACATGTCGACCGAGTCCAATTCATGCATTTTCGGCAAAAACAAAGTGGTTGGGGGTTCGATTCCCCTTTTGGTTTGGAGGTTAATTCTCTTAAAATAACATATATTTCTACGGATATGAAGTGAATGTGAATTATAAGAAAGTGTACAAGTAAACCTCTTGGAAGGAAATGGAAAAATCATCAAGTCATAATAAATTGTTGAGCGAATGGAAGAAAGCGCTCCGGCTAGAAGGGTGTTTTATTCGAACCACGGTGGAGGAACACGCAGAAGGGGACGTCCTAATCTCCGTTGGAAAGACCAGGTGCAGGGCAACCTGACAGCTCTTGGCCTTATCAACTGGCGCCAGCGCGCGCATAGCAGAAGTGACTGGCGAAGCTTTGTGGAGGCGGCCAAGACCGATCATCGGTTGTAGTGCCAGCTAAGTAAGTAAGTAAGATAATAAATTGTCACCTCACCGTTTGAAACCGACGTTAAACTGTAGGTCTATTCAGGGTATATCACCTTGTTACCTTACACTTATTCAGTTAACGGTTCTCATATTCCTTTTTTTTTTGCGAAGTATAATGATGGTGGTCGCTGTGGCGTAGTTGGTAGTGCTTTAACCTGCTACGCAGAGTATCCGAGTGCCGCAAAGTGTCGGTACAGTCAAAATAAAAAAAGGTAGAAAAAACTATTTTCCGTAAAATCCTTTCCATTCAAGTAAAAATATAACAGGCATAACAGGAGTGGATGCGAAAAGCTTGGCCTAGGCTCGTCATCAGCGGTTATGCTATTAAAAGAAGAAGAAGAATAGTCCAGCGGACTGACTGCTGAGGAAGATCTATGACCCTCCTGCCCCTCCATCCAAATCTAAGCTGTAATATATTAGTTTCTTGATCTGGTTAATATTAGAACTCGATGAACTGCTTTCTTATGCAGTTGTTCTTTTGATGGAGTACTGCGTCAACATTTCGACTATCGAGTTTTCCATTGGTTTTATTATAATTCGAAACCATTTTCGAGCATCTTCATCTCTGTGCTACTACTTAGATATTAAGAGCCCCCGAGTTATTTTTAGCTGACACATAGTGAAATTTTCATCGAAGCCAACCAAATAAAGTTGAATTAACTTCCCGAGTTGGTGATGGTTTTAACTCGATTGGCGTATTCCTTGTCATATTCCCATTTACCAGCTCTTTGACCAATGGAAGTGTATGTTCGCAGTGCAGGCAAGTATGTACATCGTTCTTGTTTACGCCTTAGCATCGGGCGCATTTACCTACAAAATCCATCTGTGTTGGGTATTGATAAACAACGTACACAAAAATCTTTGGTGAAGGCGAAGGTTAAACTGCGCCACCTTAAGCTATGACCAAATACTGGCAAATCCTTACTTTATGTTCAAAATCATCAATCAAACCCGCAAAATTAAATTTACCACAGATTCAACTCACCAAATTAAGAGATCAACAATAAATGAACAATTGTGAACAAAGTGGAGAAAAAAGAAGAGAAAAAGAAAAGAATCCAAAAGATTTAAAAGATTTGTGAATAAAAATAAATTATTGAAATTAATATACCTATAGTATATACACACATACAGTGTCGGACAATCAAATAAGAACACCTTGCACTATAAAACTTCCATTGAGTTTTTTTTATCGGACTGCTTATGGCAAACAATTTGTATAGAGAAGAAAATGGTATGGTATATACTTTATAAATGTCTAGGTGGCAACACTATATTTAAATATTTTTTGGGGATTCCCAAACAAAAAAGTTGAAGCGAAGCATTCGAAGGCGGACAATCTAATAAGAACAGCAGACGAAAAAATTTATATTTTAAAAAGAAAACTTAAATTTGTTATAATTTGTACTGGTAAGCATTTAAATGGTAGCATTGAGGGTAATTCAAGAAATTAAATGTAAACTATTCCGTAATGTCACAGCAAAATGGGTCGAGCAAAGCACTGTAGCAAGGAGGAGCGTGATACGGTGAAAAAAAAAACTGAGAAATGAAGGATAAAGCATCCATCAAATAGCTAAAACTATTAGCAGATCCTCGACATTTGTCTATCAATCTTTATTACCTAAAAAATTTCATTGCAAGAGAGGTAGGCCCCATCCCGCAAAACTACAAGTGCAGATGACAATCGCATACAAATTTTGGCGGTACGCGATCCATTTAAGGTACCTGGCGCAATTAGAGAGGAGACAGGGGTTCAAATTTTCAAATTTGTGCTCGATCAGTAAGGAGACGTTTGGTGGGGGAAAAAAATGTATGGGAGAACTGCAATAAAAGTACCAATGTTGACACAAAGACATCGAAAGTGTCCCATAGAGTTCGCTGAAGCGCACATTGAGTGGGATGGTTCAATTAATGCAAAAAAATGGACTAACGTTTTATGGACAGACGAAACTAAGGTGAATCTTGTTGGAAGTGATGGCAAACGTTGGGTTAGACACCCGAAAAATGCAGAATTGAGCCCAAAATATACTAGGAAGACGTTTAAGCATGGAGGTGGAAGCATCATGGTATGGGGATGCTTCTCTTGGTATGGTGTGGGCCCTCTGTATTGGATAAAAGAAACGATGGACAGATTTCTTTACGTAAACATCCTTCAGGAGATGATGCTGCCTTATGCTGAATGGGAAATGCCCCTGAAATGGCAAATGCAACAGGATAACGACCCAAAGCATATCTCAATTCTTGAGCGAGATTTGTTTTCCCATAATGGAATTCCCGTTATGACCTGGCCTTCACAATCTCCTGACCTTAATCCAATCGAGAAGTTGTGGAATATTGCCAAAGAGAAGATTGGCAGTACCAGAGCTAAAAACAAAGACGAATTGTGGCAAAGCATTCAAAGAGCGTGGTATTCCATACCCCAGGCTACTTGCGCGTGCGTCTCTTGTGGAATCAATGCCTAGAAGGTGTAAGGCGGTTTTAATTAACAAAGGCTATTCCAAAAAATATTAGCATTAGTGAACAATTTTAGTTAATATTTTATTGATATTTTTTTTTTAATTGAAGTATTCTTATTTGTTTGTCCTTTTGAAATGTCATTGTATGTATAACTTTTAAATTTCGTTTTTTACACTGAATTGATTTTGTTTTTGTTTTAAGAAACAATTAAACTTATGGAATAAGTAAATGAATAAAAGTAAATAACTTTTAAATTTAAGTATCATAAGCCTAGAGAAATATTTTTTTAAGGTTTTTGGTTTCAGAACAAGGTGCTCTTATTTGATTGTCCGACACTGTATAAAGTAATTTAAATAAATATATAAAAATAGATCGTGTAAATCACAGACTTCTTGAGTGTTTATGCTGTGCGCAGTAACACTTTTACTTTCTTTACTGGATCATTCAAACTAAGCTTAACGATATTATGCTAATGATATTTCCTCTGATAATATGTTGCAGCATTTATTAAATTAATATTCTGAAATGTTCGAGTCGCTTAGCTTAAGTTTTCTAAATCTAAATCTCCATAATACTACATATATTTACCAAATAATACTTTATACATAATATAGTACATAAATATGCATTACTACTTTTCAAACCAGAAAATAAAAAAGAGAAATACGTTATGGAAGAGGATGGTGGCTTAAAAGTTTAAGTTCTTATTTGATATGGGCAATTACTCAGTATCTAAAACTAAATACTTGTGATACAAGTGCAAGTACCATAATTATCCAGAAAAGCATTTAGTGTTTTGTCTGCCCTTAGTCTTTACACTTGTACCCACTCCATTAAAAAAGTTATACTTTTCCAACTCATAGAATGTTTTCAAACTTAAATTCATCTAAATAAATTGCAATTGCCATACTTTACTTTTATATGCTACTAAAGTTTTACTGGCAGCTACAAAAAAAAATAAAGAAAAAAACACCGAACAAAAAGGCGAATTATTGTTTCTAGCACACTGCAGCACAATGGGGTACAATGTCATATTTAGCAAAATTGTTTCAAATAAACAAAATTGCCAGAGTTACCACATAATTTTTTTTCATATGTGGTAATAATTTAAGCACTTTCATTGTTTAAATCCGATAATTTTGCTAGGTTACTTGCTGTTGCTAGAGTATTTTATGTTGCAGCAAGTGATAAATTTTAGGGATTACATTTATGCCGCATGACATACTTCAGTTCGTGATATGCCCGTTCACTTCAGCCAGTATGAGTGCCATTTTCTTGCTAAGCAATAAAAATGATGTGTGCACGCGTATGAGAATGATGAAGCGATTTGTGGGCGTGTGGGCGTGTGCGCGTGATATTTGCGGATTTTATTTTAATATACAATCATTTTTTTATTTTATTCCATTTTTTGTTTTGTATGTTTATGTGAGCGTGAATTACCAAAATGATTGATTGGTATTTAATTTTGTTGAGCTCGTAAATAGTTATAATTGGCATATAATAAGCTTAGCTTTATTCAGATGTTTTAGCTCTGCTTGTGAGATTGATAGTGATAAAAAAATAAAAAAATAATTAATACTAATTTTTTTGTTTACTGTGATAGATAACGTATGTACATACCCCAACCTTAAACATTATAAAAATATTATATGTCTTTAGCGATTTTACTTGACATCATTTTTCTATCATCAAAATTTATTCGAAATCATTTCGGTCTGTCCGTAAACGGCGCTCTAGGACAAGAAAGCGTAGCGGAACGTCGTGCACATAACGAAAAATATTGCTTGAAATGACTAAACCGTTCGACTTGTGCTATGGCATTAAAAGATTTCGTTGCGCCCAAATTTCCTAAAACCTCAGATTTTCGACGAAAGTGGGACAATAGATTCTAGTTTTTTTTATCAGTGTTGTGAAATAGGGAAGATCTGTTTCATTACAATTTTCATCTTAGGGTTATGAATCATCACTATTATCAGGTTTCAATCGCTCTAAGAAGCTAATGTTCTTTCTTCTTCTTTTTCTTCTTTTAATGGCACAGCCCAGCTTTTCGTATCCACTCATGTTGTGATTGTTATATTTGTACCTGAATGTAAAGGAACCTACAATTTTATGCCGATTTCGAACGGCTAAGTGATAAAAAACTTTTCATACGAAATTTTTACGCTTTTAGGTTTGCCATTGCCTGCCAAGAGGTGGTGCCTGGTATAAAAACTGTTTTTTCTACCGTTTGATTTTGCCTGTTTCGAGATTTGAGTCCCGGGCACTATGCGTTGTAGGTCAACGCATTACCAGCTAAGCCACTGCGACCACTAAGAAGCTAATATTCGTAGATAGAAACCAAACATACATATAAAATAATACGTAGGCCAACAATCCACTAGAATACAGAAGCCACACGCTTAAAAATGACTTCTGTAGAAGCTGTAAAATAATCCCTTAATATCATTATTTTTGCTCAAACTTTGCTATCGGCAAAAGAAACATGATAGGTTAATATTATCTGAACGAATTTTCCGACTTTGAAAATTTACTTACGATTGATTTACTTACTTACTTTTAATGGCACAACAGCCCATGGAGGGCCTAGGCCGAGCCTTTTGCATCCACTCATGTTGTGCGTGTTATATTTGTACATGAATGGAAAGGACTTACAATTTAATGCCGAATCCGAACGGCAAAGTGTAAAGCTTTTCATAGCAATTTTTACTCTTGTAGGTTTGCCATTGCCTGCCAAGAGGTGGTGCCTTGTAGAAAAATTATTATTTTTTTTTAAATTTTTTTATTTTGTCTGTGACGCGAGATTCGAACCCCGGATACTCTGCGTAGCAGTCCAACGCATTACCACTACGCAACAGCGACCATTGATTTAGGAGACCTAATAAAGAAAAGTAAATACGAAAGGATTTAAGTAATCATGCTTATTTAGAGGGACTTATTGAGATACCCACGTTGTAATATAATGGGTCATCTCTGTCCCAAGTGTCTCCCGACGGACACCCAACCTAATATCGAGTCAATGAGAAAATTGTAAAATGTGAGAGGATTCACAACACTTTCCGCAAATGACTTGAAGAAATTTGTCGTCAAGCCTGTGACTGGAATTTACAGTCAGTTTGAGAATTTACAGTAAAGGAGGCAAAACCTGCTGAAAAAGGAATATCGAGATAAAACTATAATCGGAAAACACAATGCTCTAATGGGAGATTCAGAAATTAATTGTGATGAAGCATCACGAATGGCTAAGATATTTTTTGGCTTTGAAAACTATTAAAATTTTCCTGGCCCAACGCTTTAGCCCAGAGAATTAGTGCTAGACTGAAATTCCAATAACATCAGGATCGATCCTCAAATAGTGAAATGATTTTTTGCAAGTCATGTTTCGCAAAGGGTCAGAATACTATAGTGTTTCTTCCATAGCGACAAACTGTTTGGGAAATTATCTTTTATCACTTTACACAGAATGTATATTATTTGAGAACATAATTTTATTGAAAGAATATATCAAGCTTCGAAATATAAGAAGGTTTACAGATTCAAAGATTCAAAATATCATTTTAATTTCCTAAGTGATTGGCTTTTATAATATTACTTAAGATAAAATATTGAAGAAATTTGGGTAAAATAAATTTTCTAGTTCCTTCGGTCGAATTAATAACTGAAAGTTTTGTTATTATTCCGATCGCAATTTTCACTCCAAGTGAACAGCTTTTATCCAACAGTAGCTTTCGCCTGGGAACCAATCCTTTTTTTGGTTTCGTTTCTTAATTTCTTAAAGTTTCACTTGATATAAAATTTTAATACAATATATTTTCTCATTTTCTTAACTTTATAATGATATATTTTTCATTTTCAATATATACATACATACATTTATACGAGTATGTATATACTTGTGTGTATGTAGTTTGTTGGTTGTTTCCAGCATATTTATTTCCTGTTCCCAAAAAGTTCTGTATTATTAAATACATTTCTGTTCTGCATTTTTTTTACTTATGTTCTTTTTCTTAGTTGGCATGTTCTTACTTATTTATGTACATGTATACATATGTATGTACATATGTATTTACATAAGCCCAGCCCAGCAGTGCAAAAATGAGTTAGTATCACAAATTACCTAGTACCTAGGCAAAAACGAGCTAAGTAGTTAAGATACTAGCTTAAAACTGATGCCGGATGAGATACTTTGAAGACTGCTTGGACTTTTCCGCATTGATATGCAACAGCAAAGAACTTCTTTCAATTATACATAATATTCAGTGGAAATATTGTATTGTAATTCTCATATAATTTACAATATGTTACACTTAAATGGATTTTTGAAAAAAGGGATCTACGACAAAGAGAAGAAGGAACAGAGTAATTGTCTGCTTTTTTGAATTTTTGTATTATATTTTGTTTAAATGTACCCACAGATGTATGTACTCGTAGTTACATATTTATTATATTATTGTACTATGCTCTGACTCTCTGAAAAAATGTAGCCCGCAACTAGTTAATTTGAAACTAGTTTGACACTATATCAAAACATACTAGTTGAACAGCTAGCTCAAAAGTTACCGAGGAAAGGACAATTGTGTTTTCGTAAGACATCAGCGTGGAAAAAAACCAATAGGTTGCGTGTAAATGCGATAGAGGAATGAACTAGTTATGGTTTTTTTTTGAGATAGCTAATTAATTAGCTTTTTCTGGAGCTAGTTGGTTGCACTGCAGGGAGTACATGCAGGAATATACACATATATAAAAACGTATATTTATATTTTAATATATGTATACCCAATGAGTAAAGAAACGATTCTGGCCAACATATACAGCGTGAGTTTTTAAGAGCATTGATTTTGAAAATGAAAAAAAACACAGAAATTTTACTAAAGTGAATGAAATTTTTTTTTGGATCGATAAATCAATTCCTGCCATTTACTTTTTAAAGATAATTTCACTTAAATGTTGCCCATGGCTACGCTTCAAGTGGTCCACGGTGAAGATCCAATTTTGGATCACTTTTTCACACATTTCGGATGGAATCTCACAAATGATGCGTTCAATGTTGGCTTCCAAAGCAGTAATTGTGTTTGGCTGGTCCCTATAGACCAGAGACTTAACATAGCTCCACAAAAAATAGTCTAACAGGGTCAAATCGCACGATCTTGGTGGCCATTTAATTGCACTAAAACGTGAGATTAACTGCTCACGAAATTCGCCGTTCAATTGATGCATGTTTTCAAGTGCGCTGTGGCATGTGGCACCGTCTTATTTGAACCACATATCGGCCGAGTCCAATTCTAGCATTGTCGGCCAAAAAAAGTGTTATAATCGAACGGTACCTTTAACGTTGTGGCCTTCATCGTCTCTGAAGAAGTACGGCCCAATGATGCCGTCTGCCCATAAACCGAACCGCACCAAACATTGAATTTTTCGGGATGCATTGGTAGCTGCTGAATTGCCTCTGGCTGGCCTTCACTCCAAATACGGCAATCCTGCTTATTCAAGTATCCATTGAGCCAAAAATGAGCCTCGTCGCTAAATGGACGTAGCTTGCGAAGCACATGAATTTTGATAATAAATTTCAATAATTTGCAAACATTCTTCAGTGGTAAGTCTATTCATTATCAAATGGCAAACCAAACTGAGCATAAATCAAGTGACAGCTGTCAAAAAGAACAACTCCGAAAAAAGTATTTCCAGATTGAAAACCATACTTCTAAAAAAAACACCCTTTACATACACTTTGTCTTTTCTTATTTTTTATTTTTAGAAGTTTGCTTCTTTTGAATCGTTTTTATGTTTACGAGGGGCTGAAAGATGATCGTGGAAAAATGGAAATTTTCACGGAAATGAAGAGCAGCGCCCTCTATCAATCAGGTATGAACAAAATTAGAATGCATATGTATGTATGCATATTCACATAAATGATGGGCAGCAGGTATATACATCCACATGTATACACGAGTATGAATAAAATTCGATTGATAGAGGGCGCTGGTTCGCGTATGATTCAAACTTGATTGTTAGAGGGCGCTGATTATGAATCATACTCGATTGATAGAGGGCGCTGTCCATCAGTTTCTAGTAAAAGTTGACATTTCAAACAAAAGTTTTTCATTTCAAACAATTAGCGTTAGAAATATGTAGAGCTGAAAGAATGAGCAAGTATGGAATGAAAAAAAAAATATAGTCTGATAAAATCTTCAGAAAATACTGCTGCTGATAGACACCGAGATTGTAGACTTCGTCGAAAAATGGAGCCCCAAAAAAATTCAGATTCTGCTATCTTGAATAAACCCCAAAAACAGCACCGAGAGATCGGGAGAGTATAGACTTCCCAAGCAACTTATGGCACAACAGAATTCGAATTTCGCTGAAAAACTACTCGCAAAGACTAATGTGGAGAGACAGCATGAATGGCAAATGATTTTATTATAGCCAATAATTGCATCAACACTCATTTTATTGAGTCCCGACGAAGGTCGTTAGATTATACGGCATCAGGCAGTGTTTGAGGTCAGAGAGAGAAGGCCAGAAGATTTACTTGAAAATTTCCCTGAAAATCTTTACTCAGTGGAAAGAAAACAACGCTCATCAACACAATAAAGAATAGACGAGATTTGCCCAGTTTCTAGTAACTTGCCGGTCTGAAAACCCAAATCAAAAACGTTGTGAAGAAGTAAACTTTTTTAGGGCGTCCCGCTGACGAACACAAATTTTTTTATTATATTTATTTACATACAATCTATCAATAGAATTGCCTGTAATTGGTCTATAAAACACAAAATATTTATTATTCAAATTTCAAATTTATTGTATAGCCTTCAAAGTAAGTAGGCCCCTTCTGAAATAATTCACTTACGCCAAAGAATAATCCAATTATCAAAACATTTTTCAAACGCATTCTCCGGAATCAACTTCAGTTCTCACTGCGAGTTCTCTTTTAAGTATTCTATCGACTGAAAACGGGTGTTCTGAAATGTTAATTTGAGTTTTGAAAAGAGAAAAAGTCGTTGGTTGTTCGATGATATTTGTTGAGTTTCTGGTTAGTAATGTATTCACAATGATTGTCTTGTGAGATGTTTCTGATGAGTTCACATTCCCCAAAATTGGTCTTTTTCGACGAATTTTCTCACTCAAACGCCGCGAAAACGGCCAGATAATATTCTTTATTTACCGTCTGGCTGTCTGGCAAGAATTCCGAATGCACAAGACCGCGATAAGCAAAGAAAACGGTCAACATTAACGACCAGAGCGAGGCATATATTCCACCACGGCTCGACTCGACCATTTTTGAATACACTGTACCATTTATATGCGCGTGGTTTTGATAAAGCCTTCTTTAACATTTTCATCGATTCGGCATACGAAATTCCAAATTTGATTTGCCAAATTTGAGTCAAATTTTTTGTTCGATATTTTTATTCATTGTAAAAATCAAAAACGCACTTGAGATGAATCGGACAAAATCGAGCTCTGTACACAAACTAAATGACGAATCACGTCAAAATATAGGACAGTGGTGCCAACTTAACGACAAAAAGGATTTTTACAATCCCTTTAAGCGGGCTTTTTAAATGCTTATTTGACAGAATGTATATTAAAAATTTATTTTTGAATTCCTAGGACTTCTTTCTTTTAATGGCACAACAGCCCATGGAGGGCATAGACCGAGCTTTTCGCATCCACTCATGTGGTGCGTGTTTTATTTGTATATGAATGAAAGGGATTTACAGTTTTATGCAGTTTTATGGTTTTTATACTTTTTAATTTTATTAATAGGCTAACGCACTACCAACTACATCACAACAACCTAGAACAGTTTACATTAAAAGATGAAAAGAAGAAGGGGCATCCGTATGTACGAAAAGAGAGAATAGTTTGCAACTTAATCTCAATTTTAGTTGATTTTCTAAGCAATCGCAACTGGATTCCCTCTTAGTATGTGGTTTCAAATCTTTCCTGCTTGGTTTCTATTGATATATCAATGTATTTATATTTGTGTAAATATGTAATTATATATATGTAGTATGTACATATTGTACGTGCGTGTATATAAATCACATAAGTGGTGATTGTCAAAAACTGTTGACATATTCTAAGTATCTCCTTCTTACTCATACATACATACACACATGTACTCGTATGTACATGCATATAAACTTATACGCCTCATTAGTTGAATTTTCGTGCTAAAAGTTGTCAATTACTTTTACAAGTATGTCAAATATTAGTTCGATATGTACTTTTGAAAGAGGCGGGAATGAGTTACTTAATTTTTTCCCTTCCTTTTTTTTGTGTTTGTTATGTAAAAGGAAATGTCTGTTTTGTTCAACAAAATATTCAAGTTTTTAATCCTTAGATGATATGGGCATAATCGATTTAATGTATGCACATATGAAAGACAGCTATAAAATTAAGATATAACTTACTATGTAAATGTATCTAGTACTTGGATACAAAAGAAGCAGGTCGAAAGTTGCATATGCTTTCAAAAAATAATGATAAAATAAATACATCAGCATAAAATCCAGAAAATACTTAGTATGACAAATAGTTTAAAAAAAGTACTCAATGTTACTGATATCGATATTAGAAGAAGCGATTCACAAATAATAAATATTAATAACTATTTAATTACGACAAAGAAAGGAAATTGTGTTTTTCTGTGCTGATTTTCTTTGACAACTTTTAAGTGCAAAATAACTAAAACATCATTAGTTAATCGGCTTTTAAAAGTACTCGGTATCACTTATTCAAGTAATGACTAATATTTTTTTAATTTAGCAGGCGTGGAAACTCAGTTTTTCAGACGGAAGTAGACTCAATTGAATTATGTCTTAGAGAATATGAAGAAAGGCCGTCGTGTAAACGAAACATCTATATTCTCTCGGGAAGTAAGGCTGCACTAATGGCCTTAAACTCCTACAAAATAAGTTCAAAACTTATATGGGAGTGCCTTCAACTACTGATCAAGCTAGTGTCATAAAATAGAGACCACCTAATTTGGGTTCCTGGACATAGTGGTATTGAGGGCAATGAAAAGGCTGACGAGCTAGCTAAAAAAGGGGCATCCGAACCCCTGGTTTGGATCAACCCCATTTTGCGGCCCGCCATGGAGTTTTGTAAAGCTTAACACATGACTGAACAAAAAGAGCCAGTCTGCCTGGGATGACACGTCAGGCAACAGGCAAGCAAAATCATTTATGCCAAGTGTATCAAAATTAAGAACAAAACAATTCTTGATGTTAAACAGCAACGGAATCCGACCTGTCACAGGATTTCTTAATGCACACTGTCCAGTTAGGAAACATCTTGCTAGCATGGGAATAACTCGGGAAGAATTCTGTAGATTTTGTGACAAAGACGAGGAAACAGCAGAGCACATTCTGTGCCACTGTGAGAAGCTTGCAAGTCTTAGACTTCGCCGCGCCTTAATATTGCATACCCAACTACGGTTGAAGTGGGCAATATAACTCCCAGGGATATCTTAGCATTGTTAAATGCTACAAACCTCGAAAGTATATCTTAGGATATTCAATGGGCTCTTGACAATAGGCCATTATAGGCCGCAGTGATTTGGTGCCTTGAGCCCAGGGCCTCTTTCAATCTAATCTAATCTAGCAGCCTTTGAAATGCGAAAAGAAAATTATTTTTTCAGAAATGGGCAAAAAAAGGCCCATAAGAAAGGGAGGTAATAGGTTAATATGTTCAAGGAAAATATTCTACCGAAAATTTTACTATAAATTGTTGGATACACAAACAATTTCAGAGGTGAAAGTAACAAGTTGCCTCATGATTTATTTTACATACCATACATAATTTGTTAGAAATGAGCAAACTTTAGGCTCGGGTAAATTAAAAATTAGATGCTAAGTTTTAAAACGCCGACACACGTACAACTTAGTTCCCCGAGTTCTATTGGAAACCAATATCCAATTCTTTGTTTTTTGTGTTGAAATGTGATATCAATGAAAACCAAGTTAACCCTCTAGTTCCCAAATTTTTGCTTGATCTAAAATAATCTTATATATATAAATATCGATGTAAAAAGTTCAACCATATTCTCAAAAACTTTAAAAACATTAATTGTCATGGATTTATGAAGTCCGGAAGTCGGGGTCCCTCAAAGCAATTGTGGTTGTTTGAGCCTGTTAGCAATTTTTGTTTTTTATGATTAAACATTTTATGTCAAATGTTCCTATTTGTAGCTAGTCATAGACTGTTTTATATACCGTTAGTGTCGCGCGAAGTATTTTACTATTTATTTTTATTTTTAACCAATGATGATCTAGGCGAAGATACTTCCTGTGATGGTGATGCTGTTACAGAAGTCAGCAGCCCATTGACAACAGCCACACGACATTGTAAGCGCGATAATGGTCTTTGGCTTTCATGCTTTGTAACTAAAACATGAAGCAAGCTTCCAAGCTTACTTACTTACTTTTAATGGCACAACAGACCATGGAGGGCCTAGGCCGAGCTTTTCGCGTCCACTTATGTTGTGCGTGTTAGATTTGTACATGAATGGAAGGGACCTACAGTTTAATGCCGAATCCGAACGGCAAAGTGAAAAGCTTTTCATAGCTATCTTTACTCTTGTAGGTTTGCCATTGCCTGCCAAGAGGTGGTGCCGTGTAGAAAAATTATTTTTTCTACTTTTTATTTTGCCTGTGCCGAGATTCGAACCCCGGACACTCTGCGTAGCAGTCCAACGCACTACCACTACTCCACAGCGACCACTTCCAAGATTCCAAGCATTGACCATTATATTATTAAGTAAATTTATGAAAAATGGCCACCACCATTTCTTCGATCGCCCTGCAATTCGGTAATTAGCCAAAGCGTTATCATGTAAGTCCTTCCATATGCTGGTTGTATGCTGCAACCGTATTTGGCATTTCTGAGGTGTTCCAATTTACCTTGGGTAGTAAGTACAGGAACAAGTGCTTTGGATGGCCAATACTTCATTTGTTTAATCGGAAAGAGCAGAAATATCACCTTTCATCATTTTCTCTAGCAATTTAACACCAGCAATTCGTTTGCTTCGAACAGTTTCTGTATAACAACGAAATTCTAATACTACTTAAAATCAAATGAAATGAAAAACTTGTTGTCGTATGTGGGAACATAAATACTATAGGCGTTCATAAATACAATTTACATTTCAGCAATTTCAACAACGAAACTTGGAACAGTCATTTCTTAAAGCCTAGAAGAAGGTAACTTTGAAAATAGTCCAAATCGGTCTAGTGGGTATGGACGTCCCAAATATATATAGTATGTGAAATTTCCGAAAGCTGATATCAATAAAGTGGTAGCCTAGTTAATTAGATGACACTACAACCGATGATCGATCACAGTTCAAATAGCCTTCAAAAATATCTCAACTAAACATTTTAGTGCTGTGTTTGTCAGAGAGTGTTTAGATTCTTATTACATGCGAAATTTTCCTAGAACTTTCAGAATTTCAAATAATTTAATTAATTTCTAAAATAACTTCTTACAATGAAATGTGATATTTATTTTTTTATTTTTTTTTTGCATTGCAATAGTTGTCGACAGATATTTGTTGTAAACACACAGATACATACATACACACTTCATTTGTAACAAATATCTACTGCTTATTTTATATGTTTTTGTACTGCAACAGCAGCATCTCATATGACAATCATACCCAGTATGGAAACTGGAGTTTCTATTTAATTACTTACTTACTCTTGTCTCTCACTGTGGACGCTGTGATGTAGTTGGTAGCGCGTTGGCCTGCTACGCAGTGTCCGGGGTGTGAATCTCGGCACGGGCAAAATCAAAAAGTATGAAAAACAATTATTCTAAGTACATGGTACGGCCACCCCTTGGCACGCATTAGCAAACGTACAAGTGTAAAAATAGCCTATGAAAAGTTTTACACTTCACCGTTCGGATTCGGCATAAAACTGTAGGCCCCTTCCATTCATATACAAAAATATAATAAACACGATATGAGTGGATGCGAAAAATTTGGCCTAAGAAGAAAAGAAGACTTACTGCTTAACATATTAAAAAAATTGAGGGGTCATTTGTTATAAATAATCAGTTGCGTAGCTAATAGTTTAAAAATAGTTCTGAGTGGAGTTAACTGATACAAATTAATGATATTGGTGATCAAATGTTATCTGGTAAAATATACTTAAGATGGTTGAATTTATAAAGTATTTTGATACTATTGGGGAAGTGCGAAGACAATATTTCGCCTCTTTAATTTGCTAAAGCTCAAACATGCGGTTTTCAAATTTTTCAAGGGAAGCAAAAAATATTTTAAATATTTAATATTCTCTTTATTGATTCAACAAATTTTAATATAAAATAAAAGAAGAAAAACTTACTTTAGTTCTTGGGACAAACCTTTGAAATTTTTGGCAAAGAAGCAAATGGATACACTTAACCCATTATTGCTTTACCGGTAAGTTCAGTTACAAGCACTTTGCTCAAGTACATATATAACTTCATATATTCGCGGTTTTTCGTTACACAAAACGCACTAGTGGCAACACTAGTCCTATTATATCAAACGGACAGATGTTTGAAAGGTAACATTTCAGGCTACATTTTGTGTGTGTTATTCGTTGCTAGTGTAAAAATATCTGAAGAAATACGTTTTGTGAGGTTAAAACCGCTGCAAAAACATGCCAACAGATTGATGCGGTTTACGCTGAGGTCACTGTGAATGAACGCCGGACCCAGAAAGTCTTTTGCTCAATTTGATATCAAAGTTGCACTGAAAGTCATTGAAAAAGCCAATTTAATTTTGCAACTGGTGGAGCAAGATCGACACGGAAACTGCCAGATTACAGATTGTGGTAGGTACCCACATCATCTTGTATCGGAAAACCGCAGTTTTATACGACATAATACTTATATGACCTATGTATGACTTATCTGATGGTTTTATATTGTTAATTGATCTATTTTGAGAAAATAGAGTGAGTGACATTTTTTTCACTTATGTGTTCTCATACGTTACGTGTTTTCACTGACCCCAGTATTTTGAGTTATTTTCAATCAAAAAAAATAAAAAATCAAAACAAAAAAAAATAAAAAAAAACAAAATTAAATTTAACTAACAGTAACAGATTCGGATAGTACTTGAAGCATATTTTCAAAATACATATTCATATTTTCCATATGTTGGCTCAGAATAATTATGTGAAAATATTTTGGTGGTAATTCCACTTACCAGCCGATGCCAGCAGTCCGATGCCAGCAGCCATTTTATCAAATTTGAAATTCAAATTTTTTCAATTCAAATATTTTTAATGTGAAAAGAGGTAAACAAGCAAAGCAAACAGCTGCCTCATTTGAGACATTCAAGGCAATGTTATTAAATATTTAATTATGTATATGCATATCAAAAAGAAAAAATTTAGTTATTACTGCTAAGCCTAATGGAATGCGTGTGTTTATTGGACTTTTATTCTTCACTGGATATCATAAAATTCCAGAATGGAAAAAATATATCAAATTATTTTTAATTCTTTCCCATAACTCCGTGTTGATATGATTAAATGTTTCATTCATTTGGCTGACAATCATAAACTAAATGTAGAGGATAAACTCGCCAAAATGAAGGCGCCATTAGTTGATTCATGCAACAAACGTTTTATGAAGTTTGGTATTTTTGCCCACAACCTATTCATTGATGATAGGAAATGATTGATTCCTTCTTTTGGTAGACCTTCGTGTAAAATGTTTATCAAGGGGAAACCCATTCGATCCGTTTTCAAAGTATGGTGGTACGCCACACTTCTAATGGATATTTGTATAAATTGAAATTCTATGGTGGTGCATCAACAAGAGGCTATGACAAAGATATCAATATAATTGGTCGATTCACCTTGTCCTCGAATTATTTCGACAATTTCCTCACATCGTATCTCCATATGTGTTTGCTGAACTGTTTTTTTTTTTGCTACAAGTATGTAAATAATACATACATTTATTTTTTCATTACTTTTGATTTTAAGTAGTATTAGAATTTCGTTGTTATACAGGAACTGTTACGAATCGCTGTTGCTAAGTTGCTAGAGAAAATGAAGAAAGGTAAATTTTTGTTCTTTTCGATCAATCAAATTCGTTGGAAAGACAATGCGCTTGTCACTGTACTTTTCTACCCATGATCGCATCGAAAAAGCCCACATCAATATTAAAGTTCCAAATACAGTCGCAGAATACCATACAATCAACATATGGGCGGTGTGGACTTGTATGATTAACGAATTGCTGGATGATCTGGAAGAAATGCTGGTGGCCATTGTTCATAAATTACTTGGTAATATGATGTTCAATGCTTGGAAGCTTGGTTCTTGTTTTAGTTGCAAAGCATGAAAGCCAAAGACCATTATCGCGCTTACAATGTCGTAAAGGCTGTTGTCAATGAGCTGCTGTCTTCTGTAACAGCATCAACATCACGAAAAGTATCTTTGTCTGCATCATCATCAATTGAGTGTTTGACAGCTGCATCGATGAGATCATCAATATTATCAAATTTGCAAAATCTCAAAAAAAAACTGTTAATTTTAATTCAAGAATTCCCGGAAATCCGAAAAGATGTGTTACATATTTGTCATACTGCCACGTCATATCAGTGTGTCGTATGCAATGTCCGACTGCACCAGCATTGTTTTGCTTTGTATACTAAATACAAAGTATAGAATTGCTTATTACTCATGAAAAATGCCATTCTATGATATAAATTCATTGTATATTTAACTTGGCTTTACCACTTTTTTTGTTTTTCTGACCAAATCACTCTTAGTATGGGCCTGGTGGTTCAAAACTCGAGAACCGTGTATTCCATATTTATGAAAATTGAAATATATCTTAAATGGGCCAAAAAACAATAATTTGAAATTTGTACACGATTTCTGGTAACGGGAAACAACCGGTTAATCATAATCCATCAAAAGCACGATTTTGAAAAATTTTACGTTAAGGCTTTGGTAAATTAAAGCTGCGATTTGCAGTGCAAAGTCAATGAACTGTTTCTCAACTGATTCTCTCGAATCCTTAAGTGGGTTACATCCAATCCCTTAAATATCAATTTGTCTTTCAAAAGTACCATATAAGTTATAGGGTAATAAGTATATGTAACTCATTCTAGGTCTACTGTTCCACTCAATTTGTCTCCATTACTTTCAATAATTAAATAACACAGAACATGCCAATTTTCCATATTGGGTCTAAATGACAATTGCAAGGAATTCTGCAATATTTTCTCTCATATCGAGTGAATACAAATAAATGACTACAACACAAACAATTTCAGTATTGCAGTTGACATTTAATGAAACCAATTTCTCTTTTCTTTCGTTCGTTTGGCAAAAATCAATTGCAAGAAAATAAAAGTTGTAGAAGTGTCTAGCAGAAAATTCGATTGCAAATACAAAAGAAGATGAAAGAATGTATCACATATTTCTGTAATATAAAATTGATAATTACAACTTCAAATAATTTCAATTTTAAAAACTTCATACATTTGCAATATTGATTTAATGACTCGAAATTCTAGAATTCAAGAAACACTCACAGCTCGGCCCTTCAGGGGTTGTGGTGCCATTAAAAGAAAAAAAAAGAAAGATTTCTTGCACTTTCTTAGAGATTTCGCGGCAGCTTCGCATTGCTCGTTCGTTAGTTTCTCGGGCAGTTAAACGGTTTAAAAAGCTGGTTCATGATGGTGAATGTCCAGGAACAAGCAGAAAACCCACCGTCAATACTACCAAATACTACTTCGCAAAATCGTTCAAAAGCGGGTGCACAGCGTATTTCAATGATTTTCATGAGAAAAGCTGCTCACGAAACTGACATCAATCGTGAATCAGTTCGACTCATAGCAAAAACCGAACTAGGACTCAATGCTTACAAGCTCCAAAAAAGAATGAAAACAAGTGCGTACGACTCTAACCAAGAAGTGGACCACCGTGAAATGTTGGAGGCTGTGGTACTTCCCTGGGCCCGACAGCACTTTGGCGATAACGATTGGACATTCCAGCAAGACTCTGCGCCAGCTGACAGAGCCAAAACGACACAAGAATCGTGCAGGGCTCATTTTCCTGATTTTATCACATCTCAAGAATGGTCAAGTATAGTTTTATATAGTCCAAAATGTACTGCAAAATTAGGTTGATCGTAAAGGTGCTAATGCAAAGCCAGCCGTGGAAGTCAATTGAATGAAAAAGTGTTTCCAAATTAACCAAAAGGATTTTTATTTTGAATAATTAAAACCACATTGTAAAAAAAAAAAATGGTGTCTTATATACACCAACATCAAATTCCGAACTATAAATGGTCCAGCCTGTATTTGAAATGTGTATTAACTTGATATCAACGACTGATCTGCGTTAAGCATATATTGTACCATACTTAGTATAATTGTCTGGATATGTTTCTGCACTCATACTCATGATATGGTTAAGGGGCTCAACCAAGAAAGGTTCCAGATAAAGATCAAGAACAGAAAACCCGAAAAATATTAAACTGTACAACGTTACAGTGAACATCTTTTTCACTTCTTTATATTTGACAAGATTCAAAAACAAACTTATCTCTTCTCTCTCATTTCTGGAGAAGTAGTTCAAGATTTAAGATGTTTAAAGATTTTGCCAAAGCGTTTAATAGTAGTTCAATAATAGTTCAACACTCAATACTCATACACAAGTTAAGTTAAATGGGTGTTCGTTCCGCTCTGTTGAATTGGTTTTCAGTTAGTACCTTTGAGATCGGCGTGAATTTGTTCGTATTGCCAATATAATTTCTGAAGTCATTTATAATTATTCGGGGGTAACTCAAGAAAGCCACCTTGACCCACTTTTATTTGTTCTATTTATAAATGAACTCCCTAATTATTTAAATTACTCACATACTCTAAAGTATATGGTATCTTTGCCTCCTTGTTCAGGCAAACCATATAAAATTTTCAGAAAAGGTTTTCCCGATATGCGATTCGGAAGTTAAATTGGCAGTTTATATCGCTCGTTGTGTTCTTCTTGGTGTAAATACATTACATTCAAGAAGAAATTATTATCTTGCTGTGTTTGTTCGTGATGTTCTCATATCTCACATTGATTACACCTCGCTACTTACTCTTTATGGAATATACGAGGTCGATCAATAAGTACCCGTGTTAGGAATGAAGTTTTTCACAAATTTCTTTTTCTACTTTTCTACGTAATCTCCTTTTAGTAAAATAGACTTTTCCCAACGTTTTTGCCATTTCTTTAACCTCTCCAAAAAATACGATTTGTCAAACGCTTCAAAATACGCTTTTGTCGCGACGATAACCTCCTTGTTTGAGCTGAATTTTTTTCCCCCGAGCCACGTTTTAATGTTGGTGAACAGAAAGAAGTCATAGGGAGCCAAGTTGGCGAGTACGGTGGGTGCGGCAGAAATTCGTTGTTCAATTCATGCAATTTTGGCCGCGACAATTCCGGATGAATGTGCTGGTGCGTTATCGTGGTGACAGCAATTTTTTCTTACACAAATGGGTCCGTGTCTCCTTCAATTTTGTATCGAATCGGTCCAATAATTCACAGTAGTACTGCCTCGTGATCATTCTTCCTTTCTGCAAAAAGTCCATGAGGATTATTCCCTTGAAATCCCAAAAAATCGTGGCCATGACCTTTCCGGCCGATGGGACCGCCTTTGTCTTCTTCGGAGCATATTCACCCCGAAAAATTCATTGTTTTGACTGTCGCTTGGTCTCTGGCATATAATAATGGATCCAGGTTTCATCAACGGTTTCATCAAGGTTTCATTCATCGATGCAAAAACTCCTGCGAATTTCGCTCAAAGAGGTCCAGACACTACTTCGACATTGACAGCCGTATCCGCCTGTTGTCCACCGTAAGCAATCGCGGCACCCATCGGGCCGACACCTTTCTCATGCTTAACCTATCATGTAAAATATTAATTACCGTACGACACTCCTACGGTCTCTGCTACTTCGCGCACTTTCGTTCGGCGATCACCGAGAATCATGTCGCGGACCTTTTCAATGGTAACCACGTCTGCCGGGCGGCCTGGGCGCTCCTCATTAAAAACAGATGTACGATCACGTTTAAATTCGTTGAACCAATATCTTACGGTTGTCATAGATGGTGAAGGTTCCCCATAGACAGCATCCAACTTCGCTTTTATTTCTTCGCATGTTTTTCCATCCAAAAATAAAAATCGAATTACGGATCGATATTGTTCTTTTTCCATTTTATCACGAAACACAAAACACGTGTGATACTAATGGCTACCAAATAAAAACTAACCTATGAATTAGTTTGAAATTTAGTGTGGTGTCGTGTGACAGATGGCAGTACACGACGGTAATGCCAACTTTCCTCAGCAACGCCACCTGTCTTCACACACGGGTACTTATTTATCGACCCAGGTATGCTCCTGAGAGACACATAAGCCAAAGACATTTTTAAGCCAATTACTCGCCATATAACAAATTATGGTCGTAGTGATGTTATAACTAATTAAAGAAATGCTTTCAACTCCATTTGAAATGTAATCGACTTAAGTCAAAGTAGAAAAATATTCAAAAACACTGTGTTAAGTTTTGCGCAACATACTATATATGTTAATTTTATAATATGTTTATTAGTTTTAAGTTTTTAATTTATATAATACTAAGGGTGATTTTTTGCTACTTGGTTTTTGATGTTTATATTTCTGATGCGTGATTCTTGACATGTGTCAAAGTAAAAAATGCCCAGTTTGGTTTGCCAAGTCATCATGAATAGACTTACGCCTGAACAACGTCCATTTTATGGTCGTCATAATCGAGCCACAGAGCAGGCTATTCAGCTCATTATGACCAAATTTCGCACCAGTTTCAATTTATTAGACAACAATCCACCAAATCGTATCCACTGAGTGCGTACCGAAGAGAATATTGCTGCTGTATCCGCTAGTGTTGAAGAAGATTGCGATATGTCCATCCGGCGCCGATCGCAGCAATTGGGTTTGTGTTATTCGACATCCTGGAAGATTTTACGCAAAGATCTCGGATTAAAGAAACACAAAATACAGCTGGTGCAAGAACTAAAAACAGGCGACCTACCACAACGTCGAATTTTCGGAGAATGGGTCTTAGAAAAGCTCGATAAGGAACCGTTTTTTTATCGCAAAATTTTCTTCAGCGACTAGGCTCTTTTTTGGCTCAATGGATACGTGAATAAGCAGAATTGTCGTATTTGGAGTGAAGACCAGCCAACGTCAATTCAGCAGCTACCAATGTATCCCCAAAAATGCACTGTTTGGTGCGGCTCGGTTTATGAGCAGGCGGCATCATTGGGCCGTACCTCTTCAAAGACGATGAAAAGATGCAGGCCGCAACGTTGCGGCCAATGGAGAAAGGTACTCTTCGATGATAACGGATTTTTTTTTGCCGAAAATGCAAGAATTGGACTCGGCCGACATATGGTTTAAACAGGACGGTGTCACATGGCACATGCCACACTGCACGCGAAACCATGCATCAAGTGAGAGGCGAATTTGGTGAACATTTAATCTCACGTTTTGACGCAGTCAATGGGCCAACAAGATCGTGTGATTTCACCCCGTTAGACAATTTTTATGTTAAATCTCTTGTCTATAGGGACAAGCCAAACATGATTGCTGCTTTGGAAGCCAACATTGAACTCGTCTTTGGTGATTGGAGAGATACCGGCCGAAATGTGTCCCAAAACTGGACCTTCAGAATGGACTACTTGAAGCGTAGCCGCGGGCAACATTTAAGTGAAATTATCTTTAAAAAGTAAATGGCAGGATTTGATTTATCGATCCAAATAAAAATTGCATTCACTTTTGGAAAAACCAGGCTCTTTAAAAATCACTATTACTAAGGTAATAGTATGTACTTTAATATACTATAGTTTGTTTCAATTGATTTATAAAAATAAGTATGTTATTTTCAACAGTAATTCTGTTAATATCCAAAAACAAAGTTCACATTTAAGTGACTAAATATAACTCCACTTTTTATAATATCTCGAGTGTTTCAAATATGCTCATATACATAAATTAATGTAGCGTATATCTGTGTTTGGCATTTTGTATTGTGGCAATGAATGAGAGTGTGTGATATACCGCCACCCAATGGCAATGTTCCAAGTGATCCCTGTGATTGGTTCCGTGGCTAGTGCGCTTCTTTTCGAAGTACATAGCATGTACTTTAATTGAGTTTGTCATACATACGTTGACGAAATCTTTATTTGATGAATACTTAATTTGTGTCAATTCTTCTTCTTTTTCACAACTAAACTGCATCGTAATCGCTTATCAAAAATCATAAAAGTAAAGAATACGTTTCAGTGTATTCAGTGTTAGAAGATCCGCCTCATGTGACTTTTGTTGCGCATCTCTCAGCCGATGGGTATACCTGAACATACTCACCACCACGAAACCACCACACACACTCGTTTATTGTAGGTTTGTGTGGGTACTTATCTTTTTGCGCATAATTCAATGTTACCATTAAGTAAGTATTTAATTTTAATGTAAAACTCATTTCGAAAAACGTAACTAAGTAATTCTTTTTTTTTTGCATCAAATTTAATACCATAATACATATACGAGTACACAAGTACACAAGGACTCGTAGTATTAATAAAATGAGAGAATGTAATCGTAATAAAGGTGTGCATGTACGAGCATGTTAATATATGCATGAGTAAATGTGCATGTGTAGCGTATTTTGGTGTGTGGCTATGAAGATAATGAAACGTCTTACATTTACACACAGATGCTTTAATTCAACGTAAAAATTTATAATTTCCGTATATCTACATTGTTAAACAAAGAAAAAAAAAGATATAAGGTAAGAGTAATGAATGCGAGCATGTGAAGAAGAAATTACATTTACGTAAAATACGTCGTAAATTATTTGCGTTCTCTCTTTCTCAAAAATTCAGATGAAATGTCCTTTTCAATTTATGCAAGTATGTACGAGTATGAATACGTCATTGCTAAAGGGGTCTTCAATAGGAACACAACAACTTTGTATTTAAATACAAACGGACCGGTAAATTCTAAAATCTTGCATAGTCAAAACGTCATTCAAGGTTACATTTTGATCGTGGTGAATTTCACAAACGAGCAACGTTTGGAAATTATTAAAAATTACTAAGAAAAATGACGAGTCGGTGGATTGGGAAACTTTAAGAGCGCTTATTCCAGAGTTAGATCACAATAATCGTGGTGGATAAATTGGAGTCAACATATTAACTATTGAATTGGGCTTTCAAAGTACCGAAAATATCGCAGTTGTAAGTCAGCTTCAGTTAAAAATGAGCCAAATCAGGCGATTCCACGCCGTCCACAGGAATTGGAAATCTCTCAGTCCTTATTGTGATGACTTTGATGTAAAGATCTTAGCCTATACCCAAGATAAAATTAACACAAGTGAAACCTCCTGATTATTTGAAGCGCCTACACTTATCCGATAGGGCACTGGATAGTTTGTAAGAAAATCCTGAATTTCAGCGATGAACCCCATTTTTGTCTTAAAGGCTTTGCCGATAAGCAAAATATGCTTTATTGGATAGCAACAAAGCCACATGCGCTTCAAGAGACTCCATTACATCTACAAAAAGTGACCGTATGATGTGGATTTCATGCTGGTGGCGTAATTGTGCTGTATTTTTTCGTCGATGAAAATGATCGCCATGGAGTTCACTAACGTGCCATGTTCGAAGACTAGCTTTGGGCAGAATTGGATGGGCTTGGCGTAGTATGGACAAGATGGTGCCACATACCACACAGCTGGTCAAACAATTGATTTATTGTAGAGCAAGTTCGGTAGTGGTGAAATTTCGAGAAATGATCTGGTCAAATGGCCTTTGGTTTTTTTGTTATTGGGGTTACGTTAAATCGTTGGTTTATGCCAACAAGCCAACCATGTTGGAGGAGCTCTGGTACAATATATAGAACGCGAAGTTGCCAACGTTCCGGCCGAAATATGTTGAAGAATGGTGGCAAATTGGCTCCAAACAATCGATCGCTTCACACGTCATAAAAGCGATATCGAATTCTATACTAAAATGTAACATGTGCCATACTACTAAATTTCAGCCTGATATCTCAATTATAATATGTGGTCGCTGTGGCGTAGTTGATAGTGTGTTGGCCTACCGAGGTTCAAATCTCGGCACAGGCAAAATTAAAAGTAGAAAAAAAAAAATTTTTCTACACGGCACCACCTCTTCACAGGCAATGGCAAACTGTAGGTGAAAAAATTTCACTTCGCCATTCGGAATCGGCATAAAACTGTAGGTCCCGTCCATTCATGCACATTTATAACACGCACAACATGAGTGAAAGCGAAAAGCTCGGCCTAGCCCCTCCATGGTTTGTTGTGCCATTAAAAGAAGAAGAAGATCTCAATTATTCTGTGCTTTATTTAAATGCAAAATGGTTATATCCCTACTGAAAAACCCTTTATTTCGAAGATTCATTTTCGACACCTCCACTAAATGAAATGCATCTGCTGCTGCCTTCGCTTATTTTCAGCTGCTAGCAATTAAAATGAAATGAAATACTAAATTCAATTTCTCATAAACTTGCTTCAATTCACATAAGATAAACCATACCACACACACATATTGTTTTATTACTTACTTTACCACCGGTAAACACACATACGAGAATATGTATGTGGATATAAATTGGGTCAGCGGAAACGCGTTTATTGCTGATGCAACGCAATTTGGCGAGGATCAACAGCAAGTAAGAAAACGAAGATGAAGCAATTGCAGCAGCGCACCAGCATCTGCCGCAAAAAGAAAAAGAAGGAGAAGTAGTAGCAGCAAAATATAAAGTAAAAGTCTATTAAAATTATCGCCAACAGCATATCATTTTCATTTTTACGCTTACGACTGCAATTTACGAAGATTTTTATAGCGCAATGGTGTAACCCTTTTTTATATTGTACTTGTACATATTATTGTTGTAATGACATTTTAGCTTTCATAGTAGTACACAGTTTGTGTGTGTGTGTGAGTGTGTGTGTGTGTGTGAATGTGTATGTGTGTTAACAAGCTTGTAAAATGTCACGCATATACTGGTGAATTTGCTACGTCCGCATACCACGGCCATTGCCACTAAATATGGTGGAGTCTTAATGGGTCGCTTTCAGTCACTGGTTCGTTTGGTCGTTCGGTGAGCTCATTGCAGTTTCTGTAGCATTAAATACAGCGAAAGATTATGGTAAAGGCAAGTTAACAATTTGTTGCGGTGATTTGATTATGGTAATTAATACGCTTGAATGTTGATCAAATTACTTAGATAGCAGCTTGGAGCTGGCTACGATGGTATGTATATTGAGGTGCCCATTTTTATGTAGTACTATGTAGTTACGATGTAATACAGATAGTAAAAATCGGCTTAAGGGCTCAGTGAAAAGATGCTTGTTGCATATCTTTTGAAACGTGCCTTACCGCTTTCATTTCTATTGAATTTTAATATCATTAAGTGAGTGTAATTGGCAGTAATTTTAAGGACAATCTATGTAAAGTTAGGAATTTTTGTGGTATTTTTGGTTTATTTTTGAAATATAATAATTAATTAAAAACAAAAAATCAATCAAATCAATCTTGAAAAAATGTTCATTTGCTTAAATTGGTGTAGAAAGAGCAAACAAAAAAGTGAAATTGTTTTCACCACGATCATTTTGTTTTTTTCTCCCTGAGAGAGATGAGCATGGTGAAAATTTTCGCCACGATATCGCAGAAATGAAAACCAATACAAAGGGTAAGAAATTCAATAACTGTTCTCTGAGTACTGCTTGTCTCTCTGTTCTGAAATGGAGACGACTTTATACAAACGTCAAAAAAAGCGTACAAAATTTCCTTGAAATAAATAAAATATAATATTGTTTTAAATTAATAGGATTTTTGAAAGGGTTTTATTGACATTGGCTCTTATGAATAGAGCAAATAAAGTTGGTTTTATATTTCATATTTAACTTTTGACATATTTTAATAGGGGAAAAACCTCACAGGGGAAAGCCTCTATTAAATTTAAAATCGACTTTATTTTCTTTATTTGTATTTGGTTATTGATGAAAATAGTAGCTATTCTTCAGAGTCGCAATGTAACATTTATTTTCAATGTATTGCGAGAGGCTGTTACGAGCGTTTGAGAGGAAGATACTCCTGAAGATCTACGGTTCCATATGTGTGGACGACATGTATCGAATAAGATGGAACTATGAGCTGTATGAGCTGTACGCCGACACTGACATAAACAATCGTATAAAAATCCAGCGGCTTCGCTGGCTGGGTCATGTTGAGTGAATGTAAGATAGCGCTCCGACTAGAAGGGTGTTTTATTCGAGCCACGATGGAGGAACACGCAGAAGAGAACGTCCTAATCTCCGTTGGAAAGACCAGTTACAGGGCGACCTGACTGCATTTGGCGTTATCAACTGATGCCAGCGCGCGCATTGCAGAGGCGACTGGCGCAGCTTCATAGAGGCGATCAAGTCCAATTATCAGTTGTACTGCCAGCTAAGTAAGTAAGTATTAAATGGCCTTCGATTAGGTGTTTAATTTTGATACTTTAACTTTATATACGATACCTTTTTTCATAATAATTATATTCACTTTTCCAATTCCTCAATTTTTAATAGAACTAAAAAAATATGAGGGATTTTAATTAAATATAAATTTTTAATTTAAGTGAGAATACGAATTGATTTGGAAAAACTGGGAGATACGGGTATTTTATCTAAAATATTTTTTTCAGAATATATTAGATTTTCTCATGTGTGCAAAGCTGTATCGAATGTGATGCAACAATTCTGCATAGTCAAAGTATTCTCTTCTTTTAACTTCAGATGTCGACGAACTCAAAATCATGATCTAGAATTCAGCGTAATCTTAGGAATGGGAATTGAATGTTTTCATGATGGGTAGGCTTTCAATGTGAGTTCAGCAAGATGAGTGGTCATTATTTACAAAAAATATACTCGTCATTTATGTCATTTATGCCATTTTTCCAGTTAAAATATGGAGTATTTATTAAGAGATATTTTAAGTGATTCTGCTGCCTCTTTCTGATATTCTGGCGGAGTAGATGGTTTTCTTATACCCACATGGTCACCAGTTTTTTAATTCCAAATTGTCATTGTCATGAATGGAGCAGAGAGCATATCTGCTAGCCAGGGATTAGAAACGCTAAATGCGGAATAAAGGTAGGCAGAATGCTTTTTTAGTGGTTTTCTGCACCAAACGATGCGTCAATCAGTGAACTACATGGGAACACTAAAACCACAATAACGAATTTTATTTGATAATTGATTAGACTTCTGAAATACACTGTACATTTATGTATATACACATGAACAATAATAATAAAATGAATAATAAAAATAAGTTGAAATTTTTCAATGGTAAACGTATTTTACATAAATGTGTAAGTATAGACCTCGTCGGATTTGGAGAGTAACACTAATGCTGAAGATAATTTTTCAATTGAAATCTGATGTCTCCTCAGTAGCGGCCATGTCTTCTACGATATCCTATGCTACACTAATGTTGAGCATGTGCTATACAGGGTGCGCCATATGTATGTCGATACATGAATATTGAATAACTTACAAAAAAAACCCCCGATTTCCATATATAAGATATTTTTAATTAATTTTGTCCTTTACATTTTATTTGGACTTACAATCAATCAAGTGGCAGCTGTTGTTGAGCAAAGCAAAATGTGCCCTTTTTGCTGCGTTTTCCACCACTTTTTCGAACATCTCGGGCGGTATGATATCGGCACGAATGTTTGCCTTGAGTTCGTCAATGATCTGAGGTGTATACTTTGCTTTTCAAATAACCCCACAAAAAGAAGCCCGGAGGGGTCAAATCTGGACATCTGGATGACCAGTCAATGTTACAATTTTTTGACACCACGTGTTAAGGAAATTTTCGTTGCAGAAAGTGCATTGTTTGATTTGCAGTGTGACATGGTGCACCGTCTTGTTGAAACCAGTAACCGTCCCTACCTTTTTCACACATTTGTGGGCAGACATAATGAGTCAACATCCATCGATTTCCATTCCCATTGACTGTTTCGCCTTCTGTGAAGAAAAATGGCAAACGCCGGCCCAAATATTCACTTTTTGGTCATGCAATAGTGTTGCATGGATCTCGTGTGGATTCTCCGTTCCCCAAATGTGGTAATGTTGCTTGTTAACGGGTGTGTGAAATGGGCTCCTCGGTCATAAAATTTCCTTACAAAAATAAGTTTCAGTGCCAATAATTCGAGCGACTGTTTGGCCGTATTCCAAGCGACTTGGACAATCTGCCGGCAATATTCTTTGAGTCAATTGCACTTTATACGGAAACAAATGCAAATCATCTTTCAAAATGCGCCACATGGTGGTTCCACTAACGCCAAAATGCTGAGCGCGGGGAAGATATGACACATGTATGTGATTATACGACACATGTGCTACCACTTCAACCAGTTTATTGAAATATCTTGGGCGCTGAGAAACGGCTTTTAAGCGATCTCCCATTGTCCCATGCTCAACAAAATTGTTGTCGGGCGGTGTTTGTTGGCCAAAATATATTTGACGATATGCACGTTGAGTTAACACAACTGAACGACTATTTTCAATGTACAGCGTTACTATTTCGGTGCGTGAAGCGATTCATGTACTGACATGTACTGAATTGACGTTTTAAAAACATATTTGCTCAAGTCAATCGGTTGATAAATGTTAAAATTATTTAATATTCACATACCGGCATTAAATATGGCGTACCCTGTATTTGTACATGAATGGAAGCAACCTACAATTGTATGCTGAATCCGAACGGCGAAGTGAAAAACTTTTCATGGACAGTATGTATGTTGAAACTAATTCTTCTCAATCATCACTCCACTGGGTCAGCGAATATTGGTATCATTTAAATCGGATAACGTAAATTCACGCGTCTACGAAAGTGTCACAGTATAAGTAATATGACTATGATAAGTATTAACATTTTTTATTACAATATCAATTTTTATTTAGGTAACATTTTCATTCGACTTATAATTGTCATTTTATTAACACTTTTCATTTCATATGGTTTTTATATTTATGTTATTGCAAAGAGAAAATATAATACCAAACAAAAATGTGATTGCATACATTACACTGTGCGACAAAATTATAATTTTTTTCGTCGGACTGGCTATTTTACATGTATTCGAGGAGTAATTTGAGGTCGCTAATCGATTTGTTCCATTACGTTAGGTTTTCGAGATAAGGGTGCATGAAATCAGAGAATTGTTTATTGTTTTTAGTGTCTATAGAAATGTTGTTTAGTAGTTATAAAATGAAGCCGGCATGGCAGTATTATTCTAATCTATAGATAAAAATGTTCCAAATAGTTTAGTTTGGGGTGTTGAGATTGCAGGTTCTTGCGTTCTTAAGGAATGTTCTTCTCTTTTTACTAAATAACTTTTCAACAGACACCAAAAACGATAAGCGATATAATGATGAACAAAATTACATCCCGGCAGTTGAAGCGGTTACTTAAGAAGCATCTGATGTTGAACTGTTGACAGAAATTAAGTGTAAGGATAAAAGTGTTTAAGTTAAAGATGAAAAAAATTTAAAAAATAACAAAAAGTTCAGTTGAAGATGGGACTAGATGGCGGTTAGAACCATTTCCAGAATCTATCCCCTGGATAGCGATCTGACACCCGCCAGTGAGCTAACTAATGTATGCGGCAGGCTTCTACGTGCCCTTTAATGAATGGGTGTACGTCGGGCATGGAACCGACCACGTTAAAATATTCCCCTAATAAATCCTCAAATGAGGCCAAAAACTCAAACATATGGCCGTAATATTATTCTTCAGCATCTTTTAGTAAATTTTATATTTCTAAGGTTATCTTAAAAAGTATTTTATCAAGTGAGATGTGTGACATTATTTTGAGAGAGACAAACAAGAAAAGTGCGACAACTACAGAATGTCAGAAAGTCTACTAGAAAAATTTCCAGATGCTAACAAACGGCCAAGTGAAAAAATATTTATACCTTTTTCTGGAAAAGAAATGGACGCTTACTAATCTGTTGCGGTGTGTTTAAGTCTAAAAGAGAGAGAGCATTTGATCGAACTTTGGAAGCCGGATCTTTGGATCTTGTTTCTAAGTATAAAAATTCAGGAAGTACTATTACCACTCATAATTTTTTCACGTCCATGCAACTAGCTCATGTTTTAAATTCTTGGCAAATGACACGTTCTGGGACAGTGAGAAAAGAAATAAACGCTTTCTTCCAGCAAACATGCAACTATATTAAGATAGGCCGATATATTATACTAACTTCACCTTCAACGAAGAAGCTACAGTGCGCTCCAATGTTCTTAAAAACAAGAAAGCGGTTAAAATGTTGTCATCAATGCACACAATATTTGTTATTCTAAATGATTCAACTGCTACGACAGAAATTATTTCCTGTTATAACAAAACCAAATGAGGTGTCGACAACATGTCTCTGTCCATCATGTCCACATGTTGGGAGAATAGATTATAAAACTCAAGACCAATTGATTACCGCTAGCTCTTTTCTTTAACATTGCCGATATTGCAGCTTTAGTTGCACGCATACATAATTTACATGGAGCATAATCCAGGACTAACTTCAAGTGACAAGACAAGATATTTTTCTCCAATTTTGCAAAGCCAGCATAGAGCAAAGTAAAGTCTGCAATTCAATACGTACTTGGACAAACATTGTCATATACTTCATTTGCTGGGTCTTCTTTACCAAAGCGAGATACGAGTGGACACATTTCTGTAGTAGGAAGTTACTACGTTTGCAGAGAACATCAGAGAAAGCAAAGAAAAACTCGAAGATCATGCACCAGTTGTTTGCGGCCTATTTGTGATAAATACTCGGTAGCTCGTGCAAAATATAATACGTGCTTTAAAAATTAGTTCAATGTCCCGTACATTAGGCGCTTGAAGTGTTTCCAACTGCACTCCGGTATATCTGGCAATGTGATATTGCCAACTATCTCAAATTCATACCAATTACAGCTGTTTATATTGTTTACAAGCTACCCTACCACAAGCATTTGCGTCTAAGTTTTATAGAACAAAAGTTATTCGAAATGGAATTCAAATGTAATAGTGTGATTGCATTATATTTGAGTGGAAAATCACAATCAGCTATTGTTCGTGAGCTCAGGCATCTCAAAGTGAATAAAATGTTTGTGTATCGCACCATAAATCGTTATAATGAGACAGGCAGCAGCATTGCCAAATGCTATGGTGGTGGATGAAAAAAAAAGCAACATCACCTGAAATGGTTCGGAAAGTGAAGGCTCGACCTGAACGAAATCCACGTGGTAGTGGTAATCAAATGTTAAAAGAACTCAAAAGAAGCATTCGGCGCATATTCCAAAATGAGCTCAAGGTAAAGTCTTACAAGTTACAAAAGGCACAAGATTTTATACCAAAGCAAAAAAAAAAAGGTAGACTCGAAAGGGCAAAAGAGTTGTTACGCTTGCACGAATGTGGCGAATTTCCAAATATTGTGTTCTCAGATGAGATTTCCCTATTGAGCAGTTCATAAACTCTGAACGCACTTACGAAAATTTGAGCCTACGAACGGCCAACCGAAGTAATTTTCCATCTCAAGTAATGGTATGTATGGTATGGGCAGCTGTGACCGCCGATGGACGCTATCCAATCGTTTTCATCGAGACTGGTGTCAATGTCAATTCGACTTATTTTCGGGAAAATATTTTGGAAGCTACTTTAAAGCTGTGGGCACGCAAACATTTCGGTCGTATACCATGGACGTTCCAACAAGACTCGGCACCGTCTCAGAAAGCTCGTTAAAACACCATGTTCCACACTTCATTTCGTCCACACAGTGGCTTTCGAATTCGCGAGATGCAGATCCGATGGACTATTCCATCTGGGCCATTTTGGAGAGCAAGGTGAGGACAAAAAAATATGCCAGTATGGATGCACTGAAGAACGCCGTACGGGAATGGGCCAAAATACCGCATTTTCATATTCGTGCAGCATGCAACTTATTTTTTAACCGTTTGAAGGCCACAGTCAAGGCAAAAGGTGACCTTATCGAGCTAAAGTAAATGAATTCTAAAATTTTTCAATAAAAAATAATTTCGCAGAAAAAAAAAATATGGTCGTTGGAATAGGTAACAGTTCAATCGCCTAACCCTGTAATTATAAAATTTGAAAAATTTAGAAAGTTTTACAGCAAGTTTGCAGTTTTATTTAAGCGAACGAACTCCCCACTTCGAAATTAAATCAATTTACTATTTTACCTTTTTCATAAGATAAAAATGTTTAAGTGTTCACCGTGGTTTTTCGGATTTCATCTACCGGTTATTCGAATGCCTAACGTGATACGGCAAAATGGCCTAAGGAGTGCATCGAATAAAATTGTCTGGTACAAAAATGATGAAATCTTTTGAACCAGTAGTCCGATTTTATTAAACTAAAGTATTTTATTTTGCAAATTGTTTTTAGATTAAAAAAATAAAAACAAGAAACCACAAATTACTAGTTTTTAATAAAAAGTTTTAATTTTTCCCCCTTCCATTAATGTTTTTATGGTAGTGACCGACACCCTCACAGCTGCTGCAGACCACTTTCTTTTGAAATCTTCGAGCTCATCGAACTCAACTGACGAATACTCTAGAATACCATACATGTTAAATCGTCGGTCTGATTTTTACTGTTGCACAGTGTTATTATTATGTATTTTTATAACTATGAATGTGAGTTGTGAATTATGTATGCAATGTAATAATTCAACCGAAATTTTGTGATATCTTCAAAGTTGATTTATTATTTATGGCATAAATTATGTGTTTTTGCTTTTCATTTGCAATTTTCGTTTATTCTTCGTTTCTACCATTTGAAAAATATTATTTATATCACTGCTTAATATTTATGGTGTAAATAATGAAAGAAAAACAATAGCCAACGAAACAAAGGGGGAATTCATATACCATACAAACATGCATACATACATACGAACATACGAATATTTATATGAATGTAAATTTTATATTGTGATAATTTTCATATGCCGTACTCAGGTACTCCTATGATATTTATGTACGAGTATATTTACATGATATGCATACATATTTTTACATAGATATCTATCACACATAGCAGTGAAAAAGGCTGAAAGTTCTGCCGACATATAAGTATATTTTGGTAAATATTTTGTGTTTTTCGGTTATTTTATTTATAGAACGTACAGGGTGACAACTAATAAGTGAATAGAACTTTCTTCGCGCTGTAGAAAAAGTATTGCAATTTTCCTGCATTTTTTTTTCATTCCTGTTTTATTCTGCGTAATCGAGAGTACAAATGATTTAATTATTGTGTAATCGGATCAGCTTTGCACCAGTTAGATAAACGCAATTGTGAGATTGGGCGTGTTTCGATCGCTAGTATCTCGTGCAGTTAAACGGTTTAAGAAGATGGGTCATGAAGGTGATCGTCAAGTTAGAGGCAGAAAAACCACCTTCAATACTGCCAGGAATCGCATAAATGTTCAAAAGCGGTTTGGCATGAGAAAAAGTGCTCACGAAACTGGTAGGTATTAATCGTGAATCAGTTCGACTCATATGAAAAAAACGAACTATAATTCAATGCTTACAAGCTCCAAAAAGGCCAGTTACTGACGGATGAAAACAAACGAGTACAACTCGAAAGATATTGCCTACTTCAACGTCGGGCCGCAGGAATTGGATGGGAAAAAATCGTCTTCACAGATGAAAAGCTCTTTACTGTTGAACAAGCGCATAACCGTCAAAATGACAGAAGCTGGTCAACAGAGGCTCTTGGACCATCATTCGTCATTCAACATTGTAAAAATCCGCAATCCATCATGGTATGGGGTGGGATTTGCACAAATGGCCGCCCACTCTTGATTTTTGTGCAACAAGGAGTCAAAATCAACCAAGAAGTGTACCGCCATCCCCTAGGCGCGACAGCACTTTGGCGATAATGATTGGAAGTTCAACCCAGCTCACACAGCCAAAACGACACAAGAATTGTGTAAGGCTCATTTTCCTAATTTTATCACAACTCAAGAATGGCTTCCTTATTTGCTTGATCTCTATTCGATGGATTACAGCGCATGATCCATTTTAAAGTCCAGAGTCTATGCTAAACGTCATGAAAATTTGAAGTCCCTGACACAGTTGCTGTGTAGTGAATGGGTTCGAATAATGGTGACGGAGCTGTGATAGATAGCCAAACTTTTTCCCAAGCGTTCGAAGCTGTATATTCGTGCCAAGGGTAGGCACTTTGAAACCGGCTGAATATATTTTTACTCATTCATTATGTTATCTTCTTCCTAGGTCTGTTTTTCGTTTTTAAATTACAATAAGTCTAAAACTGTTGTATACACTTATTAATTGCCAGGTTTGTTTACCTTTTCAGTGGAAATTGTATGTTTCCCAATAAATTATTTATAGTTTTTGGTAGATTTCTTTTAATAGAAACAAAACAAAAAAATAGCATAGCTTTAGAGAATGCAATGAATTTCATATATCAATAATTTAAATCGATTTTGAATATGTAACTATTGAAATATGTATGGTAAAGGTGCATAGCTAAATTTAATGCTGGCATCACAGTACTTAGGTCACCCAGTGGTAAAAATGCGCTAAACTAGGCTACAAAGGAAATAAGCAAAAAAAAGAAGACATTCAAAAACGAATCGACTAGCAGGCATTTACGAAACCTGTTGGACGAAAAGAAAGTGCTTACTCTTTCTGGAAGGCTACTGAAAATATAAAAAGACCCACATTAACGATTCCCCCAATAAAAAGGCTAATGGTAAATGGGCCAAGAGTAACATTGAAAAGGATTACACTTTTGCAGACTATCTAATGAAAACCTTCACGCCTAACGATGGTATAGATATTGTCACATCTGAAAACAGAATCTCTGAGACTAGGATGAACACTCTGTAATGCACTCCTAGTGAAGTAAAATGTGAAATCAAAATTCTAAAACTAAAAAAATGTTTAACGTTTTGAGCTAATAACCGTAGAAATTTGAAAACAGTTACCACAGATTATTGTTGTAAATCTAACAACTTTTTACAACGCCATATCTAAACTTTGATATTTTCCGAACCTCTGGAAAGTGGCCGAAGTAATAATGCTTCCCAAGCGAGGTAAAGCGCCACAAGAAGTGTCCTCATACAGACCTATCTCTATGCTACCAATACTGTCAAAGGTCTACTTAGTAGGGACATAAATACTGTTACACACATTTGATGTTAAAAAAAATAATTAACTTTTTTGGACCAATTTTTTAAAATATATTTTTTGATATACATTGTATACAAAAAGCAATTACTTATTCGAAATGCCCGCCATTGACCTTCACGCACGCCTTAAGTCGCACTGGCCAATCATCAATAGCTGCACGCACATCGTGCATTGGGAAAGTGCTGACAGCACGAATCAAAGCAGTCGTCTTCAGAGAATCAATGTTGGGGTACCTTTTGTGGTAAACCATGTCCTCTAAAACTGTCCATAATTTCTAATCAAGTGGGTTCAGATCAGGGCTGCCAAACGGCCATTCCTCAGAGCAAATGAAAGCTGGCAAATTGTTTTGCAGCCAGGTCTGGGTCGTCTTAGACTTATGGTCTGGCGCAGAATCCTGTTGGAAAGTCCACGGCTGATTTTGGAACAGGGAATGGTTAAATGGCTTCACAGCAGCTTCCAAAACGGTTTCTTGGTAAACTTGGGCCGAAGTTTTGACCCCTTGTTTGCAGAAATGCAAGTCAGTGGCCCCATCGTAAGAGACACTCCACCTAACGATGACTGAAGTTGGGTGATGACCCTTTACGACCCGTGGGATCAGTTCAAATGCTTCCTTAGATGACTGTTGATTGCTAAATTTTTCTTGCACGGTAAACTTTGTTTCATCCGTATAAAAGATTTTTCTGTACAAGTTATCAGCGTGCTTCACCAAAAGACGTTTGTATTTTTCTAACCTATTTTTTTCCAAAGCTGCAGTCAACAAATGTCCGGTGAGGCGTTTGAAGGTACCAAGTCCCAAGTCCTTTTTAATAATTCGACTCATGGATTTTGGTGTGATATTCATCTCACGGGCCATGATTTTCTGTTTTCGGAGCGGATTTCGCTGAATTCTTGATTTGACGGCTTTAATGACTTGCGGCGTGCGAATTGTGCGTGGACGGCCCAACCGGTGGCGGTCTTTGATATTTCCAGTCTCCTCAAATGTTTTATACACCGGTAGACGAACATGTGACTAATCCCGAGTGGGCGGAGCGTTTTGAAAATATCGCGCTTTTTCATTTCACACTTAAAAAGTTTCATTATCTGACCATTCTATGATGAAAGCTGACACAATTTTGAATTCCAGTTACAGACTAACGCTATAGAGGTTAGCTTTCATAAACCATGTGTTAATGACATGGTATGTTTAATTCTACTATTGGAATGGGTGTGTTCAATGTTTTAACAGTATTTATGTCCCTACTAAGTATGAAAAAGTGCTACTTAATCGACTTCAACCAAGCATTGAAGAAAAGAAACTTATACTAAACCGTCAATTTCGTTTCAGAAAGCAACATTAAACTATAGATCAAGTTCACAGGATCGTCGAAGTAATTGAAAAATCATATGAAGGGAAAAGAGTTTGTTCTGCTGTGTTTTTAGATAGAGCGCAGGCTTTTGACAAGGTTTGGCATGAAGACTTGTTTCATAAACTGAAATTACAATTAGATATCAAGTATTGTCAAAATTATCAAATCATACATCCAAAAGAGATAGTTCCCAGTTAAGCAAGAGGAAGCTTATTTTGAGCTCGCAGAAATTAATGCAGGTGTTCCTCAAGGTAGCATCGTAGGGCCTGTTCTTTACAAGCGATTTACCGACTGAATCAAATCAAGTCCCCGCAACATTCGCTTACGATACCCACAGATACCCCAGATACAACCCACTCTATATATCTGGATGGATTGCAACATATTCTAATCTAATAACGCCAAATATTTGGGTATGACATTAGAGGCAAAACTCAGATGGTGCGAATATGTCAAAAAGAAAAGAGAAGAACTCGAATTGAAATACAAAAAATGTACTGGCTAATTGGCAGAACATCTCCACTCTCTACATACAACAAGCGGTGGCAAACCTACAAGAGAAAAAATTGCCCAAGAAAAAGCTTTTCAATTCGCCTTTCAAATTCCTCAATAAACTGTATGTATTCATGTACAAATATAACACGCACGACATGAGTGGATGCGAAAAGCTCGGCCTAGGCCCTTCAGTGGCTGTTGTGCCATTAAAAGAAAAAAAAATTCCATAGCTGGTTCAAGTTTACGTTACCCTGTCTTCGATTTTGGTTTTCCAACTGAGCTTAGTATCAAGGATAACAGCTTCTTAAGTATTACCCATTCTTTGTTAGAGTTAATCTATTACCATTCGATTGCTTCTGTAGTGAACATCATCAGTTCACAGTTCAGTTATGTACATGCACACAGTTGTACTTGTGTGCTAATGTATAAACTAAATTCAAAACTGCTTCCATAATCTTAGTTAGTATGGTTGAAAACAGACGTAGAACTTTAACTAAGACATCATCTGTGGTAGTCAGCCATAGTAATATGTAGTGAGAGCACACAATCTGTCCTCACCACATGTGTCTCCCTGCTGGCAGCCCTTGTAATTTCTTCTCTCTGCAATTGATCTTCGTTAGAGCAGCTTGAATAGTTATCATATTTCCATTATTGAAACTGCCTCTATATATGCCAATATGTCTAACAAAGATGCTGGTATGCAACCACCTCGTGTAGCGCTGTTCGAAAGACTTGTCCTTTAGCTGATTGGGATTAAGAGAAGACTTTTCCCACAAAGATGTTTCCAAAATAAAAGTCAAGAATACCTTCTTTAATAAAACGTTCTAAATATTGTCTGATTTTTGAAGACTTAGACAACATTTCTTTATTAGTGCCTTGTTATGCTGACGATCACGATCACATCATGGGTATGAGTTTCTGTTTCTTCAATAAAAGAATAAAATGAAAAATTGAGAGAGAGTGAGAGATTAAAATATGATCACCATGATTAACAAATGATTTGGCTTTCGATGCCGAATCATGAGATTAAACCAGTGTTACTTTGTGTGTTATGGTTTCCCCGTTGCTCATGGCTATGAGAGCCGATTTAGTACACACGCCATTGGATACTAGAATATATTTTAAGAAACCCCTGGCGTGCATCTAGCTGTGTCCCAGAGCTTCTGGTTCGTAGGTTCTTTAGAAGCTCTTAAGATCCATCAACTTTCACACTATCGAGGCCATTTGCCTTGCAAAAATAAATAAAGGGTGAGTTTTTAAGAGCTTGGTTTTTGAAAAAAACACAGAGATTTTATAAAAGTGAATGGAATTTTAATTTTTATCGATAAACCAATTCCTGCCATTTACTTTTTAAAGATAATTTCACTTAAATGTTGCCCGCGGCTACGCTTCAAGTGGTCCATTGTGAAGGTGCAATTTTGGGACACTTTTTCACAATTTTCGGCCGGAATCTCATCAATGACGCTTCTAACGAGTCAATGTTGGCTTCCACAGCCAGCAATTGTGTTTGGCTTGTCCCTATAGACAAGAAACTTAACATTGCCCCAAAAAACATAGTCTAATGGGTCAAATCACACGATCTTGGTGGCCAAAACGTAAGATTAACTGCTTACCAAATTCGCCTCTCAATTGATGCATGCAGTCCATGTGATGCATGCAGTGTGGCATGTGGCACCGTCCTGTTGGAACCACATGTCGGCCGAGTCCAATTCTAGCATTTTCGGAAAACAAAATCTGTTATCATCGAACGGTACCAGTACCTTTCTCCATTGACCGTAACTTTTCGGCCTTCATCGTCTTTGAAGATCATCGTCTTTCATGAACCGCACCAAACAGTGAATTTTTCGGGATACATTGATAGCTGCTGAATTACCTCTGGCTGGTCTTCACTCCAAATACGGCAATTCTGAGCTGAATAGGGTCGATTATGACCGCCATGAAATGGACATAAGTAGTTTGCTAAACGTATTTTTCACAGAGCACGAATTTTGATAATAAATTTCAATAATTTGCAAACGCTGTTCAGGCGTAAGTCTATTCATGATGAAATGGCAAACCAAACTGAACATATTTTACTTTGAATCACGCGTGAAGTGTCAGAAATATAAATGCCAAAAACCAACTAGCAAAAAAGTCACCCTTTATATGCATGCGGTTAATCTATCTAATCAATTACTTATCAACTACTTACTTTACTTTTAATGGCCTTTTTATTTCTTTAATATTACTAATTACAAAAATAAATTATTATAACTAAAGGCAGGAAAGAGTACGAGCGGCCAGGGCTTTCGACACGTTAGCCATTTAAAGTTTAGCAATCATTAAAAAAACGTTAATTATTCCAAGTTTATTTAATGATTAAATTTACTATGAATTTAGTTTGAAGTTCTTTAGAAAAATCCAAATTTATATAGCATTAGAGAGAATATATACTTGTAGAAGCATAAAAAAGTTTAAAAAAATTGGAACGGCGTTGGGCCCAGCGACGACGGTTTACTGATGTATTATATTGGCTTCATGTAACTATTTTCAATTTATAGATACTTATATTATCTTTACGCACGAATACTTATTAGAAGAAATTATAGATTAATATGAAATTATTATTTAAATGAATTTTGCATTTAACTTTATAAATCTAAGTGTAAGTACAATCGATAGAGAATGCATGTAAGTATTGGCATAGCTAATATGATCAGTTTTTTTTTGGAATTAATTCTTATGGAATTTAGATTTAGATTATAGATTATAGTTTTCTTTAGATTATATCGAAAATATAACGTTTCCTTTTTACAACTAAGCTTTTTTTTAGCTTACAAAAAAATGCAATTCTTTATCCCAAACGTTGCTTCTTCTTTAGCTCCGCAAGGCTCCTTCTTTAATTGCGCAAGGCTTCTTTCATCATCCTAAATATTAGGAAAATATCTGCCATACGGGATTAGATTCAATTTTTTGTGTCCATGTACCAGTTTAAAATTGTATTACAATCGCAGAGAATCTTCTTTTTTTTTTGTAGAAAAAAAAGAAAACAATTATAAAAAACTTTGAAAGTGTAACCAAAATGTGTGACGTTTTTTCTTTGGAAGCTAGAAACTAAATCCCCTTCCTACTTTTTTTCTACTACAAGAAACCTTACATCTTAACATATTCTCAGTGGCGTAGCCAGGGGGGCGGCGATCCGCCCCAGGTGTCACCATTTTTGGGGTGACACCCGCAATGTCCAAAAAGCGGAAAAAATATTATAATCACCTAAGTACTATAGGTGTAAATGTCTAAAGTTATACTTTCATTTGTTGTTATTTGTTTTTTGCACGATGTATTGGAGGAAGTGGATGCTACACAAAAATATTTGCAAACTCCAGGACTAACTGTCGATAAAGTAATAGCGAAATCGAATTCTCTAATTCTCTTTTTACAAGAAAAGCGGAAATGTTTAGTGGAAGGTGTATTGGAGAAGGCTAGTATTATTTGCTCAAAGCTCGGAATAAGCATCAGCCGGCGTATAAGGTACAAGAAAAGAATACCGGGAATGAAACGGAACGAGATATTGGTTTAACTGCTAAAGAAGAAAACAAGAGGACGATGCTTGATTGCATCGATCGTTTCTCAACAGAATCAACGTCTTGAACCATGGCATTCAATGATATACTTAGCCGATATCTTTCAAATTGTGAAAACAAATGACTTGCTGTTTTGCACGAATGAAGAACTGAATATCAATGCAGAAAAGTTGACGTAGTTGCACTACGATGAAGTTGTAGAAGAAGAACTTAAAGTAGAAGTACAAAGACTTCGTAGACAAATCAAGGCAACAAACATTGAATTTAAAGTCGCAAGTAAATGGACTACGCTTGATATTCTAACTTTTATTGTAGAATGCGACTTTATAGAGTCTGTTTCAAACGTATCTTTAGCTCTTCAATTGTTCTTAACAGTTTGTGTCTCTGTGGCTTCATGTGAAAGAAGTTTTTCAAAGTTAAATATAATTAAATCATATCTTCATATCTTCAAATCATCCAAGATCTTTAAGAAGAACATGCTGTAAATAAAAATTTCCCTTATTGGTGTCATACTCGTAAATGATTTAACTATTTTGTGACTTAAAGTAAGTACGTACTACTGTGGGCAGAAGTTAGTAAGACTTTGTTCATAATTTCAAATTTTTTTATTCATTCTTCCAAATCTATTTCGTCGTCCCCTTCAAAATAATCCCCCCCGGCCCCAATACACTTGTGCCAACTTTTTTTCCAATTCTCGAAACAGTTGTTAAAGTCAATTTCCGGAATAGCCTTCAATGCGCTTAGCGATTCATGTTTAATGTCTTCAATTGACTCAAAACGGAGTCCACGAAGCGGTTCGGTTTTTTGAGTTTAGAAAATAGCCAAAAGTCACACGGTGCTAAGTCAGGCGAATAGGGTGGTAGGGTGGTTGCGGAACGATATCAGTCGAATTTTTAGCAAAATGGTCTCGTAAAACAAATGCAGTGATTTTGGAACCAATCGTGCATTCACTCTTCTTAGGCCCAAATGATGTTTAAAAATGGGTTTCACAGACGTGTTGATCATCAGTTGATTTTGATGGCCGTCCTGGACGTGGTTCGTCGTCAACGCGTTCTCGACCATCTTTGAACAATTTGTACCAATCAAAAACACTTGATCGAGACATACAATTATCACCGAAGGCCTTTTGCAACATTCTAAACGTTTCGGCACCAGAAATTTGATTCCGCACACAAAATTTAATGGAACTTCTTTGTTGAATAATTTCACTCATTGTGAAAATCGCCGAATGCACTTTTTGTACTTCAGAAAGACAAGCGTATACTAAACACTAATGATTATTTTGATGTGACATTTGGCACAGATGTCACCGACAGTCATACCAACCTTAAAAAAAATAATATTTTGATGAATGGGTTTCCACGCGAAATTTAAATTAAAAAGTCTTACTACTTTTTGCCCACAGTAGTATTAATTTAAGTTCACTCATCTTTATGAATTCCTGTATTATCTACTTACTTTTAAATAAAAAATAATCGCACACATGTGTGCACATAGTATAATTCTTTCAAAAGAAGAGTGGAAGGGGTTTTATAGAGAGACACCGTTTAAGGCGGCCCCGGGTGTCACCAGACCTGGCTACGCCACTGCCTATTCTACCACAGAACTTTCGTCTCCAGACTTGTAAAATCGTATGATTTTTATGTAAATTTTGTTGTTTGAGCTAGCTTTAAAACAGATTAAAATAAATTTTAATATTATATATGAGTCTACGAGTAAACCTAATACCTCTACTGATCTGTAGCTGAATAAAATAATACCTCTACTATATATTCATGTGGGGGTGAGTTCAGCGAGTGTTGTGAGTAGTGAGTGCACAAGCAAAAAACCAGTATTATCTACACTCAACAAGTGGTGAAAAAGTGGTGGTAACGAAAGATAAAGTTTCAACTTTCAGGAGTAATATAGTACACTTTTGGTTAACACTGGCAATTCTCATCGTTTGTTAACATTTGATAAAATGATAAATATACCTCACCAAATGTTAGTTACTGAAAACTGTAACAAATAAGTCCAAAGTACCAACAAAAAAGTAGCGAAAGAGTACTAAAAGTATGTAAGAACGTAATAGTGAACGGCTATAGAATGACCGTCTGCATAACATTCTGTGGTAAGAGAATTGAAAAATCAGAAAGTGAGCGTAAAATGTGATGTATTCGGCGATCATTTGATCGTGTAAATAACATTGCCGTTGACGTTTGCGACCGCCACAAACAAAATTTTTAATCACAAAAGCATAACTCACTATTCAAATGCCGAATTTTATAATCTACTCAATTAAGGCAACCTTCAAAGGATGTTGAGATATTTGAACCTTCTTCTATGTGGAACTTAAATTTTTCATAGTAGTTTACATTTCCCTTACTATATATTCTCATATGCTTAACTTTTTCTTTTGCATTCTTCCTCAGTTACGCTCATTTTGCTTTGTTTCCTTTGCTTACTTACTCTTTTAGAAGAGATTCTCCTCACATACACATGCACGAAGAACGAAACCATGTGTATAATATCATATTTATTATTACTTTGCGGCTTGATTACACTGCCATCTGTTCGTAAATGCAATACTTTTAATTTTTACATACATAGGTATGTACTCCGTAGGTATTCTCTTTTGCACTTACTTGTGTGCGTGTATGTGTATGTATGCATACTTATATTGTAGACACAATACGTAAAATTACGGTAAGACACAAGCACATGTATACAATAATTGTAGCAACAACAAACACAAACATAAACACAACAGCAACTTCCGTTTCCTTTTGTTAATGAAAAACATTCAAGCTTGGTGCTGCATATGAGAATAAATGCAGAAAAAAATCATATACAATAAATGCGAATAATACAAACATAGTACATACATATGTATACCATATATGTTTGTATGTTTGCATTTATGTGCTTATGTATATGCTCCACATATCTACCTACATTTTAATATTGTTATTAATTAGCGTACTTACGTGTACACGTTGCGCTTAACGTGTGTGCGACGCAAACTGAATAATTTACAAAATACGTGCTTCCTTTCTCATGCATTGGCTTGTCTATTCTGGTCTCGCCACTGTGAATGTATAATGTAATGTGACGAAGCAGAAATTAAAGTCACTACTTACAAGTGAAAGCATGACGACGATGGTTGACAGAATATGAAAAGTTGTGTAATTATTTTGAAAAGCACATCAAGCTTTAATTCAAAAGTTGTAAAGTTTTCACAAATGCTTTTACGTTGCACAATTTAAAGAACCATTGCACAGCAAAAACACATAAAACTGGGCATTATATTTATTTACTACTACACACTTTCAGTTTGAATGCTTTATTTGAATTCGATGCATTTATAAATCAAATATATAGTAAAATTAACAAAAGATATCACAAAATTTAATTATATTAACCCAAAAGTATGCAACAAATTTTCACTAAATACATTTTTACTAAATAATGAAAACTAAATGTGTTTGCCAGATTTTTGCTATTCATAAATTGCTTCAAATTGTTATTGACATATATTTCAGAAATTCTATTCCATTTACTTCTTGCATAAAAAGCGTACTGAATTTTAATAATTTTGAAGGCAGCTGTTTCTATAACTAAAGTCAGACACGCTATTAAAAAGTGGTACTTTGAATTATTAAATTAATTTTACAATTCATTTTGTGTGCGTTTAAAAAGGATAAATCTAAAGCAGAATAAAAGAAATTTGTAAAACAAAAATTAAGATAAATGCCTAAAATTATGCAATGACTTTTTCTTGGCAAACAGTAATCAAAAGTTTCCAGTTTTTGTTTCGTACGTTTCACATAATTCATGAAATTTTTTCTTATATAGTTAATATAATCTTAGGAAGCAAGCGACGAATACTGCTTCACACAATAAGAAAATGATAGAATAAATTGACCGAAGCCATGAAAGAAATACATTTTTTTAATGATGCTGTTATCGTAATTCAATAAAATTCATATAATATTTGTTGAGTGTTTCCAGGGCAACGATTCATGAATACTTTGGGCTAGCTGATGGCCACCACAAAAACAAGTTCAAATTATTGTTATTTAAATAAAAAAATTGGAATTTTGAAGTTTACTTGTTTAGAATAGTTTTTATATTTACGAGGTGGTAAAAGATGGTCGTAGTAAAACGGAAATAGTCACATAAATGATGGGCAGCAGATATGCATCCACTATGCGCCCTTTATCAATCGATAGAGGGATAGAAGGCTCATTTTCTTAAACTTCAAAATTTATTTTCCAAATTTATTTTTTTTTAAATAACAATAATTTGAACTAGTTTCCGTAGTGGCCATCAGCTAGCCCGAAGTATTCATGAATCGTTGCCCTGGAGACAGACACTCAACAAATATCATATGAATTTTATTGAATTACGATAAGAAGGCTCCTCTATCGATTGATAGAGGGCGCTGATTCTCCTATGATTCATACCCGATTAATAGAGGGAGCTGCCCATTAGTTTCTAGTAAAATTTGACATTTGACAAACAACAATTTTACATTTTAAACAAAAATTTTCTAGAGCTGAATGAGTGAGCGAGCATAGACTGAAAAAAAGCAAATGCAAGGCACATTGTGTTACGATGGCGATTGCGTTACGATGAAATCTCCAGCATAAACTGCGGCTGAGAGATTGCTGCGAAAATGTAGACTTCGTCGAAAAATGGAGGCACAACCCAATTGAAAGTCTGCTTTCGTCAAAAAAATAACCAAAAACAAGCAGCGAAAATGTAGACTTTGCAAGCAACTTGAGGCATAACAGAATTCGATTTTCATTGAAAAACAACTCGGAAAGAGTAATGCGGAGAGACAGCATGAATGACAAATGAGTTCATTAGAGCCAATAATTTCATAAACACTCATCTCATTGAGTACCGACGAATGTCCTCAGATTATATAGCACCAGGCATTCACTGAAGTGGTCGAATTCCCAGCTTCTCAACGAAAGATAAGGGCAGAAGATTTACTTGCTTTCTTTCCCCCGTGGAAAGAAATCAACTCGCATTAGCACAACAAAAAATAGTCGTCTCGTGATTTGCCAAGTTTCTAGTCAACTTCATAACATTCGCAGGATCTCAGACCAGCTAGTGGCAAATTTTCCACCTGTTGAGATTATACAACCTGAATATTTTGATTATGATGATGATGATTATTATAATGATGGCAATAATGATGATGATGGTGTAAGGGTTATAATTATAATGATGTAGCAAACAAATTCGCATGATTTGAGTCTGAATATTTAAATGCAAATCATGATTTGGCAGTGGGCGTTGCATGCATTGGGAATGAAGTTAATCCAGATTTAGCACACCTGGGATCAGAGAATTATCAAACTGAACTATACAAGGCTTTAACGTTTGCATAAATCAGCACATAAACAATTTCAAAAAACATTCGCCTTTAATACCTGCGATAGACTCTGGTTTTTACAACTTTACTTAACCTAACCTGAAAACCCAAAACGCAAATATTCTGAAGAAGTACACTTCTTCTGAAGCGCGTCCCATGTTATTTTGCTTGGTTTTTGGATGAGTAAGTTATGATGTTAGCAATAATTGAGCCAAATTTTCAGTAATTTTTCTTTCTTATAGCTGCCACACAAACATTTTTAACTTAATAGTAGCTCGCTCTCTGGCAGCATAAAATTAAAAGTGAAACAAAAGTATAATATACTACTGTGGGCAAAAGTTAGTAAGACTTTGTTCATAATTTCAAATTTTTTTATTCATTCTTCCAAATCTATTTCGTCCCCTTCAAAGTAATCCCGCCCCCCCCCCCCCCCCCGGCCACAATACACTTGTGCCAACGTTTTTTCCAATTCTCGAAACAGTTGTTAAAGCCAATTACCGGAATAGCCTTCAATGCGCTTAGCGATTCATGTTTAATGTCTTCAATTGACTCAAAACGGTGTCCACGAAGCGGTTCGGTTTTTTGAGTTTAGAAAATAGCCAAAAGTCACACGGTGCTAAGTCAGGCGAATAGGGTGGTTGCAAAATGGTCTCGTAAAACCAATGCAGTGATTTTGGAACCAATCGTGCATTCACTCTTCTTAGGCCCAAATGATGTTTTAAAATGGTTTTCACTGATCCTTCCGATATTCCATCGATGCCAGTAAGGTCGATTCTCGAGCACCAATTCCTTGATTTTATTGACCAGACGTGTTGATCATCAGTTGATTTTGATGGCCGTCCTGGACGTGGTTCGTCGTCAACGCGTTCTCGACCATCTTTGAACAATTTGTACCAATCAAAAACACTTGCTCGCGACATACAATTATCACCGACGGCCTTAGGCCTTTTGCAACATTCTAAACGTTTCGGCACCAGAAATTTCATTCCGCACACACAATTTAATGGAACTTCTTTGTTGAATAATTTCACTCATTGTGAAAATCGCCAATGCACTTTTTGTGCAGAAACTTCAGAAAGACAAGCGTATACTAAACACTAATGATTATTTTGGTGTGTCATTTGGCACAGATGTCACCGACAGTCATACCAACCTTAAAAAAATAATATTTTGAAGAATGGGTTTCCGCGCGAAATTTAAATTCAAAAGTCTTACTACTTTTTGCCCACAGTAGTATTGTTACTTTTTTTCTTCTTTTAATGGCACAACAACCTATGAATGGCTTAGACCGAGGTTTTCGCAATATTTATATACAATATATTCTGTATTCAATTAACTTCTAATCGAGCTATTGGTGATGCAACATTTTTGCACAACATTTTCATAATTAAAATTTATTAAAAAAAAAAATTTAAAACGCAAACTTCAATGGTAAAAAAGTCGCATAACTTCGCCAAACTATAAAATTCTAAATTGGTATAGATCCTGTATGCTCTCCATTGCATATGATATGCCCAATGCCCAAAAAGTTTTGTCGCTCGTACTGTGCAATTTATATGCAATAGTATGTATTTTAATTTAAGTTATACATAATTTTTTGAAGCATGTAGCATTTAACAGACAGGCTTGTTAAAACGTTTACTTAAACTTAAAATAAATATTCTGAACTTGTTCAATATTTCCTCCTCTCTTTATGAATGCTGAAGCCAAAAACTATGCTATAATTTTCATTGATTATTATAAGATTTACTACCGTTTTCTTTTACTACAGGTACACTTTTCTGCTATCTTCTACACATTGTCCTTAGCAATTCAATAGATAATCTTCACATCTAATATCTAAAATCTAAAATACTGCATTATTTCTTTTACACATACAACTTTATAATAGCATAACGCACATTCTTTCAATAGATCATTATTTTTTTTTTTTTTTATCTGTTTTTTTTTATTTCGTGTTCTCCACTTTCGTGCTACAGTCGCTTTTCTACAAATTAATGTTTTCCTCGTATACACTCCATTTAACCTTTAATAGCTCGCCTAAAAGTATACACCACGTCAAAAGAATTAATGACACAATTTAACACCTTAATATAGAAAAAACGAAACGAAAAGAAAATGAAATACTTACATTAAGCAAGACTAAAAATGAAAGCAACAATATAATAAAAATAAGAAAAGAATCGCTTAAACGTGTCGTGTCTACTTTTTGGTTTGGTTATTTTCAGTGTTTTTTTTTTCTGTTTTTTCTGTTTCCTTTGTTGCCATTGTATTACTGTCATTTTTCGTACGCACAAAAGCCAAAGACAAACTGATTGATGTTCTGTTGAAAAGCTGATGTAGCAGTGGCAACATTCGTGGTAGTGGCAGTAAATGCAAACAAAACTTCTACTTAAGCAGCTAAAGGACTAAAAAGCTACTTTAAAATATATGTTCATACATGTACGAGTATATACAGATATAAAGGGTGGCCCATCTAACAATTGGAATTTGAACTACTTGTTTCGAATAATAAAAATCACATTGAAAAATAATTATTCGTTTCTTATTTACACCAAAATCAAATCCCAAATTATAATAGATTCACCCTGTATACATACATATATGTGTAAGTATATTTGCACGTACGAGTGTGTAATGGTGTATTTCTATTTTGCAACAAAAGAACACACACAGCAGCACGAAGAAAACAAACAACAAAATGGTAAAATTAAAACAAAAAAAACCGTTTTAACATTTTTCTTTACCATAGTCTAGTCTAAGGGGAGTGAAATGTGTCTTTTTGCTTTATTAAGTGGAAAAAGCGTGTGCTATACACACGTTAAGAGACTTCTATCCTTTTTTCTGTCATTCTATCTTTCCGTTTTTTGTGCGCACACCTACATTCTTTCATTTATGCTTTAATTTTTTACGGAAGTGAATATGACTACGACGTTGCTGATGACAAGAGAGAGAGTGTGAGAGAGAGAGAGAGAGCTCAACTCAAACTTCCTGTATTGTGCCTAAAAGTATGCTCACGCAGATTTATGAAGTGTTCGTGAGTATTTGAGTGCCAAGCACATGAGTATATCCCAGTCGGGCAGAATGAAAGTGCTTTGCCAAGGAGTGAAATGAAAGACTCGTTTTACTCCATTGCACCATATTCTGGAGCAGTTTTTTATAAAGACAATCAACCTGCTAAGCCTTTCTTCGAAGGTTATAAATAGCAAAAAGGAGTACTGGTCTGCAAGAAAAAAAAACTAAATCTATTTCTGCTTTACAATTCTTATTCTACAATCTTCTCATGTGCTGATTGCCTAGGACATGCAATGTCGTTATCAGCGTTATCATGCGTAATGGTGTAGTAAAGACACTTTTTTTACACTTTGAAGTGCCTATTGCACTGCTTTCTTTCCGACTGGGATGTTACTTGTTTATTAATATAAATATGTTTGTATGTTTTGTGTGATTGTGTATTTGTGCTGTTCTCGCATGCTTGTAATGATTTTTTGAATATGCTCTTAGTTCTTACTTATGATATCTTTTAACAATCGCATAAATTAAAATAAAAAGAAAATAAGTAGGTAACAGAACGTAACAGAGAGCAACGTCAAGAAGAGCAGCTTACAGGGTTCATAAATTTTCCAGCATGCATTAATATTTTACAACAGATTTATGTATGCAGTACATTTTTCGGTAATTTAAAATGTTTTTATATATGCGCGTAATTTGTTTATGACTTTTTTTTTTTTGGCGGATTTTATATATATATATATATATAAAGTATGCATGTGAATTATGAAATTTTTAATTCAGTTGTGTGAAGAGCAAGCAGTAAGTGATTATCTTTTGATACATGAATATTTGCAACGGAAGCTTCTTATTTAGCGGTCGCTGTGGCGTAGTGGTAGTGCTACGCACAGTGTCCGGGTTTCAAATCTCACACAGGCACAGGCAAAATCAAAAAGTAGAAAAAATAATTTTTCTACACGGTATTTGCACCACCTCTTGGCAGGCAATGGCAAACCTACAAGAGTAAAAATTGCCTATGAAAAGTTTTTCACTTCGCATTAAACTGTAGGTCCCTTCCACTCATGCACAAATATAACACGCACAACATGAGTGGATGCGAAAAGCTCGGCCTAGGACCTCCATGGGCTGTTGTGCCATTAAAAGTAAAGTAAAGTAAAAAGCGTCTTATTTAATTTATCTCTTATATAACGACAGACATGTGTGTAGACGGAATGTTCTGCATAGGTTTTTAATTATACTCCTACAATATATTAATACAATAGTATACGAGGTATGATCAAAAAATAACCGTTATTTTTATTTTTTCAAAAAGTATTTATTTATTCATCAACAACTATCTTGTCCCCTTCAAAGTAATCCCCCTCAGATATAATACACTTATGCCAGCGTTTTTTCCAATCCTCGAAACACTTCCGCAACGCGCTTTTTGGTATCGCCAACAGCTCCTGTTTCGATTTTTCTTTTAGCTCCTCAATCGTAGCAAAACGCTTTCCTTTTATCGGTGTCTTCAGTTTTGGGAAGAGGAAAAAGTCAGCGGGGGGCAAGTCCGGTGAATAAGGTGGTTGAGGCATGATAACGGTTTTGTTTTTGGCCAAAAACTTACGCACAAGCGACGTTGTTTTTGCTTAAAATTTAGCAATTTTGGAACAATCTTCGCTGCCGCACGTTTCATGCCTAAATCATCCGTAAAAATTACTTGGCATGAGCCGAACGATATGTCAACATCATCAGCAACCTCTCTGATAGTGATTCGACGATTATCCAAAATCATTTTCTTCACTGCGTCAATGGTTTCATCGGTTGTTGACGTGCTCGGGCGATCAGGACGAGCATCGTCATTGACATCTTCTCGGCCTTCCTTAAACCGGTTATACCACAATTGAATTTGTGTTCTGCTCCTAGCAGACTTGCCAAAGGCCACAGTCAACATTTCAAATGGTCTTGCGCATTTCATTTTTCATTTCATTTTTTACACAAAACTGAATACAGTTTCTTTGATCCATTTTTTCGAATAGTAAAAAATATAAGAGCACACCAAAACACGACTTATCTGTTAAAAACAAACTGACAATCCAAAATGGTTGGTATTGCCAACATATATAATAGACATAACAGAAAAAAAAATGCGAAAATCGAACATACGTAACTCTCGAAATTTGAAAATAACGGTTATTTTTTTATCACATCTCGTATGAGATTATGAATAACAAAATGTTGATTCTTCTTTTGAGCTGGCTGCGGATCAGTATGTTTTTTTTTAAAAAACTGTAACGATGGACTCGTATTTTGTTACCGTAAATCCAAAGAAATCCAAAGTGGTCGCTGTGGCGTAGTGGTAGTGCGTTGGGCTGCTACGCAGAATGGCCGGGGTTCGAATCTCGGCACATTCAAAATCAAAAAGTAGAAAAAATAATTTCTCTACACGGCACCACCTCTTGGTAGGCAATGGCAAACCTACAAGAGTAAAAATTGCCATGAAAAGCTTTTCACTTCGCCGTTCGGATTCGGCATTAAACTGTAGGTCCCTTCCATTCATGTACAAATATAACACGCACAACATGAGTGAATGCGAAAAAGCTCGGCCTAGGCCCTCCATGGGCTGTTGTGCCATTAAAAAGTAAAAAGTAAAAAAAAAGTAAATCCAAGGACTTCCCATCGTATAAAAAATCGATATAAATTTTTTTTAAACATAGTGAAAAAGTCTACCTCAAAACCCATAAATAATTTTAAGAACAAAATGAAAAAAAAAAAAAAAATTCTCAATCTACCCAGCAGTGCTTGGAAAGTAAGTGCCTAGAAGCTTCAGATTAGCGCCACCATCATCATGATCTCTTATAAATACTCGTCTCAAACTGAAGGCAATGTGCCAAATGAACTAGAAAAATATAAATAAAATATATAAAAATATAGTATATACTTACGCAAAAAACCAAAAAGAAAGTGAGTAGAAAGTTAGCTAGCGAGAAGCTTATAAAATATAACTTAATAAATTTCCCTGCACCACACAGATTCTGTCATACTTTTTCCAGAGTATGATGGAACGCTATTCCTGAATCTGAATTCAGTTTCATTTATTGTTCCTATCCCGTTTAAATTTTTTTTCCACTGAAAAAATATACTAAAAAATATATTCTGTGAATTGGTAAGCATATACTCGTACAAATAAAAAATGGATAGATGTTAATGAGGTATTGAGGTATTTTCCATTTTCCATCATGGCATCATGTCACTACGGCAAGAAAGCTCTGGTACCAAAGTAATAACATAGTTTTTGTACCAAGAGAGGGCACTCCTCCAAATTGTCCGGAGCTAAGACTAGTGGAAAGATATTGGGCTCTTGTGAAAAGAAACTTAAAGAGCCCAAAAAAGGTGTCCTAAAATATCGAAGATTTTAAAAGGAGATGGGCAAACTGCTGCAAAAAAGGTGTCTTAAATAACTATCAAATCTCTAATGGAAGGCTTACCAAAAAAGGTCCACGAGTTCATAAATAGTGGTTAGAACTATAAAAGCTATATTTTTCTGTAATATACTACTGTGGGCAAAAAGTAGTAAGACTTTGTTCATAATTTCAAATTTTTTTATTCATTCTTCCAAATCAATTTCGTCCCCTTCAAAGTAATCCCCCCCCCCCCCGGCCCCAATACACTTGTACCAACGTTTTTTCCAATTCTCGAAACAGTTGTTAAAGTCAATTTCCGGAATAGCCTTCAATGCGCTTAGCGATTCATGTTTAATGTCTTCAATTGACTCAAAACGGTGTCCACGAAGCGGTTTTTTGAGTTTAGAAAATAGCCAAAAGTCACACGGTGCTAAGTCAGGCGAATAGGGTGGTTGCAAAATGGTCTCGTAAAACCAATGCAGTGATTTTGGAACCAATCGTGCATTCACTCTTCTTAGGCCCAAATGATGTTTTAAAATGGTTTTCACTGATCCTTCCGATGTTCCAACGATGCCGGTAAGATCTCTGACTGTTAATCGTCGATTCTCGATTCTCGAGCACCAATTCCTTGATTTTATTGACCAGACGTGTTGATCATCAGTTGATGTTGATGGCCGTCCTGGACGTGGTTCGTCGTCAAAGCGTTCTCGACCATCTTTGAACAATTTGTACCAATCAAAGACACTTGCTCGCGACATACAATTATCACCGAAGGCCTTTTGCAACATTCTGAACGTTTCGGCACCAGAAATTTGATTCCGCACACAAAATTTAATGGAACTTCTTTGTTGAATAATTTCCCTCATTTGAAAATCGCCGAATGCACTTTTTGTACTTCAGAAAGACAAGCGTATACTAAACACTAATGATTATTTTGATATGACATTTGGCACAGATGTCACCGACATTCATACCAACCTTAAAAAAATAATATTTTGATGATGGGTTTCCGCGCGAAATTTAAATTAAAAAGTCTTACTAACTTTTGCCCACAGTAGTATTATTAATTAAATAAAAAAAATCAAAACTCTAAGATCAACCGTTTAAAAATTATTGTGTTTTATATATGTTAAGATTTTTTCGATCTTACTCTTTATTCAACAAAAAAGCAAAGTTCAGAAAAGTTAAATAGCAAAATTTAAAGTACTATATATAACCCTGTAAGTACTGGTCTGATCTGGCAACTCTTTGTTTTGGTCTTAAAGGTAGTTGACATCTCTGAGAATCATAAACATGACATTTACCCATTGTCATTTCTTCATTATTCAACCCTTTTTTATACTAAAAAGAGTTCAGAATCAAAAGAAAATTCGTTACATTGTACTTTATTTCTTCGAAAGGACGCGAAGGCTCACAGAAAAATTTGTCCATATTATGGAGAAGGTACTTTATCGGAAAGGACAGTTGGGAAATGGTGTGATCGATGTGGTTCTGGAAATATTGATGTAAAAGACGCACCTAAATCTGGTTGACCATGCATCGAAAAAGTGGACGAAATTCTTGAAAAGGTGGAGGAAGACCACAACTTAGGCAGTCGCGACATCGGTTTGGATCTTGGTATTGCTCACCAAACAGGTTTGAATCATTTAAAAAGACTGGCTTTTCCAAAATATTGGATATTTGTGTGTCTCATGATATGAATGAAAAAAATCTTACAGTATGTGAATTTCCTCTGAAAAAGAATTATCTCAAACCATTTTTGCACAGATTGGATACTGGTGACGAAAAATGGATAACGTATGATAATAATGTCCAAAAAAGATCATGGTCAAAACGAGCTAAGCCTGCCCAAACCGCTGCAAAGCCGGGACTGACGTCAAGGAGGGGTTTTGCTTAGTATTTGATGGGATTGCAAAGGTCCTGTGTACTACGAGCATCCAACGAGCGTGGCCAAACGATTAACTGTACTGTCAATAATAAACAAGATTGAATGAAGCGCTCAAGGAATATGGTTCGAAATTAGTCAACAGAAACGGCGTCATCTTTCATCACGACTACGCTAGATAACATACTTCTTTGGTGACCCGTCAAAAACTGAGGGAGATTAGCTGGGAAGTTTTTCTGCATCCACCATACAGCCCAGACCTTGCACCTGCGGATTACCATTTATTTCACTCGTTGTAGAATTATCTGGTGTAAGTTGAATTCCCAAGAGGACTGCAAAAAAGTCTTGTCCGAGTTTTTCGAACAAGTTTTCGGGGCCGTATGTCAGTAATAACGCGCCAAATATTCTCTTCCAAGACGTCAATCGTCCCAGGCTTAACTGCGTAGACAAGCGACTTCACATAACCCCACAAAAAATAGTCCAGCGTTTTTAAATCGCACGATCTTGGAGGCCACGTCAGAGGCCCACGACGCGAGATAATGCGTTCACCAAAAGATTCCTTCCATAAATTGATTGTTATTGTTTCGTTGGCTGTATGGCTGTATTCACAATTCAGACACGAAAAAGTTAGTAATCGTGGCTCTGTAGCGTTCCCCATTGACTGTAACATTATGACCGGCTTCATCTTTGAAGAAATACTAAACAGTGACTTTTTGAAGATGTAACAGCGTTTCAACAATGGCTTGTGGATTATGATCACTCCAAATCCGACAATTTTGATTATTAACGTACCTATTCAACAAAAAGTGAGCTTCACCGCTGAACAAAATTTTCTTGTGAAAATCGGAATTGGTGGCCATCTCGTATTGGGCCCATTCACCGAACGTGCGACTCGCTTGATGATCCATTAGCTTCAATTCTTGCACGAGCTGGATTTTGTAATATCGCAAACCAAGATCCTTTAATAAAGTGAATGGGCACAGCTCCAGTTGTTGCGCGCGATGACGGATGGACTCATTCGGGTCTTCTTCGATACTCTGCTCCACAGCAGCAATAGTCTTCGGTGCGCACTGTACGGCGTCTCTGAGGATGCGCATTATCCACTAGAGTAAACGTGGTGAGAAACCGATCCATGATTTCTCGAATTACCGACTCTGCTGGGCGATTATGTCGACCGAATATTGGACGTAACGAGTGATGTTTCGCGCGAACCGAACCATTATTTTGGTAATAAATTTGCACGTTTTGCAAACGTTGTTCAGGAGTAAGTCTATTCATTATGAAATGGCAAACCAAACTGAGTATAAATCAAGTGCCAGCTGTCAAAAAGACCAACTCCGAAAAAAGTATTACCAGATTGAAAACCACACTTCTAAAAAATCACCCTTTATAAGATAGCCACTATAACCGAACCTAAGGTTGCAGTGCACTATAGGCTTTCTAATAATAACAATCAAATGATACCAAATGATTTATACATGTACATATGTATGTCGCTTTTAAGAGACATTTAAAATATTGGCATATATATTTTGAGCAGTTAATACGCCATTAACATTTTTTTTTTACTAAGTAAGTGTATCAACTTACTTAGTGTAAGTGTAGTGGTCGCTGTGGCGTAGTGGTAGTGCGTTGGACTGCTACGCAGAGTGTCCGGGGTTCGAATCTCGGCACAGGCAAAATCAAAAAAAAAAAGTAGAAAAAATAATTTTTCTACACGGCACCACCTCTTGTCAGGCAATGGCAAACCTACAAGAGTAAAAATTGCTATGAAAAGCTTTTCCTTCGCCGTTCGGATTCGGCTTTAAACTGTAGGTCCCTTCCATTCATGTACAAATATAACACGCACAACATGAGTGGATGCGAAAAGCTCGGCCTAGGCCCTCCATGGGCTGTTGTGCCATCAAAAGTAAAGTAAAGTAAGTAAGTAAGTGTATCAAAACACAATTGGGCATGTGATTTTCTTAGTACATAAAACGAAAAGGGGACATGTTAGAGCTTTCACTTTATAATATCTTCACTGGGTTGACGAAGTTAAGCTATTTGTAATTTAATCATAGAAGTTTATGTTTTTGAAATGAATATTTCTTATGCGACAAAATATATGCTTATGACAACAACTCTTTCGTCTCACCTCCTTCGTGCAAATCACAACATCAAAGAAACCACCATTGCTCTTTGGTTTTCTTGTTCTCTTGATCTCTTCATTTTCACCTAATACTCTCTCATTTAAGTACAATTGCACTTTGGTTGTAATGTGTTTTTGGCTACTCAGCTGGGATTTCGAGTACGCAACGATGATTTCTCTCACCTCTTTGTGGTTAAACGGTATTTTGGAGAAAGAACAAAGAACAGATGAGGTGAATTGCGTATTGTATTTTGTAGTTTACATTTCGATGTGTGTTTAGTAAAATACATATAAAAGTGTATATAAATATTTTACTTTAATAATGTTTAATTGATGAAAATTTATATCGGAAAACAGAAATATGACTGACCATAGTGCCACAAGTGACAAATCTACGAACTGTAATTTATATAATGGTATGTCTGCGTCAAGTTTAACCTATAACATGTAACTCATAAATGTCGGTAGTGATCAAATTTTGTTTTTATAAGATTTCAATTAAATCAAAAAAAAAAAAATAATAAAACGTTCAGCCGTTACACACTAAAGAAGTGAAACATCTTTACGTACATACTTTATTCTTGCACTCTCTCTCTCTCTACACCTGCTCCGTTTCACCTTCATTATAATTCGTCTTCCATTAATCAATGGAATTACAACAAATACTAAGGCAACACCATTCTCATCTAAATATGTGTCTATTTTGCAGGTGATTGTTGTTGTATTTAGTTATTTCCATCATATTTGATGAATATTTTTGTGCGTGTTATGTTTTTGAATACGCCAGTGAAGCAAATAGAGGCAAAAGTAATCTTCAACGTAAAATAATTGAGATTACTGCAGATTATTATAATTGATTAAATAATAAGATTAAGTATGGTAAATTGAACATTTAGTTATTGTCATTTTAGCCGTTTGTATTGCCCACACACAGAATTTTACTATCAGTCTTAATACAAATTTTATACGTGATGAATTTTATTCATTCTTAGACGATTTGAATGTTCTATGTTGTTTTTTCGAGAGTTTTTGATGGATTATGATTAAGCGTATCCATTTGAGACAAAAAATATTCATCAAATATAATGGAAACAACTAAATACACAACTTAGGTTTTTTTTCGTTAATTTATAATTTATGGTATGTATGTATATTTATTTATTTTATTTATTTTATTTATTTTATTTATTTTATTTATTTTATTTATTTTATTTATTTTATTTATTTTATTTATTTTATTTATTTTATTTATTTTATTTATTTTATTTATTTTATTTATTTTATTTATTTTATTTATTTTATTTATTTTATTTATTTTATTTATTTTATTTATTTTATTTATTTTATTTATTTTATTTATTTTATTTATTTTATTTATTTTATTTATTTTATTTATTTTATTTATTTTATTTATTTTATTTATTTTATTTATTTTATTTATTTTATTTATTTTATTTATTTTATTTATTTTATTTATTTTATTTATTTTATTTATTTTATTTATTTTATTTATTTTATTTATTTTATTTATTTTATTTATTTTATTTATTTTATTTATTTTATTTATTTTATTTATTTTATTTATTTTATTTATTTTATTTATTTTATTTATTTTATTTATTTTATTTATTTTATTTATTTTATTTATTTTATTTATTTTATTTATTTTATTTATTTTATTTATTTTATTTATTTTATTTATTTTATTTATTTTATTTATTTATTTTTTCGAAAACCGGCACAACAAAGTTTAAAACCTTATTAGCAGTACCGGCAGCATGTAGCGTAAACAAGATATAAAAATTACAATTACTATTTCTTGAAAATATTACCTTAAAAATTTGAAAAATGTGTGTTAGGCCTTTTGCAAATTAAGTCAACGGCATGTACCCCTTTCTACTGGATATACAACACAACATGCCTGAGTGATGAAGTTGAAGTAAAAACTGACTCCCAGCGCTACTCGCTACGGAAAATGGTGGTAGAGTGACCAGACATTAATTTTTCTCACGCTTTATTAAAAATTAAAAACTTAACAATAATATAAATAATAATATTATAGTTTTTATTTATTTGCTTTTAAACATACAATATACATATTATTATTAAAAAAAAAGCATAAAGTTTTCTTTATTTATATTCGAAGTAATTTAAATATCTTGTGCACAAGCTTTTATTTTATTGAATTTGAATTAAATAAGAGACTTTGATGGATGAAAGTTGTTCTACGACCATTTCCCCAAGGTCAACTTCATCATCCATTGGTACTCGTTGGTGTGCACATTATATTTTCATATCGATGGGATTTGGTGAAACCAAATGAATGAATATAATTTCAGGCGCATCAATTTCAAATTTACTTTAATGGTTTGAGTGGACTTTAGTGTGACGGATATACACGTTGGATGAGATTGGAGGATGAATGAAAGTGAAAATGGAGGATTGAAGGTTATGGAAATTTAGGATCGAAAATGAGGATTGTGAAAATAAAATATAAATATTACTCATACTACATGTAGTACCCACTTTTTATATGGTATTTACCAATTTAAATTTGATTGATTTCCACACATTTATCACATACTTGTTCCATTTTACGTGACTATTTAAGACATTTGCAATAACAAACAACAAAGAATCATTAACTTTTTTTTTTGTTTTGAAATTTAAGCAAAATTTCTACAATTATATTTTATGCAGAGGTGAGTTGGGATACGCGATCAGTGACCAAAAACACTATAGAAATATGTATGCTAGAATAGTAATAACAACAAATACAACAAGTGAAACTAACGTAACAGACTGGAACGTGAAACGCTAGAGAGCCACGTGGTGGATTAAACATACCACAGAAGGAAACATGATTATTTAATTAAAATATAAATCAGATTTCGATATAATCCAAACTACAGCTTGAATTATAAGTTTCTTTGAGAAGGCATTCTCACATTATTTGATCTGAATTGGGTATGCAATCAGGTAGCATTTTCTTCTTCTTCTTTAATAGTACAAAAGCCCACGTAGGGCCCAGGCCGAGACTTTAGCATCCATTAATGTTATGTGTGTTACAGGAATGGAGGGGACCTACAGTATTATACCGAATCCGAAAGGGGAAGTGAAAACCTTTCCTTAGGCAAATCTTACTCTTGTTTTTTCCACTTTTTTATTTTGCCGGACACTCGGCTCAGCAAACCAGCTCACTATCAACTATGCCACGGCAACCACACGTAGCATTTTACAGTAACGAAATAGAAAACAATTAATACCTCATTGGCATACATGTGAGACTATTTTGTGTTTTAGAGAATACAAACGCTATACCAGAGCTTTTACTTTAAAGGGTGGTCCATTTGATACATTTGAAAATTGACGAAAATTTAGTTTTATATTTGGGGCCGATATACGCTTGAAATCTAAAATATACGCTTGGGAAATACTAAAATATTACTTGTTAAATGGTGAATCTTCTACTGAAAGTGTAAAAAAAATACATTAACAATTCGGTGGAAGAGAAACAATCGCTTTCCATGCAATTTGTGAAACGTGTGTGTGAAACTAGATTTTTATTTGATAAAACAACACGTTCTCGTACTCCAACATAATAGAATTTTGCATAAAGACCTCGGTATGAAGCCGTAAAAAAGTTAAATTTGTAAGACAGCTAAAGCCATATCACCTTCCGCAATGTTTTCGGGTCGTTATTTGAGCTCTGAAACGCTTGGAAAAAGATAAGCATTTTTACCCTAAAATCATATTTTCTGACAAAGCGGTTCGACATCGGTGGTTACGTTAATAAGCTAAATTTTCGAATCTGGTGGTCAGAAAATCCATGCGCGATTGCTGAGAAGCCAATGCACCCTCAACGATTAACTTTTTGATGTGGTTTTTGGACCAGCATTTTTGGAAAAAAAAATTTTTCTTAGAAAATGAATAAAGAAGATGCTTAACAAGACGCATAATGATAACTGATTATTTGTGGCCTATTTTAGAAGATATAGACTTAGACAACATTTGGTTCTAATAGGATGGCGCGCCGTATCACACAAGCCGTGCAGCAATCGATCTTTTTCGTGGGAAGTTTGAAAACTTTAATCACGTTTTTAGCCGTTTTGGGGATGTGCATTGGCAAACACGTAGTAGTGATTTGACTCCGTTATACTCGTATTATTATTTTTGGGGAGCAGTTATAGATAAATGTTACGCTAACCATCCAGCCACGATCGAGGCTCTAAAGGACGAACTTGGTGCAGCCTTCGGCTAAGTACAGTGCACAAAAATTGGGTTGACCGTGTGCAAGGCCAGCCGAGGAAGATATTTGAATGAAATAGTGCTTCAAAATTTACCGCAAGAAGGATTGTACTTTCGACTAATAAAAACCAAATTGAAAAAAAGGTTTTTCGTTTCTTATTTACTTACACCAAATTCAAATTTCTAATTATAAATGGTCCTCCCTGTATATACTTATCTACATACGTATTGTACTGACTCAACAAACTTATTACTCATTATTATTATTATTATTTTTTCTTTAAAAATTAATTACTTTCTTTTCATTCCATACTTTTTAGGAATATTAAGTTACGCTTTCACAATTGGCCTTCACACTGCCTAGAGTAAATTGGAGTATTCTAAAGATGAAACCCATTTGAAATTATCTCGCAAATTTATTAACAATTGTGAGATGTAACTTTTTGTTTTTGCTTTTTCAATTCGGTAAATAAAACTCTAACAAGTGTGCTTTCTGCGCTTGAAGTCATGTAAGCGTGGTAATGTACATAAATTATAAAACTCAAGTATATTTCGTAAAATTTTGGTTTTTTATTTTGATTTTTGCTTCATTTCAAAAACATGTGAATTCCTTATTGTAAATGCAACTTCCAAGGACATGTATGCACATACAGAAACATAGATATATACAAACACATGTAGACATACAGTAAATATAAATCAACATGCATTTTTTTGTGTGTGGTTATTTTCTGTTTTTCTACGTTTGTAGCACGGATTTATGAAACTGAATTATTAGTTCAACACATCGACCCATACGTAAAACAAATGACTTCTCTTTCAATTGATAGAGTTTTGTCATACCTTATTGCATTGGACTTATTTGTTAAAAAAGAAAAAGTAAATGCAGGAACTAAGCACAAGCAAATTGTATTTGCACATTCACAATTTTGTAAGTAATTTGCAATATATAATGTAATTACACAAAGGAGTAAAAAAAACAGTTTTTTTTAACAAATAGTCGATAACAGATAAAACTATTTGGTTTGTACCTGTTCAATTGAGTAGTGATGTTCGAGCGCAGAGGAACAAGTAGGCGAATTGAGGAGTTAGTTGTAAATCAGCAGCGAAACGGAGTGGTCGAGTGAATGGCATGAACAAATTTATTGAGCATCAATAAAACTAGAAAATAATTTTAAAATAAACCTTGGCCTTTTCATTTACCTTAAAGCGGAGGCAATACCGAAGTAAAAACAAAAAAAAAAAACTATATAAATATAATTTTTAAAAGAAATAAATATTCAAACGAACAAAACAATAAATATCATAAAACAACCATATCTATAAAAATTAGTTGCTGTTTGTTGGTAGTCGCATCGCTTGAGAACGGCTGGACTGATTTGGCAATTTGATTTGCTTAAATGTTCATAATAGTTCGAATCAGGTTGTTATGAAAAAAAAAAAAAAAATTAAAAAAGTTGCGCGGAAAATTGGAAAATTCGGCTAAAACTGAAAGTACTTTTTTCCATGGGATTTTTGTATCAACTCGCGTGGATTTGCGTAATTCTTTTTTTGTTTTGTTCATTATGGTGCTGGAAAAGTTTATTTACTTACTTACTTTCAATGGCACAACAGACCATGGAGGGCCTAGGCCGAGCTTTTCGCATCCACTCATGTTGTGCGTGTTATATTTGTACATGAATGGAAGGGACCTACAGTTTAACCGAACGGCGAATTGAAAAGCTTTTCATAGCAATTTTTACTCTTGTAGGTTTGCCATTGCCTGCCAAGAGGTGGTGCCGTGTAGAAAAATTATTTTTTCTACTTTTTGATTTTGCCTGTGCCGAGATTCGAACCCCGGCCATTCTGCGTAGCAGCCCAACGTACTACCACTACGCCACAGCGACCACTGTGGCGTAGTTTATAGCAAAAGAAAATTCGGGAAAGTACATGAATGGATGTGAAGAAGGCCGAGAACCTGACCTACGAGTGCAGGACAGTTTCTCAAGCACTCAGGCTATGTAGCACATTGTACTTAAGGGAAAGTAAATAGTTAGTGTAGTAATTTTGGATATTGTGGAATAAGGATGTAGTTACAGTAATAAATGTGTTATTAGATAGAATATAGAACCTTAAAAGGCTGGGGCACAATAGCGCGAGAGTGTGATTGCGTCGGGTACCAGCTGTCAAATAAATATCAACTCATAAGGTGGGCTTATCTATTTTTTTTACCCGGTAGGTGGCGCTGATATTGAGATACGTATATTTCGATAAATTGTATTTATGGTCCGATTTAGCTCATTCTGCTTCGTTTACGAGCACGCAACGGCAATTTTGCATACCTCTTCGTATTGCATGTGACTCCGCCTTCATCTCCCCTTCTACACGTAAAAACGAAATAAATAATATCAAGAAAAAAGGATTTTTGGTTAAACGTTATTGTGGAATGGGGAAGAAGATGTATGAGTTGTAGGCCTACAAGGGTATAAAAATCCAACGGCTTCGCTGGTGGGTAATTTTGAGTTAATGGAAGAAAGCGTTCTGGATAGAAGGGTGTTTTATTCGAGTCACTGTGGAGGAATACGCAGAAGGGGACGTTCTAATCTCCGTTGGTAAGACCAGGAACAGGGCGACCTTACTGCACTTAGCTTTATCAACTGGCGGCAGCGCGCTCATAGCAGAGGTGGCCAAGACCGATCATCGGTGTCAGCTAAGTAAGGAAGAAGAACAGTTGTGATGAGGTGCAACGTTTTATTTTTGTGATATATGTACGTTTACTTTCTTCGTAAGTCACAAATTTCACAGGAGCAGAAAAACACAAAATACAAATTAACAGCGCTTTTTTTTAATTGTTTAAATGTTATTAGTGTTAATTAAATAAGTGTAATTGACTAAATTAACATTGGCCGAAGTTCTCGACAAATTTAACACCACAGCAACGAGTGCAAATCCAAGAAAAAGCAGGAATACATTTGGAAGAGAAACGTGCAGAAGAAAGTGGCGAACCGCGAAACCGAGGATTTCCAGAACATCAAGTAAGATCATTGGTAGATCACGAGCACATTCACATTATTACCATCTAATCGCATTTCATTTAAATATAATGCTGAGACTGAATATTTTGCTCATGCTAAAGTTATGATTGGGTAGCATGGAAAAAGAACATTAGAGATGTGTTGTTCATCAGGAAATGTTGTTTTACCAGCATTAACTCATTAATTTCAGGAGAAAATGCAGAACAAAATTATTTAAAATAAAATTAGGCCAGTCTATGCAAAAACTTATGTGGTTTAGATTTGGAAAACTCATGCTTCTCCCATGGACAGCGGGACATATGCAACCTGCTGCCAAAAATGGAGCCACCAACATTTTACATAATTTAGTGTGACAATAAAGAATGTGCTTTAAAATATTTTTTAATTAAGTTATAATTTTTTATTTTTTGTTAAAAACAAATTTATAAGAAATGTTTATACTTGAATTAGTATAAGTAAAATACTTAAATAATTTTTGGAAATTTCATAAAAAATAGATCTTCATAAACACAAATATACTTTCATATATAAATTTTTTTTTATGATACATTAAACTCACAGGGTGCACATGTATGAATACAGAGCATTGTGTTGATTAAAAGGATGATTGATAGGTGGGAGTAAGAAGAAGGAAGACTGAGAGAGGGAACGCAATCACAGGACACCGGTAAAGAGATAGATAACTACATACGCAGTGTACATCTGGAGTTGGCGGATCAGAAAAAGGAAGCTGTTTTCTGGAACTCCAGAGAAGTACGCGAGGTCATCAAATTTAAATTGGGAGTTTGCGGTACCTTGGTGTGCTGATCGACGACAGAATCACATATAAGGAGTATTTACAGGCAGTCAAAAGGCCTGAGTGAAAAGGTCTCAAAGGTCAATGATGCACTCCCCCGTATAATGTCAAATATTGGAGGGCCACGCTCCAGCAGACGAAAACTCCTGGCACGCGTTACAAGCTCGATAATGATATATTCTGCACCTGTATGGGCTGATAAAACGCAAACTGTGTCTTACAATGCCGGGGTCCGGGCAACCTATCGCTGCAGTGCACTAAGAGCTGCAAGTGCATTCAGCACAGTGCCGGATGAAGCAGTCGAGTCGGTGTTATCTCGCGCATGATACCGATTGACATACTAGCACGTAAATGCCAAAACATTTATGCAGCAGTCCCTTATGCATGAAAGGCAGAAGAGCGACAACACAGTTTAAAAGAGTACCAGCTACGCTGGGAAAGAGCGAACAAAGGAAGATGGACATTTGCACTCAACCTGGATATTGAGAGTTGGATAACTCGTCAACATGGTTAAACATATTTTCACATGACGCAGCTACTTGGCGGACATGGTTGCTTCATCTGCCCTAACGATATTGAGGATGCACAACTAATTTTCTTTTATTGCACGTGTTTCGACGCCGAACGATCCGAGATAAGGGAAGCTTTTGGGGAGGCCCCCACATTTACTTACTTTACTTTTAATGGCACAACAGCCCATGAAGGGCCTAGGCCGAACTTTTCGCATCCACTCATGTTGTGCGTGTTATATTTGCACATGAATGGAAGAGACCTACAGTTTAATGTCGAATCCGAACGGCGATAGCAATTTTTACTCTTGTAGGTTGGCCATTGCCTGCCAAGAGGTGGTGCCGTGTAGAAAAATTATTTATTCTAATTTTTGATTTTGCCTGTGCCGAGATTCGAACCCCGGACACTCTGCGTAGGAGTCCAACGCACTACCACTACACCACAGCGACCAAACACCCCCCACATTGGCTAATATTATTAAGCACATGTGCCACACACTGCATAAGTGACAATCAGTCCAGACAGCGGCAGCAAGAATAATATCTGCACCCCACCGCATTGAATGTGAACATAATCTGGAACGCACCCGTTTGCGCAACATAGACCTGAATGTCATTAATTCAGGCAACCCCCAAGACAGCTTCACTGACCAAGATCTGACGGCCTCCTGACTAAATACTTAAGGGTGGTTCCGGAAGGACCCACCGTCCGCGTATGTGAGGTGGTTTTAGTGGGTTGGAGTCTCACAATGACTGAGAATTTCTATGCTTTCTTCCTCAATTACAAAATAAAAAAAGTACATACATGTATATTTATATGAGGATTCACCTCCACATGAGCACACACACACACACACACACACACATTTCAAACTGTCACATTTTTTGTATAGTCTTTTAAAAATTAGTTTTCTTTTTTCAGTTATTGTTGATATTTTACAGCCTGGCTACTTTATTATTCTAAGTGTTGTATGTAATATTTAAAAGGATATGCGGAAGTGTACTTGATTTAATTTTAAGAGAACAAACTTTAAATATACCTATACGTCATAAAAGTGAAACATTCTTGCTACTATACCACATAATTCCTTTAAGTGAATGTTCATAGGTAGTGGAAATATAAGAATCAAGCAAATTGTGGTATTCAACAGAAAAATAATAAGAATAAAAATATAGAAGAAAACAAGTATCCGGTTCCGCTTCCTTTTCCGGCTCGGCTGTTTTTTCTTATACTCTGATACTCATGCAAAAAATGTAAGCGGAAAATATACAAAATATAATAGATGTAATAGTTACAGTTGAAACGCAGACTGTGAAAATTCCGATACTGTACTTGTAATATTGTATACATTGTATGTACATTGTACATTGTATCTGCTTGAACGTTCATCTCATTATTCACTTGTATCTGAATTTGCCAGTTTTGCTATTAGAAAATAATTTAATAGAATACATGTTGTGGTAATGTACAAACGACATTGATGCCAATTCATGCAGTCAATTCATTGATTTATTAGTTTGAGCATCTTCAAAACTGGGCAACTTCAGTCAAAATTCATCATTAATGTATATTAAAATGTTTCCCATTTTATGTACATACTCGTACATATGTATGTAACACATAAGTATTACAAAAACTTTTATGGGTAAGAAAAATAACTATAAAAAAAACCGCGCACCTATTTAATTTTTGATAAACAATAGCTTATGTATGGTGGAAACTTTGGAAGCCAAGCACTAAGTAGCAGAGAAGCCTAAAGGCCCAATGGCAGAATTGTGGAAGAATCAGAATCGTAGCCAGAAATTAACTTACAATTAGGGTGAAGTATTAGAAACAGTGGAAGAGAGGTCAATGAATCACTTCTACATTCTAATATAAGAAAATAACTCTGTCTCCAGTACTGTATTTGTTTATTTTTAAATTGAAATGTGTTATTCCATACGACAAAAGTATGAACGAATAATTGTTCCTTCAAATATCTCTAACAAATATCATACTGATAATTTTTTAAAATTGAAATTGGGAAACTGATCTAACAAATACTTGAAGAAATCATAAGGTGCTGGTTATACTGGTGTTCGCTGTGCGACGAACACATCATATTTTACTCTCGTGCTCGTTGTAGTGGTTACATTGGAGTTCGTTAGAGAGTTACTTTTTGTCGAAATTCGGTTTTTTGTTTTTAATACTAAAGGGTGTTTTTGTTTAGAAGTGTGATTTTCAATCTGGCAATACTTTTTTCGGAGTTGGTCTTTTTGACAGCTGTCACTGTCAGCTGTCTTTTTGACAGCTACTCAGTTTGGTTTGCCATTTCATAATGAATAGACTTACTCCTGAACAACGTTTGCAAAACGTGCAAAATTTATTACCAAAATAATGGTTCGGTTCGCGCGACACATCGCTCGTTACGCCCAATATTCGGTCGACATAATCGCCCAGCAGAGTCGGTAATTCGAGCAACCATGGATCGGCTTCGCACCACGTTTACTCTAGTGGATAATGCGCATCCTCAGAGACGCCGTACAGTGCGCACCAAAGACGCTATTGCTGCTGTGGAGCAGAGTATCGAAAAAGACTCGAATGAGTCCCTCCGCCATCGCGCGCAACAATTGGAGCTGTGCTCATTCACTTTATGGAAGATTTTGTGGAATCATCTTGTTTTGCGATCTTACAAAATCCAATTCGTGCAAGAACTGAAGCCGAACGACCATCAAGCGCGTCGCACGTTCGGTGTCCTTCGATCCCGATTTTCACAAGAAAATTTTATTCAGCGACGAAGCTCACTTTTGGTTGAATGGGTACGTTAATAAGCAAATTTGTCGTATTTGGAGTGATCATAATCCACAAGCCATTGTTGAGACGCCGTTACATCGTTACATCCTCAAAAAGTCACTGTTTGGTGTACTCTATGGGCAGAGGGAATCATTGGTCCATATTTCTTCAAAGATGAAGCCGGTCATAATGTTACAGTCAATGGGGAACGCTATAGAGCCATGATTAATGACTTTTTCGTGCCTGAATTGGAGGATGTTGATGTGGACGACCTTATTTTCCAACAAGACGGCGGGCGCTACATGCCATACAGCCAACGAAACAATCACAATCAATTTATTGAAGGAAACTTTTGGTGAGCGCATTATTTCGCGTCGTGGGACTGTGGCGTAGCCTCCAAGATCGTGCGATTTAACACTGCTGGACTATTTTTTGTGGGGTTATGTAAAGTCGCTTGTCTACGCAGATAAGCCCGGGACGATTGACGCCTTGGAAGAGAATATTCGGCGCGTTATTACTGACATACGGCCCGGCCCCAAATTGCTGCAAAAAGTGGTGGAAAATTGGGCCTCTCAGCTGGAATTTATTCGAACCAGCCGCGGCGGCCACTTGCCCGAATTCGTTTTTAAAACATAATAATGGCAAATCCTTATCTTTATAATAAAGCTAAATTCTTGGCCATAACATTAAATTATATGCGTTTTATTACTTCTTGTTCAGAAGTTTTTAATGGTCTCTCCAGTCTAAAACCTTCTACCACTGATGATCCTGATCGCATTTCTGCTTACTTTACTTTACTGTTAATGGCATAACAGCCCATGGAGGGCCTAGGCCGAGCTTTTCGCATCCACTCATGTTGTGCGTGTTAGATTTGTACATGAATGGAAGGGACCTACAGTTTAATGCCGAATCCGAACGGCAAAGTGAAAAGCTTTTCATAGCTATCTTTACTCTTGTAGGTTTGCCATTGCCTGCCAAGAGGTGGTGCCGTGTAGGAAAATTATTCTTTCTACTTATTGATTTTGCATGTGCCGAGATTCGAACCCCGGACACTATGCGTAGCAGTCCAACGCATTACCACTACGCCACGCCACGCCTATAAATTGCAAAAGTGAAAATGGATTATTTTTAATTTCAATTTTGTTATATGATAATACCAAATTCCTAAATACTCTAGAGTTTCCACTCTAGTAATTAAAACATTATGGGTATTCAATAAGCGACGTAAATGCGCCGTAAGTGACGTATATGATGTAAATTATCTCTGACGTTTAATGCAATAATAAATTTCCATCAAATATTGTTTACGCCTTATATGGTACTCTTCAATTTTGAAGTGTAAATCGTTTACACAACGTACAATGCAGTTCTGTACCAGCCATAGTTGCCATAATGTTTTCATAAAACTATTTGAAAGTTTCAAGAATCTCTCATGAGCCCTAGAATTTAATGAAATAATCACGTTAACAAATTTCACAAATTACTCAAAAATCTGTAGTAGTTATTGCTGATATTAAAAGATACAAAAAGTTATGATCTCATATCAAATATTCTAAAATTTCGCAAATTTTAAAGATTTAACAGAAATCAACATGCCAAACATTTGACCAAAAAATTATTAATAAAAAAAAGTAACAAATAATGTAACAGCTCCTGAATTGCATTTGGTTCAAGCGCTTTAATAATTTTTGATTTTATCACTAAGATAATCCCCTGTAACTCATCTAAATTCGGCATTGGTGTAAAATTATTGAATACAATTAAATTAGATTTTGTGAGATTTATTTTCAATAGATTCTTGTCAAACCATCGGCTGATTTCTACCAAGTCTGTCTTTATACATAAATGATCCAATGCCAGCATAAAACCATGGCATTCCTTTTAAATCCAATTTGAATATGGTATTTATATATATATATATATACGAGTATTATAATATAAAAAATGAAGTTGCTGCTAATTTTGCTAGTTTTAATTTTTCGTACTGAACTTTTTGGCTCATTTATTTGAACAAACTGCTCCCTATTAAATAAAAAAACTTTCGAGTAGTTTGAGTTCATTTCCACATATCCTCAACTCTACAAAACATTGGTATTAAGTTTACTGAGTCAAAAGCTTTAGAGAGATCACTCGCTAATAAAAATACTTACATATTAATATTATTTTATTCTTTAAAAATCGATCGATATAAATCACCTGCGATCATTTTCCTGACATTTCTTGACTCGAAAAAGCGAACATTTGGAAACAAAAAAGTTATAAAAAATATTTCGAAAAGTTTTTGTTTGTTGTCATGCTCAAGTGGAACAGCATATTACAGCGTACAGTACGATGATTTTATATATTGTACAGGGTGTTTTTTTTTTTTAGAAATGTGCTTTTCAAGAAGAAATAAACGCATATAATTTAATGTTATTGACAAGATTTTAGCTTTATTATAAAGATAAGGATTTGCCATTATGTTTTATAAACGTTTTCGGGCAAGTGGCCACCGCGGCTGGTTCGAATAAATTCCAGCCGTGAGGCCCAATTTTCGAGCACTTTTTGCAGCAATTGGGGCCGGGCCGTATGTCAGTAATAACGCGCCGAATATTCTCTTCCAAGGCATCAATCGTCTCGGGCTTATCTGCGTAGACAAGCGACTTTACATAACCCCACAAAAAATAGTCCAGCAGTGTTAAATCGCACGATCTTGGAGGCCACCCCGCAGTCCCACGACGCGAGATAATGCGCTCACCAAAAGTTTCCTTCAATAAATTGATTGTGATTGTTTCGTTGGCTGTATGGCATGTAGCGCACGCCGTCTTATTGGATCCAAAGGTCATCCACATCAACATCCTCCAATTCAGGCACAAAACAGCCATTGATCATGGCTCTATAGCATTCTCGATTGACTGTAACATTATGATCGGCTTCATCTTTGAAGAAATATGGACCAATGATTCCCTCTGCCCATAGAGCAGATGCCGAACAGTGACTTTTTGAGGATGTAACGATGTAACGGCGTCTCAACAATGGCTTGTAGATTATGATCACTCCAAATGCTACAATTTTGCTTATTAACGTACCCATTTAACCAAAAGTGAGCTTCATCGCTGAACAAAATTTTCTTGTGAAAATCGCGCGAACCGAACCATTCTTTTGGTAATAAATTTGCATGATTTGCAAACGTTGTTCAGGAGTAAGTCTATTCATTATGAAATGGCAAACCAAACTGTGCATACATTTTCTACATTTTCCGTCTATCTCAGTTAACTTTAGAAACTTCTACTACCTACTGGGATCTTAAGAAATTTGTATTTTCTCTTATACGTAAGCTAAGTATTTATTAGATAATATGCTATAAGAAAATTCGACATTTCGACAGGAATTTTGAGAGCTGAAAGAAAGCAAAAACAAAAGCAAAAAAAAAAAATGAATAAAAATAAACAGCAAAATTCGTACAGCCCAAATAATTTTCACGCATTCACTTCGTGTGGCGGAATGAAGCTGAAAGCGTGTAGCACTTCTTTGTTTGTGACACAAACAAAATGAAAAATATATCTACAGGATATTTGTAAGGGAAATATACTGTGATGCCTAGTCCTTAGCTTTGGTTTAGTGGTTTAAGTGAGTTTGAATTTTAGGCAGCCAGGCAATGCAAAAGCATCGTAACACGAAGGCGTTTTAGTGTCATTTTGGTAAATAATGCAAATGGCAAGGATAAAAGGACATTCGTGACCTTGTGTTGTTATTGCTGTTAGGTAGGTTGTTGGTAGCTGGTGTATTTTTATTTTTTCGGTTTTTCGTAGATATTTAAATGTGCTGTATTGTATTTGTAGGTGTAGCTTAGTTTGTCTTAGTATGTCCTAAGTATATTGGTATGTGGTATGTATATTTTTATTTCATTTTCTGTTTTGTGTGTATTTTGGTAGTAGTGAAGTTATGCAAGTTAATATACCTTATAAATCATTCATTCATTTTAGTCCATGCTTTATATTTCCTTTGTTTTCGCTTGCTTGAAGAAGAAATTGTTCGGTGTCACATCACTCTAATGTATCCTTTTTCATTCTTCTTTTTTTGTTTCTTTTTTTTTTTTTTTTTGTCTTAGTCAATTTGAGTATGTGTGTTTTGGTTAGGAATTTTTTTAGATTTTTCTTAAATTAAAAAATTAAATTAAATATTTTTATTATATTTAATTTTAGTTTTTTACAAACTTTTCTCTTTTTTTTTTTGGTTACACTTTTTGACACTTAAGTTTCGGTTGATTTTCAAATCATTCCATTTAATTCGACTTCATATTTTCCATTGCTTTTATATTAATTAGCATGATTTTCAGTTTCACTAAAAGCTGGAAAACAGTTTTATCAAATTTCTGTTTTTTTTCTACCATAAAATTTAATGCAACTTTTTGACACTTAAGTTTCGGTTGATTTTCAAATCTTTCCATTTAATTCGACTTCATATTTTCCATTGCTTTTATATTAATTAGCATGATTTTCAGTTTCACTAAAAGCTGGAAAACAGTTTTATCAAATTTCTGTTTTTTTTCTACCATAAAATTTAATGCAAAATATTTAAATTTTTGGAGAGTTGGTTTCCAACTTCTTGGAAGTTGGTTTAATATTTTTTTGGTTTTAGTATAAATGCATACTTTTTTTCAATGGATATAGTTTTATTTGTTTATAATGTGGAAATTTTCAAAATTGAATTCATTCAAAGATTTCACATGGAAGTGTTCAATTCACTTTCACTTTCATCTAACTTGATGTTAGATGAAATGCACTTCTTCATTAATAATTTGAGTATACTTTTATTTGCTAATAGTTTTACTTAGTTTCAATGATATCTTAAGTGTTTCGGAATTCGTTTTACAAAACTTTCAGTATTTTCACTTTGTGCATGTAAATTTTTACTTTTCGTTTTGCTGTTTTACCTATATTATATAATTTTATTTATATGTTGTAGGATTAGGTTTAATATTCATTATATATAATGAATTCTTGATCGGAACAAACTGACCTAATCAACTTTTTTTCAGTTGGCCTTCAATATTTCCAACTTGTATTCATGGTTTCGGAGAATTCATAAACCAAACTTGTTTTTTTTTTTTGGTAAAGTCTTATAGCATGATTAAACTTCACTTTCTTAAAGAAAATATACATTAAGTGCTTAATATTTTTATGCTATTTCTGAAAATATTTTGAAACTGGAGTTCATTAGATATAGTAAACATCTGAATACTCTTTGAATATAGTAAGCTTGTTCAATCATATTTGGAAACTTCAGAGTTTAAAAGTCCTGTAGCTCAATCTTCCAAACCAAACTTTCAAGACACCTCACTATAATCTTGGATTAAAATATAAAAGGTATATAAAACTTTTCCTTTAACGAATTGGTAATTTCTGGTATCAAGTTTAACATAATTATTGTTGGGAGATTCCTCACTCACAGGGCGAGTGTGGATACCCATTTCTTTTTATTTATGTATATAATATATTCTCTTATCTTTGAATAAGGACGAATAATATTCTGCTTTTTTTTCTATATTCTTTAGTACACTTTTATATTTTTAACAAAAATTTTGTTCAAATATTTTTTCATATTGCCGCTTAATTTTGTTTAAGTAATTATTTACACACGCGTTATTCAATTTCGACCATTAATTTCACGTATGCCTTCATCAATTATTCAACGATATCAATGGCCATTCATTTGCAATAGCTTTCGAAATAAAAATATTGCATGGCACATTAAACAATTTTCTTGCATGCTACCTACATTCTTTGAACTTACAAACTTAAATTTTCTTGTTATTGCATTTGTTGTGTTAACTTTCTTTCTTTTAGTGTAATTTAGATTCACTAAAGCTGTAAGAATTTGTTTGTTTTAGTTCTCAACCAAAAAGAAAAAGAAAACGCTTTGTCGATACGTATATAGCACCTTTAATTATAACTATTACACCGCACAAGTGGAAACGTCACTTTGACGTTCATCAAAAGACTAACTTGGCAAAGCGCATACAAGCAGAGTGGCAACAACTACTATGCATATTAAGATATTCTTTTTTCTTTACTCTCTCTCTCTCTCTCTCTTTCTTTGTCTCTCTATGCTCTTAAATTTGTACAGACTCACACATTTGTCTCTTTCAAAGCATGGTGAATTTAGGTGCTAGGATTTTAAAGAGTATTTGAAATGACCTTGCCTTGTATTTCTGCTGCAGCTGCTGCTTCAATGAACTTGAGTAAGCTAAATTTATTTGTTTTTGTTTTCATTGGAGTAGTTTCAGCACATTACAGTTGAGTGCAGTGAGCGCATGTGCTATTAGGAGGGCGAGAGAGTCTACGATATGAATTGTGAAGATGTAAGTAGAAGTTGAACAAATGTTAATACTCTCTCATCTTACTGTAGCTTTATTTCGAAACTCAAAAATCTGCAATTGGTTAAGAATGTGAGGAAGGCACACTACAGTCAAACAAAATAATATCCAAATTATCAAACGTTTCCAAAAGCAGAATAACTGATTAGAAATCAATCTTTTATCGGTAGCTGCTGCTGCTGCTGTTCAAGATTAAATTGCACCTAGTTTTTTAGTCGAAAAAAATGTGGGTTATGTTAAAATATCCCAAGTATGTTTATAAATAAATATAAGTAACACCAATACATAAGCATATTTAGAGAAAGTATGCGACTATGTATTATACACAAATGAACGATACCAAATTTGATGGATTAGTAACGCTAGACATCCAATTAGTTAATCACGTTAGTGGGTGATCATATAAAATAGAACGGTGCCCTTCAATCTTTTCCGGCTGCGGAACCCTTTTAGCTGGTTAAGCATAAAATTGGGAATTAAATTAAAGCTGTCTGTTTAGAATTTTAAACATGTTTCAATTTAGTTGAAAGTAGCAGTAGCAGCGCTCATAACTACTTCTCGCTCCTTCTTCCTCCCACCTATCAATCTTCCTTACAATAAACACAATGCTCTGCATTCATAAGAGAACCGCCTGTGTGTTGACTGTATCACTAAAAAAAGGAAATAAAAAAAAGTACTGTAGTTACGTTAAGTGTAAATATTAAAGTTCTACTGTGGGCAAAAGTTAGTAAGACTTTGTTCATAATTTCAAATTTTTTTATTCATTCTTCCAAATCTATTTCGTCCCCTTCAAAGTAATACCCCCCGGCCCCAATACACTTGTGCCAACGTTTTCTCCAATTCTCGAAACAGTTGTTAAAGTCAATTTCCGGAATAGCCTTCAATGCGCTTAGCGATTCATGTTTAATGTCTTCAATTGACTCAAAACGGTCAAATAGTCCACGAAGCGGTTTTTTGAGTTTAGAAAATAGCCAAAAATCACACGGTGCTAAGTCAGGCGAATAGGGTGGTAGGGTGGTTGCGGGACGATGTCAGTCGAATTTTTGGCAAAATGGTCTCGTAAAACCAATGCAGTGATTTTGGAACCAATCGTGCATTCACTCTTCTTAGGCCCAAATGATATTTTAAAATGGTTTTCACTGATTCTTCCGATATTCCAACGATGCCAGTAAGGTCTCTGACTGTTAATCGATTAGTCGATTCTCGAGCACCAATTCCTTGATTTTATTGACCAGACGTGTTGATCATCAGTTGATGTTGATGGCCGTCCTGGACGTGGTTCGTCGTCAAAGCGTTCTCGACCATCTTTGAACAATTTGTACCAATCAAAAACACTTGCTCGCGACATACAATTATCACCGAAGGCCTTTTGCAACATTCTGAACGTTTCGGCACCAGAAATTTGATTCCGCACACAAAATTTAATGGAACTTCTTTGTTGAATAATTTCACTCATTGTGAAAATCGCCGAATGCACTTTTTGTGCAGAAACTTCAGAAAGACAAGCGTAGACTAAACACTAATGATTATTTTGATGTGACATTTGGCACAGATGTCACCGACAGTCATACCAACCTTAAAAAAATAATATTGTGATGAATGGGTTTCCGCGCGAAATTTAAATTAAAAAGTCTTACTACTTTTTGCCCACAGTAGTATCTGAAAAACTGAAAAAATTGATGAAGCTCGAGGTTCCTCGAAGCACAGGTTGAAGACAAATTTCCATGTAATAAATAAACAGTTGCATTATTAAAATATGGTAATAGGAGATCTAGAAAATGGAAAAGAGCTATGGCAGGCAGGGGCAGGGGGGAAGGGGGAGGAACTAGCTTACCAGTTCCCTTTACTTCCAAAGTTTTCAATTAGAAGAGAATGAGCTCAGTGTTATGAACCGCTTTTAAAGATTTCGAAAATGTACCGTCGATTTTTTCAGAAATACCTACATTTATTTTTCTTTTTTAGTGGCACAATAGCTCATGAAAGTTCTAAAATCTAGACCAATTTTTTTCTTTTTCATTCATGTTGTACAGTTGCACGCCGAATCATAACGCAGAAATGAAATGCTTTTTTTACTTTACACTGAAGGTTTGCCATTTTTTTTTTTTTTTAACTTTTTAATGGCACAACAGCCCATGGAGGGCCTAGGCCGAGCTTTTCGCATCCACTCATGTTGTGCGTGTTATATTTGTACATGAATGGAAGGGACCTACAGTTTAATGCCGAATCCGAACGGCGAAGTGAAAAGCTTTTTATAGGCAATTTTTACTCTTGTAGGTTTGCCATTGCCTGCCAAGAGGTGGTGCCGTGTAGAAAAATTAGTTTTTCTACTTTTTGATTTCGCCTGTGCCGAGATTCGAACCCCGGACACTCTGCTCAGCAGTCCAACGCACTACCACTACGTCACAGCGATCACATGGTTTGCCATTACCGATGGTGAAAGGTGGTGCTTTGTAGAAAAATTTGCATTATCTATTTTTTGACTCTGCACATGTCCCGATTCCGGGAACCGTGAAACTTATGAAAAAATGTCATGTTTAAAAAAAAATCAACTAAATTATTAAGAAGGAAAAGAAAACATTTCTATTGTATAATATTGGGGTTAGTTTAGTTACTACTTATGTGACTTCAAACTTAAACTTTTTGTGCGCTATTTTTCAACTCATAACTGAAATTTTTTCATAAATATTAGATTTGTGTTTTTTTTAATATCCACAAAAATTTGCAATGTGATTTAATTACTTTTTTCGAACCATATTTAAAGTATATCGTTTCCGAAGTTTACTCGATAAACTAGCAACCTTTGGAAGCAATGAAAGAACAATATTCAAACATTTAAATATTTTATTTCTTTCCGAAGCTTCGTTTGAGGACTCACTGAAATATTTTGACGTGGTGGGTTTCACGCCTGACGCACAACCATTTATTCAAGGCCATGGAGAAGCCCGATACACACATTAGTTAACTCACTGACGGTTGTCAGATCGTTATCCAGGAGACGCCACGAGGAGGCTGTGTGTCGACTTGAAACGTAGAAGCGCAAGGATCGACCGTGGACGCACCTGCGACTGTCACGAACTTTACACCTTGTGTCCTACGCCCCAGGATGTAGACGTTTACCATCAATGATGACAGGCTGTTAGGAGCATTCGAGAGGAAGATACTCCATAAGATCTACGGTCCAGTGTGCATGGACGACGTGTATCGTATAAGATGGAACGATGAGCTGTATGAGCTGTACGCCGACACTGGCATAGTCGAGCGTATAAAAATCCAGCGGCTTCGCTGGATGGGTCATGTTGAGGGAATGGAGGAAAGCGCTCCGGCTAGAAGGGTGTTTTATTCGAACCACGGTGGAGGAACACGCAGAAGACGACAATATAATCTCCGTTGAAAAGACCAGGTGCAGGGCAACCTGACTGCACTTGGCCTTATCAACTGGCGCCAGCGCGCGCATAGCACAGACGACTGGCAAAGCTTTTATAGAGGCGGCCAAGACCGATCATCGGTTGTAGTGCCAGTTAAGTAAGTAAGTATTTCTTTCCGAAGAACTTCTCACGTACTAAGAAGTTTACTTCGTCAAATCGTTTGCATCACTACAATTATAATCTTAGCATCAACATCATTATTATCATCATTATTATCATCATTATAATAATCATCATCATCAAAATATTACGGTTATATGTGGAAAATTTGCGACTTGTCCGTCTGACAACTCGCGAATGTTAAGAGGTTGGCTAGAAACTTTCCAAATCTCGTCTATGGGGAAAGTTTTTCAGGCAAACTTCCAAACAAATGTTCTGCTCTTCTCTTTCGTTGAGAAGCTGGAAATTCGGCCAACACAATGACTGCTATAATCTGAGGACCTTCGTCGGAACTCAATGAAATGAGTGTTGATACTATTATTGGCTCTAATGAACTCATTTGCTGTCTCTCTTATGTGCCTCGACTTGCTTGCGAAGTCTATACTATCGCGATCTCATGTGCTGGGTTTTGTGTTTTTTTTTTTTCAAGATATCAGAATCTGAAATTTGTTGGAACTCCATTTCTTGACGAAGTTTACATTCTCGCTGTCTCTCAGCCACAGTTTTTGCTAGATATTTTATCGTAACACAATCGCCATTTATTTGTGCCTCTCTGTTGTTGGTTTTTCAGTCTATCATTCTTTCAGCTCTAGAAATTTCTAACGATTTTGGTTTGAAATGCAAAATTTTACTAGAAACTTATGGGCAGCGTCCTCTATCGATCGAGTATGATTCATACTCAGCGCCCTTGACCAATCAAGTTTAAACCATACGCGAATCAGCGCCCTCTATCAATCGATAGGGGGATAGAGGGCTCCCTTCTCGATTGATAGAGGGCGCATAGAGGACGCATATGTACTGCCCTTCATTTGTGTGTATATGCATATGTACTATATTCTCATTTTGCCATACTTTATTGATAGAGGGCGCTGCCCTTCATGTCCTTGACAGTTTTCGTTTTGCCACGATCATATTTTACCTCCTCGTAAATATAAAAACGATTCCAAAGAAGTAAGCTTCAATAAACTTCATATAGAGGTTAGCTGCTAGAAACTTTTACATATTAAAATCTATTGGTTATTTGTAATAGATTTCAAAGGTTTCAACAATTATTTTAAAAACATATTTTAGTTATAAGTACCATGATTTGCTCAATGATATTTACTTCTATGAACTTTGTAAATATGTATACTGTGAATTAGTTAATGACGATTTTAAATTTCGATTGCTATGTTATGTAGGCGTGGTCATTTCTTAATCACGCCTATTTATTAAATGATGTATTGTGTTGAATTAATCCACTCAAATATAAAGTTAGTTTTAAAGTTTTGTCTACTATGGACGCCGCCCATTTTTACACCGTTCTCGTATTTTGCTCCTCAACTCAACGCAGAAAATCTTGTTTCCTACTTTACTTTTACTTTTAATGGCACAACAGCCCATGGAGGGCCTAGGCCGAGCTTTTCGCATCCACTTATGTTGTGTGTGTTATATTTGTACATGAATGGAAGGGACCTACAGTTTAAGGCCGAATCCGAACAGCGAAGTGAAAAGCTTTTCATAACAAAATTTAACTCTTGCAGGTTTGCCATTGCCTGCCAAGAGGTGGTGCCGTGTAGAAAAATTATTTTTTTTTTAGTTTTTGATTTTTGCCTGTGTTGAGATTCGAACCCCGGACACTCTGCGTAGCAGTCCAACGTATTACCACTAAGACACTGACCAAAATCTGTTTTCTCTACTTCTGTTATTCAATTTTTGTCCAAAAAATGTTTGTTTGGAGCCGAATATACCAGATTTTCACATCGATTTGTTGTTAAAACCCAGCTCTGAGGTAAAGTACACTTGCAGAGCATAGTTACTCTTAAAGTATGATCTGGTGCATTAATATTGTGATTAATAATGATACAATAAAAATTCTTTGAAATTAAAAAAAAATTCTTTTAATTTATATAAAAGAATTCATTTATTTCGTTTAATAATGTGCAAATATCAAAGGCATTCGTTTTTTGAATGTCATAATTATGAATAAAGAAATCCTTTCATAAATAATGGCAATAGAGTAAGGTTATTCTACCATAAAGAGCCTTTGTGAAATATAAAAAGAAAATGAAAATTAAAAAAATATTTCAATTATTTATAAAGAATCTGCAATACATAAAAAAGCACTAAAAGATTTCGACTCAAAAGCGTCAGTACTCGTACATATTTTGGTTATTTGAAAAGCAATTTTCCCTTACATAACTTTTGCTCAATTACTTATGTTAAAAGTTATGAGCTTAAAAATGATTAAAAACAAATAAGTCATGGTACATAAAAATTGTGAATTTACCGATTAAATTCTCTCTTAAGCTCCGAAGTTCAAGGTGTTGCTTTTTTGGGTTCATTCAGTCACAGTCTTTTTGAACCTATCCACCGAAGAAAAATTTTGCACATTTTTTAAATATTAGAGAAGCAAGTTTTAAAAACTTTTGCGAAACTGGCAAAAGCACTCTACTCAACCGCCCAGAGAGCCATTATCCGCTTCCTAGAACAAAAATCAACGCCGTGAAAGAACGGAACAGGCAAAAAAGAAGTTGTGGGAGGAACATTTAATTGGAGAGGAAGGTCATAAAAAGGTTGAAGCAAAATCCTAATCTGTCATTACGGGATTTAAGAAAGAAATTCAAAAAATCAATCATGTTAATGTTATTTTTTTTAAGTCCAAGTTAACACATAAATTGTACCCCTATGAATTGTGTTGATTGGAGGGAAGATTGATAGGTGGGAGGAAGAAGGAGGAAGAAGGAGGGAGAATGAGAGAGGGAATGCAAGCATAGGGCACCGATTCGATAAAGATATAGACAGATTTTGCGGCAAGTGTTATGTCTTTACCATAATGAACTTCAGTTTTTCAATGTCGACTATGACCGTATGTAGTGCAAACGAAAGGGATAGGGAGGATAAGAGAAACGTATCGTTGCCTGCCAAGAGGTGTTTCTGTGTTGAAAAATGCTGTTTTTTGAACTTTTTGATTTTGCCTGTGTCGAGATTCGAACCCCGAACACTCTGTTGCGTAACAGTCCAACGCACTACCACTAAGCCACACAGCGTAAGAATAAGGCACAGACACAGTATGAAGTCCTACAACAAATTTGTTGTACCCCAAAAGGAACAACAACAACAAAAAATAAAAAAACCACCTTATCATTTGATCATTGATGACGAAATGTACATAAAAAAGTAGTTGCGTGCACTGCCTGACACCCTATGTACCCCTATGAATGCAGAGCATTGTGTTGATTGGAAGGAAGATTGATAGGTGGGAGGAAGAAGCAGGGAGATTGAGAGAGGGAATGCATATATTTTTCTGTGATTGATCAATCTAAGGTTGCTGAAAAGTTTAAGGTGAAAAAGTGTGAAAATGTGGTAAACGCAGTATCCAATTCGAAACGCGCGGGGTCGGTAAATTCGGAGATGTATTTAAACGATTGCTTGAAGAAAAGACTTTGGCCTCGAATTAGGGTTCATTAATCGGCTAAAATTTTTTGACCACATCTGACAACCTGCCTTTTTTTCTTTTGTGGTGAGAAATTGCCACCAAAACCAAAAATATCAATTTTGTTGAGAATTGGGTAAATCCACCTAACTTCCCAGATTGCATATTGCATGCCCATTGAAAGATATTGGGATATTATAAAACAAAATTGAGGAAATATGATAGCACATTCCAAAACGTTGTAAGCTTCAAAAAAAAAAAAAAAAAAAAAAATACTTGCAGGCAGAAAATATAATCACAAATACCACTGTGCAGAATTGAATGCTACTGCTATTTCAGCGCCCATCAATAAATAAATAAAATTATGACATTATTATTTTTGTTATTCCCTAAAGATTAAGTTTTTATATTTCAAGTAGTATGACAAATTCTAATTTTACTTTTTACAAATTATGATGTACCATGTCTTACTCATGCACAGATTCTGCGTATGTGTACGAGTGCTCGTACACACTTAAAAAATTAAATTTTTAATTAAACAAAAATAAATATATGAAAGTACTCGTGTATGCCAACATACATATGCACGCACTTACATATGTACATACATATGAAAAATAAAAACTTCACATACATACACATTCATCTGAGCATATCGTTTTAATCATCTCTGATTCTGCACTCAAAGTGTTGTCGGCAGAAAGCAGAAGTGAAAATGATTACTGGTCCTTTTTGCGTTGAAAACTTCCCAGCAAATGCGCAATGCGCCGTTCAAACTTTATTTGCATAGATTTCAAATGAAATCACATATGTAATACTGATGCGTGATGCCAACGGTGGCTATAATCTCTGAAACGAAATACGCGTTACTAAAAATGTTCACCTAAGGGCCATAAATAACATTTTTACTGTACAGTAGAGTCGTTTCACTCTCGTTTCTCTCTCCAGGTGGGAGAGAGAAACTAATGGTTGACATTGAGTGACTCAAATAAAATGAGACTCAGTATAAATATATGTAATATTGGTTCACATAACAAGTATCGGCGGGTTTTTGGTACATTTTGAACAAAAATTACCTGTATTGAAAATCAATTTTAATCAAGTACCTATATATATTGGCCATTATTATTAATGACCTTTGCCATTTTTCGGGTAGCTTCATAATTCCACCGGTGTAGAATTTCATTGGTCGCTGTGGCGTAGTGGTAGTGCGTTGGACTGTTATGCAGAGTGTCCGGGCACAGGCAAAATCAAAAAGTAAAAAAAATAATTTTTCTACATGGTATTTGCACCACCTCTTGGCAGGCAATGGCAAACCTACAAGACTAACAATTGCCCATGAAAAGCTTTTCACTTCGCCGTTCGGATTCGGCATTAAACTGTAGGTCCCTTCCATTCATGTACAAATATAACACGCACAACATGAGTGGATGCGAAAAGCTCGGCCTAGGCCCTCCATGGGCTGTTGTGCCATTAAAAGTAAAAGTAAAGTAGAATTTCATTTGATTATCGGTGGAAAATTTGGTCAAGTGATTTTCAGCGGCTCTGCGGTTGGTAAATTTTTTACCATTAAGAGACCATTTTGCAGAGACCGAAACAAATGATTTTTAGCCGGTGCAATGTCAGGGCTATACGGTGGATGCATTAAAACTTCCCAACCAAGTCCCGACAATTTGGTCCGAGTAATCAAAGAAGCGTATGGTCTGGCATTTGTCATGATGGAACACAACTCCTTTGCTGTTATCCAATTCTGGTCGCTTTTCCTTGATTGTTTCATTCAGGCAGTCGAATTGAGAGCAGTAAAGAATCGAGTTAATCTTTGTACCCGGCTAGAGTAGCTCGTAATAGGCAATTCCCTTCTAATTCCCTTCCAATCCCACCAAACACTCAACATAACCTTGTTTGCCGCCAATTCAGTCTTTGAGGTCGTTTGGGATAACGACTTTGATTCCCTTCAAAAATTGTTCGATTATGTTGCGTTTCAGCAGCATTTCACTGATCGTAATTCGGTCAATCAAATTTCTTTCCGTTAATTAATGTGGTATGTAAACAGCCAGTGTTTTTGCGTAGCCTTCTCTCTTTAAATGGTTCTAAACTGTCATGTGGTTGATGCTTAGTAGCTGCGCTGTCTCCTGACAGCTAACGTGTCGATCTTGCTCCACCAGTTTTAAAATTTCATCGGCTTTTTCAGTGACTGGTCGATCAGGGCGAGGTGCGTCTTTGATATCGAAATTATTCCGGAACGGAATCGAGTAAACCACTTACTCCTGGGCCTCGTATTCACTCACAGCATCCTCACCCTAAACCACACAAATTTTTCGAAATGTTTTTGCAGCGGTTTTATCTTTTCTATAGTAATAAAGCAACCCAAAGCGTATTTCTTCAGATATTTCACTCATTTTCAAATCAATGTAACTTTTTACAATAGCAACGAATTACACAACTAACTAAAGAGGTGTTGAGCACAAGCTAAATCACTGCGGCCTATAAGGGCCTATTATGAAGAGCCCATTGACTATCCTAAGATACACTTCCAAGGATTGTAGCATTTAAAAATCCTAAGATATCCCGTAGTTGGGTATGCAATATTAAGGTGGCGAAGTCTAAGACTTGCAAGCTTCTCACAGTGGCACAGAATGTGCTCTGCTGTTTCCTTGTCTTCGTCATAAAATCTACTGAATTCGTACCGAGATATTCCCATCTTAGCAAGATGAAGATGTTTCCTAACTGGGCAGTGTCCAGTAAGAAATCCTGTGACAGGTCGGACTCCGGTTCTGTTTAACATGAAGAGTTGTTGTGTTCTTAACTTTGATACACTTGGCATGAATGATTTTGCTTGTCTATTGCCTGAGGTGTCCTCCCAGGCAGCCTTGACCTTTCTATTCAGCCATGTGTTAAGATTCAGCTTTACAAAACTCCATGGCGGTCCGCAGAATGGGTTTGGTCTAAATATGGGCTCTGATGCCCCTTTTCTGGCTACCTCGTCAGCCATTTCATAACACTCACTGGCCAGTCACCCAAGTTAGATGGACCCTGTCTTGTGATGCTAGCTTGATCAGTAGTTGAACGCCCTCTCATATAAGTTTTGTACTACTTTTGAAGGAGTTTAAGGTCAGTAGTGCAGCCTTACTGTCCGAGGAATATAGATGTTTCGTTTGAAATAATCTGAAAAAATTTGTACCGTGCAGAAAGAATTTAACACGTAAAATGATAGAGTGTAGGTGAGGTCAACTAAGGAAGCATCTGAACTGATCCCACGGGTCGAAAAGGGTCATCACCCAACTTCAGTCATGGTTAGGTGGAGTGTCTCTTACGATGGGGTCACTGACTTGTATTTCTGCGAACAAGGGGTCAAAACTTCGGCCAAAGTTTACCAAGAAACCGTTTCGGAAGCTGCTGTGAAGCCACTTAACCATTCCCCGTTCCAAAACCAGCCGTGGACTTTCCAGCAGGATTCAGCGCCAGCCCATAAGGCTAAGACGACCCAGACTTGTCTTCAAAACAATTTGCCAGCTTTCATTTGCTCTGAAGAATGGTCGTCTTGCAGCCCTTTTTGTATACAAAAAATCAATAAATATATTTTTTTGAATTGATCCAAAACAATTAATTATTTTTAATTTTGTAACATCAAATGTGTATAATAGTATTTATGTCCCTACTAAGTATAATTAATATGATCTAAATAGTAGAAGTACTGAATTTTAAATGGCCTAAACTGTTTTTATTGAAATCGTCTTATTTTCTTTTTGTAAATGGCACATCAGCCCACAGGAGGGCCTAGGGCAAGCTTTCGCATGCACTCATCATATGCGTGTTATAATTGTACATGAATGGAAGGGACCAACAGTTTTATGCCGAATGAAAACGGCTAAGTGAAAAGCGTGTCATAGGCAATTTTTACTCTTGTAAGTTTGCCGTTGCCTGACAAGAAATGGTGCCGTTTAGAAAAATTGTATTTTCTAATTTCTGATTTTACCTGTGCCGAGATTTGAGCCCCAGACACTTGGCGTAGCATGCCCACGCACTATCAACAACGCCTCAGTGTTATGAAAATACAGTTTTTTATTCCATAAGCTTTTCTCTAAAGTTTTTAATCAGTCGCCAAATCTTAAAACATTTCGTAGTTAGTTTAATGCATCTTACTGTTCTGGCGGACACAAAGCTTTTTATCGGACTAATGATATTCTAATACGCGCAAACGAATAACATCGAGCTTTAAAGCTTTAAAGTTTTAATCAATATCACTGTTCCAGCACTTGACTCATAAACATGATTCCTTTGAGTTCAAATGAAAGTTCAATACTTTTGAAGTAGGTTAAAATTGATTCTGCTCAGACAAAAGTCTTCCCTCCTCTCTTACTCACTTCAGAACTCACTAGCCAGACAGAAAGCAACATTATTAAACTTAAATGATTTCAAATAGTTAATGAAATAAGTGAAATTAGAGAAAGCAATTTCTAATTGAATTCTAGTTGAAGTGTTTAGTGTTTTTTGTTTTTTTGTTTTGTGTTTTGTGTTGAAAAGGCAACTAGCAGAAAACAAAGAATTTAAAATGTTCTGTCCGTATTCCATGGAAATAAAAGTAACTAAATAAGTTTTATTCTCAGAACTACTAAAAAAAATTGAGTATAAACCCTAAAGAAGTAGAAAATTTAAGCTCGAAAAAGTCAAACAAAAGAAATTAAAATACGAACAAGCAAAAAAACAAAAAAAAAAAAGTTCAAAATAAAGAAGATAAGCAAATAAGTTCTTTGAGGGGAAAAATGGCAAAAAAAAGCTTAATAATGCCAACGACCATAATGATGATGATGATGAAAAATTCATTAAAAATGCATCAAACCGTTTAAAAAAAAAATTGTTGCACATTAACGCAGTTGCAGCAAAAAAAGAAAAAAAAGAAGCAATTAAATTTGCTGTAAGGTTCTAGCAATTGCTACTTCATTATTCCGCCTCCCATTATTCTTTCCCCTTTTCAACTTAGTATGAAGCAAAGTAATTCCAACTGCACCTCATCAAATGCTGATACTCTCGTTTAGTAAGTGTTATGTGGGGCAGTGGGGGCTAAAAACAATCGGGGGATGGCATAGAATTGAAGGTGGACGCACCTGAACTTTTTCAAGACAAAATCAAGAAAATGTAAAACTTCAATTGTCCAAAAACGACCATTAGTAAGTAATAAAAAAGTTAAATGAATATAAAAAGGACACCATTTTCCATCTTAGCAAAATATGTATTCTGAACACCTAAAAATAAGGAACGAAAACTGAGGAAAACACAAAGCGTTGAAGCTAAGAAGATCAAAGTATAGTTATTTATTCATACTTCTTTCTTTTAATGGCACAACACAGCCCATGGAGGGGCTAGGCCGAGCTTTTCGCATACACTCCTGTTGTGCGTGTTTTAATTGCAAATGAATAGAAGAGACCTATAGTTTTATGCTGAGCGCGAACGGCGAAGTGTAAAGTTTTACGTAGGCCAATTTTACTCATGTAGGTTTGCCATTGCCCGTGCCAAGAGGTGGCGCCATGTACAAAAGCTATTATAAAGCTTTCGCTTTTTAAAAGCTTAGCTTTAAGAAGTGGCGTTTTCTAATTATGAAAGGCAAAAGACCGATTGAGAAGGTACTAATCTGTAATATGAACTACTTAATCTGATTCTTTTGAAGGCAATGAAAAACAGTAAAAAATGTTATAAAATATTATAAAACAAGACTTTGAAAAAGTTGTGGCACTTTAAATTTCTTCATAAATATAACATTTAAAAAATTTCGAATATCAAATATGATGATTGAGTCATATAAAAAGTATCCGCGGTTGGTACCCACAAATTTGTCATCATGTGGTTGATGTTTAGTTCCGCAGCTTCCTTCCTCTCCTTACAGCTTGCGATTTTGCTCCAACAGTTACAAAATTTCATCGGTTTTTTCAGTGACTTTCGGTGCATCTTTGAATCGATCAAATCGCTCCTGGGCCCCGCGTTCACTCACAGCATCCTCACCCTAAACCACACAAATTTTTCGAAAAGTTTTTTGCAGCGGTTTTACCATTTCTATAGTAATAAAACAACCCAAAGCGTATTTCTTGTGGTCGCTGTGGTGTAATGGTAGTGCGTTGGACTGCTACGCGGAGTGTCCGGGGTTCAATTCTCGGCACAGGCAAAATCAAAAAGTAGAAAAAATTATTTTTCTACATGGTATTTGCACCACCTCTTGGCAGGCAATGGCAAACCTACAAGCGTAAAAATTCCCTATGACAAGCTTTTCACTTCGCCGTTCGGATTCGGTATTAAACTGTAGGTCCCTTACATTCATGTACAAATATAACACACACAACATGAGTGGATGCGAAAAGCTCGGCCTAGGCCTTCCATGGGTTGTTGTGCCATTAAAAGTAAGTAAAGCGTATTTCTTCAGATATTTCAATCATTTTCAAATCAATGTAACTTTTTACACTAGCAGTCGAATTACACCACTGTCTTCACACAAAGTGTAGCCTGCTGTGCCACCTTTCAAACTTTCAAACATGTGTTCGTTTGAAATAATCGGACTGGTCAGATTTGTGGGTACCAACACCAAAACTTTTTATATGACCCAATATTATCTTCGAAAACTTCCTTTATCATGAAATGTGCACATATGGGATTTTAAACAATTGATTAATTTTGCCTAATAAGATTTTCCACCACTCCCCTTAAACCTAAAACCTTCGCTAACCATCATCGCACTAAAAGCTAAAAGCAGCGAGTACTCGAATGATTTCGAAACAGAACACAGGAAAGGGGGCAAAATGTTGGTAAAAGTGCTGAAATTTACACTTTTCATTGTTAAAAAAGCAGCAAAGATGTTAACTTTTAACAATAAGTAGTGTCACTTTAATGCTCAAGGGTGTGCAAAAACAAAAAAACAAAAGAAAAAAAAACTAAGAGTGAGCATGAAAAAAACAGTTACATCAGCGTTTTTATTAGTTTTTTCTCTACTTTTTTTTTGTCCTTTATCAAAATGGTCAAGAGTTAATGAAATGTTTCACATTACTGGGAATATTACTTATATAAAAAAAATAAAAAAAATACAGAAGTACCTAGTAATAAAAAGGAGAAAAGGAGATGAGCACCAAACAAAAAAAGGATATGTATATTTTAAACACTTTTTATAGCATGCATGCGGGTAGTGACGAGGTAGATAACTTCATATGTATGAGCTCAAACAACGACTTTAATGAAATTGTGCGTATGTTAAGGTTCAGCAGAAAACTAACAAAAAAAACTACAAAAACAATTTGTAATGAGTAAGTAACTTGCTTGTTAGTGTGTATAGTATGTTTGATAAAGTTAAAACACAAATGAAACTTCATGCACTGGTAGAGTAAAGTGTTGCAGTGTGCCGAAAGCAAAAGGTTAATTTAAATACTTACCTTCGCTTACCTTTTCTACGGGCTTGATTAAAATATTTTAAACACGTTCTCGTACTATATCAGATTGTGAAATTAACATAAAACTGCTGTGCTGCCAGAGACAGCATACAATAATAACATTCTTTGCATATCAAATTAACCTTCTGGAATAGTAAAAACAAAACGAACATAAAAGCAAAAGGGATTAAGTAAGTATTAAAAATTGAAGGTAAAAGTGTAGCATATGCACATGCATGAAATGGGGGCATTCTTATGAAATCTCAGATTTTATGCAATTTAATTCGATTTAAAACTTCTAGTTCAGACAGTGAAAATTTTCTATTTTTTATAGCTAACTACAGGGGAAAGAGTTGGTTCACCTAAAAACTAGAGAGAGATCCCCGGTTTGCTACATCTGGATTACTTAATTTCAGTTTGAACGTTTGCATTTCCAATACATGCAACACGCCCTCTGTTAAATCATTATCTCCATCAAAATATTCATACTCAAACTTTGCGAATTTATTTGCTACATCATAATAATTATAATCTTACCATTATAATAATAATAATCATCCAAATATTCATGTTGTATGATCTCAACAGCTGGAAAATTTGCCAATTGCCCGTTCTAAGAACTCACGAATGATATCAGATTGACTAGAAACTTAGTAAATCTCGTCTATGTTTTGTTGTGCTGATGCGATTTGTTTTCTTTCCACGGCAGAAAGAATTTCTGGCAAATATTCAATTAAATCTTTTGCTCTTCTCTTTCGTTAAGAAGCTGGGAATTCGCCCACCTCAATGACTGCCTGGCACTGTATAATGTAGGGACTTTCGACGAGACTGGGACTCAATAAGATGAGGAGTGTTGCTGCAATTACTGACTCTAATGAACTCATTTACCATTCAGGCTGCCTCTCTGCATTAGTTTTTGCGAGTTGTTTTTCAATGAAATGCGAACTTTTGCGATCTCTCGGTTCTTGCTTTAAGGTTTATTTCACAATAATAGAATCTGAATTTTGTTGGGTCTATATTCTTCGACGAAGTCTAAGAATATCTCGCTGTCTCTCAGCCTCAGTTTTTGCTGGAGATCTTATCGAAACGCAATCGATATTTGTTTGTGATGGGCAGCGCCCTCTATCACTCGATCATGATTCACACTTAGCGCTCTCTATCATACTCAATCGTAGTGGGCGCATAGTAGATGCGTATTTGTATACATATATATAATTTTTCATACGCTACTTTCACGTTTTTTTTCAGTCTATACTTGCTTATTTTTTCAGCTCTAGAAATTTATAACGGTTTTTGTTTGAAATGTAATATTTTACTAGAAACTGATGGGCCTCTCCCTCTATCACTCGATCATGACTCACACTTAGCGCTCTCTATCATACTCAATCGTAGTGGGCGCATAGTAGATGCGTATTTGTATACATATGTATAATTTTTCATATGCTACTTTCACGTTTTTTTTCAGTCTATACTCGCTTATTTTTTCAGCTCTAGAAATGTCTAATGAGTTTTGTTTGAAATGTGAAATTTTTGTTTGGAATGTGAAATTTTACTAGAAACTGATGGGTAGCGCCCTTTATCACTCGAGCATGATTCACACTTAGCACCCTCTATCATACTCAATCGTGAATGAATCATAGTAGGCCCATAGTGGATGCATATATGTATACGAGTACATATAATTTTTCATACGCTACTTTCGCGTGTTTTTTTTTTTAAGTTAATACTCGCTTATTCTTTCAGCTCTAGATATTTCAAACGAGTATTGTTTGAAATATGAAATTTTTGTTTGAAATGTTAAATTTTACTAGAAACTGATGGGTAGCGCCTTCAATCACTCGACTATGATTCACACTCAGCGCCCTCTATAAATCGAGTTTGAATCATACGCGAATCAGAGCCCTCTATCTATCGAGTATAATTCATACTCATGGACACATGTGGATGCATATGTGCTGCGCATCATTTATGTGTACCTATATATACATATTCATCCCCATTTCTTTCATACTGGATTTATAGTGGGCGCTGTTTTTCATTTCCGTGACAATTTCCATTTGGCCTCGATCATTTTTTATCCCCTTCGTAAAAACGATTTTAAAGAAGTAAACTTCAAAAAAAAAAAAAAAAACGGGTTTGGGGCAAAATCGATGAAAAATCGTTTTAAAATTGTTCAAATCGACAAATTTTTTGAATTTTTTTTTAATGCGTTTTGTTAATACTGTGCTTCGATCAGTTTACATTGAATAAACAGTAACAGCAAGGACAAAATCCTCCGTTTTCTCGCTCTAACACTACAACTACATAGTTTACATTGAAACTAAAGACCAATTTGATTATAATTTGTATATGTGTGATTGCATTCCCTCTCTCATTCCCCTCCTTCTTCCTACCACCTATAAATCTTCCTTCCATTCAACACAATGACACAATGCTTTGCATTCATAGGGGTATACCCTGTGTGGTTGAATGTATCAATAGAAAAAAAAGCAAATATAAAGGTATACTAATCTTCTTATGTATATATATTGCACTAGAGTGTTACCATTGAATTCTCCAGGTAGGACATCTTTCCATTAGATCAGTTGGTTTGTCGCGCTTGAGCCTTCTTACAAGACCTCTTGTTATGGAAGGATGACACTTAATTATTCGCGTGCTGTAGAAGTACTGTAAATTTAAAAATTTATTAATTCTTAAATGCACATATCTCAAAACCATAATATGATGGCAAAATATTGAACACGCCATCGTAATCAATTTACAAGAGGAGAGATGATGATACGGAAAAATCAGAGCAAGCCTGGGAATTATGTAGAAATGTATGAAGTGTCTGACACAATTTGTGTAGTAGTGCAGTCGGAATCGAATCTGCAATCGTTGACGGCTAGTGGTGGGATATTTATTAAGAACAGTTATTAAGAGCTAATACTTTTAGGCACTAGAGTATCACATTAGAATTATCTCATACGAATTTATACATCCTGCTAAGTCTGCTTACTGGTATATGGTAAGTAAGCCGCATCGTGATATTGAACCTGTGAAGGTATTGCTGAAATTCACAATGCTCAGTTAACATCTGCGTGATTTAGTTTTTTTCTCATTCAGCTACACAAAAAAAAAGATAAAATTTCAAATAAAATGGTTTTGTTTTTCTCATAATCTCTATTTGCTATTCAATTGAGACTCTAAAATATTACTCATACTACATGTAGTACCGACTATTAATTTTATTTCTGTTATTTTCGCAGGTCATAATATTTTTAAAACAAAACGATATTCAAAGTGGAAAATAAGAATATTCCGATGCGATCCGAAGAAACTGAGACCAGATTTGTAATGAGCCTGAAAACGGAATATTCTGGAACTGTATTTCATTGTAAAATGGGATTCATAAAATATTCATTCAACCTTTCCAGATTAATGCAATTTTCAGAAGTTATGATCGTTGCTACTGAATTAATTCATTGCTTAAGGAATTCATTGCTTAGTGGCCGCTGTGGCGTAGTGGTAGTGCGTTGGACTGCTACGCCGAGTGTCCGGGGTTCGAATCTCGGCACAGGCAAAATCAAAAAAAGTAGAAAAAATAATTTTTCTACACGGCACCACCTCTTGTCAGGCAATGGCAAACCTACAACAGTAAAAATTGCTATGAAAAGCTTTTCCTTCGCCGTTCGGATTCGGCTTTAAACTGTAGGTCCCTTCCATTCATGTACAAATATAACACGCACAACATGAGTGGATGCGAAAAGCTCGGCCTAAGCCCTCCATGGGCTGTTGTGCCATCAAAAGTAAAGTAAAGTAAGGAATGAAATATTGAAACTCCCTTCTTCGGAACTCTTTGGATACGCAAGTACTCTTTTTTTCTAATCCTTAAAAAGGTATAAATTTGTATCATTCCCTTCTTTATTTAACTTCTTTTCCTTGAGTTTCAACTACCTCTTTGTCATTTTAAGTGTTCCCATTTATTTTTCTAGGCCATTTTTAACTTCCTCTTTGTCTCTTATTCTTCTTTTAATGTCACAACAGAGCATGGAGGTCCTAGGCAGAGTTTTTCGCATCCGCTCATGTTGTGCGTGTTCATGTGTTATTTGTACATGAATGGAAGGGACGTACATTTTTATGCCGAAACCGAACGGCGAATTATTACTTTTAAAGGTTTGCCATTGTATGCCACTCGGTACCGTGTAGAAAATTTGTTTTTTCTACTTTTTGATATTGCCTGTGCTGAGGGTTGAACCCCGGACACTCTGTGTAGCAGTTCCAACTATGCCATGGCGACCACTCCTCCCTTGCTTTAAATGCCTTTCTTTGCCCAAACTTTTTCCTTACTTTTCTACCTTCTTTCTCTTTATCTTTACGTCTCTTGATCTCTCTCAGTCGAAAATTTATCTTATACTTTCCCCTTTTCTTTCAGTAGTCATTTCTTTCAGAAGTCATTTCTTTCTTCCATTATCTTTTCTATATTTGTACTCTTACTATATCCCTCTTCGCTTTTCCCTTCCTCTCTCTCGCTCTCTCTCCCTCTCTTTCCCTCTCTCTCCCTCTCTTCTCTCTCATTTACTTTTCTCTTTCTCCATCGCTTTCTCTCCCTCCTACTTCTACAGCACTTATATTTCTCCTGATCCTCCCTTCTAAATTCTTCTCGCACTTCTTCTCTTCCCTTTCTGCGTTCACTACTCTTTACCTTTATTTCTTATTTAATTTATATTCTCCTCATGCTCTTAAGTTCTTCTCACCCGTCTTTCACTGCACTTTTTTCTCTCTTTTGATCTGTTGGAAGTGATTTCATTGTTTTATGTTCTCATGCACAGGTGGTATTTAACTACAAGGTGAGGCAATTGGAGTGTAGGTAATAACTTTATCCATTTTCAAAACATTTTATTCAAAAGGGAATAAAACTATTAATATTTAAATATTTGAAATTCACTTAAGTAATCTTAATTTTATGTTCCTCATATTGGATCATATGAAAAGTATCCGCGGTTTTTGTGTACATTTTTGAACAAAAATTGCCTGTATTGAAAGTCAATTTTAATCAAGTATCTATTGGCCATTATTATTAATGACCTTTTGTTAATTTTCGTGTAGCTTCGTTATTCAATCGGTATAGAATTGCATTTGTTTATCTGCGAAAAACTTGGTCAAGTGATTTTCAGCGATTCCTCGGTCGGTCCATTTTTTACCATTAAGAGAGCATTTTGCAGAGATCGAAACAAATTATTATCAGACGGTGCAAGGTCCGGGCTATACGGTGGATGCAACAAAACTTCCGAATCAGGTGCCGTCAATTTGTTTCGAGTCATCAAAGAAATGTGTGGCCTGGCATTATCAAGATCCAACACAATTCCTTTCCTGTTGGGTAATTTTGGTCGCTTTACCTTGATTGCTTCATTCAGGCAGACGCGTTGAGAGCAGTAGAGAATCGAGTTAACCGTTGCACCCAGCTGGAGCACCTCACAGTCAATTCCCTTCCAATCCCACCACACACTCAGCATAACCTTGTTTGTCGTCAATCCAGCCGTTGAAGTCGTTTGTGAAGAGTCACTTCGCTTTGACCGTAATCGTTGCATTGGATAGTGTCATATCGAATCCACGTTTCATCGCCCGTAATGATTCGCTTCAGAAATGGTTCGATTTTGTTGCGTTTCAGCAGGTAACTGTTGGTAATTCAGAGAAACAAATTTCTTTCTGATAAATTATGTGGTACCCAAACATCGAGAGTTTTGGCGTCTATGGAATTGAGCAAACTACTCGAGGACAACTACAAATTTTTTGGCATGTTTTTACAGCGTTTTTACCATTTCTATAGTAATAAAACATCACATAGCGTATTTCCTCAGATATTTCACTCATTTTCAAATCAATGTAACTTTTTACACTAGCGACGAACTACACAACTGTCTTCACGGAAAATGTAACCTGTCTCCTTTCAAATATGTGTTCACTTTACATAATCGGACTACTGTTGCCATATTTGTGGGTACCAACATCATTTTGTAACGTACAACTTTTTATGTAACGCAATATATGGTATAAGGATTAGGCGATTGAACTGTTACCTAATCAAACGACCATATTTTATTTGTGTGAAATTATTTTTTTTAATGATTCAAATTACAAAAATGTGTGGAAATAATAAAAATTTTAGAAACCATTCACTTTAGTTCGATGTGACCACCTTTTGCCTTGACTATGGCCTTCAAACGGTTGCATGCAGCACGAATATGATCTTGCGCTATTTTGGTCCATTCCCGTACAATCGCTTTCTTCAGCTCATCCATACTGGCATAATTTTCAGTCCCCACCTTGCTCTCCGAAATGGCCTAGATGGAATAGTGCATCGGATTTGCATCTGGCAAATTCGAAAGCCATTGTGTGGACGAAATGAAGTATGAAACATGGTTTTTTAATAATTCTTGGTTCACACGACCTTTATGAGACGGTGCCGAGTATTGTTGGAACGTCCATGGTATACGACCGAAATGTTTGTATGTCCATGACTTTAAAGCAGCTTCCAAAACATTTTCTCGATAATAAGTCGCATTGACTTTGATACAAGGCTTGAAGAAAGCGATTGTACAGCGTCTATCGGCGGTCACAGTTGCCCATACCATTACTTGAGATGGAAACTTACTTCGGGCGGTTGTTCGTGAGCTTAACTTTTCGTAAGTGTGTTCGGTTAAGTAAACACGATCATTTTGAGAGTTTATGAACTGCTCAATAGGGAAATTCATCTCATCAGAGAACACAATATTTGGAAAATCGCCAAAAGCGTAAAAACTCCTTTGCTCTTTCGATTCTAACTTTTTTTTGCTTTCTTGTAAGATCATGTGCCTTCTGGAACTTATAAGGCTTTACCTTGAGCTCATTTTGGAATATGCCTCGGATGATTTGCTGAAATATTTTCAGTTCTTTGGCCATTTGATTACCACTACAACGTGGATTTCGTTCAAGTCGAGTCTTCACTTTCCGAACCATTTCAGGTGATGTTGCTGTTTTCTCGTCCACCACCATAGCGTTTGGCAATGCTGTCTGTATCATGATTATAACGATTTATGGTGCGATACACAAACATTTAATTCACTTTGAGATGCCTGAGCTCATGAACAATAGCTGGTTGTGATTTTCCACTCAAATATAACGCAATCACACTATTACGTTTGAATTCCATTTCGAATATCTTTTGCTCTATAAAACTAAGACGCAAATGCTTGTGGTAGGGTAGCTTGTAAACAATATAAACAGCTGTCATTGGTATGAATTTATGAATTTTACTTAGTTGGCAATATCGCGTTGCCAGATATACCGGAGTGCAGTTGGTAACACTTCAATCGTCTAACCCGTACAAAATGTGTGTGTGTCTTTATTGCACCCATTGATGAAACTTAATCTCTCGATATCTACCACAAGTTACATTATGCACTTTAAAATATATAAACTTTAAAAACGAAATAGCGAATTGCGATAATATTGTAAAGGGATAATAAAGCTTCTTTATCACAGTTTTGGAAACAAACTAGCAAGCACACACATACTGACTTTGTACCAATTTACAGCAACTTGATTCAATCCGCCTTCCACTTCCACTTAATTACTAACCCTTGCAACAATTTTCTACTTTCCTTTCCATTTTCAACCCTTCAACTATTTTCTACTTTCCTTTCCAATATTAAAATAAAAGCGTTACAGTTTCAGCAGTTTTACCTGGCTTTCTTTTTTCCACAAAGAGCACATGATTGTTACTTTTTTCGTAAGTATTTGCAAGTACAAAAAAGAAAGCTAGTAGTTAACCACAGAGAAACGTTAAGTATTGTTGATAATTTGACATTTTATGAGACAAACAATATAATTTCCGTTTTGTACCTTCTTCTTCACTCCTAACATATTTTTTTTTCAAGTTTTCTGTACTTCTTTTCTCTTCGCATTTCTTTTTTTCACTACATTATCATCAGTAAAGCATTTACTATTTTTTTTTTTCTTCTTTTTTTTCTTGTTGTTTCTTGCCACACTTTTAATGGCTTTAAGAACACACTTTTGATAAGAAGTAATGGTGCCAAGCAAAGTGCGTCATTAAATATTAAAGTCTATAAAAGCACTTGAAACATAAAAAAAAGAAGAGTAAACTGTGGTGGCAGGTAGTGGGATGCAATGCTAGGAAGTGAGGCGAAGTTGCGAAAAGGTTTGATTTTCTTCTCAGCTTTTTTCTATTGAACTTCAATAAACTTTTTTTGCTTGGAAATAAAAAATGCTGGTACTTAAAACACCAACGGATGAAACTGAAATTTGTAAATTTTTTACAAATCTTTCATTCTCAAGATATTTTGTAAAATTTACTTAAAAGCCATAATTTTTTCTTTATTTAATATTGCATGAAAGATGAAATTTCAAGTCAAATAATGTAATATTTGCTCAAGAATTTACTTCGATTTTAATAAGATTTTAAGCAACTGAAACAAAAACAAAAAAATACGTTAAATCATAATTTTTTTTTTCATTCCTTTCAGACTTATGCAAAAGTTCCGTCCAACCTTTTCTCAAGGAGGAAACAATTTAAGGAAAAAACCAAAAAAAAGAAGTTATTTCCTAATTGACTATGAATCCCGAGATACACACTCACACACACACAAATAAACAAACAGGGTAAATAGAAAGTTTATTTGGAAATGCATCAAGAAAATAGGTCAGAAAGAGAACAAACAAAAAAAGGCGAAAACCCCAAAAACAAACAAACAGCATATTGTAAGCGCTATCTTCGTCATGCTTTCGATAACAATCCTCCTGCTCCTTTCCACTCTTTCCACTTTCTCTTGAATCACTGTCGTCATCATTCCATACGCCCTGCTCAATGTCACAGTTGTCAACCTTGTTAACTTTGCATGATTTTGGCATGGATAAAATGATTTCAGAATGCAAACGGCGACGGCGACGACGACGACGACGTCGCCGAAGTTGTATTTGTTAGGTCGCTTTCAAAACTGTTGCACTTGTCAGTTTGAGTTTTGTGACTCTTTGTACAATTCATGCTTTCAACTTTTCAATAGATATCAATTTGACAGGAATATACATACATAAAAATCATTTAGAAGAAAAAGACAAATACTTACGTACTTTACTTTGCTCAATAAAAAACCAAGAACAATTCAAAGCTTTCAATTGCTAAATTTTTGTAATATGAACGTGGGAAGGTTAAATTTTCCCTCCTTTGACTTCTTTAAATATTTATTTAAGAAATTTACAACTTTTAGTTACACAAATATTACATGTAAAGAAAGTATGGAAATGCACGGCATTAGATTTACCTTTTCTTTTTTTTTTTGATTCATTCAACACCCAAGGTGTACTCCTATCAATGCAGACCATTGTGTTGATTGAAATGAAGATTAGTGGAAGGTGGAAGGAAAAAGGAGGGATAACCGATCTCCAAGCTTTTTCTTGTAGATACTTTGAACATATAATATCTTTGGAAGTAATGACAATTCATATGGTTGCGAGAAAATGGTTTATAAGTTTATTAATTATAAAGTCTTAATCTTAAAAAAATAAACTTAAATTTGTAAACCTTGCCCATTTTTTAAGTTTACTTCTTTATAATGGCTTATATATTTACGGCTGCGTTAAAGCCCTCTATCTTTCAAGTATGAATATGCATATTCGCAGCACATATAAATTCACTATGCGCCCTCTATAAATCGGTAGAGGAGCCTTCTATACTTCTACGAATCAGCGCCTCTATCAACCGATAGAGGAGCCTTCTATCGATTAATAGAGTGCGCTGATTCACATTTGATTTATACTAGATTGAAAGAAAGCGTTGCCCATTAGTTTTTAATATTAGTAAAATTTGACATTTCAAACAAAAATCGTTAGAAATGTCTAGAGCTGAAAGAATGAACGAGTATGGACTGAAAATAACAAATGCCAGGCACAAACAAATGTCGATTGTAGTACAATTCTGCTATTGTGAGAAAAAACCCAAAAAACCAGAACTAAGAGATCGCGTGAGTCTAGACTTCGCAAGCTACTTGAAGCACAACAGAATTCAAATTTCATTTAAAACAACTAAGACTAATGCGGAGAGACAGCATGAATGGCAAAAGAGTTCATTGAAGCGAATAATTGCATCAACACTCATGTTATTGAGTCCGGAGGAAAGTCCTCAGATTATAGCAGTCATTGCGTTGGCCGAATTTCCAGCTCCTCAACGAAAAAGAAGGCCAGAAGATTTACTTGAAAGTTTGCTGGAAAATCTTTCCTCCGTGGAAAGAAAACAACTCGCATCATCAAAACAAACCATAGACGAGGTTTGCCAAGTTTCTAGTCCACCTCATAGCATTCGCGAGTTCTCAGACCGGCAAGTGGTAAATTTTCCACCTGTTCAAATCGTACAACCTGAATATATTGATGATGATGATGATTAGTATAATGATGATAATAATGATGATGATGGTAATATTATAATTATAATTATAATGATATATCAAATCAATTCGCATGCTTTGAGTATTAATATTTGGATGGAGATGATGATGTTCCAGAGGGCGTTGCATGTATTGGAAAGGCGAACGATCAAAATGAAGTTAATCCAGATGTAGTACACCAGGAATCAGAGAATCATCAAACTATACAGAGCTTATCATTTGCATGAATCAGCACATTCGTTAAAAATTCCTTCGGCCACATGTATAACGTCTGCGATAGACTCTGGTTTTTGCAAGATTACTAAACCTAATCTGAAAATCCAAAACGCAAAAGTTCTGAAGAAGAAAACTTCTGTAGGGCGTCCCTCTGACGCAGACAATTTTGTTTTTGTGCCAATTTGTAGCACAGTCAATTCCAATTTAAAGGAGAGATATCAATTGTTATGCTCTTAAGCGAAATGTTTTACAACGTACATAAAGCTACTCGTATAATTGGCAGCACGATCTGCATGGATGAAATGGATGTCATGAAATGCTTTATCCACTTCCTTTTCTCATTTGTAAAAAGAATTTTCCTAAACTACTTATCAATGACTAATAGAAAATTCTTAGTGCCAGTAGCATTTAACGTTTTTCGGATATAAAATCATGAAAGTCACACTTTTAGTGGATCCAATTAATAATGCTTTAATAGTTTTCTAATGTAATTTTAAGCAGCGATCGCAATAGCTCAGATATTTTATTTTTTTTTTGGAAAAATGGGGTAGGCTTATACAAAAGCAAATAAATAACCTAACAAATAACATAACAATTTATATGGTATATGTAGATATATTTTATATTTTTGGGAGACATAAATTCAATTTTAATCCAACATTTATCTTTCAATAGGCATATCAACTTCTTCGACTCTTGGCCGTTGTAAGGAAAAAAATCTGTGTCACTGATATTAATTTTCAATGATATTTTTTTTTAATTATTTTTTCAATTCCTCAGTTAACGCAATTGCAAAAATTACCAAGTACCACAGAGCTTGAAAGAAAAGATGAAAGGTCTTGGATGGATCCTTAACTACTTATATATAAGTCACCTAGTTTAAACACGTTGGCAGTATTAATTTACCATTTTTTTAACACAAGTTCATTAAAATCGATTTAGAAAAATATTACGCTCAGGATAAAAAGTTTATTTAATAATAATGAAAAAAAAAAATATGTTTGATGTGGTAGCTAGAAGGTCAATAATTCCACAAAAAAAATATTTTAAAAGTCAGTATATGTACTCTGAACATAAGCTTTCAGATATGGGGTGGTTTTTTCAAAATTTTTTTTTTTGTATGGGCACCGACCCGCTATTTAGTACACCTAAACTACTCTCACTTACTTACTTAGCTGGCACTACAACCGTTAATCGGACTTGGCCGCCTCTATAAAGATTCGCCAGTCGCCTCTGCTATGCGCGCGGTGGCGCCAGTTGATAAGGCCATGTGCAGTCAGGTTGCTCTGCAGCTGGACTATCCAATGGAGATTAGGATGTCCTCTTCTGCGTGTTCCTCCACCGTGGCTCGAATAAAACGCCCTTCTAGGCGGAGCGCTTTCTTTCATTCGCTCAACATGACCCAGCCAGCGAAGCCGCTGGATTTTTATACGCTTGACTATGTCAGTGTAGAAGTACAGCTCATACAGCTCATCGTTCCATCTTATTCTATACACGTCGTCCACGCATACTGAATACTTACTTACTTAGCTGGCGCTACAACCGATGATCGGTCTTGGCCGCCTCCACAAAGCTTCGCCAGTCACTTCTGCTATGCGCGCGCTGGCGCCAGTTGATAAGGCCAAGTGCAGTCAGGTTGCCCTGCACCTGGTCTTTCCAACGGAGATTAGGACGTCCCCTTCTGCGTGATCCTCCACCGTGGTTCGAATAAAACACCTTTCTAGCCGGAGCGCTTTCTTCCATTCGCTCAACATGACCCAGCCAGCGAAGCCGCTGGAGTTTTATACGCTTGACTATGTCAGTGTCGGCGTACAGCTCATACAGCTCATTGTTCCATCTTATTCGAAACACGTCATCCACGCATACTGGACCGTAGATCTTACGGAGTATCTTCCTCTCGAACGCTCCTAACAGTCTCTCATCATTGATGGTCAATGTCCACGTCTCTGCGCCATACATTAGGACGGGAAGGATGAGGGACTTATAGAGCGTTATTTTCGTCGGTCGAGAGAGGGCTCTACTTCTCAATTGCCTACTGAGCCCGTAGTAACACCTGTTGGCAAGAGTTAGTCTCCGCTTGATCTCAAGGCTGACATTATTGTTGGTGTTTATGCTGGATCCTAAATAAACGAAATCCTTGACGACTTCAAAAGTGTAGTTGTCAACAGTGACATTTTGTCCAAGACGCCGTGACTCTTTGTTTGTTGACACAAGGTATTTCGTTTTGTCCTCGTACACCACTAGACCCACAAGACGAGACTCCCTTTCCAGGTTGGAGAATGCTGCACTGACTGCTCGAGCGTTTTTGCCAATGATGTCAATATCATCAGCGTATGCTAGCAGCATGACACTCTTGTAGAAGATAGTGCCAGAGATGTCGATGTTCGCAGCTCGAATTATTTTCTCCAGCATTAGGTTAAAGAAGTCGCACGATAGGGAGTCACCTTGTCTGAAACCTCTTTTGGTATCAAATGGTGCGGAGAGGTCTGTCCCAATTTTCACTGCGCTGGTGGTGTTGGTCAGTGTCATTTTGCAAAGACGAATGAGCTTTGCAGGGATACCAAAATCAGACATTGCGGCGTACAAGTGATCCCTAATCGTGCTGTCGAAGGCGGCTTTATAATCGACAAATAGATAATAATCGCATACTGAATGGATTTATTAATAACCAACAAACTGATGTTATACTACTGTGGGCAAAAAATAGTAAGACTTTCTAATTTAAATTTCGCGCGGAAACCCATTCATCAAAATATTTTTTCTTTAAGGTTGGTATGACTGTCGGTGACATCTGTGCCAAATGTCACATCAAAATAATCATTAGTGTTTAGTATACGCTTGTCTTTCTGAAGTACAAAAAGTGCATTCGGCGATTTTCACAATGAGTGAAATTATTCAACAAAGAAGTTCCATTAAATTTTGTGTGCGGAATCAAATTTCTGGTGCTGAAACGTTCAGAATGTTGCAAAAGGCCTTCGGTGACAATTGTATGTCGCGAGCAAGTGTTTTTGATTGGTACAAATTGTTCAAAGATGGTCGAGAACGCGTTGACGACGAACCACGTCCAGGACGGCCATCAACATCAACATCAACTGATGATCAACACGTATGGTCAATAAAATCAAGGAATTGGTGCTCGAGAATCGACGATTAACAGTCAGAGACCTTACTGGCATCGTTGGAATATCGGAAGAATCACTGAAAACCTTTTTAAAATATCATTTGGGCCTAAGAAGAGTGAATGCACGATTGGTTCCAAAATCACTAACACACTGCATTGGTTTTACGAGACCATTTTGCCAAAAATTCGACTGATATCGTTCCGCAACCACCCTTCCACCCTATTCGCCTGACTTAGCACCGTGTGACTTTTGGCTATTTTCTAAACTCAAAAAACCGCTTCGTGGACCGTTTGACCGTTTTGAGTCAATTGAAGACATTAAACATGAATCGCTAAGCGCATTGAAGGCTATTCCGGAAATTGACTTTAACAACTGTTTCGAGAATTGGAAAAAACGTTGGCACAAGTGTCTTGGGGCCGGGGGGGATTACTTTGAAGGGGACGAAATAGATTTGGAAGAATGAATAAAAAAATTTGAAATTATGAACAAAGTCTTACTAACTTTTGCCCACAGTAATATGTCAGTGTAGAAGTACAGCTCATACAGCTCATCGTTCCATCTTATTCGATACACGTCGTAGGAGTATCTTCCTCTCGGATGCTTCCAATAGCCTCTCATCGTTGATCATCGTTGATGGTCAATGTCCACGTCGCCGTGCCATATATTAGGACGGAAAGGATGATTTCGTCGATCGAGAGAGGGCTCTACTTCTCAAGTGCCTACTGCGCCCACAGTAACACCTGTTGGCAAGAGTTTATCTCAGCTTGATCTCAAGGCTGACATTATTCTTATTATTTCCGTGACTCTTTGTTGTTTGTTGACACAAGTTATTTCGTTTACTCTAATCTACATTAATGTCTAGAAACAATACGAAAATTTAAAAAAAATAATTTTATTCGGGAGTTTAACAAAATAGTTAAAATTTGTACACAAATTTATCATAAATAACATGAAATATTTGCAATGAGAATAAATTTTGTTTTGCTGCAAAACGAAAATCGGTCATTTGCTCAATGATTTATTTTTACAAAATCGACATATTTCCAAAAATCGTATTATTATGCATATTCTTCAGTTACAGGATAACGGGTTGAAAGGTGAGCTCTTCTTCTTTGAGTGCTGTTTGCCCTTTTGTGTCAATCGGATGAAAATTGATTGATTTACAGGCGATGAAAGTTGAATTTTCGATCTTTACCCACCTTTTTTTTTTTTTCTATTGAGATAGCAAAATTGTTTGAATATTAAAAAAATTTTATCTTAATTTACTGGTTCATAAGCAGAGCTGAGTAGTAATGATTCCATTGGTATTTGAAATTCCACATCTATTCTAATACCAAAGAATTGTAATACCTAAGTAATTGTTTATCCCAATTCCTCCATTACCAGGAATTATAATCCGGTTTTAATATATTTTAATTTTCCGGTAATTGAATTGAAAACAAAAAACGTATTTACTACTTAGATTCACTACACGAAATTGCAAAACCACCTTTTGCCTAATGCTGAACAACTGGTTTCATATATTCACGGGATGGATGGATGGAGCGGCCAATCATTAAGCAAATTCGATAAAACAATGATAGCGACAAAATAGAAACAAAGACTTATGGCCATCATCTTCTCATAATGATCAACTATGATTGAAGGAACGACCTTGTAATTATTCTTATTATATGTTGGCTTGATGCAGGACTGTTATTTGTCTGGCTATACCATGCCAGTTTTGTTTGAAAATCCACTCAAACGGAAATTAGTAATAATTTCAACGCAGAACACTCATACCAAATTCCTTTCGTTCCTCTTAAATATGAGAGAGTGTATCATCGAGTACATGGACAGACAGTGAACAGACGTTATTGTGATCGGACTTTTTTCATAGGGAAGAATTTCTCTTATATTATTTCGAGGCCATGCAGTACAAGCAGAGACGTCGGCTCTATCAATGCCACCTATACATACATATGTATGTATATGAACACGCAGTCGACTGTGAATAATCGGGTAATTTTCATATTAGCGAGTGACTGAGTCGTATTGTTTTTCTTTTTTCGAAAAATTCCTTTAGTGCAAATACATAAATAATAGAGAGAGAGAGAGAGTGGCAGAGAGAAGTGCTGTTAGTGTTGTTCTTGCAGGAGTGGATTTTGTTTACTCGATAATCTTTTTTTCAATTGTTTTTTAATTTGGAAAAATAATTTTCCGAATCTGGCAATTTTATTTTGTGAGATTATATTTAAAGTATTAAACCGGCCTAATGAACGTTATGTTTGGCATAGAGAGAATAACAACAATATATATATATGTGCCTATATCGCTCTTTTGTTTGCGCCGTTTGTTTTAGGTGGTTATGCTGGTGTTCGCGAACACATCGTATTTTTCGCTCGTGTTCGGTATGGTGGTTACATTCGAGTTCGTTATAGAAATGCTTTTGGTCGAAATTCATGTTTTTTTTAATACTACTTTTTTCGCAACGGCATCACTAAATGGTAAAACAAAAAAATGTAAACGATTTATCAATATGGAGAGTGAAATTAATAAAATAATTGGAAAATTATGCAAATAGTATAATTTTTTGGACCGGCAGCCACCGGTTGGTTATAAAAAAAGCGATTGAGGTATTGGAGAATATGTGGAAACTTCAAGGCAAGAGTCGTATCAACACCATTTGCATCGCATCGTGAATACGAGGTGTGATCAAAAAATAACCGTTATTTTCAAATTTCGTGAGTTACGTACGAGTACGTTCGATTTTCGCATTTTTTTCTCTGTTATGTTGGTACACATGTCTGTTATATATGTTGGCAATACCAACCATTTCGGATTGTCAGTTTGTTTTTGACAGATAAAAAGGTTAGTCGTGTTTTGGTGTGCTCTTCGATTTTTTACTATTCGAAAAAATGGATCAAAAAAACTGTATTCAGTTTTGTGTAAAAAATGAAATTAAATGCGCAAGGACATTTGAAATGTTGACTGTGGCCTTTGGCCTTTGGCGAGTCTACTATGAGCAGAACACAAGTTCAATTGTGGTATAACCGGTTTAAGGAAGGCCGAGAAGATGTCAATGACGATGCTCGTCCTGGTCGCCCGAGGACGTCAACAACCGATGAAAACATTGACGCAGTGAAGAAAATGATTTTGGATAATCGTCGAATCGTCGAATCACTATCAGAGAGGTTGCTGATGATGTTGGCATATCGTTCGGCTCATGCCAAGCAATTTTTACGGATGTTTTAGGCATGAAACGTGCGGCAGCGAAGATTGTTCCAAAATTGCTAAATTTTGAGCAAAAGCAACGTCGTTTGTGCGTAAGTTTTTGGCCAAAAACAAAACCGTTATCATGCCTCAACCACCGTATTCACCGGACTTGGCCTACGCTGACTTTCTCCTCTTCCAAAAACTGAAGACACCGATGAAAGGAAAGCGTTTTGCTACGATTGAGGAGATAAAAGAAAAATCGAAACAGGAGCTGTTGGCGATACCAAAAAGCGCGTTTCAGAAGTGTTTCGAGGATTGGAAAAAACGCTGGCATAAGTGTATTATATCTGAGAAGGGGACAAGATAGTTGTTGATGAATAAATAAATACTTTTTGAAAATAACGGTTATGTTTTGATCATACCTCGTACAGCTAATATGTTGTATTAATACTTTTCACACTTTCCACTTCAATAGTTTTATAAATAATATACACTGGTGGCCATATCTAAAGCAACCAGAATAAAATATAAATATTAGACAAAAAAAAGTGGTATATTTTAGACAAAGAAGGTAATTTTTAAAATTTTTATAATTGATATTTTATGTATTTCAAATTAAAAAAGAAATAAAAATATTAATTCATTACAAAATTTTTTTACAAACGAAAAAACGAAATTGACCCGATTTTTGGGTGGTCATAACTAAAGCAACTTTCACAGTCCAACTTAAAATTATACAATAATGTTAATAATCGATAGCATAACCCTTATTTTTTATAACTTCTGCACACCTACGAGGCATAGAATCTATAAGTCGTTTAATTTGATCCTTAGAAATATTGTTCCATGCATCCTGGATACGGCTGAAAATGTTGTGTTTATTAGTCTCAGAATCCCTTTTAATCTTGCGATCTACGATGCTCCACAAGTTCTCGATCGGGTTCAGATCAGGAGACTGAGCTGGCCATGCGAGAGTTTTTATGTTTGCGTCACTCAACCAATCTTTAACGAATTTCGAGGTATGCTTCGGGTCGTTATCATGTTGGAAGACCCAAACAATAGGCATATTCTCTTTTGCATTACATTTTCCAACACATTTTTGTAATGAAACGATCCATTGTTGTTATTATTTGGTGAATTGGTCCAACTCCAGCATACGAAAAGCAGCCCCACACCATGATAGAACCTCCACCATGTTTAACTGTCCCTTTGCAATACTGTGGTTTGATTCTTTCGTTTTTGGGTCTCCTTACTGTAAAATTTTTGTTATCTGAACCCTTGATTCATCTGAGAACAAAATATTTCTCCTTTGAGCAGTATCCCAACTGATATGTGCTCTCGCGAAAGCTAGCCTGGCCAGCTTCCACCGCTCGTCTCCGTACAGATCTTGCGCTAATATCCAAAGATAACATACACATTTATATATACTTATTTAGAAATAATTCAACTGATATTTTGTGAGTAATATAACCTTCGAAGCAATTAATAAGCAATATAAATTCATAGCTTTTTCTTTAATTTGGGTATAACTTTCATGTTTATTACATCTGAAATTGTTCTACTGCCATTTTGCGTTTTTTTTAAACATATGTGTCTGTCATAAACATAGTTAGTTACAAATATATTTTTCATTTATCATCAAAATACTAAAAACTTCATTGTTATACTTTGGATACGAAAGCACCCATTTATACTCTGGAAAGCAAGCTTTTTATGCACAATCTAATTTATGACAACATAAGAGTATTGTCATACACATACTATATAAATATATGTATGTACATATGTAGTATATTCTCATATGTACAAGCAAAACATGAATATATTTATACGAGTGCATACTTACTTAAATTGTTTCTTTTCTCTATATTTTTGTTTGTTTCATGCGACAAAATTGTCTACTGTGTCGCACATGATTTTTATTAAAGAAGATCTAAAAGACAATTTACAGACATTGAGCGTGCTTAGGATGATTTCTAAAGGTTGGGCACTTTTATGAATGAAGCAGCTTTCTTTAATGTTTCTATGTATTTTATTGTTACCACAAAAAAAGTTGCTGTTGTTGTATATAAGCTACATAAATTGTGCTAATGTGACTGAGTCTAGCTGAGAGTGGGGCGAAGTGTCAGCTATATAAATTACTAAAAACATATCTGATCAATGGAAAATATAATGCTTGCGATTTTCTTTGTATTGGGAGCTTATTACTGTGCAATTCCTTAAGTTAAAAAAGTTGAAACTAATGCGAACATTTTTATGTAATGCAATATTATTTGGTAAGTTTTAGTACGCATACTAAAAATATCATGCTTTATTGTAGAATAAAGTAAAATGATTTAAGTGAAGTTTTTTACTTTATTTATAGAATTATGAATTATTTTCTTTAATTATGCATAAAATATAAATAATATCAATACCTTAAACGTATTTACTTATTTTTAGAAATAAATACTAAGCTACTTATAAATATTTGACCTTATTGCCTTGCCACTTTTTGCTTCACTTTTAGGTTCTTCCTCTGGTAGGTTACCTTTTCACCGTAAATTTTTTTATGCTTCAACCTTCAGTGAGTAGATATATAGTATAAAGTATTATACTATTGGCTTAAAGCTGAATTGAAGTGTTTTGGCTTTGTTTGTATTTCAATGAATTGAGTAATTTTAGTATTTGGCTTCAATTTAAGCACTTATTTATTTCATCCACACTATCGACTTGGTGTTTTCAGTTTTTTATATTTAGTGCAGATTCATTGTAGTTAATGGCACAGTGAAAGTCACAGTGAGAGGTGGACAGAAGGAAGGAAAGAAAGGCAAAGAAACGGTCGATGTATCTGGCTTGCGAAATAACCGACTAAGTAGTTTACCTAGTAAACAAAAACTATTTCCTTTGAAGATTCAATAGAAAAAAAAAGGAAAAATATATCATTTATTTGTAAGAAGCATTTTATCAAAAGGAAAAAGAGATTAAATAAATAAAAGTGAAAATTTTACATGTTATGAATATACTTCAAAATGGGAGGAATTATAGTAATAAGATCAGCGATTCCACACTACCTACTTTAGCTCAACTAAAGTAGCTTACGGACGTTAAAAAAGTTATTTAAAAAAAAACTGTGAAATCTATATCGAAGGATTCAATATTGATAGCAGATGCGGTGCAGATTTCGCATATATGTAGTTTACCGAAACTTCCTATGCCTCAAGATAGGACTGGTAGATGGGTGTAAGCTCAATTTCAATATCACCTACAATATACAATGCATCACCTGAAGAGATTTAGGCGATATATAAACTCTAATTCACCTTTTAGAATCAGTTTTTTTCACTTTACACTACTAATATTTAAAAAAATTATGAAAACAATAATCTATCTACATAATTAAAATAAAATAAAATAAAATAAAAGAGATTTATAGAGTCTTCTCATCTTTTAAATTTTACCCTCTCTGAAAGACTCCAAAAAAGTTTTCAAATACTGAAAAGCAGCAACAATTGCTAACTACTACGAAAAAATATTCTCAAACGACTCATTAACAAGCCAACTAAATGAAATTGAAGAAACGCATCAAACAATTGAATACAACACTTAATATATAAGAGTACATGAAATTGAAACTTGCATTAAAAAAAGAATAAGCCACAAGAAAGCACCAGGTTACGACAATATAACAGGCAAAATGCTCAAAGAACTTCCGTTAAAAGCGCTACAATACCTTCGAAACACAATGAATGCAATGCTCAGACTAAAATACTACCCCAAACTAGGGAAAGTGGCAGAGATAATTCCAATACAGAAACCAGGTAAAGATGCCACACAAGCATCATCATATAGGCCAATCAGCATTTTACCAACACTATCAAAAATAATGGAAAAACTCATATATGACAGACTACAACCAATTTTACAAAGAACTCACGCAATACCAGATCATCAGTTTGGCTTTCGCTGCAAACACTCCACAATCCAGCAGGTGCATAGAGAATAACGCATAAAATTCTCACGGATTTAGAGAGAAAACAATTTTGCACTGGGATCTATCTCGATGTAGAAAAAGCGTTTGATAAAGTTTGGATTAAAGGACTTCTCTACAAACTCTAAACAATATTACCAGAATGCTTGTACCAATTGATAAAAAGCTATCTCTCAGACCGTCACTTCTATGTGAGACACAAAAATGAAATATCCACACTACGAAAAATTACAGCCAATTTTATATACCCTTTATACAGCAGATATACCACAGCCTACCAGCAGAAATTCACTTATAGCTACATTTGCAGATGACACAGTAATCTTGGCATCACACCAAAATATTACAACTGCAACAGCAACACTACAAGAAAATATTGATGAAATCACGAACTGGTTCAGCAAATGGCACATAAAAGTAAATGAACAAAAATCTGTTCAAGTTATATATACAACGAGACAAATTATTAATCCTCAACCCATTAAAATTAATGGAACAAATGTTAGGATTGACACCGTCGCCAAATATTTGGGAGTATACATAGATAGTAAACTTACTTGGAACTATGATATAGAAAAAAAAACGCGAGCAAATGAAAATGAAATTTCGGGAGTTATACTGGCTACTGAACAGAAAGTCTAGTTTAAATCTACACAACAAAATACTAATATACAAATCAATAATAAAACCTATATGGACATATGGGCTGCAACTATGGGGAACAGCAAAGAAAAGCAATATTTTAAAAATATACGTACAACGTCAACAATCATCAATACTAAGATGCATAGCAAACGCGGACTGGTACATCACAAACAATAACATTCATCATGATTTAAAAATACCTACAATCACCACTGAAATTTCAAAGTACAGTAAAAAACACCACGAAACAGTAACACAACAAATCAACAGTGAAGTATCGCAATTACCAAATAGAGAAATCGAACAACCGCGAAGACTGAATAAAACAAGACCAATAGATTTAATCTAACAAAGTAGAATGAAAATCCAAAAATTACTAGATAAACGATCAATTTTTAAAAATTTCCAAACGTTAGGTCAATGAGGTACATATATTTGGATTTATCTGGCCCACATTTCCACTTGAAGACTTTTCGGTCTAGTGTGAATACCTTCAGAGGTAAGTGCCACCTCTGTTAGACCTGTGAAGAATGTCGACCCCATGTACTGAAGTTCTTTCTTCTACAGTCTTGGACATTAAGATAGAAAATAAAATATCGATTCTTCATTTAATTGTCGGGACAACTTCTGCATTAACCGCTTGTGGAATAAAAGGATCTGTAATGCAAACTTGTAAAGCCTTAAGCTCTTGTTCTCTTCCTGGCTCAACTTTTACATAAGGCTCTTGAAACTTAACAGTCAACCTGTTTAGTTCAGTAAAAAAGTATAAAGGAAAGTGCACAAAAACAGTTTTTTTTTTATAACTATTATTTAGGTTACACCAAGATGAGTCTACTCTCACCCATGAGGTTTCGAGTTCGATTCCCGTCTAGGTCTGGTGGATAATTCTCATTCATAACCTTCTTACCTACCTACCCATATGAAGTGAAAGAGTTTTAGAAGAAAGTATACAAATGCAGCACTTGGATTGGATTATTGTAAAGAAACAAAAACAAATTTTTGAAACTGTGTATTGCATAAAGCGTAAATTTTATCGCCTAGTCAGGGTAAAAAGAAAAGATAGTTTCTGAATTGTATTGATTCCTCATAAACACCTTGTAAATGTTATAAATTTAGACTATGTTAACAAAAAATGTGAGGATTTCTTTAGAAATTTTGATATGAAATAAGAATATTTTAATATTTTGTAGATGAGAAATTTGTTTAATTGTGAATAATTTAACAAATTTTTCTAATTTCGTTTCACGTTTAAAACAATATTGTTACGATTATCTAGTTCCTTCTTCTTTTTCTTTTTTTAGTGTCACAACAGCCCATGGAAGGCCTACGCCGTGCTTTTTTGTGCATGTTGTGCAGGTTGTGCGTGTTATATTTGTACATGAATGTTAGGGACCTACAGTTTTATGCCGAACCCGAAGGACGAAGTGGAAAGCTTTTCATAGTAAATTTTTACTTTTGTAGGTTTGCCATTGCCTGCAAATGGTGGTACCCCGTGTACTCTTGCGCAGCAGGCCAGCACACTACCAACTGCGACCACTATCTTCCATTAACTAGTTCCTACTGCTTATTTATTCTCAATAAATAAAAGAGGTTCGACCAGTGGATTGTGTATAAAAGAAAATTATTGCAACTTTATTAAATTCACCACTTAACAAAACACTTAAAATTTACTTCTTAATTATTGTACACACTCTGCGTTTACATTGAGTAAAACAGTCAAACTGTGACTTTCTGTATTCTGCTGCTGCAGGTTTTTAGCTAATTTATTTATAGCACAGGTTTCATCACTGTCACGAACATTTCAGAGCTCCACGAAGTTTTCAGTTATGCATCATAATTTATTCATAAATGTATCCATGCGAATGCTGTCGTTCCGGAAATAGCATCACATTATAATGTCGATGGTCATTCGTTGTCACCTCGTAACTAGTTTTCCACCACTTTTGGAAGAGACGATCAAAACACAGTAAATTATATAATATACATACATACTTATATACAAATTTGTTCTAAAATAATTGTAAATTCGAAAACAGCATTCAATTTTACTTTTTACTAGATTTGAATTTTGAACAATAAACATTTAAAAATATATGTAAAAAGTATTATTTGATCCACAAGATTTTTTGGCTTGTTCTTTGTTGCAGCATTACCTGTTAATTGATACCAGGTTAAAGTTTGGGTATAGTTTTCTTCTCCCTTCTTCTTTTAATGGCCCAACATACCATGGCACTAGGCCGAGCTTTTCGCATCTACTCATGGGACAGTGGGAGATTTGTGACTATGAATGGAAGAGACCTACAGTTTTATGCCGAATCTGAACGGCGAAATGAAAAGCTTTTCATAGGCAATTTTAACTCTTGTAAGCTTGCCAAGAGGTGGTGCTGTGTAAAAAAAATGTATTATCTACTTTTTCATTAAGCATGCGCCGAGATTTAAACCCCGGACACTCTGCGTAGTGGTCGCTGTGGTGTAATGGTAGTGCGTTGGACTGCTACACAGAGTGTCCGGGGTTCGAATCTCGGCACAGGCAAAATCAAAAAGTAAAAAAAAAAATTTCCACACGGCACTACCTCTTGGCAGGCAATGTAAGTAAAAATTGCTATGAAAAGCTTTTCACTTCGCCGTTCGAATTCGGCATTAAACTGTAGGTCCCTTCCATTCATGTACAAATATAACACGCACAACATGAGTGGATGCGAAAAGCTCGGCCTAGGCCCTCCATGGGTTGTTGTGCCATTAAAAGTAAAGTAAGTACACTCTGCGTAGCAGGCCAACGCACTACCAATTACGCCATGGTGACTACAATTGGTACTTATATTTTGGTTTGCCTATGAATCACAACAACACTATTGCCTATGAATCACTATGTGATTCCGTCAAGTACTCAATACTTTTAAAGTGTTATGGGAATAATTAAAATGGAGATTTTCTGCTATAATGCTGATAACTTATTTAATTTGAATTATTTTTATTAATTTAAATATTCGTTTTTTCGCATCGTCACTTTAAAATCTACTCTTGTTTATTTCATTCTAACCACTTTTATATTTCCGCTTTTTTTCTCTTTCTTTCAATTTTTCCTAAGTAAAAATTTTTCCTTTGCTTTTGAATTCACATAGAAAATAAAAAAAAAAAAAAAACAAAAAAACAAAAAAGCAAAAAAAAACGAAAAAGCAACAGCAAGTACCTACACTTTGAACTTTCAACTTACAAGTGTTTTGTAAATATTAGTTTTTTGTGTACGCTTTTTTACTTGCTCACACAGAGAGGGCGCCATATTGGTGATTTATTAGTGCTGTTTCGGTTATCGTTGTTATTGTTGTTGTTGTTGTTGTTGTTGTTGTTGTCTTCTGCTGTTACCGATGTTGATTTTTCATTGTGCAGTGCGCTTTTCATGATGCAGTTTTCTACAGATTCCCTTTTTAATTTTTATTTTTCCAGTTTGTAATATATTTATTTTGCGAAAAACAAAAAACCTAAAAGAAGAAGAAGAAGAATGAAAGAAAAAAATAAGAGGAACGCTGCATAAAAACTGAAAGAAATATTTATTTATAAAATTGAACACAAATTGTAGCGCTGAAATTTACGATTATGTACAATTTGTTTTTACTGTTGGTGGTGTTGTTGGTGTTGTTGTTGTTGTTGTTGTTGTTGTTGTTGTTGTTGTTGTTGTTGTTGTTGTTGTTGTTGTTGTTGTTGTTGTTGTTGTTGTTGTTGTTGTTGTTGTTGTTGTTGTTGTTGTTGTTGCTGTTGTTGTTTCTGTTGCTGCTGCTGCTGTTGCTGTTGTTGTTGTTTTTGTTGTTGTTGTTTTTGTAGCCATGACTGCAACAAAATACGAGTACATTTTTAATTGCAAATGTTTTATAAGGACAGCATAGGGGAGAGTGGAGTCGCGTGTGGCCGTACGAAAAAAAGTAAGACAACGGCTAAAGGACATAAGTAAGAGAGCGCACAGCGCATACGAGAATACACTCAAATATATATTTTTTTTTTAAATTTTTCTTTAAATTGTCTTTGGCAAAATAATTGGCAGTTTGATTGCTTTCAGATGTAATCGAAATTAAAACATTCTATTTTTAATTTTCTCTCAATTTTTTGTTTTTTTTTTTTTGTTTTTTGTTTATGTGTATGTTTATTTTCAATCTTTCCTATTCAGAAAATAACAGAAAGTCTACAAATCTTATGTCTACTTAATATTATTAAAATATTTTTCGCCATTGTACAAAATATTTCCTAATTTACACAACAATTAAATTTAAGTACGTATCAAGATTTGTTGACAGCAGCAATAACATATTTAGTTTTTCTTAAATGTGATAACTTAAAGCACTCAAAACTATGTATAACGGAACTATTCTCATCTATGTGCGCACACATACTTGTAATCTACAAAATTCTTCTAGGCACAATCCGCAAAGCAAGATTAATTATTTCATTATTTCAATGTTTTGGTTAGTTTCAGTTGGTGTTATAAAACATATGTACATACGAGGTGTGATCAAAAAATAACCGTTATTTTCAAATTTCGTGAGTTACGTACGAGTATGTTCGATTTCCGCATTTTTTTTCTGTTATGTTGGTACACATATGTTAAATATGTTGGCAATACCAACCATTTTGGATTGTCAGTTTGTTTTTGACAGATAAAAAGGTTAGTCGTGTTTTGCTATACTCTTCGATTTTTTACTATTCGAAAAAATGGATCAAAGAAACTGTATTTAGTTTTGTGTAAAAAATTAAATGAAAAATGAAATGCGCATGGACATTTGAAATGTTGACTGTGGCCTTTGGCGAGTCTACTATGAGCAGAACACAAGTTCAATTGTGGTATAACCGGTTTAAGGAAGGCCGAGAAGATGTCGATGACGATGCTCGTCCTGGTCGCCCGAGCACGTCAACAAAGCACGTCAACAACCGATGAAAACATTGACGCAGTGAAGAAAATGATTTTGGATAATCGTCGAATCGTCGAATCACTATCAAAGAGGTTGCTGATGATGTTGGCATATCGTTCGGCTGGCTCATGCCAAGCAATTTTTACGGATGTTTTAGGCATGAAACGTGCGGCAGCGAAGATTGTTCCAAAATTGCTAAATTTTTAAGCAAAAACAACGTCGCTTGTGCGTAAATTTTTGGCCAAAAACAAAACCGTTATCATGCCTCAACCACCGTATTCACCGGACTTGGCCCCCGATGACTTTTTCTCTCTGACTCTTCCCAAAACTGAAGACACCGATGAAAGGAAAGCGTTTTGCTACGATTGAGGAGATAAAAGGAAAATCGAAGCAGGAGCTGTTGGCGACACCAAAAAGCGCGTTTCAGAAGTGTTTCGAGGATTGGAAAAAACGCTGGGATAAGTGTATTTTATATCTGAGAAGGGGACAAGATAGTTGTTGATGAATAAATAAATACTTTTTGAAAAAATTGAAAATAACGGTTATTTTTTGATCATACCTCGTACATAGTAAAGGATGATTTACTAAGAGCTTAGTTTTTAAAATTGAAAAAAAAAATAGCGAAATTTTACAAAAGTGAATGAAACTTTTATTTTTTTATCGATATATCAATTCCTGCGTTTTACTTTTAAAGATAATTTCACTTAAATATTGCCCGCGGCTACGCTTCAAGTGCTCCATTCTGAAGTTCCAGTTTTGGCACATTTATTTACACATTTCGGCTCGAATCTCACCAATGATGCGTTCATTGTTGGTTTTCAAGGCAGCAATCGTGTTTGGCTTGTCCTATACACAAGAGAATTAACGTAGTCTCACAAAAACTAGTCTACCGGGTCAAATCACATGATCTTGGCGGCCAATTGACTGCACCAAAACGTAAGATTAACTACTCACCAAATTCCCCTCTCAATTTATGCATGGTTTCGGGTGCAGCGTGGCATGTGGCACCGTCCTGTTAGAACCACATTTCGGCCGAGTCCAATTCTTTCATTTTCGGCCAAAAAAGGTTGTTATCAACATACGGTACCTTCTCCATTGACCGTAACGTTGCGGCCTTCATCGTTTCATCGTATTTGAAAAAGGACGGCCCAGTGATGACGCCTTCCCATACACCTAACAGCACCAAAGAATGCATTTTTCGGGATGCATTGGAAGCTGCTGGTTGGTCTTCACTCCAAATAATAAATACGGCAATTCTGCTTATTCACGTACTTTTACTTACTTTTAATGGCGCAACAACCCATGGAGGGCCTAGGCCGAGATTTTCGCTTTTCGCATCCACCCATGTTGTGCGTGTTATATTTGTACATGAATAGAACGGACCTACAGTTTAATGCCGAATCCGAACGGCGTATCCATCCATAAAAAAACGGATCCTCATCCAGCTTTTCAAAGGTACATTCACCGAAAATTTGACGTTGTGGTAGGTCGCCTGGCTCCAGTTCTTGCACCAGCTGTATTTTGTGTGGCATTAACCCGAGATACTTATTTACATAAAATCTTCCAGGTGGCCGGATAACACAAACCCAATTGCTGCGATCGGCGCCGGATGGACATATCGCGATCTTCTCCAACACTGGCGCATACAGGAGCAATATTCTCTTCGATATGCACTATATGGATACGATTTGGTGGATTGATGTTCAATAAAGTGAAACTGGTGCGAAATATGATCACAATGGGCTGAATAGCCTGCTCTGTGGGTCGATTATGACGAACTTAAAATGGGCATAGCTTGCGAAACACATTTTTCACACAGAGTACGAATTTTGATAGTAAATTTCAATAATTTGCAAACGTTGTTCAGGCGTAAGTCTAATCACGATGAAATGGAAAACCAAACTGAGCATTTTTTGCTTTGACACAAGCCCAGAATCACGCGTGAACTGTCAGAAATATAAACGTCAAAAACCAAGTAGCAAAAACATCACCCTTTATATGAATATTGAGGTTAAGTTCAGTGGAATACGTTTGCTTTAAAGTTCTTTCACATAGCGTCTCGACTAGCCATAATTCATGTAAATATGCATATTCATGGCAGAGCAGATGATGGCTGCCATCATCCCACAATTTAGTGGGCAAATAATGTTTAGAAATTTTATTCTTTCATTATATTTTTCATCTTTATAATTCCAAGTTATGTTATTATTTATTAAGCGTTTATTAAATTGAAATTCACCATTTTTAAATAAATCGAATGAAATTTCAAATTCATGTCGGGGTTGATAGAAGCAATACTGAGAGATGTCTCCATCAAGAAATATTGATGGCAAAACATGAACATTGCTCTGAAATATGGCCAATGGCGAAACCAAGTTAAAGCCTCACCAAATCAATTAAAAAGTCCAAAATAACCAAAACTTTTTGATTTCACTTTAATCTAGATCGCTTTCATATAAAAGAAAATATGAAAGCGAAGACGACCAACAACAGATCTACGACACGCGTACAAGAAAAAGCAACGAAGAACGATAGCAGTCAAATTACAATCACAAAGAGGAATAAAAATTTTTTATTATCTGCCTCTTTTTCACTCACGACGTTTCATATTTTATTCACAAAATAAGTATATCTGTTTTGTTTTTGCTTTTTCTGAATTGGAACAAATTATTAGAACATTGGGCGAATAATACAGTAAAATGTTTTTCTAATGCACTCACACGTTTTTCATTGACAGGGTAACTGGAAGATATATGGTACTAAGGCGTGAACCAGAAATATTCAACAGCCCGATTTTGCTCAAGTAAAGTTCAGTTTATTAAGCATTTAAGCATTTTTTAAACTATAATTCCCCACTATCAAGCCATTTTTCGCTTAGTGGAGTTCTTTCCCTTCCCCATGCGTTTTAACTTTCTTTCGCGCTTCTGTAGAGTGATTCGGATCACTCTACTACGGTAACCTACACGTAGTTGGGAGCGCCCCTCGGTCGGCTGGCGGCTGGGTGCGAGGTGGGCGTTGGATTCGTCGGAAAAAAACAAAATGATTCATATATTATTAGCGGTTGCAAAATTATTTAACATTTTTCTTAACGTTCTTAGTTAGAGATTGGACAGCACGTTCGATGACTACTGCATAGGCTTGATTCCATCGATTTCGGAATTCTGCATCATTTTTGCAAACTTTCTTTGTTTTTCTTAAGGTTTTGCTTCATTATAGCCCAAAATCTTTCAATAGGCCGAAGTTCCTGGCAGTTGGGAGGATTTGACTCTTTTAGGACCACTGTGACATTATTTTTTTTATACCATTCTATAGTTGACCTGGAGTAATGACTATTGGCTAGGTCTGGCCAAAACAAAACGGTTCTTTTGGGCTGCCCAATAAATGGTAGAAGGCAATTCTTTTATATAAATTTTGGAGTAGATTGTTCCCATCGTAATGAACTCCTTGCTCCGTAGACCGCAGTTGCAAATAGCTTGCCAAACAATGAAGCGTTTTGGAAATTTGGTATATTTTAGTTCAGAGTATTTTATGGGTATTGAATCCCTATTCTTCGTTAGAAGAATAGGTTGAACTGGTTGAAACCTGCCTTACAGTAGGTCTCATCATCGAGTATCACGCAATCGAATTTGGTTACGTAATTGTCACGCATCTTCGCTATTTATTTTTTTTTTTCTTTGCTTCCGGCCGGTCAGGTACTTTCTGCTGTTTCTATGTGTTTAATCCATGACTTCACTTATATCGCATTGCAGTTGATTGCGGTGTAACAGCTGTAGCTGCATTATCTCGACTCGACCTCGTGGGATTAGCCCGATATGTACTAACAACATTTTTCAGCGCTTCTGGGTTATTTTGACTCTTTTTTTCTGCCTGTCTTTTCGGTTCAGCAGATGGAGTTGTTAGTACAGCAGTTGTTTATGACGTTAAATACTGTCGCTAAACTCGTTGTGCTTCCCCTTGCAATGCTTAGACTAGACGTGTTGTCCAAATTTTCTCAATTGCCTAGTCAAGAGTTTTACACCACAAAGGAACGAAGAGGAGTTGAGGAAAGATTTAGGCCAAAACAAAAGTCCAAGTTCCCGAAGAAGTTTCTGGTATGGCAAGCGATTTGTAGTTGTGGGCTAAGGAGTAAAAGTTTCGTAACAAGTGGCATTGTTAACGCCGAAATTTATGTGAAGGAGTGACTCCAGAAGAGATTGCTGCCCTTCATTAGAAAGCACAATGTATCTACTTTCTTGTGGCCTCATCTAGCCTCCTGCCACTACAGTAAAGTAACCCTTAAATGGTTCGAAGACCAAAATATCAAATTGGTACCAAAATTCGCCAACCCACCAAATTGCCCAGAACTTCGGCCTATCGAGAGATGTTGGACTCTAGTGAAAAGAAAATTAAAGGTAACAAACAAGGAAGCTAAGTCCATGGAAGCTTTTAGAAATAAGTGGAATGCTGCCGCCAGGAGAGTCTCAGAAATGACATTAAAGGCGCTAATGGCAGGCATACTGGAAAAGCTGGAATTCTGTAAAATACTGGAATTCTGTAAAAAACAACAAACAAATTAGTTTTATTGATTATCCGAAATTAAATTTTCTTTTCAAAACTGTTTACATTTTTTTATTTGCATTAGGGATTTCAATGCTAGGACAATTTAAAGTTATCCGATTTTTCCGATCTCACACCTTATAAAAAAAACTGCACTATTTATAGATACTTTCACTTGAAGATAACGGGGTCCTAACTCTTGAGAATTGTATGGTATCGAATGGATACGTAAAAATTCTTAAAATTTTCTGGTACACGCCTTTTTTCGAAGGCAATGATGTGTGCAAATAATTTGACGGAAGAACACAATGTTGTACGAGAGAATAGAAAAGCGCAGAGTTTCGAAATTTGTATGAAAGTATTTGCCTTGACACGACCGAAATTTTATTATAAATGAACTGTCAGACAGACAATTTTCAGTTTGTTAACATGTAAGACGTATTCTAAATTGTTGTGGCAAGTTTTCGACTTCTAAAGAAGAGAACTTCTGTAAAGCGTCCCACTGTTTCTTTTTTAAGTGCCAATGCACCCCTCATATGGTTCTAAGTATTTTAGATTGAAGCTTTTGAATCTTATTTATGTTGGAAGTAGATGATGTACCCCACCTAAGTTCATGTTGGCTACTTTAAGTTCAGCTTGAGTACGTTTCGTTTGAATACTATATGTGTTTGCCATGTCAACCGCTTGTCAAGATGTACCCCTAAGTAATTGACTTCAGGTTTCTGTGGGATATTTCTGTTGTTAATTCTAATGGAAGAACAGTTTCCTTTTCTAAGAGTGAATGTCGCATGAGTACACTTCAGTTCGTTTATCTTAATTCGGCATGTTTGCAGTCATTGCTCGATTTTTATTATGTGCGTTTGAAGATTTTCTGTTGCTTTACTTGGAATTGTATATATAGGTACTAAGCAAACAGTTTCGTCGGCGAAAGTTGATGGTAATAGTTCCCTTCTGCTTGTAAACAGATCTGCTGTGAATACGAGATAAAGGTAGAGGTCCCGGCACACTCCCCTGTAGCATGCCTGCTGATATTTCGTAGATACGAGATGTAAATAACTTGTGCTTCACAACGAACTTTCTGTTTGTAAGATAGCTTTTAAGTATTGCTTGAGTATTTTGCGGAAGCAGTGTTTGTTTTTGGTACAACATTCCATCGTGCCACACTTTATCAAATGCCTGAGCTACGTCTAAGAAACCTGCAGTACAATATTTTTTTTCTTCATTTGTGGCACGATTCTGTGGACTTTACTCTATGGTTCCATGCTTTGCTCTGAAGCCAAAGTGGTGAAATCTTTGGATTTACATGGCAAAAGGAAATAACTCTTAGCGCTCTTCAATAATAAGTACATCACAAAGTAAGCAGCTGTGATATATGGTATATTAGGAACCTATATAAGAACTTTTCTGAAAGTCGAAAGTGCTCCGGAACCTGCTTCCTACTTAAAGTGATTTTTGTGCTCCACGATTAGCTGAATCAAACAAATATATGCTGAACAGTAAGTTACAATTTACGAAGAGCAATGAGTTTCAATATTATGAAGTGAATTTTTGAATTTTCCCTTCCCAAATTACAATCTTCTTACTATTTATTAACTTGAATATAATACCTACATTCGATTTATTAGATTTGTAAGATGTAGCATAGCTCAAAGATGTTTCAAAGGCATTACTATTTTAATACTTACAATAATCATGATGTAATTGTACGTGATGTAATTTGAAATTCTTGAAAATTTTGCGTCTCTTCGTTTGCATATTTTAGAATGCGTAAATTTTTATAATTTTTTATAAAGAAGCAAATAAAATTAAATAAATAAAATTTTTTGCTTTGTTTTATTAATAGATAAAATTTTTTTAGACTTTTATCATACAACAAATGTGATATTAAAAAACCTGTAAAAAGTGTGATAAATTAAAAGTAAATCATAAGCAACCCTAAACATTACAATTAAAAAAAAAGGAAATTCTTTAGATTTAGGAGGTGTAGTAAATATTTAAAATTCAATAAAAAAAAAATTCAGAAAAACACTTGAATAATATTAATTTTTCACACATCTGATCACAAACGTTATTCTTACCTTTTTTTACAATGAAAGCAAAGCGTGGTAACTTTTTATATATGCACATATGATCTTCAGGAAAAAGGGTCTCAGAAAGTCAACATTTTTGAAGCTTACTTCTTCAGAATCTTACTTTACTTACTTACTTACTTACTTAGCTGGCGCTACAACCGATGATCGGTCTTGGCCGCCTCCACAAAGCTTCGCCAGTCACTTCTGCTATGCGCGCGCTGGCGCCAGTTGATAAGGCCAAGTGCAGTCAGGTTGCCCTGCACCTGGTCTTTCCAACGGAGATTAGGACGTCCCCTTCTGCGTGTCGTGTTCCTCCACCGTGGTTCGAATAAAACACCCTTCTAGCCGGAGCACTTTCTTCCATTCGCTCAACATGACCCAGCCAGCGAAGCCGCTGGAGTTTTATACGCTTGACTATGTCAGTGTCGGCGTACAGCTCATACAGCTCATCGTTCCATCTTATTCGATACACGTCGTCCACGCATACTGGACCGTAGATCTTACGGAGTATCTTCCTCTCGAACGCTCCTAACAGTCTCTCATCATTGATGGTCAATGTCCACGTCTCTGCGCCATACATTAGGACGGGAAGGATGAGGGACTTATAGAGCGTTATTTTCGTCGGTCGAGAGAGGGCTCTACTTCTCAATTGCCTACTGAGCCCGTAGTAACACCTGTTGGCAAGAGTTAGTCTCCGCTTGATCTCAAGGCTGACATTATTGTTGGTGTTTATGCTGGATCCTAGATAAACGAAATCCTTGACGACTTCAAAAGTGTAGTTGTCAACAGTGACATTTTGTCCAAGACGCCGTGACTCTTTGTTTGTTGACACAAGGTATTTCGTTTTGTCCTCGTTCACCACTAGACCCACACGACGAGACTCCCTTTCCAGGTTGGAGAATGCTGCACTGACTGCTCGAGCGTTTTTGCTAATGATGTCAATATCATCAGCGTATGCTAGCAGCATGACACTCTTGTAGAAGATAGTGCCAGAGATGTCGATGTTCGCAGCTCGAATTATTTTCTCCAGCATAAGGTTAAAGAAGTCGCACGATAGGGAGTCACCTTGTCTGAAACCTCTTTTGGTATCAAATGGTGCGGAGAGGTCTGTCCCAATTTTCACTGCGCTGGTGGTGTTGGTCAGTGTCATTTTGCAAAGACGAATGAGCTTTGCAGGGATACCAAAATCAGACATTGCGGCGTACAAGTGATCCCTAATCGTGCTGTCGACTGTCGAAGGCGGCTTTATAATCGACAAATAGATGATGGGTGTCGATCTGTTTTTCTCGGGTCTTTTCCAGGATTTGGCGTAGTGTGAATATCTGGTCGATGGTGGATTTACCAGGCCTGAAGCCACACTGATAAGGTCCAATCAGTTTGTTGACGATGGGCTTCAGTCTTTCGCACAGTACGCTCGATAGAACCTTATAGGCAATATTAAGAAGGCTTATCCCACGGTAGTTGGCGCAGATCGTGGAATCACCTTTCTTATGCATTGGGCAGAGTACGCTGAGATTCCAATCACTTGGCATGCTTTCATCTGACCATATTCTGCATAGAAGCTCATGCATGCGTTTTTTGAGCTCTTCGCCTCCGGTCTTAAACAACTCAGCAGGCAGGCCATCTGCACCTGCAGCCTTATTGTTTTTCAGCCGAGCAATGGCTGTTAAGACCTCTTCATAGTCAGGCGGCGGTAAAATCATTTAAAATCATTTAGCTACACTAAATTCACGTACTAATTAACAAAGTAGAATACTACTATTTTTATTCTTAATACTACTATTTTTCTTAACGACTTAATACATTTACAATTTAAAATCAAAACAAACAAAGACTTGAAAGTACTCTATAATTTCATGAAAATTAAACATGAAACCATGATCAGAAACGAGAGAAAGCGAGATGCAAAAATAATGAATATTAGTCTCTCTCACGTTTCGTCACTGGGAAAACGTAGGTTAATGTAGCATTAAAGAAATAAGGAATAAATTGTAAAGCTTATAATGCATATGTGATCAGTGTTGATTTAAATAGTTTTGGTTGCGATGGGAGAGAGGTGGTCGCTGTGGCGTAGTGGTAATGCGTTGGACTGCTACGCAGAGTGCCCCGGGTTCGAATCTCAGCACAGGCAAAATCAAAAAGTAAAAAAGTAGTTTTTCTACACGGCACCACCTCTTGGCAGGCAATGGCAAACCTACAAGAGTAAAAATTGCTATGAAAAGCTTTTCACTTCGCCGTTCGGATTCGGCATTAAACTGTAGGTCGCTTCCATTCATGTACAAATATAACACGCACAACATGAGTGGATGCGAAAATCTCGGCCTAGGCCCTCCATGGGTTGTTGTGCCATTAAAAGTAAAGTAAGGGAGCGTATTAAAGCGCTCTCATCATTAGGTTGGGACGGGAGAGAGTTGGAGACTAATAACACCTATGTCTCCAATCGTGTTGTTGTTAACTTGCTGTTGATTTATGCATGCGGTATACCTTGGCACCCTACGCTATGCATTTAGTAAGGTGTAGGTTGTTTGTATGTCCAGTATTCATAATTGTTGTGATATCCTTTCGTGTATCATTATTACACACACTCAGTGCATGATTAAATTTTTAATAGTATCTACACGTGTATATTATGTGGTATACAATGTCGAGGAAAAATTCCCCCATATCCGAAGAGCATAGACCTGAAACCACTAGCATGCAAGCCCTCTCGAGATATTTCCACTTCAAAAATAAAAATACAATCAATCTTTAAACTTCACCTAAGATTAATATGCAACTAGAAAGTTGCAATGTAGTTATTACACAATTGAGTATGAAAAAAATTAGAATTCATATGTGTGTACACATAAATGTGGTCGCTGTGGCGTAGTGGTAGTGCGTTGGACTGCTACGCAGAGTGTCCGGGGTTCGAATCTCGGCACAGGCAAAATCAAAAAGAAAAAATATTTTTTCTAGACGGCACCACCTCTTGGCAGGCAATGGCAAACCTACAAGAGTATAAATTGCTATGAAAAGCTTTTCACTTCGCCGTTCGGATTCGGCATTAAACTGTAGGTCCCTTCCATTCATGTACAAATATAACACGCACAACATGAGTGGATGCGAAAAGCTCGGCCTAGGCCCTCCATGGGCTGTTGTGCCATTAAAAGTAAAGTAAGTACACATAAATGGTGGGCAGCGCCCTCCATCAAAAGTAGCGTATGAAAAATTAAGTGTAATCTACTCAATTGATAGAGGCCGCTGTCGATCATTTATCTGTATACACACATGCATCTTCAATTCTTTCACATTCAATTGATAGAGGGCGCTGCCCACCAGTTCATAACAATAATGACATTTCTAACAATAATTTGACATTTCAAGCAAAAATCGTTAGAAATTTAAGCGCAAACATTCTGACGAAGTAAATTTCTGTAGAGCGTCCCACTGACGCACACAATTTTTATTTTTTATATTTCATCAGAAAATCTCGTTAACTGCATGAAATTGAAGCTTTGCTTTTCAAAAGATATTTAACTTGATTTATTTTAAGTTAGAAAGCGTACATATTTTACTTTCAAAAATGTTTCAATGGCTCTAAAAGAAATCAAATCAAAGTGATGAGAACTGTCGAAAATGTTCAAATGCAAATATCTCAAACAACTGACATTATTAGCGAAAATGGACTGCAGATTCGTAATTAGCGCTTATACCATAATTATCGTAAAAGCATCTTTAAATTGATCGGGTCTAAAAGCGTGTTAACATGTGTTAATTTTTTTGAAATTCTGCGCTTCTGAAATGTTAAAGTCTTAAATTCGTAAATGTACAGTAGGATAGTCACCCGAGAGAATTCAAGACATAAGCTAAATTTTCCTCTAGGGCGTTTTGAAATACACTACTTATAGTTCTATCCATATGAAGTGAATGAGAATTATATGCAAGTGTACACAAGTGCACTTCTTGGCAGACAATAGCAATTACAACCGCGCCGTTCGTAGTTTAACCTACAAGAGTAAGAAGAATTGCCTATGAAAAAGCTTTTCACTTCACTATGCCGTTCGGATTCGGCAGAAAATTGTAGGTCCCTTCTATTCATGGACAAATATAACACGCAGAACATGAGTGGATGCGAAAAGCTTGGCCTTTGGCGTTACATGCGGTCATAGTCGACACTGATAAACTGAAGTTCATTGTGGTAAAGGCATAACACTTGCCACAATGGCTGTCTATGTCTTTATCGGTGTCCTGTGTGATTGCATTCCCTCTCTCATTCTCCCTACTTCTTCCTCCCACCTATAACTCTTCCTTCCATTCAAAAAAATGCTCTGCATTCATAGGGGTATACACTGTGTGCTGAATATAATAATAAAAAAAAGTAAGTCCAATCATGTGATATTACAAAGGGCCGTTCTGGCTTAAGTGTGTCTCTGGAAACTAACAAAAACAACAACGTGGGGAACGTACGAAAATATATAAGGATCATTCCTTATTTTTAACTTTCTAAATTAAGCAGGTCTGTAATATTTCGCATTATAATTCTGGAGCAATTTTTGGCAAATATTCTTGACATGTTTTTATACAAGTTTATCCTGAAACCATTTGTGCTATGAAGTACAGCCCAAATCAGATACAATTCTTAATGAGGAGGTTATATTTTGGTATAAATGATCCACAAGTAAACATGGAAACTTGCGCATATTCTAGCCTTAGTTTTCACCACGATTAGCTCCATGTATTGATAGGTTTAGTCAAAATACAAAATGTAATCTTATAACTACACATCTCTGTAGTATGTGTATTTGTAGAGAAAAGCATCGCAATTCATTTACTACGAATCTGTATTGTGATGTGAGATGTTGCTAGTATTCGACATTTACATATTTACGTGATGGCGTTAGTAGTTTCGATAACTCAATTAAATTTTCCTGAGTTTAAGGCAATTTATATTCGTTTTCTTGATAATTATATAAGGTTTTTGGCTGTGTATTCAAATGTATGTATTTGTATTGTGGTCACCATGGAGTAATCTGTAGTGTGCTAGACTGCTGTACAGGGTGCCCGAATCTCGGCTTAAGCAAAAACCAAAAAGTGGGTAAAAACTCTACTCTACAAATATAACTCACACAATATGAATGGATGCGAAAAATTCGACCTAAATCCTACATGGGCTATTGTGCCATTTATTAAAGAAGAAGTATTTTCAGTGATTGCATTTTATTTTTCAAGCTGTTGCGAAATATTATTGGCATTATTTTTGGACAATAAATATTTTTCAAAACGACAGGTCTCTCTCTTTTTTATTTCACCACGAAATACTCAAGCTGTTGCGCAATCTTACCTGCGATATTTCTGGGCATTTAATGTTTTCTAAAATGACAGGTCTCTCTCTTTCTTTAATTTCACCACGAATTTCTCTCTAACTTATGGCAAACGATGCAATTGCATTAATCAGTTGCAGCGAAAATTCATTCACTCTAAATAGAAACAGTTAAAAAGTAGTTGAAAAATACAGAAACTTTTAATTTAATTTTTTTTTTGTTCTCTAACACAGTTTTTGTACAATTTTTGTTTCTTTCTTATTTAAACATTTGCACGCAATAAGAAAAAATCTTAACGAAGTAATACTAAAAGAATGAATGAAAATGCTGAGTAGAAAGTTCCAAGCTACTTGCGTACCTCTTTTTGTAACAAGGCACAACAAAAAGAGAAACGGAAAATGAATATAGAAAGTGAAGTCTGAGAAATGCAAGTAACAAAAATGAAAAAAAAGAAATAATAAGTGTGAATTTACCAAAAAAAATTTTTTTGTTGCCTTTTTTTTTTGAACGAAATTGCATTATTCTCTTCCTTCCGGTGTATGTACTTTGAAAAGTGGAAAGAACTTAAAAAATTTTTGAAAAAGAACTTTGCTGTGTGCGAGTAGGACAGAGAAAGAAAGTTTTTAATAATAAGTAGCAAAAATCAGAGTTTAGATTTGATAGTTTTAAAAGGAGCTGAGAAAGTGAAATGTGAGAATTTGTTTTAATTCTTTTTGTTTCGATTCAAAAATTCGAATAAAATTTTTCTATAATTTTTATAAATATGTAGCATTTTCACAGAAATACGAGTTCATATAATTTTTATTATCTTACCAAAGTCTCAATGGACCTCATTATATTTGACATTAAAAGAAAATAAGCCCAGTAGATTACACACATACGCATACAAACTCAAACATGTCAACACACACACATGCACAGATGGAAAAAGGAAGTACGTCCTCTGCAATTTCGTGTGCACCAAAATACATTTTTAATTGGTATGCTACCACTTGGAAAATAAAGTATCAAAAAGCAATGTTGCTACAAAAGAACCCTTAAAAGAGATAGAAAAATAGAAAAAGAGCGGAATGGTGAAAAGGAGAGAGAGGAGTAGAGAAAAAAGCAATAAAAAGAATGTTAATTCCCTAAAGTTACATAAAATCCTTTTCCATTTGTGGCGTACATTCTATTATATATACACACACATACACATACACACACACACACACACACACACACACACACACACACACACACACACACACATATATACATTGACCAACAAAGGCAAAAAAACAAAACGAAGAAAAAAGGACACCAAAATCATATATGCTTTGTGTTAGTGTATCATCCTAAGCACATGCAAAGTCAGCATATAATGCTTCACAAAAATTGTGTGCTGCGGAATGTAGAGGAAAAGGCAATAAAAAATTGTACGCTTGTGCATACTCCAACTTGAGTATGAAGTTTTTGCTATGCAGCAATTTAAAATGACCTGGGTGTGTCAAAATGTATGTCTGTCTGTCTATCTATTTGGGTGTGTGTGTGTTTACATGTGGAAGTATGTCACATACAAAATATTTTCACATTCAAGTCATTTGTCTGAAACGTGTGATTATTTTCAAAAGATATCAACGGGAAATTGAATAGGCAATACTTTTTTGCTCTATTCGTTACTCTGTGGCTGTAAGAGTTTTTTGGTTTTTTGTTTTTTAAAGAGTTCTCAAAGTAATTGAGTAGGGTACCTAAAGCATTACAATTTTACATCAGCAATTTAACACACTTTGTCATTTAAATTCAAGTACAGAAATAGCAGACACGATGCACACGAATATTTTCTTGTACATATATGCCAAAGTTTTTTATATTTACAAAAATTGTATTTCTTTAGAAATGAGAGAAATATTTTTAATATATGTGATTTTTTTTTAAATGTTTCTAAGTATGTTTAAAATATTTTCTGGTGTACTTGTATAAATAAAATTTGAAAGGTAAAACTCTAAAATTTCGAATTACGACTAAATGACAACTGCACTGATATTCTGTATTTTCTACTTAGCTTTGAGCAATAGTTAAAGGAATACAAAGTTTTGTCTAAAATGAAAATTAATTAATTTCTTAATCATATCACCCTGGCAAATTTGTGGTGATGGCAGCATTAGTTTACAAAATTCCTCATAGTACCAGAATCAAAATAAAATTATTTATTGGGAATTCCATCTTCTGTGTCAGGTCTTCAGGTTCGGTACTGTTTTATGAAAAATTACTACTTAAACTCAAAGTAGTAAGCCTAGTTCAATCAAATTCTCAGATGAAATGATCTTTTCCTTATCAATCCAGTCATATCCACCTCTAAAAAGAGAATAGTTTAAACTAGAACCTATCGAAATTTCACCAATCGAACACAACTGAGTGCAAAAAGAGTAACGAAAGTTTAATAAGAATGAAAACACAACGGATCAGTCAATACGTTTTATTTTTTGTTTCATGAAACAAGAGTATATTGTTTCTAATGAGGCAGCAGACACCAAAGCAGAAAGAAAAAACATTTGTTTTTATTTCAATGTGTTTTTCGAAAGTGAAAAGCTTTTCTTGAGCAATTTTTACTCTTGTAGGTTTGCCACTGCCTGTAGTCGCTGTAGCGTAGCGGTAGTGCGTTGGACTGTTACGCCGAGTGTCCTCGGTTCGAATCTCAGCACAGGTAAAATCAAAAAGTAAAAAAAAAAAAAAAAATATAAATTTAATTAAAAAAAAATCTTGCAATAGTAAAAATTGCCTAGGAAAAGCTTTCCACTTTTCACTTCGCCGTTCGGATTAGACATAAAACTATAGGTCCCTTCTATTCATGTACAAATATAACACACACAATATTAGTGCATGTGAAAAGCTTGGCCTTTGGCGCTACATACGGTCATAGTCGACATTGATTAAACTGAAGTTCATTGTGGTTAAGGCATAAGACTTGCCACAATGGCAGTCTATCTGCCTATCGATGTCCTGTGATTGCATTTCCTCTCTCATTCCCCCTCCTTGTTCCTCCCACCTATATATTTTTCTTCCAATCAACACAATGCTCTGCATTCATAGGGGTACACCCTGTGTGTGGAATGTATTAATAAAAAAGTGTAGTTTAGAAAAATATTTTTTTCTACTTTTCGATTTTGCATGTGCCAAGATTTGAACTATGCGTAGCAGGCCAACGCACTACTATCCACGTCACAGGGACCAGTTTTGAAGTAAAATTACCCGGATTAACTATAAAAAATTATTATAGTATGGTATTTCAAAATAGATACTTAAAACAAAAATTGCCTAGGAAAATCTTTTCACTTTTCACTTCGCCGTTCGGATTATCATTCGGATAATGATTTCAAGATGATGTGGCCTTTTTTTTTTTGCGGGGGCCAAGACCGATCATCGGTAGCGCCAGCTAAGTAAGTAAGTAAGTGGTCTTTTTTTTAAGATACCTTAATTTTTTCAGTGACTTAAACCGATTGCTATCTACTACTGTAGATAAATATGTTTTTAGAGTTCTGTAAAGCAGAAGCGTCGGAAATTGATTAAAAATGAATGTACCTTGGGTCACTTTTGCGCTCATCGCCTTATATTTACATACATACTATGTACCCATACCAGTACAAAATTCTATATATAAATTTAAATTCTTTGTTTTTAGTATGCAAAAATAACTATAATTCTGAAAATAAATGACTTATGGTCAAAATTAACCCTCTAGCGTCCAAGACCACCTTCAGACGGGTAATACCAAAATTAAAATGAATCATCCGTTAAACATCATTAAGTATCGATCTCTGTAAAATCTGTTTAAAAAATTGTTCACTTGCTCACTTCTTTTTGTTTCAAATCTTTATATTCATTTAATTCGACCCAGAAATTGCGATGGAAACTATTCACCCATTTCACTAGTAAAAGTGAAATGGGTGAAATTCAAAATCGAATAAAAACAAAATATTGGTAAGTGGAAGGTAATGTATATTATTTTATTTTGTGTAGGTTTTAAAATACATATAAGTATTAAACACATGAGACAATCGACGCTTTTGAATGAACACCGCTTGTTACCTGTTTTCGTACCCAGAGAGATTTTATGATTTGCAGCAAAAAACTTGATTTCAAAATTGAATAAATTCCAAATTGTTGAATTTATTATTACAAAAAAAGAAGAAAAAAATTCGGTAGAGGCTCAATAGCTTATTCTTAAGGGTTTGAGACAATAAGGAGCTATGAAACTTCATTCAATACCCACTTTTTTTTTGGCAAAATAACCAACATTATCGTCAATATCGTGGAAACAACAGCTGATAGAAAATAAACCTTTCAACGCTTATTTGGAAGAAGGACACTTGCTTATTTGGAATAGTATTTGCTTCAGTTTTTGCGATAAATCAAATTTTATTGTATTTTTCTTACACTAGATGAAAACAGATGTAACTTTGTGATGCTTTATTACTATAGAAAAGGTAAAACCGCTGCAAAAACATGCCGACAAATTTGTGCGGTTTTTTTTGCAGGAGTGGTTTGGTCGATTCCGTTCTGTTCCCGGAAACTTCGATAACAAAGAAGCACTGATAATAAGCTGTCATCAGATAGCGGAGTCACTAACATCAACCACATGACAGATTTGTGGGTACCAAAGTCACCTTGAAAAGAAAAATTCCGGATAATTTTTATATGACCCAATATTTTTCTTGCTGGAGAAAGTGAAAGTGGCATTACAATATGTATTGACTGTGACATAAGAAATAAGTGTGGAAATCAATCGAAAACAGTGTCGAGCAAACCAATACATAAACATGCATGCTTGTGTGTGTATTTGAGAGAGCGACAGCACTGATGTGTTAAAAAATTGCGCAACGAGATCTTGCTTACTACTGTGGGCAAAAAGTAGTAAGACTTTTTAATTTAAATTTCGCGCGGAAACCCATTCATCAAAATATTATTTTTTTAAGGTTGGTATGACTGTCGGTGACAGCTGTGACAAATGTCACATCAAAATAATCATTAGTGTTTAGTATACGCTTGTCTTTCTGAAGTACAAAAAGTGCATTCGGCGATTTTCACAATGAGTGAAATTATTCAACAAAGAAGTTCCATTAAATTTTGTGTGCGGAATCAAATTTCTGGTGCCGAAACGTTCAGAATGTTGGTTGCAAAAGGCCTTCGGTGATAATTGTATGTCGCGAGCAAGTGTTTTGATTGGTACAAATTGTTCAAAGATGGTCGAGAACGCGTTGGAACGACGAACCACGTCCAGGACGGCCATCAACATCAACTGATGATCAACACGTCAATAAAATCAAGGAATTGGTGCTCGAGAATCGAGAATCGACGATTAACAGTCAGAGACCTTACTGGCATCGTTGGAATATCGGAAGGATCAGTGAAAACCATTTTAAAACATCATTTGGGCCTAAGAAGAGTGAATGCACGATTGGTTCCAAAATCTGGCACTACATTGGTTTTACGAGACCATTTTGCAAAACATTCGACTGATATCGTTCCGCAACCACCCTACCACCCTATTCGCCTGACTTAGCACCGTGTGACTTTTGGTATTTTCTAAACTCAAAAAACCGCTTCGTGAACCGTTTGACCGTTTTGAGTCAATTGAAGACATTAAACATGAATCGCTAAGCGCATTGAAGGCTCTTCCGGAAATTGACTTTAACAACTGTTTCGAGAATTAGAAAAAAAGGTTGGCACAAGTGTATTGTGGCCGGGGGGGGGGATTACTTTGAAGGGGACGAAACAGATTTGGAAGAATGAATAAAAAAATTTGAAATTATGAACAAAGTCTTACTAACTTTTGCCCACAGTAGTATATGAATGCTGAAAGTAAACTAATATGATTTCCGTGAACAAAATTGCTCTCAAACTTCGCCCGAATTCCATTCTTCGTCAATTGTTCGTAAGCTACACGAAGAAGTTTATATTGTACGTGAGACAGTATTGCGTCGGCAGAGAATGTGGGCGTGGTCGCTGTGGCGTAGTGGTAGTGCGTTGGACTGCTACGCAGAGTGTCCGGGGTTCGAATCTCGGCACAGGCAAAATCAAAAAAAAAAAAAGTAGAAAAAATAATTTTTCTACACGGCACCACCTCTTGTCAGGCAATGGCAAACCTACAAGAGTAAAAATTGCTATGAAAAGCTTTTCCTTCGCCGTTCGGATTCGGCTTTAAACTGTAGGTCCCTTCCATTCATGTACAAATATAACACGCACAACATGAGTGGATGCGAAAAGCTCGGCCTAGGCCCTCCATGGGCTGTTGTGCCATCAAAAGTAAGTAAAGTAAGAGAATGTGGGCCTATTTACATGTGAATCGGAAATTTAAAATTGCTCGGCACTGATCTAAACCAAATGATTATTAAGGTGCCTAAAAAGCATTGTAAAGGGGAAAGATGAACAATTCTGATGGATCGAAAAACTATAATGCTGAAATATAAATGAAGAGAATAGAAAAACTGAAATTCAACTACATTTTTATTTCGGAGTAGTTGACCATAAATTTTTCATTCAGTGTACTTAATTATACATAAATTACATATTCAAGCCATTTTAATCACTTATAATATATTTTCAGATATTAAAACGTTTGTCTTCAGCAACGAACAAAAATGCCATATTCAGAAATAAACGATTGTCCTCAATTATAGTATTTGCTTCAAGAGACACGTTAAATTAATTAAATTATAAAAAGTTATTAATTCTATCTCTAATCTATGTACGTATCTTTTCTGGTTTAATTGTGAAAAAATGTTCAAGCAGAAAACAAAATCATTTGTATGTCTACAGGTAACGCAAATGGCACAAGAGAAGCAAGCAGACACGCCAATTGTCTAAATGGCTCACATTTAGAACAACAGGCTTGTTATATATTTTTCCTTTCTTTTTAATAGCAGACACTAATAGCTTATAGCTTTTTAACATGCTCTTATCAACATAGAGCAAACCATAAAAGAGTAAGTGAAAATAAGCGTGCTTGAGTGTTTATTGTGACATTTTAGCTAAAGTATTCGCTGTTGTTGTAGTAGTTAGGAGTATGTCAAAAGGCCGAAAGGCATAGAGATAAACACGCAATCTAGCTACTATTTTAAGTATAAATAGAAGATAAGGATGGTACATGCATATTAGCGGATAAATTATAAGGATTTAGCGACGTGTTGAAAATAAGTTGAAAAAGTAACTATGTATTTATGTACAAGGTGGGACAAAGTAAAGTCATAATGTGCGTTAGACATTAAAAAAATTGGTCTCTGTTTTCACGGAAAGATTATCTGAAGGTGTAAAATTGTTGATGAAGAAAAATTATGTCGATCTAGAGACTTCCATCCGAGTTATTGCACATTTGTGCCCGTTTTACGGTATTTAGTATTACGGTTGCTCACAAAACATCTTATTTCTTCTTAAATGTTGGTTTTTAAGTCTTGCAAAGTTTATGGTTTGTTGTGGTAAACGTGTGCTCTCCAAAAGCCCCAAAGAAAGAAATCAGATTTGGCGATCTGGACGGTCTGATTAAATCGCTAAAACGGGAGATCATATAGCACGGATATTGGTGTTTAAAAATCTCCATCGTTGCCCGAGCTGAGCTGCTTGAGCAGCTTCCTTGCGGCAAAGAAAAAAACTCATTTAACGTCTTTTTGTCAAACAGTGATGCCGTCGGCGCTCCAAAAAAAAATTATAGCTCATTACTTTGCAAATATCGCACCGAACAGTCACTTTGAGGGGATGTAATGGTACTTCATGCATTTCATGTGAATTATCCATGCCTCAGAAATGTAAATTTTGTTTATTCACATAGCCACTTAACTGAAAATGGGGGTCGTCGCTTATTTGGATTTTGGATAAAAAATCATCCTCTTCTTGCAGCAGGTTTAATTGAGCATGGGACTAAGTTAACCACACATGACGGTTAGCAGGCAGCAATTTGTGAACGGTTTGCACTTTATATGGGAACATCTTCTAGTCTCTCACCAAATTTCGACTTAACGAATGTCTGCTGCTGCTAAATAGTATTCATCGTTGTTTCATCGATGATTGTGGACTCTCTCGGACGTCCTCGACCACAGCAGCGATATTCTCGGTCGAATGAGTAATATAGGGCTGGCCACTTATTAGCGACATTTCTAGTGGAGTCAGTTTGCACGAGCACCAGAGACCTTCCAACTATCCTCATTCATACGCCTCCCCAACGTAGCCAGTGTATTCCAGGCTGAATTTCTTGCAATAAGGGAGGCGTGCAGATCACTTTATGACATCAGGAATAATGGAGCTAAGACAGCTATCTTTACAGACAGTCAAGCTGCTATTAAAGCCTTAGATTCTTTCATTACAAATTCCAAATTAGCTCTGCAATGCAGAGAGCAACTCACTCCACTAGGTCAAGCGCTAGAAATAACTCTAGTATGAGTTCCAGGCCATCGGAATATCGGGGGTAATGAGAGGGCAGACGAGCTGGCTAGGTTGGGTTCGGCCCTTGCAATCGCAACAGCAGAATTTGTCGCAATTCCGATTAGCAGTGTTAAGGCCACTCCTGCTTCGCACTACCTCACTATAGCCGGATAGAAGTGGGAACGACTGACTAAGTACCTGAGCCACGTCTAGGAAAACGTGGACAGAATATAATGACCTCAAAACAACTGATCCCAATATCTCACGCATTCGCGCTCTTCTCACAGGCAACTGGAAGTTGAGAGAATTTGCAGCAAGACTTAAGCTTCCACACAATACTTCCTGTCATAGCTGTGAGGAAGAGGGAGAAGCGAAAAGTCTCTTCCGCTATTTATGTGCCTGCCCAGGTTTGGCAAGAACAAAACTTCATTCATTAGGCAAACAATTTCTCCAATACAGTAATGAAAAAAACAAACACCTAATCATATACGGTATTTGAACCACACAAGGTGGACATCATAACTCTTTGGGGTTCCGAAGCAGGGACTTACATTAGTTACGATCTCACCTTTTACCAAAAGACAATTAAATAACCACAAATGAGGAATGTGGAAGTAAAACGGGGCTTTGCACTTATTATGTTTTTCAGATGAAAACAACCACTCAAACAACAACAACATGGTGGTGGTAAAAAATAACGTTTCCCTAAAAAATCAACATTGTTCTCCACTGTGCGAGTATCAGCACATCGCCCTGAACATACCCCATACGTATGTATTACATATGTAAATATAATAACGTAAAGCGTTATAGAAGTTATGCGATTTTCCGAATATCAACTTAGACTATGAGGAAATGTTGTAAGTTTTCTTAAATTCCGAAAAATGAATAGGGCAACATAGAAGACGGTAGAAAGTTTCGAAATTTCATAATATATAATTTCAAGAATGGTTTATTAGATTCATTTTTTTTTCATTCAAAGCTATCATTTCATTCATTCAAAGCTATCTCAACAAGAAATAGCTACTATTATTTTTCAGCACAGAAATGTGGTGTAACAGGAGAGCGAAAGTGAAAATGTAATGAAATTTTAAGTTTTACTGAATTGTTATTGTTAGCAAATAGTAAGGTTACAAAATTTAGGTTGTTCTGTTCTTGAGCCTTAAGTGAACCCTTCATTATAAAATAAAATTACGTACATGCTGATTTTGGTAGCTCGGACCTGAGAACACATATTTATAAAATTTATTTTTCACCATTTATAATTATTTGATTTTGGTGTACTACTGTGGGCAAAAAGTAGTAAGACTTTTTAATTTAAATTTCGCGCGGAAACCCATTCATCAAAATATTATTTTTTTAAGGTTGGTATGACTGTCGGTGACATCTGTGCCAAATGTCACATCAAAATAATCATTAGTGTTTAGTATACGCTTGTCTTTCTGAAGTACAAAAAGTGCATTCGGCGATTTTCACAATGAGTGAAATTATTCAACAAAGAAGTTCCATTAAATTTTGTGTGCGGAATGAAATTTCAGGTGCCGAAACGTTCAGAATGTTGCAAAAGGCCTTCGGTGATAATTGTATGTCGCAAGCAAGGAGCAAGTGTTTTTGATTGGTACAAATTGTTCAAAGACGGTCGGGAACGCGTTGACGACGAACCACGTCCAGGACTGCCATCAACATCAACTGATGATCAACACGTCTGGTCAATAAAATCAAGGAATTGGTGCTCAAGAATCGACGATTAACAGTCAGAGACCTTACTGGCATCGTTGGAATATCGGAAGGATTAGTGAAAACCATTTTAAATCATCATTTGGGCCTAAGAAGAGTGAATGCACGATTGGTTCCAAAATCACTGCATTGGTTTTACGAGACCATTTTGCCAAAAATTCGACTGATATCGTTCCGCAACCACCCTACCACCCTATTCGCCTGACTTAGCACCGTGTGACTTTTGGCTATTTTCTAAACTCAAAAAACCGCTTCGTGGACCGTTTGACCGTTTTGAGTCAATTGAAGACATTAAACATGAATCGCTAAGCGCATTGAAGGCTATTCCGGAAATTGACTTTAACAACTGTTTCGAGAATTGCAAAAAACGTTGGCACAAGTGTATTGGGGCCGGGGGGGGGGGGGGGGGGATTACTTTGAAGGGGACGAAATAGATTCGGAAGAATGAATAAAAAAATTTGAAATTATGAAAAAAGTCTTACTACTTTTTGCCCACAGTATAAATAACAAACAAATCGTTTTTCTTATTGTGGCTTTTATTATTCGAAATAATTCCGTTTCATTGTGGAACACTATTTCATTCAAATGACTTCCTCGGCTGGCCTTCCGGTAGCCAATACCAAATCAACCTAATTTTTCAGTACATTTTCTAATGTATGAAACTGCACTTGACCGATGGCTTCACCAATTTTGTCCTTAAGAGCCTCAACCGATGCTGAATGATTAGCGTAACATTTATCTTCAACTGCTCCGCAGAAATACCAGTCCAGGGGAGTCAAATCACAACTGCACATCATATCAAAACGTGTAAAAATTTGATTAAGATTTTCAAACTTCGCACGTAAAAGATCGATTTTTGCACAGCTTGTGCGACACGGCTCACCATCCTATTTGAACCAAATGTTGTCTAAGTCCACGTCTTCTAAAATAGCCCACAAATATTCAACGTATCTTCCTTCCTCATTTTCAAATAAGAATGACCCAATGATAAGGCCGATCCAAAAACCACACCAAACAGTTACTCGTTGAGGCGGCATTGGCTTCTTAACAATTGCGGATGGATTTTCTAAGCCCCAGATGTGACAATATTGCTTATAACTTCCGAGGTCAAAGTGTGCTTCACAAGAAAATATGATTTTCGCTAAAGTCACTCGTCTTCTTCCAAGCGATCCAGAGGCCAGTTAACGAACCAAAAACGTTACAGATTATCATGTGTCTTCAGCTGGTGTAGCAATTGAACTTTGTACGGCTTCATACCGAGGTCTTTATGCTCTATGATAAATTCGTAACAAAGAAGTGCTTGAAATGTTCAATTCCTGAGAATGATGGCGAGTTGCTGTGGTTGGTTCTTCTGGCACATTCTGAGCAGCAGCCGTTGTACTGTATGAGTACGAGAACGTGTTGTTTTATCCAAGAAAAATCGAGTTTCACGCACACGTTCCACAAATTGATCCACAAATTTCGTGGAAGGCGATTACTTTTCTTCTACTGAATTTGTAACGTAATTTTCTTATATTTTCGGTAGAAGATTCACCATTTGGCAAGGACATTTTTAGATTTACACAAGGTTGTTCAAGTGCATATCGACCGATTTCGTTAACCGCAAATATAAAACTATTTTTCCGTCATAATATGAATGACATTAGAATTGCCACATTCAAAGTAAAAACAGTAGTTCAAATTTATAAGCTCCACAAAAGGCTCCATTGATGCCATTGATAATATATAATTGTTACTTAAAGATCGTGGAACTAAATTAAAGCAAGTATCATTTGGGCGACTGTGTACATGTGTTTTCCATATTTTCACATCAGTGCCTGCAAGCATTTCGAATGGCAAATGCACTCTATTGACAACTAACTAAATAATATCAAAAAAAACACACACACACACACATTCACTCGTATATGCATATCTACATAAATGTAAACGCTTGACTGATTGACATATCTTCATGTATATATGTATGTATGTATATACATACAGATACATACCATACATATACTACATACATACATGTATACACTTGAATAATTTTCAATTTGGGCAAATCTGCCGTATCGCCACACAAAAATCCATTGCAAATATATGTGTTAAAAGGAAATGAATATACATATATGTACATGCATATACGAGTAAATGTAGGTATGTATGTGCGAGTACTATATGTATGGGAGAATGCTTGGTGAAAGTCATGCTTAGAAATAATTTTTCACACTTTGATGCCTGCCTTGAAGGCAAAATTGATTTCAGACTAACATAACACAAAGGAAAATCATACATACTTACATACTCCTACATGCATATGTGTATGTATGTATGTATGAGTACAGCAACATGGCTACATATACACATGTGCATACTACATACATACAATAAAAATAGATAAAAAATATGAAAACGAGCAAAAGTTGTACCAAACAGTAACAGATTTCGGTCAAAAGCGCACTGATGCATAGAATTTTAAAATTCGTTATCTCAATGTGCGTTTATAAAAGTGTATCCGGTCGACGAACGGTGCAGCGCAGTACGTGAGCAAAAGTGAAGGAGCATAAAGGTTAAGTGGGGGTAGAAAATTTGGAAGACTGCAACAATAACACAACAACCGAAAAGGAAAAAGTGAATGAAATGGTTCGATGTTTTTTAGAATACTAACCAACACAAAAAGAAAAAAAAAAAAAAAAAAACACACAAATAGAAATTTATAAAAAACTCAGTTCACATTTGGCTCTATCAAATAAAATTGGTTCAGTGTATGTATATGTATTGTACATAGGTCGCTTAGACAAGGGTAGCGTGGGACATAGCAAAATAAGGCGTCAAAGTGAACATAGGTCGCTGAGGCGAGGACAGCGTGGGGCACAGCAAAAGAAGGCAAAAAGTGTACATAAGTCACTTAGGCAAGAGCAGTGTGGGGCACAGCAAACGAAGACCTAATAATGTAAAAAGGCGTGATTTTATTTTGACTTTCCATTTAATTTTTGTGAAGGTCCAGTATGTTGTTGCTGCTGATAATGTTATTGCTGTTATTCGTTCTTGTCCTTACATTAATATATGTGCGCGTGTGTATGTGGGTAAAGGTTAAACGTGATTAGGTTGATCTTATTTTTGATGCGTGAAAACTCATCACCATCTCATCATTGAGCATAAATTTTACTGATTTAAAGTGAAATTTTATGCTTTAATGTGGAAGCATTAAGTTAAATATTATATATACACACCTGGACAAAATAATAGGTGTGAACCTAAACATTTTTTAAATGAACAAAAAAGATTAATTGGCATGGTTTACAATCAACAGACAAATTTGGAAGTTTGGTGGCACTGTTTTAGAATGAAATGGGGGAATCCCCGCAACAAAAGTTCTTCTCGATAAATATTGCGGCTTGCTTATTTGTTCAACTTTAAAATTGATCTGGACAATGAAATAGGTGTGTTTAGGTAAAAATTAAAAGTGAATAAATATAAGCGTTATTTAGTTCCAGAAGGTAAAATTTCGATGAAAGTGAAAGTTTTAATTATAGTTTTTAAAAATATTAAATGGGTCGTGGAGTTCATTGCAGTACAGAGGAGAGAAGACTTGTTCGTCAGCTCTAAGATAAAGGAAAAACCTAAAAATTCATTGCCAGATCGATAGGACGGTCTCAGAATTCCGTTACAAATACTCTCAAGCCAGAAAAAGCTATTGAAACGCGTGGAACACCTAAAAAAACTTCATTAGTGACCGACAATCGTATCGTTACATTAGCTAAACGCGACCCGTTCAAGTTGCCCAGAACAATTGCAAGCGAAATTGGGAATGTTGTGTCATCACGAACCGTTCCAAGACGATTAGTAAGCGCAAATCAACCCGGTAAGATTGTTTGCAAAGTTCCTCTGCTTAGAACTGCAAATTTGAAAGTTTTGCATTAGTTCATAAAACGTGGTGCGGTTCACAGGGAGAAAAAAAATGGCGCAATATTCTCTGGAGCGATGAAACAAAAATAAATTTGTTTGGTAACGATGCGGAAAGAAACGTTCGTCGCCCGAAAAGCAAAGAATTCGACGCCCGGTTGACAAAGAAAACAGTAAAGCACGGAGGTGGCAGCTTAATGGTATGGGGCTGTTTTTCTTGGCAAGGTATTTTTTTAACGAACGAATCCCAACGGACCCTCCTCCCGCCCAACACGACCGAGGGGCGCATCCACATACCGTATGGATCGGTGACCGGCGCAACCGCTTTACACGAAAATATGTAATAAGCCGCGTATATCCAAATAGGCATTCTTTACAACTACAGATATGAAATCATCAGCTGTTTATTGATTTAATATGATAAGTAAGTTTGTTTTGATGTGTTCCAGAGAATCGGAAATGCTGAATAAATTATAATGTTCATTAAAATCTCTACATATTCCACGAAAAGGATCATTTTGAGCATAATTTGTTTTGCATATGCTAAGTTTAATAGGAATAAAATAACGTGAGCTTCTACAGGGCATATTAAAGTTTATTTCGTTTAGTAAATAAGAAGATGATAGAATGCCATTCAAAAGCTTTACAAGAAATGTTATATTCAGCATTTTTCTTCTGCTTATCAATGTTGGTAGATTAATAAGTTTTAATCGATGATCATGTGGTGGAAGCTTCAAAAGAGTATTCCAACAAAAACTCCTCAGTGCAAAAACAAGAAATTGTTTTTGAACCGACTCAATTTTACTTATGTAGCAATTATATTGAGGATTCCAGACAGGAGATGCATACTCAAGGATGGGTCTAACAAGTGAAGTGAATATCGTTTTTGTTGTATAAGGGTCGTTAAACTTTTTTGACCAGCGTTTAATAAATCCTAACGAACTTTTAGCTTTCTTCACACACGAGTTGATATGTAAGTCAAAAATTAATTTAGATTCCATTGTCACACCCAAATCAACAAATATCAATATATGACTCAGATTCTGATCCTGTAAAGAATATTTAGCAGAAATAGGTTGTCTCCTTGTAAATGTCATACACTTACATTTATCCAGGTTGAGTAAAATCAAGTTTAATCGGCACCATTTAGAAAAATTATCTAGATCTTCTTGCAGAAGTTTTTGTTGGATTATAGATTGTAAGATAAGAACAACTTTACATCATCAGCATACATTACAATTTTGCAATTTCGAATAACAGATGGCAAATCATTGATAAACAGAAGAAATAATAAAGGCCCCAGATGGCTCCCTTGAGGAACTCCGGAAGTAACAGCAATGCTTTTTGATACTGCATTTCGGAAAATCACTTTTTGTTTTCTGTTATTGATATATGACGCTATACATCTCAAAAGCAAGGGCGGAAATCCAATCAAACCTAGTTTTTTAATAAGGAGGCCATGATTGACTTTATCGAATGCTTTGCTAAAATCAGTATATATAACATCAGTTTGTTGGTTATTAATAAATCCATTCATTACACATGTAGTGAATTCTAAAAGGTTAGTCGTAGTAGATCTACCCTTAAGGAACCCATGCTGCGATGTATTGATCAATGTTACAGCAGAGTGCATAATTTGGGTAGTAACAATTAATTCAAATAACTTAGGTATCATACTTAATTTAGCAATACCTCTATAATTTAATATATATTAGATTTAACACCATTTTTATGTAGAGGAACAATAAAAGATTCTTTCCAACAATCAGGGAAATAACCTGATTTTAAACATTTATCAAAGATGATGATGATTTGTCAAAGATATTGGTCCGATACATCAAATTAATGGCGTTATTTATTTTATTTTTTATTTATTTTTATTTTTTCGAAAACCGGCACAACAAAGTTTAAAACCTTATTAGCAGTACCGGCAGCATGTAGCATAAACAATTATGGATATATTCGTGTATAAGGATTTGTTGGAAACGGTAATGTTACCATATGCCGAGGATAATATGCCGCTTATGTGAAAATTTCAGCAGGACAATGATCCCAAACATTCATCGCGAGTTGTCAAAGCATGGTTCCAAGAGCATGATGTAGACGTCCTTGAGTGGCCAAGTCAATCCCCCGATCTAAATCCTATTGAGAACCTCTGGGGAGAACTTAAACGCCAAAACAAAACGCAGTTATGGGAAAATATTCAAAAAATTTGGTATAACATTCCTGTAGAAACTTGTCGGAAGTTGATATCGTCAATGCCCAATGCGCAGAAGAATTGAAAAAGCCAACAAGAATAATGGTGGATATTCTGGGTATTAAATGCGTTCTTATTAATTCAGTAAAATACGGGACCATAACTAGCAAAATTTCAATATTTATTCCTAAGTTTTTTGTGCACACCTATTATTCTGGCCAATCGAAAATCTGTGTATTTTATGAATTAACCAAAATTTAAGTTATTTTTTAGAGTTTTTGAAACCTTTTATTTTTTTTTTTATGACGCTGAAGTATGTTAATTTTGAAAACTAATTTATTTTTTGAAGGATAATAACATATATATGAAAACCAAGCTTGTTTGAAAAAAAACATGTTCACAAATATGTCCAGGTGTGTACATATATACCATACTTAAGGTAATTGTAAGAAACTGATTTCAAAACCATAAATAAATAATGATATTGATTGATTTGCTCAGCTGGAAACTAAATATCGAGCATAAGTTTAAGAACATCTGGTTATATCTCTATACCAGTGATTGTAAAGGACTTCCATCTTCTTCAAGGCTTATGTCATGTGAAGCGGTTGCTACAAAACAGCAGTCTTAGCTCAGGCAACATGGGGTTGGGCTAGCCTCAATGCTATGTTGTGAAAAGTATCATTAAATTTTAATTGTATGCAGAAAAATCCTAAAAATGAATCTCGTTAAGAAAACCAAAGAAGAAGTATGTACTAATTTTCCTAATAATAAAGGATAAAAAATAATTCCTAAAATAATTAGATAACAAAGGATAAGTTTGTTCCCTAGTAAATAATTTAATTGCATCACAAAAAGGCTGAGGAACTCCTATTAAACCTACTTTATTTGGACCTTTTCGAATTTGAATACATCCTAAAACTTTACGCTCCAATAATGTTAAAACTAGCACCACTAAACGAATCAGAAACTAAAGGGAATCAGAGGGAGAAAGCTGAAACGAGGGTCTTTCTACCCACCCTACATGATATCGATGAATACTTTACTGTCGATATCCCGTTGCTTACCAAGTCTACTGCTAATTTTTTTAATTTCTAATTTTTTTTTAATTTTTACTTTTATAAACTTATTATTTTATTTATTATCTATATTGATTTTATTAATTAGGTATTACCTTTAATTTAGCTTTTGGATAATATTTAGTATTAGATACAAAAATCGCTCCAATATTTTTAAACTTTTATTTTTCGGATCCTTACTACAACTAATGACCAGCCTCGGCCGCTTCGATGCAGCTTCGCCAGTTGCCTCTTTTAGGCGCGCGCTGACTCTGATAAGATCAAGAGCAGTCAAGTCCCCTGTACCTGGTCTTCCCAACGGAGATTAGGACGTCCTCTTCTACTATTCGCTCAACTTGACCCAGCCAGAGAAGCTGCTTGACTTTTATACGATTGACTATGCCAGTTCATACGGCTCACGGTACCAACTTATTCGTTATACGCCGTCCACACATATTGGGCTATAGATCTTACGAAGCATCTTGCTCTCTAACAGCCCCTCATCATTGGTGGCCACGTCTCAGCATGAGGGCTCTGCTTCTCAATTGCCTACTGAGCCCGTAGTAATACCTGTTGGCCAGAGTTAATCTCCGCTTGATCTCGAGGCTGACATTATTGTTAGACTGTTGGTGTTAATGATCGATTCCAGATAAATGAAATCCTTGACGAAATTCAAAAGTAAAGTATAATTGTCATCACTGATATTTTATTTGTTGGCACAAGGTATTTCTTTCTCGTTCACCACTAGACCCACTCTACGAGACTCTGTTTCCAGATCGGAAAATGCTGCACTTACTGCTTGCGCGTTGTTGCCAATAATGTCAATAATATCAGCGTATACTAGCAGTATGACACTATTGTAGAAAATACTGCCAAAGATGTCGATGTCGTCCAGCATAAGGTTAAAGAAGTCGCAGGATAGGGAGTCGCCTTGACTGAAACTTATTTTGGTATCAAATGGCGCGGAGAGGCGAATGAGATTTGCAAGGATACCAAAATCAGACATCATACGAGTGATCCCTAATCGTGCTATCGACTTTACTTTTAATGGCACAACAGCCCATGGAGGGCCTAGGCCGAACTTTTCACATCCACTCATGTTGTGCGTGTTATATTTGTACATGAATGGAAGGGACCTACAGTTTAATACCGAATCCGAATGGCGAAGTGAAAAGCTTTTCATAGCAATTTTTTTACTCTTGTAGGTTTGCCATTGCCTGCCAAGAGGTGGTGCCATGTAGAAAAATATTTTTTTCTACTTTCTGATTTTGCCTGTGCCGAGATTCGAACCCCGGACACTCTGCGTAGCAGTCCAACGCACTACCACTACACCACAGCGACCAATCATGCTATCGAACGCGGCTTTATAATCGACGAATAAATGGTGAGTGTCGATCTGTTTTTCTCGGGTATTTTCCAAGATTTGGTGTAGTGTGAATCTGGTCGATGGTGGGTTTACCAGACCTGAAGCACCCTGATAAAATACAATGAATCAGTTTATTTTCTTACATACATTAAGTTTTACCTTATTGAACTAGTGATAATTATCGGTAATACTAACAGACCACCAAAATATGACATCTTCAATTTCTGAGATAGAAATTCTGTTAGCTAATGATACTATGGGAAACATAATCTATGAGAGAGTAACGTTAAAAAAAGAACAAATTTTTCTACAAACAAACTATGTATGCATGTGAAAGGGAGATTATACACTCAAAAATATTGTATGTTAAACTACATATATATTTGTATAATCTTCAAATCTGGTAATCATGATATGTAAGCAATGTATCCATATGAATTTTGACATATGTTTGTTAACTTATTTACTTTTTATGACTGTTTCACCGATCTGACGATGGGCCCAACGACGATGGTTTGGTATGCGACGTATAGTAATGTTTAAACTGTGATAGTAGCTGTGATAATTAATTCTAAACATTTTTAGATATATACTTACATACAATAGCAAATCTTTAGTGACTATTAACAACAATAATAATAACAATTGAAAATATGCCTAACATTTTCAATTGTTATTATTATTGTTGTTAAAAAAAAACTAAACTGTATAATGAATATCTTTTCTGCACTAGACCTCAGCAGTCACTTCACATTTCTCATCGAATTTCCCATCAGGTGAGAGATTTAGATTTTACAGAAGGTCTACCATCGAGTGTAGCTTGTTGACACTGCCCAATACTAAATGTACTCACACGAGTCGTTGCTACGTGGAATTACTATCACACACATATACGAAACACTTTCAAAATTTGAACATTATCAATCGCATTACATGCATGCATGTCTTGATGTTTTGTAGTCTCTGTAACTTTAGGATTCACGTTTAAATGATAGTATGGGATCTCCAACCTAGAGTTTGAGGCATCCACGGCAATCATTAGACAAATTCCTCAATGATTCCCACAGAGGACAAAATTACTTTGATATACATACCTTGTGTTCATTAATAGCAAAGTACGAATCTACACTACATAATAGCATACGCCGCCCAAATATGCTGCAGTAGCAATGCAATGCCAAGGCCTTTTCTACAAAACAATTTAAATATAAATATATACATAATTTACTATACACTTAGAGCCTATACAATCCTCCTATCGCAAAACGCCTATCACTTTGCGTATCCAGCATACTCTGTCCAGTCAACAAAGGTGATTCCATGATCTGCGCCAACTACCGTGGGATAAGTATACTGTATGAAAGACTAAAGCTCTTCGTCAACAAACTGATTGGACCTTATCACTGTGACTGCAGGCCATCGAAAAGATATTCACACTACGCCAAATCATGGAAAACATCCGAGAAAAACAGATCTATTCGTCGTTTACAAAGCCGTTTTCGACAGCACAATTAGAGGGCCCTTGTACGCCGCAATGTCTGATATTGGTATCCCTGTAAAGCTCATTCGTCTTTGCAAAATGACTCTAACCGACACCAACAGAGCAGTGAAAATTGGAATATACCGGGAACTCTGCCTAGCAGTCTGTCATACTGCCAACTACGCCACGGCGACCACAACCTTGCGAAAATCAACATCAGAAATTTGTCTCCATATCTCACACTAGAAAGATTCCCAATTATAGATAGCGTTTGGTACTTAAAGGTACTTCACAGGTTATCTCTAAAGCATCACTTAACATGGCACTCATTGAAGACGTTTTACAGACGTCCGATACTTTCCGAGAAGTCTTACATAGTAACGATAGCAAAATCTTAGCACAAATGCGGGAACCTCAATTCAGATCACTTAATCTTGACGGGAATTACGCTATTGTCTTTCCAATAAGAACAGATTAGAGAGACAATCGGCTTATGAGAGGCACCAATAGTACCCAGTTGAATGCAGAGTGGATGGAGATTTCGCCTCAAAGTCATCCTGACTATGCTGATGAGTTTTAGGCTAACCTACAAGCGATAATGTAACAATGTATGTGTGCGTTAGATATTTTTTCAGACCGGGAGCTCATAGATTGCTGGGCAATTGAAGTAACCTGCCTAAAATAACACTATAAGTATGTAAGTCTCAGACAGTAGCATATAGTATGTAAATAATGAAAAAGCTTTCAAATAAGAGATTTAAAGAAGATGCAATTCAGTCCCATTTTCTCTAGGAAAGAGTAAGTATTATCTCCCTCCTTGAAATCCGTAAAGCAAAAATGGGGGCAGACTTTTAACTTTCCCGCAGCTACAAAAACTTGATTTAGTAAAGAAAAAATGGTTTATGTACACATAATTTATATTTATTTATTTTTAGTATGTATTTAAATTTACAAACAAAAGTTACACTTCTTTCTGGTGCTTCGTGAAACTTTCTCTGGATGATATTTATTCGGATTAATATTCTAAATATTCATTACAACAAACAAAGCAGGATATATTGTCACTTTTGTATCTGTATAATTTAATATTGTTGCGGTGCCCAAAATTATCTGCTGTCTTACAATTTGCAACAAATTATGAAGCTTCATTTAATTTATGTAAAATATTAATCAAAAGCAGAAAGTTTTATTTGTCGAAGAAATTTTTGAAATTACTGTGGTTACGATAAAAAGAAATTTAAAGATATAAAACGAAAGAAAGTGATAAAAAACGAGAGGGAGAATTAGAGAGAGAGAGAGAGACAGCGAAAAGGCTGGGTAACAGTCGCGTATTTTCTGAATTGTAAATTGTAAGGAAAAGTTTTTGATTTCCATTTTTATGAAAACGAAATGCGCCACAATTTATCACAAGAAAATTTATCCTCACCCCGACAATGGATGATATCACAAATATGCATAATAACCAGTCAAACCAGTCATCGAGCCATTTTTTCACATTTTCGTACGAATCGAAGTGCTGCTCACCAAGTGCGTGCCCCATTGATGGAAATAAGTGGCAGTCAGATGGAACCAAGTCTGGTGAATAAGCTGCATGGGGGAAGGCTTTCCAGGTGTACGAATTTACTAATTCCCGAGTCTGTTTTATTCGATGTTTTGAATTGTCATCAAGCAAAATCACTTTGTGTTGCCTAACTTGATATTCTGGACGTTTTTGGGGTAAAGCACAAGCACGGTTCAAATCGGCCAATTGTTGTTTACCAGTAACTGTTTCACCTGGTTTCACAAGGTCAAACCAGATAACACCTCGCTGATTCCAGAAAACGCAGAGCATTGTCTTCTTTCCGAAGCGATTTGGCTTTGCTGTGGATTTGGCCGGGTTTAACATATGATATGATATGGTACATATGACATATGTACCGGGCTTAACATATGATCGTTTACGTTTGGGTTTCTCGAAATAGATCCATTTTCCAGATCCATCGCCTGTAACAATTCGATGAAGATATAACTTTGTTTTGTACCTGGCGAGCAACATTTCACAGGAAGTTTTTCGATTTTCTTGTTGTCTTTCAGTCAATTCATGGGGCACCCATCTTCCCACCTTCAAAATCAATCCCATGGCTTTTAAACGTTGAGAAATGCATTGCTGGGTCAAATTTACCATAAGTGTTCTGCAAGTTGTTCTTGCGTTTGACCAACATCCTCATCGAGTATTGCTTGCAATTCGGCATCTTCAAACTTTTTCGGCGGTCTTCCACGTTCTTCGTTTCTCACATCAAAATCGCTTTTTTTTAAACTTATTGAACCACTCGTTGCACTGTGTTTTGCCTAGAGTGTGCAGATTTCTTCAATTGGAAACAGGGAATCAATGATGTCCGCATATCGTAGTTGGTAGGCACAAAATTCGACATTTTAACAAGCGAAAAACATATGTTGTTCTATGAAACTTGATTGTTTATGAACTGAATATTGTTGGCAGATTCACAGAACTCTAAATGCGAAGAAATGGCGCTAATGATTTGGTTTGACAGAACGTACAGTTTTACCTACCGACACATTACCGATTTCATACGTGTACACCTGGTAATTGTGAAACTTTTGTGAAATTCTCGATGTCATCATAAAACATATAAAGAACATTTAGAAAATTTCAAATAATTGAGTAGATCATTTATACAAATTTAAAATAATATGTAAATGCCCAAAATGCATACCTTGAGGTATTCGTTCCTAATCTTCATCTAGTGAAGAAACTCTCAATACCGTATCACAGTATTGGATAAGCCAAATTGTTTTAATTTGTTGAGAAGGTTGTAATAATCGAACTTATCAAAAGCTTTTGAAAAATTAGTGCAGATTACATCGATTTACTTTCTGTTTTCTAGAGCTTCGGCAATGATTCTTGAAATCAATGCTAAATTTGAAGATATGGACTTCCCAGCGAAGAGCCCATGTTGGCAGTCAACAATTGGGTACCTAGGTGCAAGAGGGGCACTTCTGCAAAACTAGTATTTTGCAATATTAACGTTAACAGTTTTCGATGCATGCAATTGAGCTCTCCTTTTTGGATATAATACCATGTCAGTGTGGCTCATATCAACATGGTACTGATTCCTTCTACTTTATTCTTAAAATCCTTAAAGTGGGCGGAAAAAAAGTCATGTGTTTGACCACACCATTGATAAATTGAGAATTTGTGAGTCCAACGCGACAAATATTGCCTTTTCTTACTTACTTACTTAACTGGCACTACAACCGATGATCGGTCTTGGCCGCCTCTACAAAGCTTCGCCAGTCGCCTCTGCTATGCGCGCGCTGGCGCCAGTTGATAAGGCCAAGTGCAGTCAGGTTGCCCTGCACCTGGTCTTTCCAACGGAGATTAAAACGTCCCCTTTTGCATGTTCCTCCACCGTGGTTCGAATAAAACAACCTTCTAGCCGGAGCGCTTTCTTCCATTCGCTCAACATGACCCAGCCAGCGAAGCCACTGGAGTTTTATACGCTTGACTATGTCAGTGTCGGCGTACAGCTCAAACAGCTCATCGTTCCATCTTATTCGATACACGTCGTCCACGTATACTGGATGGAAAGAGCGTTATTTTCGTAGGTCGAGAGAGGGCTCTACTTCTCAATTGCCTACTGAGCCCGTAGTAACACCTGTTGGCAAGAGTTAGTCTCCGCTTGATCTCAAGGCTGAATCTTGCCTTTCTTCATTCCTTTAATGGCACAACAGCCCATGGAAAGCCTAGGTCGAGCTTTTCTCATCCACTTCTATGTTGTGTGTGTTCTATTTTTGCACGAATGGAAGAAACCTACAGTTTTATGCCGAATACGAGGTAAAAAGCTTTTCGTAGGTAATTATTACTCTTGTAGGTTTGCCATTGCCTGACAACAGGTGGTGCCATGTAGAAACATATTTTTTTTACTTCTTTCAAATTTCCCTGTGCCGAGATTTGAAACACCAGTGTACTACCATCTACGCCACGGTGACCACAACCTTGCCTTTCAGTTACCATTATCACTTTCTCGTTTAACCTAATCAGTCCTAACTAACATGGTTTTAGTGGTTATGAAAGCCAATCGATAAACAAGTGGCACATTTACGAGCAATTGCAGCCAGCCAGGATGCCTATAATCCGCTTTGGAAAATAATACAGCTCCTCATATTTTTATTTAAAATGTGTGTGTTACGGCAAACAGCACGAACACTCAGTAAACCTGTGAGTTATATAAATTATTTTTATACATATATTTATTGCAATTAATTTATTGTTATGCACACTGAATTTTTTTTTTCTTTTTCTTTCTCCGCTTTGTTCACAATTGTTTTTTTTTTTTGTTTGTTTTTTGTTGGTCTCTCAATTTGGTGAGTTTTAATGTGTGGTGAGTTTGAATGTTTGCGGTATTGATTGATGGTGTGTGAACAGTATGAAACCAACAACAAAAAATGTTTACCTATAAATGTTTCCACGTTACGCGTAGTTTTCGCAATTGTAAAACAGTTTGTATCGCTGGATTGACAATATGTTCACGCTCAGTACTGTTTAATTTGTGCATAAATATTTATCTTTTATTGGAAGATTCATCGATCTGCCTCTAATTCTTACTTGAAAAATAAATATATTCAAAATTCATTTAATTTAGAAGTTCACGTTCAAATAGTGAAAAGTTTGAGTGTAATATTTATATCAAATGCAGCTAACAAACTGTAATTTTGCCCAACTATAAAACATTTTTGCTGTTTTCATTTGAATTATTCTACTTCTATTGCTTCACATATTTCCGTTGTCATGTTCTATGAATGTAAAGGGTGTTTGTTCTAGAAGTGTGGTTTTCAATCTGGCAATACTTTTTTCGGAGTTGGTCTTTTTGACAGCTGTCACTTGATTTATGCTCAGTTTGGTTTGCCATTTCATAATGAATAGGCTTGCGCCTGATCAATGTTTGCAAATAATTAAAATTTATTATCAAACTTCATGCGCTGTGAAGAAAGTGTTTCGCAAGCGACGAGGCTCATTTGAGGCTCAATGGATACGTGAATAAGCAGAATTGCCGTATTTCGTATTTGGAGTGAGAGGCAGTTGAGCAGCTACCAACTTACTTTACTTTTAATGGCACAACAGCCCATGGAGGGCCGAGGCCGAGCTTTTCGCTTTTCGCATCCACTCATGTTGTGCGTGTTATATTTGTAAATGAATGGAAGGGACCTACAGTTTAATGCCGAATCCGAACGGTGAAGTGAAAAGTATTTTATAACAAATTTTAACTCTTGTTGGTTTGCCATTGCCTGCCAAGAGGTGGTACCGTGTGGAAAAATAATTTTTTCTACTTTTTGATTTTGCCTGTGCCGAGATTCAAACTCCGGACACTCTGCGTAGTAGTCCAACGTACTATCGCTACGCCACAGCGACCACAATGCATACCGAAAAATGCACTTTTTGGTGCGGCTTATGGGCAAGCGGCATCATCGGGCAGTACTTCTTCAAAGACGATGACGGCCGCAACGTTAAAGGTACCGTTCGATTAGAACACTTTTTTGGGCCGAAAATGCTAGAATTGGGCTCGGCCGATATGTGGTTCAAATAAGACGGTGCCACATGCCACAGCGCACTTGAAAACATGCATCAATTGAGAGGCGAATTTCGTGAGCAATTAATCTCACGTTTTAGTGCAATTAATTGGCTACCAAGATCGTGTGATTTGACCCCGTTAGACTATTTTTTTGTGGAGCTATGTTAAGTCTCTGGTCTATAGGGACCAGCCAAACACGATTACTGCCAACATTGAATGCATCATTTGTGAGATTCCGTCCGAAATGTGTGAAAAAGAGTGCCAAAATTGGACCTTCACTATGGACCACTTGAAGCGTAGCTACGGTCAACATTTAAGTGAAATTATCTTTAAAAAGTAAATGGCAGGAATTATCGATCCAAATAAAAATTTCATTCACTTTTGTAAAATTTCTGTGTTTTTTTTTATTTTTCAAAACTAAACTCTTATAAAAATCACCCTTTATATGTAAATTTGTCTAATATTAAAGACACAAGACGAAAATATATTTCCTGCAACAATTTTCAGCAGTCGCTTAATATTCCACATTCATGCCGTTAACACGATATCATTTCACAAAAAATTTCCACATTGCAGAATGAATTAACATCCTCCCCTCGACACACTCAGCATTTCTCTACCCTCCTCCTGCTCGCTGATGACAAACGTAGCAGTTAAAAGAACAATGATGCTCTAGCAGAGTAGATTAGAAAGAAGTAAGTAGCAAGGAGGGGGCAAAAAATGATAGCTTAAGTGCATGCACGAACGAGCGCATGAGTGAAATGAGATAAAATTATAAATGACAAAGAAACGTAGAAAGATTTTAATTCTATTTCATATCCGAAGGAAGGTGTAGAATGGAAAACTAAGGTTTTTTGAATTGCGAAGTAAAGGTGCGGAAAGCAGCATGCAAGTTGGTAATTTAAGTATAAGCGAATCATAAAAGTATTTACGCAGGTATAACCATTCGTCGTTCAAAGCCTACACACCGCCTCGATAAAAAGTAGATTCATTATCTAACTATTGGGTGTATAACTTGAAAATGAGGAGTTCTTTCCACAAAAATAAGGCTTTATTTCAATGACAAATCGAATGAACACATTATTCATTTACAAATATAACACACACTACATGAGTGGATGTGAAAAGTTCTGCCCAGGTCCTCCATGGGCTGTTGTGTCATTAAAAGAAAGAAGAAGATTATTCAAAGTAGTATCCATCGGAAGCTATTCCAGTTTGCCATCTTTCAGGAAATTTATGGATTACATTCAAAAAAAAAAGAAAAGAAATTGGTCCACCTCTTAAGGCTATGAACAAATCAATCCAATTTTAGGTACTTCCAACTGAAGTAAATCGTATTCCAGTCGAGGCACTCTGCAGCGACTGAAGTAAGTAATAGTCAGACGGAGCATGGTCCGGCACGTACGGCACGTGAGCCAACACTTCTCATCCAATATTTTCCAAATAATTTTTAACCGGTCTAGCAACATGAGGCCGCGCGTTGTAAAGATGGAAAATTACGGTCTCGTGCCTGGTCGTATGTTCTAGTCATTTTTCAGCCATTGCTTTGTTCAAATGAATCAATTGTTTTCGCTACAGCTCCCTCGAAATAGTTTCGCCAGATTTTAGCAGCTCATAATGGATGACACCTTTCTGATACCACTAATTACCTTAGGCGTTGATGTTTCTGGTTGGTCGAGCTTCACATACGACTTCTTGCTCTTCGGGTTGTCGTAACGAATACATTTTTCTTCGTCAATAATATTTCGATGTAAAAACGATTTATTTTTATAGCACTAAAGCAGCATTTCAGTCATGCAAAATCGCCCTTCGACATCTCTCGGCTTCAAGTCGTATGGCACCCGATTTCCTTCCTTTTGAATGAACCCCAATGATTTTAGGCACTTAGAAATTACTGCTTTAGAATGCCCCAATGCTATTACAAGTTCCTGTTGCGTTTGACACGAGCCTTCGTCGAGTGAAATATCCAATTCTTTATCTTCGAACTTTTATACTTGGTCCGGGTGTTCCTTGTCTTCCGTGTCAAAAGTCTTCAAATTACAATTCGCATATTTTAGTCAATAGAAAATATTTCACCGTAAACTTTCAACACCCATCGATTTCTTCGAATTAAAGAAGAACAGCAATGACATGTTTGTAGCGCAAAAAAGTTATATTGTTTACACTTTGGCTGTTTGATATATAATCAAAAGAAAACAAAAGTTATATGAGTATTGCCAGATGTGATTTAGTACAAGTTATGCCATCAATTATGAATTCTGTATTTTCAAGTTATACTTCTAATAAATAAATAAAAAAAACTAATTTATTTTAATTTGGTTCAGCTTCGCTGCAATGCTGAACTCTGACTAGAAGGTGAATAGGCAATCTCGTAGAGAACTATCGAAAGTCCGATGAAAAGCTAATGCGTAACGATCTGTTTTTCATAAAGAAATTGAAATTGAATTGAGTTTGAATCTCGGCACAGGCAAAATCAAAAATAAAAAATAAAACATTTTTTCCTCATAGAACCACCTCTTGGCAGGTAACGGTAAATTTTTCTTATCCTCCTTATCCTTTTCATTGGCACTACATGCGGTCTTAGTCAACCATTGATAAACTGAAGTTCATTGTGGTAAAGGCATAACACTTGCCACAATGGCTGTCTATCTCTTTATCGGTCTCCTGTGCTGCTTGCATTCTCTATGCAGAATATGGTCAGATGAAAGCATGCCAAGTGATTGGAACCTCAGCGTACTCTGTCCAATCCATAAGAAAGATAATTCCACGATCTGCGCCAACAACCTTGGGATAAGCCTTCTTAATATTGCATATAAGGTTCTATCAACCGTACTGTGCGAAAGATTGAAGCCTATTGTTAACAAACTGATTGGACCTTATCGGTGTGGTTTCAGGCCTGGTAAATCCACCATCGATCAGATATTCATACTACGCCAAATCCTGGAAAAGACCCGAGAAAAACAGATCGGCACCCATCATCTATTTGTCGATTATAAAGCCGCCTTCGACAGTCGATAGCACGATTAGGGATCACTTGTACGCCGCAATGTCTGATTTTGGTATCCCTGCAAAGCTCATTCGTCTTTGCAAAATGACACTGACCAACACCACCAGCGTTGTGAAAATTGGGACAGACCTCTCCGCACCATTTGATACCAAAAGAGGTTTCAGACAAGGTGACTCCCTATCGTGCGACTTCTTTAATCTTATGCTTCGAGCTGCGAATATCGACATCTCTGGCACTATCTTTTACAAGAGTGTCATGCTGCTAGCATACGCTGATGATATTGACATCATTGGCAAAAACGCTCGAGCAGTCAGTGCAGCATTCTCCAACCTGGAAAGGGAGTCTCGTCGTGTGGGTCTAGTGGTGAATGAGGACCAAACGAAATACCTTGTGTCAACAAACAAAGAGCCATGGCGTCTTGGAAAAAATGTCACTGTTGACAACTACACTTTTGAAGTCGTCAAGGATTTCGTATATCTAGGATCCAGCATAAACACCAACAATAATGTCAGCCTTGAGATCAAGCGGAGACTAACTCTTGTCAACAGGTGTTACTACGGGCTCAGTAGGCAATTGAGAAGTACAGCCCTCTCTCGACCGACGAAAATAACGCTCCTTACATCCTAATGTATGGCGCAGAGACGTGGACATTGACCATCAATGATGAGAAGCTGTTAGGAGCGTTCGAGAGGAAGATACTCCGTAAGATCTACGGTCCAGTATACGTGGACGACGTGTATTGAATAAGATGGAACGATGAGCTGTATGAGCTGTACGCCGACACCTACATAGTCAAGCGTATAAAACTCCAGCGGCTTCGCTGGCTGGGTCATGTTGAGCGAATGGAAGAAAGCGCTCCGGCTAGAAGGGTGTTTAATCGAACCACGGTGGAGGAACACGCAAAAGGGGACATCCTAATCTCCGTTGGAAAGACCAGGTACAAAGCAACCTGACTGCACTTGGCCTTATCAACTGGCGTCAGCGTGCGCATAGCAGAGGCGACTGGCGAAGCTTTGTAGAGGCGGCCAAGACCGATCATCGGTTGAAGTGCCAGCTAAGTAGGTAAGTAAGTGCTTGCATTCTCTCCCTCATTTTCCCTCCTTCTTCCTCCCACCTATCAATCTTCCTTCCAATTAACACAATGTTCTGCATTCATAGGAGTACACACTTTTTGTTGGTCGTTCACACTTCATCATCGTGGATAAGTAGCATCGGCTTGTTTTCTCCAAAGGACGATTTGGTAGAGTCATTCTTGCAAGTAGTTTGAAAAATGCCCCCTACAATCTTCATATTCTAAAGGGATGCTTTGGAAACTCAATTTTCTCGATGAGTCAAAGTAATTTTCAAAGATAATTCTGCGCCATGCCACAGAGCGAAAAAGATAGGTTTAATATTTTTTGTTTACCCTAACATCCTAGCTATCATTTCAAAACGTTGTTTCATTTTACTATTTTCACTATTTTTCAAGTTAAAAAATATTTAGGAAAAGCCAAGGGGAATAGCCTTGATTTGAACCCTCAAAGAATTTGTGGAACGTATGTGGTACCGCGGTATAACAGTCGAAAATCTAGAAAATATTGTCGACTCGATGCCTTTTGCCTCTTCGCATTGAAGCTGTAATAAAAACTAAAAGCAGTTCAATCGAATACTAACTGACACTAAAAATTAAACTGATCAGAAAAATCACAATAAGGATCGTTTTTATTTTTTCATCGTTTTTTAAAATAATTATTTGCTATTTATTACAACTTTTTTTTTTGTGCTGAAATGTAGCTTTTAATTGAAATACCAAATTAAAAATAAAAATAAAAAAAAAATAAATACCAAATTTTTAAATTTTTTTTTTTTATTTACTGTAATGTGATGCCCAATTAATATAAATTTAAAAAAAAAAAAAATAGAATGAGACGCCCCTTTTTTATACATTTTTTTTGTACTGAAATGTGACTTAAAATTAAATTTAAAAAACGAACACCAAAATGATACGCCTCTGATTTCACATTTTTTTTTTTTGAACTGAAATTTAACTTAAAATTAAAATGAAGTATAAAAGAAAAAAAAATTTAATTAAGAAAGTGAACCAAAGAAAAGCTGTTGGGAACAAAATTATTGAGTGTTGACGCAAGCGTTTCTACCTTTTAAATTTCTATAAACGTGGATGTACATAATTTTCATCTCTACAGGTGGATGCTTCCTGAGTCAAATGCTTGATCAGATAGTGGAGCTTCAAGCATAATTTCTGTCCGAAGAGTGCCTGGAGTTTCTCATGCTTATGCCTTTTCTGAATGAGTAGTTAAAAATTCACAATTTTCGTTAAGGACCTTCTGAAAAATATATATTTTCCAGTTCCAGTGTCACACAAATTAAACATATTATTTTTCTTGACTCACATAAGTACAAAGCTTACTTCTACTCACTATATGAATTTAAAATCAAAATCAAAAACAAGAATTTGAATTTTCCTTATTTATGGTATACGAGAATCTTGAGCAAATTTCTTTGTTATTACTTTTTTAAACTATTGCACAAATTCATAATATTATAATACAAGCAAACGCACATGCAATTTCATAATACAACGAGTATAGTACATGCAATATATATATGTACAAACTTACATACCATATGTACGTAATATTATATGTATTTATTTCGTTTAGCTTTTAAGTTTGTTTTGATTGCTTCTATTTACTTTTTTATGTTAACTTTTCATCTATGAAATTGTTTTTATTTTCTTACATTTTGTTTTCGATTACTTAATATACTAGTATGCACGTACATATATTTGATATACATGCATACATACACATGAAAACATACATATGAACGCACGATATCTGGTATGCTATTTTGTAAATAGTACTATTTTCATCAGTTATTTTGTGTAAAGTATATTTGCTTTGTGGATTGTTTTTCTGCCAGTTCCTTATTTGTTGCTTTGTTGCTGCTTGGCATCTGGTGGATGTTACTTTTGAAATATTTGCATTTGCTTTGAATACAAATAAGCGTAAAAATAGGAAAATAAAAATAAGTTTACCCTATTGTCGATACTTGTAGAAAAAAAAAAAACGTATACGCTTTTGATTATGAACATTTTTTGAACTAGTTTTGCTTCCATACAATTGGTATATAAAATTGACAGTTTCTGCTATTGAAAGTTTCTAAATTTTTAAATTAAATTTTGTATTTTGTTGTACCTACAAACAAATTTAAAACTTTATTTTTATATTCAACTTTCCTGGTTGTTATAAGAATTTTGTAATTCAATTGAATCTTTTTAGAGACTAAATGATTTCTAAGAATGCAATTCGTTTTCGTTTTCGTTTTGAAATTTAATGTATAATATATTCCAGATTTTAAGACTTCAATTACTTTTTTAGATACATATTTATCTGTTGTATTTTTTTATTTCAAAATTTAATATGTATATTCTGAATTTTCTTAAAAAAATCACTAAAGGAAGTATTGAAATTCGATTTTCAGTTGTACAAAAATTGAATTGTGTACAATTTGAAGAGCGCTCATTTCTCCTAAATTCTCAACTGCAGTAAATTTCTGGTTTTTTTTTTTGCCTTCTCCAGTGACTGATAGTAAATTTTTTAATATTATTTATTTTTATTTGAGCTGAACGCAGCAAATTCCATGTTATAATCTATCACAGCGAAGGAGTTGATAGTAAGTCTTCTTTCTTCATTTCTTCTATTTCTTCATTCAATTGAAGTAAAAATGATGCACGCTGCTTGAGCACATGGTTGCGTATACGTAATATTTATTTATAAAAATATTTACACTAACTTAGTCAGTAGAACTGTGTGCAGACTGTTAAGAAAATCGAATAGTGCGCCACTAGTCTAAATGCCAGCTAGTGTATAGATACTTTAAGTACCTAATGCATACTTAAAGGTATGCCATAATATCACTCATACGTCAAGTGTTACAGATATTTTTCATTATGCTGCGGAATTTGTAAACGCTTGACGTGTCAGCGTACAGCTCATGGTTCCATATTATTCGATACACGGCGCCCATGTATATTGGATCATAGTTCTTACAAAGTATCTTCGTCTCGAACGCTCCTAACAGCCTCTCATCATTGATGGTCAATGTCCACATCTCAGAGCCATAATTTAAGACAGAAGGATGAGGGACTTACAGAGCGTTATTTTCTTCGGTCCGGAGAGAGCTCTGCTTCTCAATTGCCTACAGAGCCCGTGGTAATACCTGTTGACAAGGGTTAACCTCCGCTTGATCTCAGGGCTGACATTATTGTTGGTGTTAATGCTGGATCCTAGGTAAACGAAATCTGTGACGAATTCAAAAGTGTAATTTTCAACAGTGGCATTTTGTCCAAGATTTTATGTTTGTTGACACAAGTTATTTCATTTTTTCATTGCACTAGACCAATTCGACGATTTGGATCAATATTTCTTTCTACTATGCTTAACTCTTAACTGTACTTTTAGTCTATATATGGCCTACATATTGCAGTGTTTACATTATTATTAATTGCTTGTTTTATGTTTTTCCTACTCTTGCTTACAAATGTTTACATCGACAAAATTGTTTATTTGGTTTATTAGTTGCGGAAATATTTTGTTGCAAAATTTGCAGCGGTATAATTTTCATGCAATAAACTTAAATATGTTTGTTAATACGGCAATGTGTTATCGCATCAAAAACGCATCGACACATTTTCGTTGCAAAAAAGGTAATTCATAATTTATTGCTTGTCTGTTTTTATTGTGGGTCAGTAGTTTCTTGTAATATGCTGACCAGATGTATTGATTATAATTTATTGGCTACTGCTTACTAGGAAATTGGTATTTTATATTTATGTTGGACATTTTATGTTTTAAGTTTAAGTCCAATTTATCAGGTTTGTTTGAGAGGATGTTTAGATGTTTGTGGGTAGTTGGTTAGACGACTTGACCCGCGTTGGTGCCAATGATGTTAATAGCATCAGCGTCTGCTAGCAGCATGACACTCTTGTAGTAAATACTGCCGGAGATGTCGATGTTCGTATAAGTCGCCCGATAGGGAATCATCATATCTGAAACCTCTTTTTGTATCAAATGGCGGGGAGATGTATGAACCAATTTTCACTGCGCTGGTGGTGTCGGTTATTGTCATTTTGCAAAGACGAATCAGCTTTACAGGCATACCAAAATATGTTATTGCCACGAAAAAGTAAACCTTAATAGTGCTGCCGAAAGCAAAGCGTTGATTATGGTAATTATAATTCATATACCGAAAATTGAAGCTTCCTTATATTTGTGGGCAATATTGTACATTGCACTAAATCTTGTTATCGTTTTACTCCTTTCTTTGTTTACTTTTACTTTTAATGGCACAACAGCCCATGGAGGGCCTAGGCCGAGCTTTTCGCATCCACTACTCATGTTGTGCGTGTTAGATTTGTACATGAATGGAAGGGACCTACAGTTAATGCCGAATCCGAACGGCAAAGTGAAAAGCTTTTCATAGCAATTTTTACTCTTGTAGGTTTGCCATTGCCTGCCAAGAGGTGGTGCCGTGTAGAAAAATTATTTTTTCTACTTTTTATTTTGCCTGTGCCGAGATTCGAACCCCGGACACTCTGCGTAGCAGTCCAACGCACTACCACTACACCACAGCGATCCCTTTCTTTGTTTAGTTTCATTAATAATATTTTTTATACTTTAATAGTGTCATCTTAGAGTGCAACATGACGTATGAGTAATATTTATTTTGGAATTATTACTTACTTACTTACTTAGCTGACACTACAACCGATGATCGGCCGCCTCTATAAAGCTTCGCCAGGTGGTTCTGCTATACTCGCGCTGGCGCCAGTTGATAAGGACAAGTGCAGTCAGGTTGCCCTGCACCTGGTCTTTCCAACGGAGATTAGGACGTCCCCTTCTGCGTGTTCCTCCACCGTGGTTCGATTAAACACCCTTCTAGCCGGAGCGCTTTCTTCCATTCGCTCAACATGACCCAGCCAGCGAAGCCGCTGGAGTTTTATACGCTTGACTATGTAGGTGTCGGCGTACAGCTCATACAGCTCATCGTTCCATCTTATTCGATACACGTCGTCTACGTATACTGGACCGTAGATCTTACGGAGTATTTTCCTCTCGAACGCTCCTAACAGCCTCTCATCATTGATGGTCAATGTCCACGTCTCTGCGCCATATATTAGGACGGGAAGGATGAGTGTTCGAGGCTTCTTTTGAGGATTCATTGGGAAATGGATTAACGTGGTGGGTTCCAAGCCCGACGTAAAACCATTCATTCAAGGCTATGGAGAAGCCCGCCCCACATATTAGTTAGCTCACTGACGGATGTCTGGTCGCTATCCAGGGGACGCCACGAGGAGGCTGTGTGTAGACTTGAAACATAGGAGCCCAAAGATCGAACTTCGACGCACCTACGACTGTCACGAACTTTACCTTGTGGCCTACGCCCCAAGCTCCCCCTTTGGAATTCTTAACCAAACCCATATTATGTATACGCTATGTTGTGCTGCATGATGAAAATTCAAAGTATTTTTTATTTAGATATGGAGTAATATAAGCTCTGTTCGCCGTGGCGTGGTTGGTAATATGCTGGCTTGCCACGGAGCTATGCAGAGTTTTCGGGGTTCAAATGTCAAATAGTGGCCAAAACAATTTTTCTACACATCACCACAGGGTGCTGGGCAAGCAATGGCTAACATGGAAAAGTAAAGATTGCCTAAAGGAAAACTTCTCGCTTCACCGTTCGGATTCGGCAATAAACTGTAGGTCCCTCCCATTCATGTGCAATAGTATAATACGGACAACATAAGTGGATGCGAAAAGCTCGGCCTAGGCCCTCCATGGGCTATTGTGTCATTAAAAGAAGAAGAAGAATTTAAATTTGCCACTTAAATTTCCACTCAACTGTAACCTTTTACATATGAATGTAAATAACGTATTTTGTTAACCCGCTTTTTAAATAATAGTTTGAATATTATTTGGCAATTTTGATAAAAACCAGAGATTTACATCGTAATGGGTAATTCCTATTCAATATACACACATGTAAATATATATTAATTTAACTCTATGCATTTCTTTGAAATTAAATTGCATTTGAAGTAATGTAAAAGTAACATTTACATGCATTAGTGTGGCATTATCATAACAAATACATTTCTGAGCACTTTTGTAAATGAAGTAATTTGGTAGAAAATCAACATTTTTTACATACATACATACAATGCAAACATCTATCTACGTTAGCTTGCATATAATCATACATACATATGTACGTACATAAGTCTATATGAGATGTATATTTATATATATAGGGTGTCTCAACAAGAGTATAAGATTTAAATTTTGTACCAATTATTTTCTCTGCAAGTGGCAGCACTGAAATTTAACAGCTGTCGTCTACGATGATTGTTCCGATTATTAAAAATCGACCGCTACAGAAAGGAACAACTCGCTATCTTTGGGAAAATTGGGCTGGAAATGCCTTGACTTTATGCCATTCTGTACTTGATAATAGAGTTCTTGTGACCTCTACTTGATGGTATGGATCTGTCGACATGTGGTTTCAGCAGGGCGATGCCCCACCTACCACACCGCGCATGAAACAATCGATTTATTGGAACAACGATTGCCAGACCGAATCATCTCCCGAAATGCCGATGTAAACTAGCGACCAAAATCGAGCGATTTAACGCTGTGCGATTTCCTTGTTTGGGGTTTTGTGAAATCCCAGGTCCATGCGAATAAACCACAAACAATTCTTGAGCTCTAGGCGGAGACTCAACGCAACATCAGTTGACACAGAGTCACATCTTTTTCAAAATGTTATCGAAAATTTCATTCAAAGATCAGAGCCGATATATTTTATTTCATACTTAATCGGAACAAGTCTACTACTATCATGCAATAAAAATAAAAACCACTCGCTCACAAAAATATACGACTCATTTTTATATTTAATTCATGCACTTATTTTAGGCACACCCTTTAGTTGAATTTATTTTTATTATTGCTCACATTGCGACTGATTGCGAGATGCGTGTTTGTTTGATGTTTAACTCTACTTGGCACAACAGCATGGCAAAATAAATGCAAGAAAACCAACAGCAACAACAACAACAGCAACGAACGACTACAACCACAAGAAAAAGTGAAGGAAACTGGAAGAAAGATCAACAACATTCGTGCGGAAATATTTACGCCAATTGCATTATGCACTTTTCCCTTAACATAGCACTAACAACAACAACAACAACAACAACAACAACAACAACATCACCACCACCACTATAATATCAACATCTACTACTGAACTACAGTAAGAGTAAAACTCTGCGTGCACTATATAGTACACACAATAACTACCCTAACTATTGCCGGCGACTATGAGCTCTTCCCAACAGTGCAAATTTAATTTTCTATGCATGACAATGTCCACAAACGAAGACAAAGTAGAACTGCTCTGAATGTGGTAAGATTTTTCAGTATATACGTATGCAGCAGTTGTAAGTATTGCATGCTGAGTTTGTCAGTTTATCAGCGTTGTTGTCAGCAAATGTAATCAGCGTTTCAGCATTTCAGCGTTTGCTGTTTTCTTTTGTTTGTTACTTGTGTATTTCACTTTCTTTGTTGAAAATTATGCTGCTGATAGTTTTGAGCATATAATTTAAATTACAACAAAAAATAAAATAAGAAAACACAGCAACTGTACAATCGCATGCAGTTAATGCACGAAAAGGAAAAAAAAAACACAAAATCTTTAAATTTAAATAGAAGTAAAGTGAAAGAGCTTCACCTGCTGTTACTGATGCATTCGTGAATAATAAATTCAAGTAAGTTTGACTGGTCGTTCATATAATGAAACTGTTCCCAACTCGAACTGTTAAAGCCACAAGTAGAGCATTTAAATCAAAAATAAGCCAAGCTAACTATAAATTAACAACAACTTGAAAAAGCTTGCGGTCACTGGATCTATTATGCTGTCTACCTTCAGTACACATTCTTTCGTTTTCCAGAGTAGGAATGCAAACAACCGAAATGAAGTCAACACAGATGTAGCACACCTGGGATCGGAGAATCATCAAACTGAACTTTACAAGGCTTATCGTTTGCATACCCTAAATCAGCACATCGTTATAAATTCTTTCGCCCACGACTGTAATGTCTGCGGTTGACTATGGTTTTTACAAGATTACTAAACCTAACCTGAAAACCCAAAACGCAAACGTACCCAAAACCCAAAACGCAAAAAATTGTATTGATGCATGCCCATCACCGTACATGCATTCGGGTTGTTCAGCTTAAACCAAATCGCAAACTATAGTTTTTGAGCCTAATACACAAATATGAACGCCTTAACATTTCTATGGAACCCACCACGTAAAAATGTTCCCCCAATGAATCCTCAAACGAAACCTCGGATATGGAACTTCCCTAATGTTGCAGACTCCCGCAAACGCTCTACAGAGAAGGTGTCTCTATCCGACTAGTGGATGTCCTCCGACAATATAGAGCTGGCAACACCGCTATGCAGGAAATGCGATGGACGGGAGAGGGTTGCTCCAGAAGAGCATCCTGTGAAATCTACTACAGCTGTCATGCGTCGAGACACGAATTTGGTGTTGGATTTGTGGTTGGGAAGAGAGTGCATCATCTAGTCTCGAGGTTAAGGCCCGTGAACGAGCGCCTAGCCACTATCCGTATCAAGTCAAAATTCTTCAACATCAGCCTAATTTGTGTCCATGCCCCGACGAATGAGAAGGATGAAACAACCAAAGATGATTTCTAAGAGCACCTCGACAAAACTTACGAGCATTGCCCCCGCCACGATATTAAAATCGTGTTAGGCGACTTTAATGCCAAGGTGGGCAAGGAGAGTCTCTTTGGTCCGACGATCAAAAAATTCAGTCTCCACGACGAAGCCACCGATTACGGTATGAGACTGATCGACTTCGCCGCCGCACGAAACATGACAGTTAGTAGCACCAGATTCCAACATAAAGATATCCATAAGGCCACTTGGCTGTCCCCTGATCAAAACACACGAAACCAAATTGATCACGTTGTGATCGACGGAAGGCACGCTTCCAATGTACTAGACTTACGCACAATACGTGGTACAAACATCGACTTAGACCACTACTTGGTTGCAGCCAAGGTCTGCACACGTATATGTGTAGCAAATCGCGTACGGATAGGTACAAAGAGAAAGCTGGATCTCGAAAAGCTGCAATCACAACAGACAGCCAAAGTCTTCGCCAACCAACTTGCACTCCACCTTTCGCAAAACACCCCTCATCTTGATGATATATGCGCGCAGTCAACGCACATTTCTCGCTCTATGCGTACGGCTGTTGAAGAGGTGCTAGGCTACCACCGTCGACGAAGAAATATGTGGTACGACCAAGAATGTCGCGATGCTAATGAAGCGAAAAACGCTGTTTACAGAGCCACCCTGTAATCAGTTGCAACGCGAGCTGCTAAGGAGCGATACAGAGAGTTGAGGAGGGAGGAGAAACGTCTATTCCGACGCAAGAATAGAGATGCAGAAAGACGCGAGTTCAATGATATCGAAATGTTGCGGGACAGGAACGAAGTCCGAAAATTCTTTGAAATAATAAGATGCCTGACTGATGGTTTGAAGACCGGGGCCTCTTCCTGCAAAGATGAAGACGGAAAACTGGTGACACATTTAGCTCTAGGGAGAGGGAGAGGGAGAGGGAGAGGGAGAGGGAGAGGGAGAGGGAGAGGGAGAGGGAGAGGGAGAGGGAGAGGGAGCGGGAGAGGGAGAGGGAGCTCTTTTCGCATCTGCTTAATGGCGATGACGGCAATAATCCCGCCGCTGCGGAATCTATTCCGGAAACCCCCAATTACTGACGGGAATCACCTTGTCTGAAACCTCTTTTGGTATCAATTGGAGCGGAGAGGTCTGCCCCAATTTTCACTGCGCTGGTTTTGTTGGTCAGTGTCATTTTGCAAAGACGACTGAGCTTTGCAGGGATACCAAAATCAGACATCGCAACGTGCAACTGATCCATAATCCTGCCGTCGAAGGCGCCTTTATATTCGACAAATAGATGATGGGTGTCGAGCTGTTTTTCTCCGGTCTTTTCCAGGATTTGACGTAGTGTGAATATCTGGTCGATGGTGGATTTACCAGGCCTGAAGCCACACTGATAAGGTCCAATCAGTTTGTTGACGATGGGCTTCAGTCTTTCGCACAGTACGCTCGATAGAACCTTATATGCAATATTAAGAAGGCTTATCCCACGGTAGTTGGTGCAGATCGTGGAATCACCTTTCTTATGGATTGGGCAGAGTACGCAGAGGTTCCAATCACTTAGAATTCTTTCATCCGAAAATATTCTGCATAGAAGCTCATGCATGAATTTTTTGAGTTCTTCGCCTTGTCTTAAACAACTCAGGAGGCAGGCCATCTGCACCTGCAGCCTTATTGTGTTTTAGCCGAGCGATGGCTGTTAAGATCTCCTTATAGTCGGGCGGCGGTAAATCCACCATCGACCAGATATTAACACTACGCCAAATCTTAGAAAATACGTGAGAAAAAAAGATCGACACCCACCAACTATTCGTTGATTATAAAGCCGCCTTGCGACTTCTTTAACCTTATGCTGGAGAAAATAATACGAGCTGCGAACATCGGCATCTCTGACACGATTTGCTATAAGAGTGTCAAGCTGCTAGCATATGTTGATGATAATGACATCTTTCGCAGCAATGCAGCATTCTCCAATCTGGAAAGGCAGTCTCGTCGAGTGGGTCTAGTGGTGAACGAGGACAAAACGAACGTCTTGGACAAAATGTTACTGTTGACAATTATACTTTTCAAGTCATCAAGGATTTATTTTACCTATGATCCAGCATCAACACCAACAATAATGTCAGCTTTTAGATCAATCGGAGATTAACTCTTTCCAACATGTGTTACTACAGGCTAGGCTCAGTTGGCAATTGAGAAGCATAACCCTCTCTCGACCGACGAAAATAACGCTCTATAAGTCCCTCATCCTTCACGTCCTAATATATGGCGCTGAAACGTTGACATTGACCATCACTGATGAGAGGCCGTTAGGAGCGTTCGAGAGGAAGATACTCCGTAAGATCTACGGTCCAATATGCTGTACGTCGTTCATAGATGTTATGATGAGCTGTATGAGCTGTACGCCGACACTGACATAGTCAAGCGTATAAAAATCTAGCGGCTTTGCTGGCTGGGTCATGTTGAGTGAATGGAAAAAAGTGCTCCGGCTAGAAGGATGTTTTATTCGAGCCAAGGTGGAGGAACACGCAGAAGAGGATGTCCTAATCTCGTAAAGACCAGGTACAGGGCACCTGACTGCACTTGGTCTTACCAACTGGTGCCAACGCGCACATAGCAAAGCCGACTGGCGAAGCTTTATAGCCAGCTAAGTAAGTAAGTTGATATGAAGTAGGGCAAAAGTAATGTCATAATGTGAATGTAAGTACCATAATTTTTGTAAATGGATCCAAATATCATTGTGCTAATATTTAAATTTACAGCTTCTAATCAAATTATCGTGAAATAATAAAATGTCAGCGAATTCACATTATGACATTGCTTCTGCTGCACCTGATATATACTCGTAAACTCCTCTTAAGTTTATGAGTATGTAAACTTGTCGAAATTTGTATGGAATACATTCTGTCGAACATTCAGGGAATTTGTAAATAAAACACAAAATATTTACATATTATTCATTCAAATTTATTATATCGCTTTCAAAGTTGATACCTTCCGAAATAATAAACGAACACTTCAATCATCAAAACATTTTTCAAACGAATTTTAGGGAATCGACTTCAGTTCCCGCCGCGAGTTCATTTTTATGTCTTCTATCGACTGAAAAAGGGTGCCTCGAAGTGGCTATTTGATTTTTTGAAAGAGAAAAAAATCAGCTGGAGGTTGTTCGATGACATTTATTGAGTTTCTGACCAGAAATCCATTCATAACGATAGCCTTGTGAGATGGTGCCTTGTCGTGCTGCAGATTCCATGAGTTTTTTTTCTACAAACTTCGTCTTTTTCGCCGAATTTGCTCTGTCAAACGGCGTATTACGCCCAGATAATATTCTTTATTTACAGTCAACATTACCGAACAGAGCGAGGCAAATCTTCCACCACATCTCAACCGCTTTTGAATGCACTGTAACACTCATATGTACGTGTAAAGTTGACTTACTGTAAGCCTTCTGTAATATTTTCAGAGATTTGGTACACGAAATTCCATTTGCAATACAAAATTTGAGACAAATTCTTTGTTCATTACTTTTATAAATTGTAAAAATCACAAAACAGACTTGAGATGTATTGTCAAAATCGAGCACTGTAAACAAATTAAATATCAGATCAAACGTCAGGGTAGAGTACAGTAGTGGCAATTTAGCAACAAAAAGAATTTACCTTGTAAATGTTATTGTTTCCAAGTGCCTTTTATTCAATTCAATAATAGAATGTGTCCTTTTTGTTTTCTTTAACCGTGGTATTCTATGCAAAGGGTGATGAGTTTGCTTGCCATTTTGGCTTGATTCCTAGACAGAGTGATAGATTTCTCTAATACTGAATATACTTTCCTAATATCTCACTCTCAGGGATGTTTCTCTCCAGAATACTCCAACGATATATTGAAATGGAAAACGAATCATAAATCTTGAATTTTAGATACTACTTACTTACTTATTTAGCTGGCATTACAACCGATGATCGGTCTTGGCCGCTTCTATCAAGCTTCGACAGTCGCCTCTGCTTTGCGCGCGAATTACGTCAGCGGCAATTAACAAAATTGAGATTAGAAACAATCACAATTTTGACTATTGCTTCGACGTATCAAAATCCCACGCTGATCCTTCTGATCATTTTTATATTATATATAAATTCGACATAAGTCAAACAGGATGTACTCATCCTAAATAAATATTAAGTTGGGCTTTCCAAAGATAAGGAAGTATCTTTATAGTTTTATAAATATGTTGATAACATATGTATATTGAACAAAATAAACTACTGATCAGGATATTTGTAAATATGTTCTGTTTGTTGGTGATAACATATGCCAACAATATATGTTTAATGTATACTGAAGAAACAAACAAAACAAACTAATCTAAAGAAACTGATCTGCGATCAGTATATAAACAAATCAAAATTGAGATATAAGTCAGTCTTAGGATTCGTTTCAACGACACAAGTCGTAAATGTTTGGCCATTATACGAGTAGAAAGAAAAAATAAAATTAAATTAAAGATTCATTTGGTTTTTATTTATCGTAGTAATTAAAGAAAAAGCTCGGCCTAGGCCCTCCATGGGCTGTTGTGCCATTAAAAGTAAAGTAAAGTAATTAAAGATAATAACTCGCGCTAACTCCAGTTGATAAGCCAAAGTGCTTTCTTCCATTCGCTCAACATGACCCAGCCAGCTAAGCCGCTGGACTTCTATACGCTTGACTATGTCAGTGTCGGCATACAGCTCATCGTTCCATCTTATTCGATGCACGTCGTTCACGCATACTGGACCTTATGCGATACTCTATATACTGAAAAATTTTACAGCTTAAAAAATAGGATTTTTTAGGCATTGTGACATTGTACATTGTAGCGTACAAGTGATCCCTAATCATGCTGTCGACGGTGGCCTTATAATTGACCTTGTGTACGCCGGAACTATATAGGTACAATATATAAAATTTTGAGACCTGGTAATTATGTATAAATAAATATCACTCATACGCCGTGTACTCTAGAAGCCACTAAAATTAAAGCTACATTACTTATTATGTAAAAATAAAAATTGTGTATCAGAAACTGCTTCAACAAGTGCATGTAGTTAAAATTGCCTTAACTTGTTTATTAAATGTATGTGTTTCTCAAACATTTCTAGCACATAAATTTTCTTTAATGTAAAACGTTTCTTTTTTTCTTTCGCTTTTGTTCTCTAATTGTTCCATATTATTTGGACACATTTGCATAAAATACACACATACACACTAACATAAAAATTTAATGCTTCTGTTGTCGCTACTGCTATTGTTGGTCGAAATATTTTTTACTTTTCCCCATTCTCATTTTCTGTCTTGTTGATTTTGTAATTTTTTAAAATTATGCTTAACATTTTTTACGACAAATTTGTGTTTTATTTGGAAATTTATGCTATTTTTTCGTTTTGCGAGAATTATGTGAATTGCAGTTACTTACGTATTTGCTACAAGAAACAGAAAAAGAAATGCTGACGTTTTTATTGTTTAGTTTTTTTTTATTCTTTCTTATTGTAATTTGTAATTTTCTTGTATGCGTTGTGGAGTTGGAAGGTGTCACTGTAACATTTTGATGAAGAAGGTAGCATAGTAAAATAAAAATAGAATAATAACGATTATTCTTTTTCATACCAAAAACGACCTCATGTTGTACGGAAATATCTGTGGCCAAAAGGAATAACAGCCAAGGTCGACTTGGGAAATATTAAAACTTATTGCATATTTTTCATTATAAATCCCAAAATGTTGAGAGATTTTGAAAAATTTATGCAAATAGCAGTTCTCTTAGTTTTCTATTAATTAAACTCCAATAATTTAGTATTTTTTTAAGTTTTTTATTAATTAATTAAACTCCAATAATTGTTTAAGAACCTTCAATAGTTTGGCATTGATAATAAATAATATGCAGTAAGTTTTCGTTTTGTTTTCTAACACGAGTTTAGCTTCTGTTCCTTGTGGTCATAGATATAAGCAACTGGAAATATTTTGTAGTGTATTAAAACTAGCAAACATGTACTTACAAACATTTTAAATTTTATATCTAAAATTTCATCCGTGCTGTAAATTTTACAAAAAAAAAAAAGAAATAATAATTATACGAGAAAAACACTCAAATTGTGCTCTCTATTAACCTCATTTAATTTGATATGCAAAATCTTTTTAAAAACCGTTTAAGTTTTCTGTTTAGTTTTGCCAAAACGAGCTATGTTTAAAGTTTTTTAAGTACTTTGGCAGCACATTAACATAATGAGGCACATAAGTTTTACAGCGCTCACATAAGCTCGCAGTATAAGTCTTGGCATTTTTTGTCTATAAAAATGATGTGCTTAAATTTTGTACACTTGCACACAATTGCGGCATGTTCGAGAAATATTATTATTAAATATGTTTATGCACAAATGTTGCACGTTAGGGTTTTGCTTGCCAAAATCAAAAGTTCAATGGAATTTAAGCAGTCTCTAAAGTAGTTAGGAATTTAGAGCTTGAAAGTTTCCTAGACTGTAATAAAAATGTAAAATTTAAGCTATCGTACAAGATTCTTTAACTTAAAAAATACAAAAAAATAATAATTTAAAATTAATAAAAATAAATGTTTTGCTTAGACTTGTGAAATCTTAGCTTAAGATAGGGTTCTATTTTCACACAGGCTTGGCTATGGTTTAAATTCCTCTTTTAATTTGGTTGTAATTGAAACTGAAATTGAAAGTGGTCGCTGTGGCGTAGTGGTAATGCGTTGGACTGCTACGAAGAGTGTCCGGGGTTCGATTCTCGGCACAGGCAAAATAAAAATAAAAATAAAAAATAAAAAGTAGAAAAAAAATAATTTTTCTACACGGCACCACCTCTTGGCAGGCAATGGCAAACCTGCAAGAGTAAAAATTGCTATGAAAAGCTCGGCCTAGGCCCTCCATGGGCTGTTGTGCCATTAAAAGTAAAGTAAAGTAAGTAATTGAAACCTATAATCGGAATTCCATAAGCATACGGTAGATGTAAGTAGACTCTAAACTTCTTCTATTTCTTCTTTTAAGGGCACAACAGCCCGGGCAGGGCCTAAGCTAAGCTTTTTGCATCCAATCTCGTTGTGCGTGTTATATATGTACTCTAAACTTACATGTTTGGAAGTAAATATGTATAACAAATTCTTACAATAAAATTCAAATAATTATGTAGTATACAATTTCGGTTGCAGCCAATCCTGACATGTTCTTTGCAGTTTCACAGAGCTCACGAAATTCACACACAATGTTCGCCCTACTACAGTCATGTAATGCAGGCATTTCCAAAGTAAATGCTTTGAAATCCAATAAAGTGGGCTTTGAGTAAAGAAATTTTTCCATTTCAGTCTTTTAATATACGTTTTTTGGGTGGGTCTTTTAATATACGTTACTAGGGTGGTCAATTATTCGGCATAATCAATTAACCGGTTATCGAATAATGTCATTATTCGAAAAACCGGTTTTGAGTACTTACTTGATCAAAAGTCGAGTTAGATTAGATTAGATTAGATTAGATTAGATTAGATTAGATTAGATTAGATTAGATTAGATTAGATTAGATTAGATTAGATTAGATTAGATTAGATTAGATTAGATTAGATTAGATTAGATTAGATTAGATTAGATTAGATTAGATTAGATTAGATTAGATTAGATTAGATTAGATTAGATTAGATTAGATTAGATTAGATTAGATTAGATTAGATTAGATTAGATTAGATTAGATTAGATTAGATTAGATTAGATTAGATTAGATTAGATTAGATTAGATTAGATTAGATTAGATTAGATTAGATTAGATTAGATTAGATTAGATTAGATTAGATTAGATTAGATTAGATTAGATTAGATTAGATTAGATTAGATTAGATTAGATTAGATTAGATTAGATTAGATTAGATTAGATTAGATTAGATTAGATTAGATTAGATTAGATTAGATTAGATTAGATTAGATTAGATTAGATTAGATTAGATTAGATTAGATTAGATTAGATTAGATTAGATTAGATTAGATTAGATTAGATTAGATTAGATTAGATTAGATTAGATTAGATTAGATTAGATTAGATTAGATTAGATTAGATTAGATTAGATTAGATTAGATTAGATTAGATTAGATTGGATTAGATTATTTTTGTATCATTGTACCATGCCCAGACAGAATAAATGGAGAAGAGAAAAGTAGAAAAGGGAAAAAGGAACGAAAAACTGAACTGAAGATGAACTGAGCTCATCTCCAAGACATAGATACCCAGAAGGCGGCTCCTTCTTCTCGCGAAGCCGGGCAAATAACAGAAAAAGTGCTCGGTAGTATCCCTTTCCTTCGAAAGGCAGCCGGATCGCCAATCACTTTCATGTTAGTCATATGTTGACCACATGTATTGTGCACCATGATCAGACCCACCAGAGAACGCAGATCCTTTCTCCCCAGATGGAGAAGAAAGTCAATTCGTAGTCTTGCAGGAATTGACACTGGACCATTGTTGTCTATGAGCACAACTCATGGATTCGTTGATCCATTGCATGGTTCCGGCCAAACTGATGCCGATTATTGGATTTTCCGTAGAGCTACGGTCGGCCAATTCATCAGCCATTTCATTGCCAGGCCGAAGTCTCCTGGCACCCATATACTTTACTTTACTTTTGATGGCACAACAGCCCATGGAGGGCCTAGGCCGAGCTTTTCGCATCCACTCATGTTGTGCGTGTTATATTTGTACATGAATGGAAGGGACCTACAGTTTAAAGCCGAATCCGAACGGCGAAGGAAAAGCTTTTCATAGCAATTTTTACTCTTGTAGGTTTGCCATTGCCTGACAAGAGGTGGTGCCGTGTAGAAAAATTATTTTTTCTACTTTTTTTTTTTGATTTTGCCTGTGCCGAGATTCGAACCCCGGACACTCTGCGTAGCAGTCCAACGCACTACCACTACGCCACAGCGACCACTACCTGGCACCCATATAAGGAATTAATTATTAAGCCTCGCGACACTGTTAAGTTATGCCTTACAATCTTATGCTTATGATCTTTGAAGATGACCTCTGGATTGCTCCATTGATTTCACTTAGTATATCCCACATAATATATTCTGTCGAATTTGATGTGAAGCAAAAGACGTTGACAGTCTTTGAAAGGGTTAGTTACACAAAGAAATGAATGGAAGGTAAATGCATAGAGATTATTCATTAGATGAGAGATGCCGTCACTTATGTCTTCTATCTCTCATTTATTATTTACTCCCGCTTCAGCAATGATTTTTACAACAATACTTTGCAATACTTTGTTCAAATGAGTGAATTTTAGAAAACTTCCGATGCTAATATTTTAGAATTGGCTTAACCGATTTCAAATTTGACTCGTCAAGCCCTGTGATGACAGTCTTGATTTCCTGGAATAAAAATATATTTACACTAATCAATGTATAGATTTTTATTGTAACAACTATTTTGAGTTTTTGAGCCAAGATAAATGAATTTGATTTCGTCGACTTTTGTACCCATAATACTTAGTAATCAGTGGAATGAGGAGCTTTATGAGCAAGCTTGGTTATCTAGTTAAGCTAATTATTATATATTGACTGAAAGTGTGCTTAATCTAAACAAGGAAAATGCATTGTTATTAGATCATTAGAAGTCACAACCAGTGGCGGTTCTATTATACATATTATTATTATTAACATATTTTTGATAGCTTGCTATGTTTCACAATAATTGCAGTTTTTTTATTTTTAAATATTGTTTGAATAGCGGACATTGTAATGGAAGAAATATTTAAAGAGACGAAAGAGAAACAAAGATTACTCACCAAGTATGTGAATGATTTTTTCCCTATAATGAAAACGAACGCTATAGAGGACACATTAGAGATACTTAACAAATACGATAGTATTGGCGTCTACCATAAAATTCATAAAAGAAGTAGAAGACAATCATATTAAACAAAGTCATTTACCATATTAGACATAGTGATGATGCGACATAACAAGGTGATGGATGTGAAGAAGGCCGAGAACCTGGCCTACAAGTGCAAGACGGTTCCTCAAGCACTAAGGCTAGCCCATTGTACTTACATAACTAGGTACTTAGGATTGATTGGTTCCAGAAACACACATCATCTGGAAAAATATTAAATTACAATTGCAGACATCCAAAAAGGGTAATAATAAACACAACGAATATATTCATCACAATTCCACATGACTAACACAGAAGATTGTAAAAAAGGAGCTTCTAAAGGAGCTTGATCAATAATTTTCGCTAAAGCAAAGATAAAAAACCTAATAATGGTGTGAATATTAAAATATATAAATCAAATACGAGTATAAGGAGTGAGATTGAAAAAATCGGATAACTTTGAAAGACCACTGCTTTGAAACCCTACATCTGACTGAAAAAAATTCAAACAGTAGGCTTTGCGTTGCAGAATTTCTGATGAAATTCAATCACATGTTTTTTGACTTGTGAACTTTCAGTTGAGTCATGGCATCGGAAGTGGAAAGACGCGATTTAGTTGTTGAATTATTTCGAGCAAATCCGCAGTGGAGCCAGAAAACCATTGCAAATAAGGCGGAAGTTGCACAAAACACTGTCTCGATGATTCTTAAAAAATTTAATACAGACTTAACAGTTGCTAGAAAAATTGGTTCTGGAAGAAAATGCGGTTTCGTGTCTCCACAAAAGGCGAAGAAAGTCGTTGTTCTCTTAGAGAAGAATCCAGTGTTGTCTAATCGAAAATTGGAGTTGCGGAAAAAGCGAGTTGCAGTGAGTTTTTAGTTCGTAAAATTAGAAAAGATGCGGGCCTTAAAACATACAAAGTGCAGTCAGTAGCCGACAGGAACGCTACTAAGAACTTGGTAGCCCAGAGCCGAGCTAAAAAGTAGAAGACAGATGAAAAATTCGATTGCTGTGTTATGGACGATGAAACATGCGTGTTGTCTAAATTTTCTCAATTGCCTGGTCAAGAGGTTTACACCGCAAAGGAACGAGGAGGAGTTGAGGAAAGATTTAGGACAAAACAAAAGTCCAAGTTCCCGAAGAAGTTTCTGGTATGGCAAGCGATTTGTAGTTGTGGGCTAAGGAGTAAAAGTTTCGTAACAAGTGGCAATGTTAACGCCGAAATTTATGTGAACGAGTGCCTCTAGAAGAGATTGCTGCCCTTCATTAGAAAGTAGTAGCACAATGTATCTACTTTCTTTTGGCCTGATCTAGCCTCCTGGCACTAAAGTAAAGTAACCCTTAAATGGTTCGAAGACCAAAACATTAAATTGATACCAAAAATCGCCAACCCACCAAATTGCCTAGAACTTCGGCCTATCGAGAGATGTTGGACTCTAGTGAAAAGAACATTAAAGGCAACAAACAAAGAAGCTAAGTCCATGGAAGCTTTTAGAAATAAGTGGAATGCTGCCGCCAAGAGAGTCTCAGAAATGACATTAAAGGCGCTAATGGCAGGCGTACCGGAAAAGCTGTCCGAATTATGTAAAAAAAACAACCAAATAAGTTTTATTGATCACTTTATCAGAAATTAAATTTTCTTTTCAAGACTGTTTACATTTTTTTATTTGTATAAGGGATTTCAATGCTAGGACAATTTAAAGTTATCAGATTTTTACGATCTCACTCCTTATCTACATATATCTCTAATTGCTTTGAAAGATTTATCAAATCAAATTTTTATAACAATGACAAATTTCAAATAGTTTTAAGCACAAAAAATATCCTTCAACAAATATACACTAAGACAATGAGAAAACTGGAAAAATAGGAAAAATCTGACGTAATATACAAAATAAGGTGGGATGACGATTCCAACGTATGAAAGAAAACATATCAAAACTGAAGACAAGGATCTCTGCTCATAAACCAGACATGAGATCGCGTAACACAAATGATCAGAAAACATCTCTAACGACCCATTGTAGGGGTGCTGATCACTCTCCTGATTTCGACAATGTAGATGTGTTACAAGAAAACTGAAAATTTTAGAGATAATATGCAGTATTATTAACACACCAAATGAAGAGAGAATGAACTTCAAAACTGATACGGATCAATTCAGAAATAAATTATATATTATAAATATCAAAACACAAGAAATTTTGTTTTTAATTTTAAAAATATATTTATTGAAAAGAAAATTGGAACTTTTAAATGTACAACAAAAATTGAAAAGCCAGCCCCACTAACGGTGTGTAAATGTTCAAGAGAAAAGCCAAGAAGAGTAAAAGAATAAGAAAAATAGAAGAAAAAGAAGCAAGGATAGAAAAATAGAAAGAAAAGGAGCATTTGGCTTAAATATTCGGGTCATTAATGTAAGTTGTGTCTATTTGTTTTGTTTTTCTTTAATATTGTACTCGTATGTTTGTTTTAATTTGAATATATTTTATTGTTATAGTGCCCAGAAGATGACTTCCAATTAAAGTCGAAATATTGTAAAAAATAGATAATTAGTTTTTTATGAAAACCATTAGATTCTTGGCCTAGAGCTCGTTAAAAATTGACCTATTATAAATAAATAAATTTTTTAAATTCTTAGTAGATATATTTCACATACCGGGCGTTTTCTTTTTTGAAGCCAAGTCTGGTGAATACGCCGCATTGGGAGGGATTACCAGCTGTGCGAATCTACCAATTCCCGAGTCTGTTTTGTTCGATGTGATTGTGCATTGTCATCAAGAAAAATCACTCTGTGATGTTTAACTTGATATTCTGGACGTTTTTGGCGCAAGGCACAAGCACGGTTCAAATCGGACAAATGTTGTAGATAGCATTGACCAGTAACTGTTTATCCTGGTTTCAGAAGGTCAAACCAGATAACACCTCGCTGATCCCAATGCTCCCACAAAGCATTGTCTTCTTTCCGAAGCGATTTGGCTTTGCTGTCAATTTGGCCTATGTACCGGGCTTAACCCGGTATGATCGTTTACGTTTGGGTTTCTCGAAATGCACCAAAACGTGAGATTAACTGCTCACCAAATTCGCCTCTCAATTGATTTCGCGTGCAGTGTGGCATGTGGCATTTGGCAACGTGCTGTTGGAACCACATGTCGGCCAAGTCCAATTCTTGCATTTTCGGCAAAAAAAAAGCGTGTTATCATCGAACGGTATCTTCCTCCATTGATCGTCTTTGAAGAAGTACAGCCCAATGATACCGCCTGCGCATAAACCGAACAACTCCAAGCAGTGCATTTTTCGGGATGTATTGGTAGCTGCTGATTTGCCTCTGGCTGGTCTTCTCTCCCAATACGGCAATTCTGCTTATTCACATATCCATTGTGCCAAAAAGAAGCCTCGTCGCTAAAGACAATTTTGCGATAAAAAATGGATCGAATTTTGATAGTAAATTTCAATAATTTGCAAAAATTGTTCAGGCGTAAGTCTATTCATAATGAAATGGCAAACCAAACTGAGCATTTTTTACTTTGACACATGTCAAAAATCATGCGTGAACTGTCCGAAATATTAACGTCAAAAACTAAGTATCAAGAATATTACGCTTTACAACAAAAAGTTCTTTTAGGCATTCTCACGCATATCACACTTCATAAAACTACACCCATTCAGTTTTAAAGTTTTTGAGAACCGACTCGTTAAATTTTACACCGAAGTTATTCTATTCTATGTAATTTGTTTTATGTAACTAAATTATTTGGGAAATAGAATGTTAAAATGATATTATTTTTATTGGATTCAAATTGTGATAAATTCAAACCTTGGAATTATTAAATAAAATTTTTTAATAAATAAAAATTGTTTGATTTGGTCTTCAGATAATCTTTGCTGCACACAACGCTACTTAGATAACTTAGCTACTTCGATAGTTCTCTTTTACCCATAATTTTTCTACAATTCTCATATATTTCAAGAACAATAAAATTAACTTTTATAAAACTTTTAAAAAAACTAGCCGACACGGCGAACTTCGTACCACCCAAAATTGATTTGATTGTAACTCTTCTCCCAATCAACCTTTCATCTCAAATTCATTGTGATCAGTGATATTGACTGCCACACTGTCTATTACGGTTTGAGTTTCGTTTGGTATTAAATAAATCTCGTTTGCAATACAAATGAACTCAATTGTTTACATGGAATGGAAAAGGAACGAGGTTAACATTCAATTCGAAGTATGGAAAATTGGTTTAACAAATTTCAGGTCAATGCAGCGCTCTATGATAGACAACGATCTTTGGTTTGTTGTCCGGTTCATAGACAAACAATGCAGATGGCGAACATGCCACGTACAATTGTCCGTGCGAGAAGCATGGAAATTCAAAATTAAGACCACACACTTGCAACGATTGTTGTGTTGATCGTCATGGCGAAAGCGATTCGAACGGCGAACTGAATGCGCTTAAACTCGAAGGACAATTCAGTAGGTATCATTGGAAAATCTCGGAAAAAGTGTTCTGTCCGACCGGCTTCCAGCAATGTTGCAGCTATTCCAGAGAAAGCAACCGCCAAGGCAATCTTGGATCTCGAAATGAGGACTGTTTTCCCAGTTCCATCAGAAAGTAAAAGCCGCCGTTGCCATCGTCAACTGCCTTCATCAATGTGTCATAAACGTCCATTTGTTGGCCATTAAAATTTGGAACATTTATCGTCAACTGCCTTCATTAATGTGTCATAAACGTCCATTTGTTGGCCATTAAAATTTGGAACATTTACAGCGTCCTTCAACGCATTCAGATCGTAGGATCGCTTATGCTGCAACTCACTATTAAAAGCGTCATGCATGGGGGGACTTATGGAGGGCATTTCCAAATTACATAACATACTGCTGCACATGAGCAAACACATGTTCTCGAACAAAATCAATACCTCATTTTGAATCTCATCATTCATCTCAAGTTCGGTACTTTCAGTCGTTCTGCGAGTCCTGTACAAAATATCATCAGTCAACTTTCTGCTTGTTCCACAAATCGCGTACTTTGGGCGTGGCATCGATTCAATCCTGCCCATATTTTATTTGATTATTAGAATAGATCAGAAAAAGCCATAGGCGAAATTTTGCTGTAATATGCTCAACAGGAGCCGAGTTATACCATACCATTACTATTTCTTCAATGACAACAACTAAATTGACTTCTGCATTTTGTTAAAGTCAGAATTTTTCTTTCATTCAATAAATTTGATACTACACTTCCCGTTATTACTCGTATATCTTCTATTTTGTGTTTTTACCGTTCTTGTAGTTCATTGTGTTTGAAAGTGCCGGATTATACTCACAAAACAAGAAGATGTACGATTCCGTTTTTGTTCGTTTATTATTTATTTGTGTCATCATTTTCAAGCACTAAAATTGTACACTGGGGTTCTTACACATCTACATACATATTTATACATACGAGTACAGTATTCCATAGTTGTGCATTTCAATATTCAAGTGATATTCGTTGTAGTGGCAGAGTAAATATGTAGAAGGATGACCAGCTCACCACTTCGCTTCACTTGAATTCAAGTGGATGCTTAGTTGTATTCCTCAAATGATGTCGACGTTAAATATCTGTTTAACTTACTGACCAACAATATAAATATGTATGGAATTGACTGGGTTACTATTTTTTTTGCAATTTACGAGTAGTTGGTAACTGCACATTGAAATGAAGTCGGTATACTACTGTGGGCAAAAAGTAGTAAGACTTTTTAATTTAAATTTCGCGCGGAAACCCATTCATCAAAATATTATTTTTTTTAAGGTTGGTATGACTGTCGGTGACATCTGTGCCAAATGTCACATCAAAATAATCATTAGTGTTTAGTATACGCTTGTCTTTCTGAAGTACAAAAAGTTCATTCTGCGATTTTCACAATGAGTGAAATTATTCAACAAAGAAGTTCCATTAAATTTTGTGTGCGGAATCAAATTTCTGGTGCCGAAACGTTCAGAATGTTGCAAAAGGCCTTCGGTGATAATTGTATGACGCGAGCAAGTATTTTTGATTGGTACAAATTGTTCAAAGATGGTCGAGAACGCGTTGACGACGAACCACGTCCAGGACGGCCATCAACATCAACTGATGATCAACACTTCTGGTCAATAAAATCAAGGAATTGGTGCTCGAGAATCGAGAATCGACGATTAACAGTCAGAGATCTTACCGGCATCGTTGGAATATCGGAAGGATCAGTGAAAACCATTTTAAAACATCATTTGGGCCTAAGAAGAGTGAATGCACGATTGGTTTTACGATTCCAAAATCACTGCATTGGTTTTACGAGACCATTTTGCCAAAAATTCGACTGATATCGTTCCGCAACCACCCTACCACCCTATTCGCCTGACTTAGCACCGTGTGACTTTTGGCTATTTTCTAAACTCAAAAAACCGCTTCGTGCCGCTTCGTGGACACCGTTTTGAGTCAATTGAAGACATTAAACATGAATCGCTAAGCGCATTGAAGGCTATTCCGGAAATTGACTTTAACAACTGTTTCGAGAATTGCAAAAAACGTTGGCACAAGTGTATTGGGGCCGGGGGGGGGGGATTACTTTGAAGGGGACGAAACAGATTTGGAAGAATGAATAAAAAAATTTTAAATTATGAACAAAGTCTTACTAACTTTTGCCCACAGTAGTACTTATATTTGTATTGTGCACATCTCCTAAACATACTTACTCGTATTTAGTTTTTCACATCAGCTTATGGCTGTCATACATGTATTCTGATAATTTTTATAAAGAAAGGAAGGAGCCTTCTATCTGTCTAAACTTCTAACTTGGATACTTATTTCCCGGATCATCTCTTGCACCGAATACTTTTGACTTATACTAAAACAGGGTGTTTGTTTAGAAGTGTGGTTTTCAAGAAGGAATAAATCGCATATAATTTAATGTTATCGCCAAGAATTTAGCTTTATTATAAAGATAAGGATTTGCCATTATGTTTTAAAAACGATTTTAGGCAAGTGGCCGCGGCGGACGCGGCTGCTTCGAATAAATTCCAGCCGAGAGGCCCAATTTTCGACCACTTTTTTCAGCAATTGGGGCCGTATGTATGTCAATAACGCGCCGAATATTCTCTTCCAAGGCGTCAATCGTCTCGGGATTATCTGCGTAGACAAGCGACTTCACACAACCCCACATAACCACCCCCCCCCCCCCCCTCCCCCCCCAGGGGTGTTAAATCGCACGATCTTAGAGTTGGAGGCCACGCCACAGGCCCACGACGCGAATTAATGCGCTCACCAAAAGTTTCCTTTAATAAATTGATTGCTTCGATGGCTGTATGGCATGTAGGGCCGTCTTGTTGGAACCAATGGTCGTTGGAACCACATCAACATCCTCCAATTCACAATTCAGGCACGAAAAAGTCATTAATCACAGCTCTATAGCGTTCCCCATTGACTGTAACATTATGACCGGATTCATCTTTGAAGAAATATGGACCAATAATTCCCTCTGTCCATGGAGCACACCAAACAGTGACTTTTTGAGGATGTAACGGTGTCTCAACAATGGCTTTGGCTTGTGGATTATGATCATTCCAAATGCGACAATTTTGCTTATAAAACGTAAGCATTCAACCAAAAGTGAACTTCATCGCTGAACAAAATTTTCTCCATCTCCTTTTGGACCCATTCACCGAACGTGCGACGCGCTTGATGGTCGTTCGGCTTCAATTCTTGAAATGGCAAACCAAACTGAGCATTAATCAAGCTGTCAAAGAGACCAACTCCGAAAAAAGTATTGCCTGATTGAAAACCACACTTCTAAAACAAAAACACCCTTTAGATAAATATATAAATTTTACATATTTTCATTCAATACGAACAAGAAAAATTGTGTGCGTCAGTGTGACGCCCTACAGAACTTTATTCTTCAGAATGTTTGCCTTTTGGGCTTTCCGGTTATGTTTAGTAATCTTGTAAAAACCAGGATCTATTGCAGACATTACAAACATGTTTTGAAATTGTTTATGTGCTGATATATGCAAATATTAAGCCTTGTACAGTTCAGTTTGATGATACTCTGATCCCAGGTGTGCAACATCTGGATTAACTTCATTTTGACCGTGTGCATTTCCAATGCATGCAACGCCCTCTGCAAAATCATCATCTCCATCAAAATATTCATACTCGTAGCATGCGAATTTATTTGCTACATCATTATAATTATAATCTTACCATAATCATGGGAATTCGGTCACCTTAATGACTGCCTGGTGTTGTATAATCTGAGGACCTTCGTCGGGAGTTGCTTGGGAAGTCTATACCATACTTGCGCGATATCTCAGTGCTGCTTTTTGGGGTTTTTTTTAATGATAGCATTATCTGAATTTTTTTCCTCCATTTTTCGACAAAGTCTACATTCTCGCTGAACCTCAGCCTCAGTTTGTGCTATAGATTCTTGCGTAACATAATCGCCATTTGTTAGTCCATCGCGTTTTTTTTCAGCCTATACTCGCTTTTTTCAGCTTTAGAAATTTTGTAACGATTTTTGTATCAAATGTCAAATTTTTAACGAAACGAAAAAAGCCGCGCAAGCTATTTTGAACAAATTCTTTGTAAATGATATTGGGGATTCCTCACATATCGGTGTAACATGCAGACACTTATTCGGGGTGTTTCTTTTTTTTTCAATTCTTTTACTTTAGTTTTTACACATTTTTAAGCAGTGTGATTAGCACGTGGAATTAGTACCTTCATAAAATAAAGCCAGAACTATGGCTAAACAAATTCAACTGTCGTTGTCTCAAAAGGCACCAAACTTGTCATTAGCTGATCGAAAAGTATGAAATCACAAAATAGCTACTCAATTTCAGTTTTTAGTGAGTATGGTCAACTTTAGAGGAAAGAAGGATCCGGTAGAAAAAGGTGTACGAAGGTGAGAGTAGCTCGGGCTATATTGAGAACAAGCCTCCAAGACCGATTCAAGAATGTTGCAGAGATAAAAGCAGAGCTGCAGCCATAGATTTCCAAATATATTTCGGCTCACAAAGCTCTAAAGCGATTGAAGGAAATGAGTATGACGGCTAGAAAACCTGCAAAGAAAGCGTCTATAGAATGCAAAAAATAAACAAACTTGGACTGAATACGAATGGGCGAATGTAATATTCTCTGATAAAGTCCAAGTTTTACCTAATAAGACCTGATGGCTATCACACAGTTCGTCATAGACAAGGCAAACGATTCAAAGAAAATTGCATTCTTTGTACCGTAAAACTATATTATGATATGGGGATGCATTTTAAAATACAAAGCTGAGTCGATTTTAATAATATATGGAACTGTTAATCCAGAAAAGTATACAGGGTTAGGCGATTGAAGTGTTACCAACTGCACACCGGTATATCTAGCAAGGCGATATTGCCAACTATGTAAAATTCATACCAATGGCAGCTATTTAAATTACCACAACGTTTGCGTCTAAGTTATATAGAACAAAAGTTATTCGAAATGGAATTCAAACGTAGTAGTGTGACTGCGTTATATTTGAGTGGAAAATCACAATCAGCTATTATTCGTGAGCTCAGGCATCTCAAAGTGAATAAAATGTTTGTGTATCGCACCATAAATCGCTATAATTATGATACAGGCAGCATTGCCCAACGCTATGGTGGTGGACGAAAAAAAACGGCAACATCACCTGAAATGGTTCGGGAAGTGAAGGCTCGACTTGAACGAAATCCACGTCGTAATGGTAATCAAATGACCAAAGAACTGAAAATATCTCAGCGAAGCATCCGACGCATATTCCAAAATGAGCTCAAGGTGAAGCTTTACAAGTTCCAAAAGGCACATGACCTCACACCAAAGCAAAAACAAGACTAGAAAGAGAAAAGGAGTTGTTACGCTTGCACGAACATGGCGAATTTCCAAACATTGTGTTCTCTGATGAGATAAATTTCTCTATTCAGCAGTTCATAAACTCTGAACGCACTTATGAAAATTTGAGCCTACGAACGGCCACGCGAAGTAATTTTCCATCTCAAGTAATGGTATGGTATGGGCAGCTGTGACCGCCGATGGACGCTGTCCAATCGTTTTTATCGAGCCTGGTGCCAAAGTCTTATTATCGGGAAAATGTTTTGGAAGCTGCTTTAAAGCCGTGGGCATGCAAACAGACCATGGACGTACCAACAAGAATCGGCACCGTCTCATAAAGCTCGTGTGGACCAAGAATGGTTAAAAAACCATATTCCACACTTCATTTCGTCCAAATCGGATGGACTATTCCATCGGGGCCATTTTGGAGAGCAAGGTGAGGACTAACACATATGCCAGTATGGAATCGCTGAAGAAAGCGATTGTACGGGAATGGGCCAAAATACCGCAAGATCATATTCGTGCAGCATGCAACTCATTTTTTTAACCGTTTGAAGGACATAGTCAAAGCAAAAGGTGGCAACATCGAGCTGAAGTGAATGGATTCTAAAACTTTTATTATTTCAACACATTTTTGTAATTTGAATCAACAAAATGATTTCACACGAAAAGAATCTGGTCGTTTGATTAGGTAACAGTTCAATCGCCTTACCCTGTCAACACATAATACTGCACGGAGTAGTGCCCAGCTTGGAATCCATAACCGAAAATGCTACAAATCCAGTGTTTCAAGATGAGACTCCGCCCCTTGCCATCGGTCACACTCATTAAGGCTAAAGGAGGTCCCACTTAATATTGAAGAATCAATTTTAAAAATGTTTAGTACTAAAACAATTCAACTAATGCATTATTTGAAAAAAATCACTGTTAAAACAAAAATTAAAAATTTAGAATATTTATTTACGATTATATAATTTTAATTTTTTCGGTAATGGTGCAACAGCTTTGAAGCAGCTATATGTGGTGGCTCTTTGATTTCTTTGATTTCTTTTTTCTTAACTTCTTGACAATAATTGTTCTTGGTTTTTTACGCATTTTTATTATAAAGAAACAAATAAAGATAAACTAAGGAAACTAAATTTTTCGAGTTTCTAATGAGCTTTTTTGGCTTAAAACATCCAAAAACCCCCCAAAAAAAAACTTGAATGTGTTTTTTTTGTTCGCTTGGTGTACATAAATTCAAATGTGCATTTGCGCTAATGAAACTGTTATGTCTGGTCATAAAAGTTTTTTTAAATATTAACGATTTTTATATTAGTTTCTTTGTATTTTCTCCACTAGCTTACTTACATATGTAATTATATTCGACTCTAACGTGTTATCAACGTTAAATCAATCTTATTTTTGGTTTCAGTGAAAATTAACAATAACAACCACTTGCTCTGTTTAGAAGCAATATTTTTTTAATATAAAAACTTAGCTAAAACTTTTCGCACTTGAAAATGTTCCACAAGAAGAAGGTAGTAAGTGAGTAGTAACGCATATAAGTACTTAGACTGCATGCAGTAGAATCAACATGAGGTACCATACATGAAAAACGTAAGCACAAATATAAGAGGAAATAAGATGCAAGCTTCTAGTAGCGGCAACTACTTACTGCAAACATATCAGAGCTAGCCAAATTTTAGCAATATTAAAAAGTATGTACAACAATATAGAAAATTTATAAAAAAATCAATTTTTTCCCCTTTTCTTGATCCAAACCACATGCTGTGGACAATTGTTAGAAATACACTGCAAAAAAAAATTCTCTTAACAAACAAATAATAAGCGAATACATACTACATACATATAATAAATACATAGTAAAATTTTTCTCTTTATTTACCTCCTTTGTTTACCGTGTAACAAGAGATATACGATATTTTTGCTTTCTGCTTTTTTTTATTCTTGTAACCACATACATATGTACATATCTTAGCCAGCATCTCATACATATATTTAAGTACATATCTTACTTTAAACTTACGAAACAACACATTTAAGCCCCTTAAAACTTTTGCCAAAATAGTAGCCAACAAAAATTTCGTTGGGAAATTGCTTGCACAGACTTTTGGTTGCTTGCAATGTTCTGCTCTGTAAATAAAAGTAAAAAAGTTCAACAAATTTAGACTGAAACTATTTTTTTTGTTTCTGTTTTTTTTTTTTTTTCTTTTTTCAAGTAATATTAGCTAAGAATGTAGCATGAGACGGTAACACATGTTGGCCATATTACTTTGGTATACTATTGTAAGTAATACAAAGTAGCAGTAGTTGATGGTTTTTTATTTTGCAGTTTCTGCAAAACAACAAAAAATACTGAAGTGCAACTTAGTATAGTTTAAATACTGAAGCACAATTGAAATTGTATATATACATAGAAATTAAAAATGTAACGTTTCAATTGAAAAATTAAACATTTGGAATGTAGCGCCATCTGGTGGCCGTAAATTAACGTTCATGGAAATAAAAGTCTTGAGGCAATTCTAATTCTACTATGAGATTTTTTCGAACATGAAAGAAAGACTCTCATGAGATTTCTAAACACACAGGAAATGGGAAATATTTTGATATATTATTCCAAAAAAAAGGTTTCTTTCGAAACTGGGGGAAAAAAATATTAGATCAGTTGACGAAAATAAAAATTTTTTTATTTAATTATATTAAAAAAATTTTTATAAGTAAATAAATTCTTACAGACTACTTAAGAGATATAATAAAATATAAAGAAAATGCAATTAGGATATGAATGGTTTCATCGGGTATTTACAATTAAACATAAATAAATTGTCTTGAAAGAGAATTAGAGAAATCGATTTTCTTTGTATGCAGACCTCCAACTTTTTTTGAGTAATTATTTTCCTTGATTTTATTTATTATATGCATGCTCTTTTTAAGTTTTTAAGTTAATTTTAGACTACTGTGTTGCATGTTGATTTGGTAAGAGTCGCTTATCCTCCAAATTGCCAAAGAGTGATCACTTGGAGCCCTATGATTTCCCCGAGACTAATTAGGTATCCTGCAGCTAGGTAATCCATCCATTCCTCGTTTGCACTTATGTTCGCCAAAGCAATTGTCAAGAAATATCTAAATTTTGAATATTTGAATATTTATTTATAAATTTCGAAAACCGGCACAACAAAGTTTAAAACCTTATTAGCAGTAGCGTAAACAAGGATTAAATATATGACTTACAATATAATATTGCATGACATACAAATTCAAACTTATAGTGACAATCATCTGGAAGTGCAAAACAAAGTATAAACAAATTAGAACTAAAATTAAACATTTTCCAAACTTTTAGTAAACATTTTCAAAACATAAAATGAACGAGTAAGCTAATGTGAAGCACAAGAATATAAATATAACAATCATTAAACATCTATTCAACAAAATTTTAATAACATGATATATTTCACTATTTTCTATTTAAGTACTATTAAAGAAAGGAACAAAGCTAGTTTATTTTTGAATTGCACAGCGTTATTATAAGATCTTAAACTGTTAGGAAGTGCGTTCCAAAGACGAACAGAATGTACAGAAACTGCCTTTCAGACGTTAAACAAGAAACACGTAAACAGTTAATCATATTAGTTCGATTGGATATAGAAAAGTTGAATCTTGAAAACAAATAACTGGGTTCTGCATTACATATAATTTTAAGCAACAATAAAAGCATTCGATAGTTCAGCAAGTTATCAAAGATTAAGCCATGGATTCTTTTAGCATACTGGGAAACATGATCTCTTCTTTTTAGTCCAAACACATAACGAACAATGTTACTGAAAAGAATATTTAATTTATTTTTACTTAGACAAAATCACAATTTGCAAACATTTCGCAGCCATATAGAATTTAGCAAGTAGCATTCGTGTATGAAGAGGAGTAAAGTACTGCGTCGTCCAAAGAACACGAAGAATGCTGTAGACTTTCCCAACCGTGTTACTTTTGTGGTTATTCCAAGTTAGAGTTCTGGAACCTTTCTCCCAATTTTATTTTCAAATATTCCTCGAGTTACAATGTCGCCAATGAACTTTGGACTCGAAAACGGTAAAAATACACAAAAAGTAGTTTGTATGCAAAAATTTTGCTATGGAATTTGGCGCAATGTTGCCATTAACTGTGAGTCTCCACTAACAGAATAGTTTATACCACCGCTAACATTTAAAATAAACCCAGAGTTAAATAATTTATGTGTTTACAGGTTTTAACACAATGAGTGAAATTATTCAACAAAGAAGTTCCATTAAATTTTGTGTGCGGAATGAAATTTCTGGTGCCGAAACGTTCAAAATGTTGCAAAAGGCCTTCGGTGATAATTGTATGTCGCAAGCATACAAATCGTTCAAAGATGGTCGAGAACGCGTTGACGACGAACCACGTCCAGGACGGCCATCAACATCAACTGATGATCAACACGTCTGGTCAATAAAATCAAGGAATTGGTGCTCGAGAATCGAGAATCGACGATTAACAGTCAGAGACCTTACTGGCATCGCTGGAATATCGGAAGGATCAGTGAAAACCATTTTAAAACATCATTTGGGCCTAAGAAGAGTGAATGCACGATTGGTTCCAAAATCACTGCATTGGTTTTACGAGACCATTTTGCCAAAAATTCGACTGATATCGTTCTCGTTCCGCAACCACCCTACCACCCTATTCGCCTGACTTAGCACCGTGTGACTTTTGGCTATTTTCTAAACTCAAAAAACCGCTTCGTGGACACCGTTTTAAGTCAATTGAAGACATTAAACATGAATCGCTAAGCGCATTGAAGGCTATTCCGGAAATTGATTTTCACAACTGTTTCGAGAATTGGAAAAAACGTTGGCACAAGTGTATTGGGGCCGGGTGGGGGGGGGGATTACTTTGAAGGGGACGAAACAGATTTGGAAGAATGAATAAAAAAATTTGAAATTATGAACAAAGTCTTACTAACTTTTGCCCACAGTAGTATACTCGTAGTGCACATTTTCATTTAAACTTAACTAGTATCACTTTTATTAATTGATTTAAAAACGAATAATAAATCTTTTGACTTTTGATTTAAATCTCTTCAAGGTAAAATATTAATAAAAAAAATCACAGTTTTCTGGAAAAATTGTAAGAGATACTATATAAAAATATAGTATCTCTCATTTGTATAAAAAATTTTACAACCTTATGACAATACGACATAATACGACACATTGTGAATCCCCTAAATATCTTTATACATTTGATCTCATACAGAACTAATCAAATTTGTTATAAGCACATAACAACTCAAAGCAATTATTTTTTATGTAAAAGCTTTCAAAATGCCAAAACACTTCGTTTTAATAGTGGAGTAACTACTCGCTTCTTTTTCAATATATAAACATTAGAGTGGATTGATTTTTTAAACCCACTTTCCTAAGCACATTTGGTAACAACTTAAAGCAATTATTCTTATTTACTTGTGGTCGCTGTGGTGTAGTGGTAGTGTGTTGGACTGCTACGCGGAGTGTCCGGGGTTCGAATCTCGGCACAGGCAAAATCAAAAAGTAGACAAAATAATTTTTCTACACGGCACCACTTCTTGGCAGGCAATGGCAAACCTACAAGAGTAAAAATTGCTATGAAAAGCTTTTCACTTCACCGTTTGGATTCGGCTTTAAACTGTAGGTCCCTTTCATTCATGTACAAATATAACACGCACAACATGAGTGGATGCGAAAAGCTCGGCCTAGGCCCTCCATGGGCTGTTGTGCCATTAAAAGTAAGTAAAAGTCTTATTTACTTGCGTAGCTGGCACTACAACCGATAATCGGTCTTGGTCGCCTCTATGAAGCTTCGCAAGTCGCCTCAGCTATGCCCGCACTGGCGGCTATTGATAAGGCCAAGTGCATTCAGGTTACCCTGCACCTGGTCTTTCCAAGGGAGATTAGGGCATCCTCTTCTGCGTGTTCCTCCACCGTGGTTTGAATAAAACACTCTTCTAGCTGGAGCACTTTCTTTCATTCGCTCAACATGACCCAGCCAGCGAAGCCACACTTGGCTATGTCAGTATCGGCGTACAGATCATGGTTCCATTTTATTCGATAAACATCGTCCACTCATATTGGACCATAGATCTTACGCAGTATCTTCCTCTCGAACGCTCCTAACACCCTCTCATAATTGGTGATCAATGTCCACGTCTCGGCGCCATACATTAGGACGGGACGGATGAGGGACTTATAGAGCATTATTTTCGTAAATCGAGGGAGGGCTCTGCTTCTCAACTGCCTACTACACCCGTAGTAACACCTGTTGGCGAGAGTTAATCTCCGCTTGATCTCAAGGCTTACATTATTGTTGGTGTTTATGCTGGATCCTAGGTAAACGAAATCCTTGATGACTTGAAAAGTATAATTGTCAACAGTAACAATGTGCTCCAGACGTTACTCTTTGTTAGTTGACACAAGGTATTTCGTTTTGTCCTCGTTCACCACTAGACCCACTCGACGAAACTCCATTTCCAGGTTAGACAATGCTGTACTGACTGCACTCAATATCATCAGCATATGCTAGCAGCATGACACTCTTGTAGAAAATAGTGCCAGAGATGTCGATGTTCGCAGCTCGAATTATTTTCTCCAGCATAAGGTTAAAGAAGTCGCACGATAGGGAGTCACCTTGTCTGAAACCTCTTTTGGTATGAAATGGCGGAGAGGTCTGTCTCAATTTTCACTGCGCTGGTGGTGTCCGTCAGTGTTATTTTGCAAAGAAGAATGAGCTTTGGAGGGATATTAAAATCAGACATTGCGGCGTACAAGTGATCCCTAATCCTACTGTCGAAGTCGTCTTTATAATTGACAAATAGATGATGGGTGTCGTTCTGTTTTTCTCGGGTCTTTTCCAAGATGTGGCGTAGTGTGAATATCTGGTCGATGGTAGATTTACCAGGCCTGAAGCCACACTGATAAGGTCCAATCAGTTTGTTAACGATGGCCTTCAGTCTGTCACACTGTGTCGTCTTTCTCGATAGAACCTTATATGCAATTATTTTTTGTGTAATATTTTTACAAATGCCGAATCATTTCATTTTGATACGCTAAACGTTTTCCACATACTTAAATAGACCATGCAAAACATGCTTACCCAAAACTCCAACACATTAGCACAATTTCCATTTGAAACTAATACGCTTTTAACTACTTACTTGCCATAATCTGATAATTTAAAGGCATAGTTAGTTCGACATACGATTAAATGATACAAATCGAAGTAACGATGCATTCTAGTAGTTAGAAACAAGATTCGAATCATCTGCTCCGTGAACCTACTACTCCTCATGTAAGTTAAGACCTGAAAGATATGGCAAAAGGCTTGTTGTTGTTTAAAGAAATCTATGCAAAAGGGAGTTTTTAAAAATCTCCCCATGTAAGATTTTCCACTCTAATGTGCGTCAATAAAAATTTTATTTAATATTGATAAAAAATGTTAATAAAAATCTTATTAGGTTCTATGGTATTATGCTTTAGCAGCACACACATGACATGGCATTCTACACACAACCATACCAAAATGTGAATACATTTCAGGATATACTTGTACATATTTGAATATGTGTGTTTTGATATCTCTATACGTACCGTGAAAGCGGCACGACGCATTGGTTTGTGTAAATTACACAATTTACGTGATTAGAAAGTGAATTTCTGTAGAAGCCAGATTCAATAATAAATAAGTAGGTATAAGCTTAGTTAGGTATGTAAATGTAAATATGAAAGTAAGTACATACATACAGAATACTGAAAGTACTTGTACTCTTATTTACGCAGTATCCATTTTCAATTCTTATTTCTGTGCACTGCATTTATTGTCTTCGAAAAGATTTTTGGACCACTAGGAAATTACTCCACCACAGCATTTGGTGACCGCTTCCCCCTACATACATACATATATATGTATATCTGAAGTCGAACAAAACGGAAATTTTTAGCAATCAATGATTTTGAGATATCAAAGTGAAGTGAATTTGGTTCTTTTGGCTTGCTATGTTCAGGAAATTTGTTCAGCTTTACACCTTGTTTAAGCCAATAACAACAACCGAAAAATCGCATACCCTGTGGCTTCTGATGTCTAACAAAAGACCCATTGTTTGGGCGATGTGACTCGTTTCCTCGTGCCCTTTCCTTTTCTATTCTTTTCTTTTTCTATTCTTTCTTTTCATATTCCTACCATTTTCCACCTTCTTCTTTATTCATTCTTTTCGAATAACTATAACCGTACGGTCTATCCTAACATATTGTAATTTCCATCCTTTTAGATTTGTCAACTTTTTCATTTAATTTAAATAAATTAACTTATAAATTTTAAATCCGATGTTTTCACTTATAATTTTTCCACTCAAATTCTTCTTTTTAATCTCTTATAATTTTTCCACTCAAATTCCCCTTTTTAATCTTTCCCTTAAAACAAGCCATCTCGAGCTTAAACAACACCAGTTACAATTTAGCTGAAGACAACAACTGAAAAATCGCATACCCTGTGGGTTCTGATGTCTCACAAAAGACCCGTTGGTTTGGTCGATGTGACTCGTGTCCTCGTCTGCTGACAATCGATCGAAAGAAAATCTAAATTTTTCCGATATTTTACCCGTAAATTCTGACCAAATGTGATTTTTTGTATACAGGGTATCCATTTGCTCGTTATACTTTAGACTATAAGTTTTTTAAGATGCAATAAGAATGTATGACCAATAGTGGACGTGTTACAGTCCTAAGGGGACTCAGTCCAAAACTCAGTCTTTGTATGTACCCGGCGATTGTTAGGCCAATTATAACATACGGAGCTCCAGTATGGCACAAAAAAGCTTAGCAAAAAACAACTAAAGAAAACTCTGTATAATTCAGAGGCTTGCCTGCGTCCCAGTAACAGGAGTCATGAGAACCACACCAACAGCAGCATTAGAAGTTAAGTTGGGTTTGTCCAATCACTACACCTAGTGATCAAATAAGAGGCGTTGAAATTCACTGATAAGCTCATGTTTTAAGACAAAGATACTGCGAGAAAAGTCAAACATTCCGCTATTGGTAAAGAATTGACTAATGAACAAAACCTTAACATTACAATAAATGACTCGTACGTACCACGACAACTTCCAGCACAACTTTCAAGTTACATTCCCTAGTAGAGATACTTACTTGGGAATAAAAATGTCCTCGCTTTGTGGTTGGAGACTACCATCTCTGGTAAACAGATGGATCAAAAATAAACGAGGAAGTGGGAACGAGAGTATATGGAGTTAGGGCGAGAAAGAATGTTATTTCTAGTATGAGCCTTGGTTCAGTTTTTCTGGCGGAAGTACACGCAATTTAATTATGTCTTAGAGAATATGAATAAAGGCCGCCGTGTTAACGAAACATTTATATCTTCTCGGACAGTAAGACTGCACTACTCCTTCAAAATAAGTTCAAAACTTATATGGAAGTGCTTTCAACTACTAATCAAACTAGCATCACAAAATAGATTTTATCTAGTTTCGGTGCCTTGACACAGTGGCATTGAAAGCAATGAAATGGCTGACGAGGTAGCCAGAAAAGAGGCATCCGAACCCTTGTTTGAACCAATCCCATTCTGCGGCCCGGCATGTAGTTTTGTAACGCTAAATCTTAACACATTGCTGAATAGAAAGGTCCAGACTGCCTGGGACGACACCTCAAGCAACAGACAAGCAAAATCATTCATGTCAAGTGTATCAAAGTTAAGAACAAAACAACTCGTGATGTTAAACAGAAACAGAATACGAGCTATCACAGGATTTCTTGCTGGGCACTGCTCAGTTAGGAAACATCTTGCTAACAAGGGAATAACTCGGGACGAATTCTGTGCTCTGCAAGGGGTAGACCTCGTTACCTTACTATTGCAACCCAACTACGTCAACCGTTGGGCAATATGACTCACAGGAATATCTTAACATTCTTAAAGTATTTAAACAAGCCTAGGAAGTATATCTTACGTAATTTCAGGGGCTCTTCACAATAGGCCTCTTTAGGCGGAATTGATTTTCTGTATTGTGCCCAGCCCTTTGCTTCAATCTAATCTAATCTATGGCTTATGTTGTAATTTTTCCAAAAATTCAATGAGTCACAGAAAAAAATCGCGCTCTCATATCGCCTTTGATTGAAATATTATAATTTTTTAAAAATGTTGCACTGTGTAGTATAATTCTTTTTTTTTCTTTCTTAAATAAACCAATATTATGTTACACATAATCAAATGTAAAAATTTACATACATTATATATAAGTAAGTATGTACGAGTATGTACTATATACATACATACAACTAGTACGAGTATGTAGGTATAAAAATATAAGCGTAGAAATGTTCAAGTACAAATTATTTAGGTAACTTCTCTATGTATGTAGAATGGAAATAAATAAAGTGTAAAATGAAATTGAATTAAATTTTGATCATAATGATTTGGAAGTGTTGTACTCCTGATAAAGTGATAAAAATTAGGAAAATAAAAAAACACAAAATTGAGTGAGTAATAGTCTGAAGGTAAAATGAGAATATGAAAGAAATATCTAATATTGAATGCCGTTTTACGTATGAGTTTACGGTGCGTATGAGTTATACAGGTATACAAGTATGAAACCGGTAACGATATCGCTGTGTTGCTAGGTACAAACTGTACGCTCTGTCAAACCAAATCAATGGCGCCATTTCTTCGCATTTAGTTCTGTCAACGATATTCAGTTCATAAACAATCAAGTTTCATACAACAACATTTTTTTTTTCGCTCGTAAAAATGTCGAATTTTGTGCCTACAAACTACAATATGCGGACATCATTAATTTTCTGTTTCCAATTGAAGAAATCTGCTTTGGAATCTCTTCGAATGCTTGGAAAGTGGAAAGTTTAAAAGTGCCGATTTTGATGTGAGAAACGGAAAAGGTGGAAGACCACCGAAAAAGTTTGAAGATGCCGAATTGCAAGCTATACTCGATGAGGAAGATGGTCAAACGCAAAAACAACTTGCAGAACACTTATGGTAAATTTGACCCAGCAAAGCATTTCTCAACGTTTAAAAGCCATGGGATTGATTTTGAAGGTGGGAGATGGGAAGATGAGTGCCGCATCAATTGACTGAAAGACAACAAGAAAATCTAAAAACCACCTGTGAAACGTTCCTCGCCAGGTACAAAAGAAAGTCATATCCTCTTCGAATTGTTATTGACGATGAAAAATGGATCTGTTTCGAGAATCCCAAACGTAAACGATCATATGTTAAGCCCGATACACCGGCTAAATCGACAGCAAAGCCAAATTTCTTCGAAAAGAAGACAATGCTCTGTGTTTTCTGGGATCAGCGAGGTGTTATCTGGTTTGACTTTCTGAAACCAGGATTAACAGTTACTGGTCAATGCCGATTTGAACCGTTTCAGCCGTGATGTGCGCTAAAAACTTTCAGACTCGGGAGGGTTGGGAAGCCCTCCCTCATGCGGCTTATTCACCAAACTTGGCTCCATCTGACTACCACTTATTTTCATCAATGGGGCACGCACAAGCTGCGCAGCACTTCGATTCGTACGAAAATGTGAAAAAATGGCTTGATGACTGGTTTGACTGAAAAAACGAACATTTTTTTTGGCGAGGCATTCACAAATTGCCAGAGAGATGGGTAAAATGTGTAGCTAGCAATGGCCATTACTTTTAAAATTGAATATATAACCATCGGACATTTTTGGCCAACGCCGATTCTATAACTTCGGTGTAAAATTACTTATAATTTACTGACCATTGCCGATCAATCGATCGGACTCTAAAAATATTTAAGTGCTATGGTGCGTATGAGTGATATATTAATAAAACATTTAATGGTTACGGTGGATATGAGTGATATCTATGCCAAACAAAAATTATAGTTTTGCACAAGTGTTTACTTGTCCGATTTTGTTGAAGCTTGGCGGGATGGCAATGTACAATATTAAGTATTATTTTTTATTTATAGTCGCCGTAGCTTAATTAATAGGACCCAGAGTGTCCGGGATTCAAACTTAATGGCAAACTTACAAGAGTAAAAATTTCCTATGAAAAGTACAAACATATAACATGCACAACATGAGTGGATGCGAAAAGTTCCACTCCATGTACTGTTGTGCTATTAAAAGAAGAAGAAGAAGTTTATTTTTAGTATAGATATTATAACAGTTATAACCCTCTATCGAATTGGGATTTGTTAATTTATCGAAATTCGATATATAGAAATTCTACGATTCTATCACAGTTATAAACACAAATTATAATAAACTTTTTTTTTTTTAATTTAACAAACAAATTTTAAAAATGTTTCTAATGGATATTGATTTTAGGCCTATAGTTTGTGGCTCAATAGTGTCTTTATACGATTTAAATTATTCCTTTTGAATTTATCTTTATTTTAAGTTTGAAATGTATTACATAGCCTCTTCTGGTTACCGCTGAAAGCTTTATAAGATATCGTATTATAATAACCTTACAACCTCCACTTCGATGAAGCCCAGCTCCATTAATTTCCATTATAAAAAACACATAATGCATTGTTTCGTCTAATGTTTAGAGAACATCCGCAACTTTGAATTTTTGTCACAGAAATGCTTAAATACTTATATAAAAATTCTTCTACATTGTTCACCACTCGCTCCTAGATATTTATAACTAGCAGCGATATCTATATCGGAAACTGAAATAAAGGCTGGAGATTTATAGCTGTTATGTGTATGGTAACTATCATGTGATATGGTATCCCAGTTCTGCATGGCTATACCAGATGATTTTGAGGAAATTTCATTAGATACTAGAATATATCTTAAGAAATCCCTGGTATGTATCTAGCTGTGTCCCGGCTGTTAAGTTTCATAGGTTCTTTAGAGGCTCTTAAGATCCAACGAACAAAAATAAATATATGCACGCAGTAAATCTATCTAATCGATTACTTCTTAAGCTCTTTGGAAACTATAAACTCAATACCTATACTTCTTGTTTTTCTAGAACAAGAAACCTCACCTCTTAGAACCTTCATCTCTAGACCTGTTAAATCCTACGATTTTTCAGTAAATTTTGTTGTTTGCTGTACAGCTTAAAAACAGCTTAAGATAAATTTTAATTTGCATATGAATCGGTCAGAACCCTACGAGTGAACCTAATAGCAACTATCTCCACCATATTTAATCTAATCGCTGATTAGCTTTACTGATATGTAGCTAAATAAAATAGTACCACCATATTCGTGTAAGTTCCTTCCATTCATGTACAAATATAACACGCTTAACATGAGTGGATGCGAAAAAGCTCGGCCTAGGCCCTCCATGGCCTGTTGTGCCATTAAAAGTAAAGTAAGTGGCAGTTAAGCGAAGTAGTGAGTGCACAAGCAAAAAATCCAGTATTATCAACACTCAACGCTCAACACTCAACTAGTGGTAAAAAAAAGTGATCGTAACGAAAGATTATTTCGTTACATATGTTGTTTACCATCCCTGGTTTCTATAACAATACTACTGTGAACCATCAATAATGAAAGCAGATGAAGGATTTCCCAAAACAAACAAAGAAGAAATGTGTCAAAGTGACTCTCGGAGAAAAATGGAGCTACAAATGCAACTAAAACTTTGATTGACTCGCAAGAGCGGGTCGCACCACATAATAAAGAAGAGAAGTGCATGTGCTCAAGTTCTGGAAAATCACCGCGAGCTGCTATTGAGCAGGTTTATTGTGAATGACAACACAAAGGAAAATGGAGTTAACAACTTGATCAATTTTATTCACAGATGTTAAATGAGTGGGGGAATAAAACACAGCTAACAGAATCTCTTCAACGTCATTGGACATTAAAAGATGTGCACGGGTAAAAAAAAACTTTAAAAGCTAAATTTTTCCCGTTATGCTCATTGTCAATCAGTTGATATAAAGTCGGATTCAGGGTTTCTTTCTTTTTTTTTTTTTGTAATACATTGAATTGCAACAGTTTGTGGTGAAAATGAAGACAAGGTTAAGTGTATTATTAGTATTTTTGGTGAGTTTGATAGTTTTGAATGGAAATTTCACAGAAACTATGTATAGCAATATTTCAGAATATTCTATATTCAGGTTAAAGAACATTTTTGATATAATACATATATAATTCCAAAAATAATTTAAAAATGCAATAAAGTTTGTTATTTATGTATGTATAAGTAGTTAAAAATATGTGATAAAATATTTTACTTATAATATGACTTAAGAAGTCGACTTAAGCCAATTTTAATTTTCACCGCTGCTACTATTTCGACATGACGCCAAAAGCATAAAAAAGCAATATTAAAATCCGGTTTTGCTCTAACCAAAGTCAACTTTAATGAATCGCTATGATTATGTGCCCTGTTCTGTCTTCTTTTCTAAAGTTACTCAATTTCAAAATTCTATTGCATGAATTAAAATCATTAACTTTATAACTCCTATGCATAGCTGCTGCTGTGCAACCACGCCCACAATCATATTACTGACTTGCTAAATTGTTTCGGTGCGGGAAATAAAATCTTATAGTTATGGTATGCATTGCCGAAGGAGCATAATTCCAATTGTAATGTGTACATATATATCTATGTATGTATGTGTATAAGTAAATGCATATTGTGCATATCCATGTGTGTGTGTGTATATATTTGAATGAAGTTTAAAAATAGACGCAGGAGTGTGTGCGTGATGTGATTAAATTTAATAATCCTTGTGAATGAGACTACCAGTGAGTGCTCTTGAGTTCAATATACATGAGATATTTCCAAGAAATGTGGGAGAAGTTATTTTTAAATGGAAAAATATATCATTTAATAATTGCACAGTGCGATTTCAAACAACGTTTAAATAATATAAGTATTTTAAGGGTAATTCACAGTTGTTGATTCCAGGGAAGATTTGCTGGGGCTCCCACCATAAAGGGCCAAAATCCATAATTGTGCTAAGGAGTCGAAAGGAGTCGAAAGGATCGAAAAAATCGGATAACTTTAAATTGTCCTAGCATTGAAATCCCTTATGGAAATAAAAAAAATGTGAACAGTTTTGAAAAGAAAGTTGAATTTCTGATAATCAATAAAACTAATTTGTTTGTTGTTTTTTACAGAATTGGGTAAGATTTTCTGCCATTAGCGCCTTTACTGTCATTTCTGAGACTCTTTTGGCGGCAGCATTCCACTTATTTCTAAAATCTTCCATGGACTTAGCTTCATTGTTTGTTGTCTTTAATTTTATTTTCACTAGAGCCCAATATCTCTCGATAGGCCAAAGTTCTAGGCAATTTGGTGGGTTGGCGATTTTTGGTACCAATTTAATGTTTTAGTCTTCGAACCATTTAAGGGTTACTTTACTCTAGTGTCAGGAGGCTAGATCAGGCCAAAATAAAGTAAATACATTGTGCTTTCTAATGAAGGGTAGCAATCTTTTCTGGAGGCACTACTTCACATAAATTTCGGCGTTAACATTGCCACTTGTTACGAAACTTTTACTCCTTAGCCCACAACTACAAATCGCTTGCCATACCAGAAACTTCTTCGGGAACTTGGACTTTTGTTTTATTCTAAATCTTTCCTATCTTAACTATCTTTCCTCCTCGTTCCTTTGCGGTGTAAAACTCTTGACCAAGCAATTGAGAAAATTTGGACAACACGTATGTTTCATCGTCCATAACACAGCAATCGAATTTTTCGAAAAAATCTGTCTTCAACTTTTTAGCTCGGCTCTGGGCTACCAAGTTCTTAGTAGCGTTCCTGTCGGCTACTGACTGCACTTTGAATGTTTTAAAACCAGCATCTTTTTTAATTTTACGAACTAAAAACTCACTGCAACTCGCTCTTTGCCAATTTTCGATTAGACAACGCTAGATTCTTCTCTAAGAGAACAACAACTTTCTTCGCCTTTTGTGGAGACACGAAACCGCATTTCTTTCCAGAACCATACTTTCTAGCAACTGTTAAGTCTGTATTGAATTTTTTAAGAATCATCGAGACAGTGTTTTGTGCAACTTTCGCCTTATTTGCAATGAATTTCTGACTCCACTGCGGATTTTTTCGAAATAATTCAACAACTAAATCGCGTCTTTCCACTTCCGATGCCATGACTCAATTGAAAGTTCACAAGTCAAAAAACATGTGATTGTATTTCATCAGAATTTCTCCAACGCAAAGCCTACTGTTTGAATTTTTTCATTCAGATGAAGAGTTTCAAAGCAGTGGTCTTTCAAAGTTATCCGATTTTTTCAATCACACTCCTTATATGTAGGACCAATATATGGTATTTAATGAATCTTTTGATTACGATTTTTTCTTCAAATTTTCCTTTTGTTTCTTGAATTTTTTACTTCTAGTTATGCTCTATACATATTGACGAAAGCAGCTACACGAACACTTAACCAAGAATCGCCGTCGGTTACTTGATTACAATGAAAGCGACAGCAGCAGCACAAGCAGCTCTCTTAACTCTCTCTCTTCTTCTTCCGCTCGTTGCTTGTCAAATTATAAATGACCATGTTCACGTTAGTATCAGAGAGGCGACTCATTTTGACATGAGTCGGCACTCTCATGTTCATACTGGAGTTTTAGCTGAGCACGATCCCATCATTTTGACGTTTGCGAGTTGTCATAATATTTTCTTTTTTTTTAAGCAACACAAATCTATTGCAGAAGAAAATTAATAATTTATTTAAAAAATGAGTGTAAAGATAACTTTCATCTACTTCAATCAGCAGCCAAAGTTTGAGAATGCCCGATCTTATAGGCGATGTTTGTGAATCAGCAAGGAATGTTTTACTAATTTGCTAAAGTTGATGTAATCTGACATTCAGCGACAAGATACAGCGTTATGAGGTCCATTGTTTGTTTTCGGTTCCAATTCATTTTGATAAGTTATTTTTTTTGTATTTTTTTTTTCTATTTGAAAATAAATTTGAATTTTGAGCGTTGATGTCAATATTACATCGGGAAATGTCACAAGACGAACAATTTTTAACGAAATAAAAAATCACTTTACTTTACTTTTAATGGCACAACAGCCCATGGAGGACCTAGGCCGAGCTTTTTCACATAAAAAATCACGCCTCACGTAAGTTTTCTTCTCCCTTCTTTGCCTGTAGACGTAAAAATGTGTCGGCTTTCTGGGGTTAGTGTGAACATGATCAATAGATTTAAATTGGCTACAGCCGCAACTGTGGTCACCGTTGTCGTTTCGTGTCGTCGTCAAAATTATTGCCTCCATATGTAACTGTGTTTTTATAATTTGAAAGATGTGGTCGTGTAGGTACCGTCGACAATGTGTATGGAGCATTACTTTACTCGAAGCCTGTCACATGTCACTTCTACATTTTTGTCTCTCAGTGAGCTTAACTATTTATCAATGAGGAACATTTCTTTCGAAGGTAGAATGATAATGCTTAATCCAATAAAAATATGTATAATAGCGGTATTTAAGGCTTGGTCGATTCTATCTTAACTTATATAATATTTTAGAAGCCAATTATTTTCTTCCAAAAAAAACAACATCTCGAAAAATTTATGAACTATACATACACAATGAAATAAAAAACATTTTAATATTAATGGTAAATTAAATTTTGATGAACCATTATACATTTTTGAAATTTACTTCTTTAGAATCGTTTTTATTTTTACGAGGGGGTAAAAGAAGATCGTGGCCAAACGGAAATTGTCACGAAAATGAAGGGCGGCGCCCTCTATCAATCAAGTATGAAAAAAAGTAGGATGCACATGTACTTCTACACACCTAAATGATGGGCAGCACATATGCATCCACATGTATCCACGACTATGAATCAAACTCGATTGATAGAGGGCGCTGATTCGCGTAAGTTTCTAACTTGATTGGTAGAGGGCGTTACTCATCAATTTCTAGTAAAATTAGATATTTCAAACAAAAATCGTTAGAGAAAAAATCACACGCGAGGCACAAAAAAAATGGCGATTGTGATACGATAAAATCTCCAGCAAAAACTGCGGCTGAGAGACAGCGAGAATGTAGACTTCGTCGAAAAATGGAAGCCCAACAAAATTCAGATTCTGAAAAAAAAATACAAAAACCAGCATCGAGAGATCGCAAGAGTGTAGACTTCGCAAGCAACTTGAGGCACAACAGAATTCGAATTTCATTGAAAAGCAACTCGCAAAGACTTATGCGGTGAGACAACATGAATGGCAAATCAGTTCATTAGAGCAAATAATCGGATCAACACTCATGTCATTGAGTCTCGACGAAGTCTCCTGAGATTATACAGCACCAAGTAGTTATTGAGGTGGCCGAATTCCAGCTTCTCAACGAAAGAGAAGGGCAGAAGATTTACTTGAAAATTTGTCTGAAAATCTTTGCTCCGTGAAAAGAAAACAACTCGCATCAGCACAACAAAACATACTCGTAGACGAGATTTGCTAAGTTTCTAGTCAACCTCATAACATTCGTGGGGAGCACAATTACCCTCCACTCTTCATACTCTTGAGTGAGTACAAAACTTGAACTCAGTCACGCTGTGTAATTGGTGTCCCAGTTAATACAACCAACAGTTCTCTAGTAATCTTCTTAGAATGGTTAAAAAAAAAAACGTACAAAGAGAAAGTTTAGCAAGAAATATAGCTTGTGGGTTCTTATAAAAACCTAGTTAGGGTTTCATGGATCTTGGTCGCAGTGGCGTAGTGGTAGTGCATTGGACTGCTACGCAGAGTGTCCGGGGTTCGAATCTCGGCACAGGCAAAATCAAAAAGTAGAAAAAATAAATTTTCTACACGGCACCACCTTTTGGCAGGCAATGGCAAGCCTACAAGAGTAAAAATTGCTATGAAAAGCTTTTCACTTCGCTATTCGGGTTCGGCATTAAACTGTAGGTCCCTTCCATTCATGTACAAATTTACCATGCACACCATGAGTGGATGCGAAAAGCTCGGCCTATGTCCTCCACAGGCTGTTGTGCCATTAAAAGTAAAGTAAGTAAGGATCTTGATCTTAATGAAATAATTTTAAATTAATAAAAATTTTGACCATTTTATTGTTAAATGGCACTTGTTCCTGAATCCGTATATAAACGAATCTGATATCTTTACATCCTTTTAGGAAGTAAATTTATCAGATTTGCTCATGAGATCTAGTTAATAACTGTTCACTTTGTGCTCGGACTCGTTTTATACCTGAGTATTTTATACATACTATTGAGGTCGCTGTGGCGTAGTTGGTAGGGTGTTGGCCTGCTACGCAAAATGTTCGGGGTTCAAATATCGGAAAAAGCTAAATCATAACGTAGAAAAAACTATTTCTCTACACGGTCCAACTCTTGGCATGCAATGGCAAACCTTCTAAAGTAAAGATTCGGCATAAAAGTGTAGGTCCCTTCTATTTCTGTACAAATATAACACGCACGACATGAATGGATGCGAAAGCTCAGCCTAGGCCCTCCATGAGCGGTTGTGCAATTAAAAGAAAAATATGTACTTCTATAAAATTATGTTTGGAGATTTGAGGAGGGCTGTTATACTTTTTAAATATACTTTTCTACTTCATTGTAATTCGTTGTGAGGTTTTGTTCTTAGTTATGTTTTTTCTTCTTCTTAATATTGTCTTTTTAACCTTATATGAAGACTTATACGCCAAAATAACTTCTTCACTTGTCCTTTTTCTACTGTTTGAAACACTACTTTTGTGAATGTGGTTGAAAGCCTGATAGTTGCTGGTTTCGACCTCTATAACTGGTTGGCAAGATTATCGTTTGTTTTACGGTACATATATTGACGATACATTTCCATTTTCGTTGATTGTTTATATCTGTGGACAGTTGACGAAACAACCTAACTCGGGATAAGACAATTTTCAAAGATTTTTGTTGTTAACATAAAATTTGAATACGCTTCTTTTGATGTATTCATTATACATATTTCTACAACTTTTAGTTAAATACTTAGATATAGCTACCGACAAACACAACCTCTTTAAATTTTTTTTCCAAAACGGATGGGTAAACATATTCCAAAAAATCGTAATGCCTTCTTGGAAAAGCAACTTAACTCAATGTAAAGCCTGCACATCTTTTTTAATTCGCTTTTGTCAAAAGAGCTTCTTTAGAAAAAAATGCAAAATTTAAAAAACTTTTGGATTTTCGATTATTGAACAGCGGCAATTCACTCAATTTGTATGGAATGAGCTGTTTCTTTTTATAAATATTCAATTGAAAAATCACAGAAAATTTAATTGGAAAATGTTTTTTTTAATATTCTTGTATGTATAATATTAAATTGGGGTGTTAATGGGGTAGTGATGCGATTTCACAGCCTCTCCCACTCAAATGTCAACCTTACCTTCAACTGGTACACAGAGAAAATGCTTTTGCTATCTATCCATCTCAAAACCTATAATTACGAAAGCCACAACCAATACGCATAACTCGCGGAGGTTCTCGATTGATGGAATAGATCTGGAAGAAGTGCAGTCTTTTTGTTATCTCGGTAGCTTTATCTCGTCGGCAGACGGCACAATTGAAGACATTAAAATCCTCATAAAAAAAGCTATTGCAGCATTCAGTTCATTATACTCAATCTGGAACACATCACACATCTCGCAACGTACAAAACTCAAAATTCGCAACTCTAACGTCAAACCATCCTTGCTCTACGGCTGTGAAACGTGAATGCATCAGCGGCTGAATTATGAACATGCAATACAAAGCTTTATGTATAAATCAATGTCTTCGTAAAAACTTGAATATATTTTGCCCATCTTAAATGCTGATTTATGGAGCAGAACCGAGCAAAAATCATTTCTCTTTGAATTCAGGAGAAGAAAATGGTGCTGGAATGGCCATGTACTATGAAGGCAGCATGACGATTTAGAAAGGACTGCCATTGATTGCAACCCTCAAAGGAAGCCGCAGAAGTTTAAGACCTGCGAATATCGGGAGACGATTGCTGGAAGCAGAAACGGGCGCTATGAATCTAAGCTGGAGCGAAGTCAAGAGACTGGCGCAATATAGATCTGAATGGAAAAACTTTGTTGTGGTCCTTTGTTCCTCCCTTAAACTTTATGATACAAACTATAAAACTTCTTCAAATTTATACACAAAAGAATTTATGCAGCAGATTAACTCTTTTTAATTCCATTTTTGGTTTTTTTTTTTAATGAACAAAGAAAAACTTCAAAACAAAACAACCAAGAACATATTCTTTTAAATAATTTTTGTTGTAGAAAAAAGTGTAGGTACAAAGGCACCAACAAATTCAATTCCGAATCATAAAATAATATTTTAGCTTTTCTGTGTAAAAAAAATGTCATTTAGGGCCTTTATAAATGATTATAATGGTCGCTGTTACGCAGAGTGTCAAGGGTTCGAATCACAGCACAGGCAAATTCAAAAAAATTAATAATAAAGAAAATAGAAAAAAATGCAACAACAACAAAATTAACACACGGCACCACCTCTTGGCAGGCAATGGGAAACCTGCAAGAGTAAAAATTGCCTATTGAAAGATTTTCACTTCGCCGTTCGGATTCGGCATAAAACTGTTGGTCCCATCCATTCATGTGCAAATATAACATGCACAAAATGAGTGGATGTGAAAAGCTTGGCCTTTGGGGCTACATGCGGTCATAGTCGACACTGATAAACTTAAGTTCATTGTGGTAGAGGCATAACACTTGCCACAATGGGTGCCTATCTCTTTATCGGTGTCCTGTGTGATTGCATTCCCTCTTTCATTCTCCCTCCTTCTTCCTTCCATTCAAAACAATGCTCTCATATACCTATATAATACTCTCATGTACAGTATAATATATATATGACTGCAGCTTACTCCAGTTGGCAGTTGTTCAAATGCACCAAAGTGAATTTTTACAAGGTACTAGCACCTCGCTCTTCTTCTTCTTTTGGGGTATAAAAGAACGATTGTGTGGGAGCGTGAAAGTAATTATTGGTCGGCGTGGGGTAGTTGGTAGTGCGCTAGCCTATTATACAGAGGTGTCCGTGGTTCAAATCTCGGCACAGGCACAAAATCAAAAAAGAAGAAAAAGAAAATGTCTACACGGCACCACCTTTTGGCTGGCAATGACAAACCTACAAGAGTAAAAATTGATTATCACTTCGCCGGTCGGATTCGGCATAAAACTGTAAGTCTCTTACATTCATGTGAAAATCTCGGCCTAGGACCTCCTCTGGCTGTTGTGCCCATTAAAAGAAGAAGAAAAAGAATAAGTGACATTTACTGAGTAAATGACCGCAACATCGAAATGTATGTTGTTGTTGTCTTTTGTAATTATTATATGCACTGTTGCTTTCATCACCTACTTAATTTTGACATTCACTGGCATTGAGCCTGGACACACGAGAGCAATTATGCTGAGCAAAATCGAATTTCTTAGGCGATTCCAATATTTTATGCTAGGCAGAGAACTGGTGCAAAAAAACTAAAACACGAACATACACATACACAAAAGCAGGTATTTATTTTTTTTAAGGTTCGATTTTTATATTTTTCATACATTTTAATGGCACAACAGCCAATGGAGGGCCTAGGCCGAGCTTTTCGCATCTACTCATGTTGTGCACGTTATATTTGTACATGAATGGAGGGGACCTACAGTTTAATGCCGAATCCGAACGGCGAAGTGAAAAGCTTTTCATAGCAATTTTTACTCTTGTAGGTTTGCCATTGCCTGCAAATTCATTTTTCTACTTCTTTTGTTTTTTTTTTGATTTTGCCTGTGCCGAGATTTAAACCCCGGATACTCTGCGTAGCAGTCCAACGCATTACCACTACGCCACAGCGACCACTAACTATGTGCATAATAACATATAAAATAATTTTTCATGTAAACAAACATTTTATGTCTGTTCAACAATGCTGGTTTACCTTACAGCAAGTGCTTGAAACTTGTTTCGCTACATGCGCGATTGGTCTCGTGTGTCCAGGTTCCATTAAGTTCTTGCCGTTAACTTAGTGAATGTTCATGTTATCGAGTGTTAGCTCCATGAGAATAACAAAAGAATAACAAAAGTTAGAACAAGGCACTTCCCAGGGATATATCCCCGTGCCCACTAGCAGAACCCAATTTTTTTACTGGCATATCTCCTAGCCCTTAAATATAATCTTTCTTTTAAAAAATTACTTAATGGCAACACACATATTCTTATGCCATTCAAGCTAAAACTCTCACACTTTAAAATTGGCTTTTTACTTTTTAGCCTTGGCGTATATTTTGATGGAGAACAACTCCTAAACATTATGGACATTATCTCTTTGGAAAATTAGCTATAAATATTTTTTAGTGCATAAAAATATTTTTGACACAGTTTACAGTTTATACAGGGTTTTTTTACAATAATTTTTTATTTTATTTTGATGAGCATGTATTTTATGTAACAAATTCAATTCAAATGCAAATTTCAATTTTCCAAATAGCTTTCGGTACCTAGCTGACTTATTTGTATGTTTCAGTGGTAGCATGTGTTGCGGTTTAAATGCATTCATCTTTTTGTTTGTACAAATATAGGAGAAATAAATATGTGTATTTACCTTGGTAAAATTGTAAAATATTATCATATGTGGTTGAGCGGAATTGAATTGGATATTAAGATGATAGCAGAAGCTTACATTGAGCTTATAGTTTTTGTAACTATGCAGATTGAGAATGTTTGCGACGATGAAATCCAGTTCTCGAGTTAGTTGATTGGCTTAAGCTTTATTCGGAAAACTGACTGAGCAGAGGCACCACAGTTGCCATTCTAGTTTACTTAATATGTAAACATTATTTTCGATCCTGATTTTTGAGAACACCCCAAAAATGTAGACTAAAATTTGATTAACCTTCGCAGATACAGCAATTTTTGTGTACGCTAGTGAGCAGTATTTACCCGGGTAAATATTTTTTTCCTGCGTCCAGGTTTATTTTGTAGTAAGTTTTTTCGTTACTACGAAAGAATTTTTGCAGCAGCCGTTTCTGAATCAGAAGAAGACCTGGACGACGCAAACTTTGAATCCGATGAAGATTACTTGCCAGAAAAAGTAAGTGCTGATTCTGATGCCGAAGAGAATGAAGAAGGTGAAATGATGGAACTGAATGACACAACTGAGTCTGAAGCTGATGAGGAGGACAATTTTGAAAACAGTGACATAGAAAGTGATGAAGGTGACAATTTTCCATCGACTGTAGACTTTTTTGGTCGCTGTGGCGTAGTGGTAGTGCGTTGGACTGCTACGCAGTGTGTCTGGGGTTCGAATCTCAGCACAGGCAAAATAAAAAAGTAAAAAAAAATTATTTTTCTACACGGCAACACCTCTTGGCAGGCAATGGCAAACCTACAAGAGTAAACTTTTCTATGAAAACCTTTTCACTTCGCCGTTCAGATTTGGCTTTAAACTGTAGGTCCCTTCCATTCATGTACAAATATAACACGCACAACATGAGTGGATGTGAAAAGCTCGGCCTAGGTCCTCCATGGGCTGTTGTGCCATTAAAAGTAAGTAAGTAAGTTGACTTTTTACAGGCAAATATGAAACAAAGTGGTATAAGCATCCACCAGCAATGCAACGCTAGGGGTCGCGTAGCATTATATTTTTCGAGACAGTTTGTTCGTAGGCACTAAGCCGTCAACTAAAAATTTAACTGAAAAGGATACTTTTTACTGTATTATGAGTTCAGTCATTCAAGATGTTATATGCAGGTATACTAATAAAAGGGTCGGTAAAGATTATAATGAGTGGAGCAGTAGAAATCTTGAAAAAAAAACCACTGTCATTGTTAGTAATGAAGGCTACCAAATCTAATTATGAGCCCGTCAAAGAGCTTTGGGAGAAAAATGCTTTCCCGCCACAATGTCAGTTCGCCGCTTCAAAGAAATAACAAGATTTATACGTTTTGACTTGGGTACTTCACGAAGGTTTCGACAGGCCTCTGATAAAGCAGCTCCCATACGAGATGTCTTTGAAATGATAAACGCGAACTTGAAGCCTAACGTCAGACCATCTGATTCAATTACAGTGGACGAGCAGCTATTTCGCTTTTGAGGACACATCAAATTTACTCAATATATTCCTTTAAAGCCTGCCAAATATTTCATAAAAATTTGGTAAGCGTGTGATTCCCAATCATCTTACCCACTAAACGGTCAAATTTAAACTGGAAAAATAGGTAACAATAGAGATGTCAACCAAGGAGAACGCGTTGTGAAGGAGCTGGTTGAACCATATAAAAGCACTGGTCGGAACGTAACAATGCACAATTTTTCACCACCTTACCACTTGCCGAAGAACTAGTTCCTTGGAGGTTGTCAGCTGTCGGTACGCTGAAGCAAAATAAACGTTATTTGCCCAACGAATTGAAGGCATCAAAAAATCGAGAGGTCTTGCCGACTGAGTTCGAATTTGCGCCCAACATTACATTGTGCTCTTACGTTCCCAAAAAGAGCAAGGCAGTAGTTTTACTGCCAACTTTACAACGAGACAAAGCGGTTATCTTACCAAAAACTCCACAAAAGGTGGAGTAGATAGCATGGATAAGATGCTATGTCAGTACACCACAAAGAGGATGACTAATCGGTGGCCACTTGCAATGTTTTTTAACTTAGTGGATACTGCAGCTCTGGCGGCTTGGATTATTTATTCCGCAAACAATTCTGAAGGTCCTAATGCGGTCAAAAAAGGTCGTAGACGTGAGTTCATTCAGACATTAGGCCAGCTCTGATGTGAACCTCAAATAAAATCCAGAGCACAAGATCGAAGAGTAATGGCACATTTTTCCATAAGCAATGCAGTTGAATGCATTTTAGGCCAACCATTTCATGCCTTGAACGAAGAAAATGAAGAATTCACGGCTGCTGACAACGATGACCGTGATTCCACTGGCCGAAAGAGAGTCAAAGGAGCGTGCATTTTATGCTACGAACTAAACAAAAAAAAGGCTTAGTACACGTAACGTTTGCATAAAATGCAAAAAACCAATTTGTGTAGAACATAGCTTTACGCAAACCAAATGTGAAAAACCCCATATGGCTTGAGGTACATATGTATTTATATAAACTAGTATACAAAAACAATAAAATATTGAAATAAAACATAAATAATAACTCATACTACAATAATTTTATAGTTTTTATGTATTTTACTTCACAGAATTCTAAACCTGCTATAACAACTCCATTAAAATTAATTTATTTACCCGGGTAAATACCGTTCACTTGTGTAAAAAAATAAATATTTAAAATATACAGAAATTTTTTAATACATTTTTTTTTAAATTTTCTTTCTAAAACCAATCAAAAATTTAGTCACTGTGCTTGAACCGAATATTCGTAGGATGGGTACTTTTTGAGTTATTATTGAAAGAAAATTGAGATATTTACCCGGGTAAATACTGTACATGCGAAGGTTAAGTGATAGTCCCTAGCATAGCTGCTAGGGAAAGAATGCTTTTGCAAATTTTTCTGAACTTTGTGATAATCTTTACCTATCATACTCAAACCAAATGCAATCCAACCTAATCTCTGACGCTAATGATTTTTTCCACTTTATAAGCATTAAAAGCAAATCAGATATCTACCCGGCTACTTTGAATTTGGATAACACCTCCTCAGACAATCCAAAAGAAATTGCTAATTTGTTTGCCAATTTCTTTGGCCAGTATTTCACCAGTCATGTGCTACAACCTGACCCTAATTACTTTTCATACATGAGTAATTGCTCCCAAAGTTCTTAAATTCAATATCCCTTGAATTTGTCAAAGAGAAGATACAAACACTTAGGAACGAGTACTCTTCCGGGCCTGATGGCATACGAATGTCAAAATTTCCTAGCTCAACCCATTTTGACTCTGTTCCAACTTTCTATCTCACAAGGAATTTTTGCCATACTCTGGAAGAGTTCTTATTTTACTCCAATTCACAAAAAGTGCAGAAAAAAATCAAATATCCATCTACCGAATTATCGCCAAGCTTCCCTTGATTTTTCTCCTCTCAATCAATGATATATGTAGATTGTATCATCAAAAAGTCTCACCTCTCTGTCTACGCTGATTCTAATACCCCTTGACTATCGCTTACTACTCGATGAGTTGAATGAATTTTCAAAGTGGTGCGATAAATATTTTCTCGAACTCAATGAATGGCAATTCATAACATATTACAGAAAGTGCACTCCTTCATCGCCTAGGATATATTTTGTACCCGATAACAGTGTCCCTTCGGTAATTTCTTTACAGGAGCGTTATGCGTCCATGAGCGTTATCTGTGACGAGGAACTAAATTTTCGTTCCCATATTGACGACATTATAAATAGGACCAACTCTGCTCATGGATTTGTGAAACACTGGTCCAAAGAATTCTATATTTTATTCTATTTTACATTTGTTAGACCAATTCCTGAATATGGTAACCAAGAGTGCTTATTATAACACCCATTCACTTAGAATAGAAGCAGTACAACACAGATTCATTACGTTTGCTTTGCATGGCCTTCCATGCCATCATATTCCTATATAGCGGGGCGCACCCTATAAGGATCGCCTAAAATTACATCTCTTGAAATATGCCGAAAAAATGCCAATGCAGTATTTGTTCCCTACTCTTCCTAAGCCAAAAATATCAGCAAAAAAATATGAATTAGTTGTTAATCTCTAATAATTAGATTTAAGTCTTGTTATTTGTATTTGTTGTCAAGTGCTTGTACTAAGCTAAATAAATAAAATTTACTGTGATTTACAATTGTAGAATACGAGTATACTGTAAGCCAATGCTTAAAAAATAAATATGTTCAATTCATGAGCCTCTTCATTAGTAATCTTTTGAAGCTTTATTAAAATAACTCATATATTTATGAAGAGCTATTGAATTTAAATTTCTGTCTGCAATATCAATTGAAATACTCAAAACTCATGTATCATAAAAATTATTTTTCACTTTATTTATATGCATTGGTACTCCTATTTTTACTGCATATTTTATTGATATGCACATACATTTTAATACGAGTATACACACACACACACACACACACACACACACACACACACACACACACACACACACACACACACACACACACGCACGCACACACATACACCCCTTTCCCCCCACACGTATGCAATTACATATCTGCAATACGTATACAAGGTTCAGCATTAAAATAGATGTGTTACTTAATTTTTCTTCTTTTTTATATTTAAAAAATATTATTATTGCTCTGAAACCTGAATCATTCCCCTTATTGAAGTCTTCAACTTTTAGGAATTTAACTTGAAAACAACATTAGCCCAATTAGCATAAGCTAACCCTGTTATGGCTGGGGCGTAGTAGCGGCGCGTTGGACTGTTACGCGGAGTGTCCGGGGTTCGAATCTCGTCTCAGGCAAAATAAAAAGGCAATTTTTCTACACAGCATCACCTCTTGACAGGGGCAATAGTAAAAATTGGATATGAAAAAAGCTATTCACTTCGCAGTTCGGATTCGGCATAGAACTGTAGGTCCCTTCCATTCATGTATGCACAAATATAACACACACAATATGAGTGGATGTGAAAAGCTCGGCCTAGGCCGCCCCCCCCCCCCCCCTTCATGAGCTGTCGTGCCATTAAAAGAAAAAGAAAGAACCCTCCATGTTAAGGCGTTTTATATATTTATTCTAGTTCTATTCTAGTTTAATCAGTAGCTCCATTCACGGGGGGCACACAATTGTTGGCATCGGCAATCGTTACTACTTACTTACTTTACTTTTAATGGCACAATAGCCCATGGAGGGCCTAGGCCGAGCTTTTCGCATTCACTCATGTTGTGCGTGTTATGTACAAATGTACAAATACATGAATGGAAGGGACCTACAGTTTGAAGCCGAATCCGAACGGCGAAGTGAAAAGCTTTTCATAGCAATTTTTACTCTTGTAGGTTTGCCATTGCCTGCCAAGAGAAATGAGCCTTCCAGAAAAATTAGTTTTTCTACTTTTTCATTTTGCCTGTTCCGAGATTCGAACCCCGGACACTCTGCGTAGCAGTCCAACGCACTACCACTACGCCACAGCGTTACTCCTATGAATGAGTTTTTACAAAAACAGAAAATTTTATCACAAATCAGCTGTTATCTGCCATTTGATGAAGTGTTAATGTACTAGATAAATTTTTGAATTAAAATGTTCTTTTACAATTCATGGCAGATGACAGTTTGGGTAAGTACCTGCCTGCATTGAGAATAAATCGCAATAGTACAAAAATGTTTCACACAACAAACAACAGTAAAAAGTGATTTTGTCCGCTCAGAACCCAAATCAAAAACTGTTTGCCAACAGTTGTGTGCACGTGAATGCAGCAAATGAACAATATCACTGGAAGCACTGACATCAAAACCAGAAACGTACGATTTGCAAGATGCTGTTACAATTTATCAACCAGTTTAATGTATCCAATATAAGATCGTACTGGATTCAAAACTCCTATAATGGTAATGGCCTTCATTGTTTGTCAAGATGGCATGTTTATCCAACCTACTTGAAGAGTTGTCGTAGTCGGTGCCATTTATCATCGGTGCCTTTTACTGGAGCAGCTATAAATTGAATCGTCCCAAATCGTTCCAAACAGTTCCAAAATCATTCAATATGAAAGTGACTGTTAATGTCGTTGAACGATTTTTTTAAAATGATTAGCCCAAGGAAATATTATAACGTCCGTTATGGTGTGAAAACTAGAGGAAATACGGCAGCCAAAAGGAGACTAATAAGTTTTTACAAAAGAACAAGCTGGTCAATGGAAAATCATTAGTAATAGCAAAGTAGAAGCCATTTATGCTTTTATGCCCCTATCTAGAGAGTATCTAGAGATTGCGAAAAAACAAAAAAAAAAAAAGGAAGTATGTCATAGAGTATTTAATTAACCCATTAGTGATCAGCTTTACTTTGAAGCAACATGTTGCTAAATGATTTCAAAATGGATTTTACTTATTTCAAATAGATATGCAGAATACAAGAGAAAGTCTGTTGTACGAGTATGTACATGTATAATTACTTAAAAGTTGTATCGACTCAGCAACAAACGAGTGGAATATGCAAATGTTCAAAACCACTTTTAAAACAAATACCGAAAAATGGTGCTCAGATAGCTGGAGAAGATAAATAGAGCCTAAAACTAAATACTCTGAGCCCTTGGGGGAGGCTATGCTTGAATTTTTGCAAGGCTTTGGCACACTTCAACCCTCAACGAAACTAAAGAAGTCAAGCTATAGTAAATGAATGAATTAATCCAAAAAAGGTAACCATATTCTATTCTGAATCCCTGGGCATACAGAAATTCTGGAAAATATGAGATATGATTGTTTGACATGGAAGCGCGCGGTCAAGAATCACATAGGCCCGGAGTCAACGCTAGGTACTGGTCGCTATAGCGTAATGGTAGTGCGTTGGACTGTTACGCAGAGAGTCGCGGTCTTCAAAAAAAAAAAAAAAAAAGTAGGAAAAACAACCACTTCTCTACACAGCACCACCTCTTGGCAGGCAACGGTACATTTTTCTTGTTCTTCCTATCCCTTTCATTGGCGCTACATGCGTTCATAGTCGACATTGATGAAACTGAAGTTCATTATAGTAAAGGCACAACACTTCCCACAATGGCTGTAATTCTCTTTATCGGTAACCTGTGATTGCATTTCCTCATTCATTCTCCCTCCTTCTTCCTCTCACCTATCAATCTTCCTTCCAATCAACACAATGCTCTGCATTCATAGGGGTACACCCTGTGTCTTGACTGCGATATAAAAAATAAAAATTAAAAAAAAAACTAGGATAACCTACTGCGCTCTGCTCCCTAAATTTAGTCAGTTCAAATTACTAAGTGGAAATTTTAACTCAAAGAGAGCTGCGTAATGTTTCAAGCTTAAGAAACTCCGAATCAAAATGGGTTTTTTACTCAAGGCATTTGACACTGGAGGAATACATGAAAATTTTGTCATAGGACACGACAACACGTGTCTCTTTTACTAGAAATGGAATTGAGATACCGAAGTCCATCTCCCAGCACTTTCAGACACTCAAGGTAGGAGAAAAAAATGTTATTGGGTAAAATCTACCCGATCGTGTGAACATCATAATCGGATCTTCATAGGCATCTGGGGCAATAAAGTCCATGGTTTCACTGGCCAGGATATTTGCAATCCATTGGGATTTAAGATATTTAATTTTTATTTACTTATTTCAACAAAAAACAAATTTTAATTACGAAGGACTTCAGAACCTTTGCGGATTATTCCTTTATAGGCACGAAAGCAAACCGTCTGTTATACTTAGGAGTTCCAAAAGAAGGCTTTTTAAAATTTCTCATGTCTGGGAGGTAGGCAACCACAAAAAGGATTTAACTCCAAAGTCCACTGAAAATAATTTCAGATACACAATTTCGTCAATATCTCTTTAAATTTTAGGTATACATATTGAGAAAAAATTGGGCTGGTTTAGAAAAACTATAAAAAAGTGGTTCCAACATGCAAAGTCAAGTTGTAAATACAAACAGCAGAAAGTCAAAATTATTTAGAATAATAATTTATTTGATTGAGAATGAAGGATGTTGAAATTTCGCGCAATTAAAAAATTTACATTTGCTTACTACAATATTTACAAATGAGAATGAATTTGCGACGGTTCGAAGGACCACACATTTTATATTGGGCATATTAAAGTGCAAGGAAAAGATTTTCTGCCTGGTCCGCTAAAGTCAAATAAACTAACTTTCTGGGCTTCTCTTTTGTACGATCATTACTCAGTTCCTACGTTAAGAAAATTAACTAACTTTCTGGGATCCTCTTTTATATTTACATTAAGAACTCAGTTCCTACATGAAACCATAAATGTTCACAAAATCAGTGAAAAATTTACGAAAAGGTTAAAATAAATCATAAAACACAATACATACATAAAATACGTGAAAAACTTCATAAAATTAATGAATGGATTTTCATTGACACTTTTTTTAATGAACAGAATCAATGAAAATGTACAAATAAAGGAAAAATTTCATTAAAACTTCTAAAAACTACATATGAACTTTCATACTTTCTCATTCGCTTGATGTCGGTAGGAATATAAGAACAGTTATAAGAAAAAAAAAATATTCCCCAGACCAAGACCGCAACCTCCCTAGTGAGAGTCCAGTGCACTATCTACTAGACTAACGAGGTCGTATATATTACCTAAGAGAAAATACAATATCAAATACGAGTACAATTATTCTGGCAACGGTTGTTAGGCCAAATCAATGAATGTATTCATTAAAGATAACGACCGAATTCATTAAAATTTACGTATTCGAATCATTTGCTCAAGTTTGTTATGGTACAATTTTAATGAAAATGTCAATATCAAAGAATGTTATCATGCGCGTTCATAAAATTTAATGTACAAAATGAAAATTTTTGAAATTGATTAGAAAAAAAAATTTTCGTTAATTTGCTGATGTTCAATTTAATGAATTATTTTCATTAATTTTTAATGAACTAAATTTATAAATTTTTTCATAAATATTTGTTCAGGACACAAACTAAAAATCATTTAGGTGGTTTCCGGACACCCTTAAAAAGATGATAGTCTACGCAAAATGAGGATTGATAACAACAACTGTTAACATATTTTATGTTGCATCCTGTATTTGAAGAGCGTAGGTGCATACTCGTATGTATTTTTGTGAGTAATTTTTTGTGTTGTAATAAAATGCATAAATTCTAAATGTAATACCTAGAATCGTAAAACATTTCATGAAACATACTTAATATCTAAAAAGGTGTGTCATTTGTAGGAATGTATACCTAAATATAAATAAGAACAGTGGCGGTTCTGCGGCAGGCTTTAATCTCCTATTGGATTTTAGAGTTTGCATTGAAAAACAAGAAAATTTGTAAACATATTTATGGGTTTTCCCAAGTTGTAACTTAAAGCAGTTGTAGTGGTCGCTGTAGCGACCAAACCAAATTTAACCCTCTAGCATCCAAATTTTTTATTGACCTAGATAAATATTGTAATAGATAAATATCGATGTAAAAAGCATAGATCTATTCTCAAAAACTAAAAAAAAATAAATAATTGGTATGGATTTATGAAGTCGAGATCCCTCACGGCAATTGTGGTTGTTTGAGCCTTTTAGCAATTTTTTTCTTTTTTTGGATGATTAATCATTTTACATTAAATGTTGCTATTCTTAGCTAGTTATGGACTGTTTTATATACCGTTAGTATAATGGAAAATATTTTATTTCTTTGTTTTTATTTTTAACCAAAGTTCTCAAACTCAATCTAAATAATAATTATTTTTCAGATTTTAGAACATTTTTGACTTTGATTGCTTCCAGTGGCTGTAATACACATCGCAGCTCATATCCAAAGTATTATTATGAAAGTTTGGGGAGTTCACTATACATGTACCTCCATAATATTTGTCTGGTGACTGCTGCCTAGCGGCCTGCCTGGAAACTACAGACTAGAGAAGCACCTAATAGATACGATACTTAAATAAAAAACGAATTATTCTGCTGTTCCATAAAATACATAATACTACTGTGGGCAAAAAGTAGTAAGACTTTTTAATTTAAATTTCGCGCGGAAACCCATTCATCAAAATATTATTTTTTTAAGGTTGGTACGACTGTCGGTGACATCTGTGCCAAATGTCACATCAAAATAATTATTAGTGTTTAGTATACGCTTGTCTTTCTGAAGTACAAAAAGTGCATTCGGCGATTTTCACAATGAGTGAAATTATTCAACAAAGAAGTTCCATTAAATTTTGTGTGCGGAATGAAATTTCAGGTGCCGAAACGTTCAGAATGTTGCAAAAGGCCTTCGGTGATAATTGTCGCGAGCAAGTGTTTTTGATTGGTACAAATTGTTCAAAGAAGAGTGAATGCACGATTGATTCCAAAATCACTGAATTGGTTTTACGAGACCATTTTGCCAAAAATTCGACTGATATCGTTCCGCAACCACCCTACCACCCTATTCGCCTGACTTAGCACCGTGTGACTTTTGGCTATTTTCTAAACTCAAAAAACCGCTTCGTGCCGCTTCGTGGACACCGTTTTGAGTCAATTGAAGACATTAAACATGAATCGCTAAGCGCATTGAAGGCTATTCCGGAAATTGACTTTAACAACTGTTTCGAGAATCGGAATAAACGTTGGCACAAGTGTATTGGGGCCGGGGGGGATTACTTTGAAGGGGACGAAATAGATTTGGAAGAATGAATAAAAAAATTTGAAATTATGAACAAAGTCTTACTACTTTTTGCCCACAGTAGTACATACATAATAAAATACATACTTACATTGTTCATTAAGTCTTCAAATTAGTTTTTACTTGCCCTTTGAGGCCAAAGCTCTTTTTTAGTTTAATTTCGTCTTTGTCGGTGAACTTGACATGTTTTTTCTTTCATAAGCTTTTCACTTAGCCGTTCGGATTCGGCATTAAACTGTAGGTCCATTCGATTCATGTACAAATATAACACGCACAACATGAGTGGATGAGAAAAGCTCGGCCTAGGCCCTCCATGGGCTGTTGAGCCATTAAAAGTAAGTAAAGTAAAGTAAGTAAAATACTAAAGAAATCCACTTTGTAGACATTTAGACTAAAAAATTTCAAGGACATTTTAAAGATATCCTGCCTGTAGAGATACAGATAACAATTCTTAATAAGTTACAATATCAACATTGGTATACCAAATCAATTCCCGACGAGATAAAGCCGAGGTATGCTTGCTTCTGCTCGCGAGATCATGCATCAACTTTCATACGACTCGATTCCGAATTGGGCACACTAAACTTACGCATGAACATCTACTAATTATGTGAGAATAATCCATAAAGTTTTTCCATTTTTTGACGGCACTTCTTCCGTTCGACATATTCGTGACGAATGCTCATCAATCAGCAACATTAAATCAAACAGATTTGGACAATTTATACTAAGAACCCTTCTAAAAGAAGTATCTTCCACCAACATGTCGATAATCGTAAAATTATCGATACAAAAATTTATCAAATCAAAAATTTAACTGACAAATTATAATTATATTAATTTTTTAGTCGAGTCGAAAGCCCTGATCGCTAGAACTCTTTCCTGCATTTAGTTATAATTATTTGTTGTTGTAGCTAATAACATTAAATAAATAAATTCTTAATAACGGGTTTCGTGCATTTTTGATGTTCTAATGTTCGGCCTGGCTGAGTTTTGAGATATTTTTAGTTTAAGTTTTCGCCAGATTTGAAGTCTACTTTCAGGCTGAGTTTTTATCTGCTTTTGGTCCAAATTGTTTCACGTTTTTATCTGAGTTTTACTTTGAATATCGACGTTCCTTTTTTCTACGATTTTTGATTTTTTCCGAGTTTTAGTACAGTTATTGTTAAAAGTTTTGTTATTCTTTGGACCAGATTCTAATCTACTTTTTGTTTTTGTTTTGGTTTGCGTTGTGGCTTAAATGTTGGTTCTAATTTCTGGTTTGATTTTTCGTCAAAATTTAATTTTCTTTATGTGTGAATTTTAATATAAGTTTTGATGTGAAATATTTAAAAGTTTCGGTTTTGCCTTTTTTGTCTGAGTCTTAATCGGGTTTGACTCTGCTTTTTGGTCTGACTTTTACTTAACTTTTAGTAAAAAATTGGCCTCAGCTTGGTTGGCTTTATGGTCTGAGTTTTCGGATCCTTTTTTCCGAATTTTAGTCTCATTTGGCTCAGAATTTTCCAGCCTAGTTTCTTGTTAAACTTTTAGCAACATTTTTTTTCAGAGTTTTTTTTTTGTTTTTTAGTCTGGTCTTGACCCAAATTAAGTGAGCGTTTTACTTACTTACTTTTGATGGCACAACAGCCCATGGAGGGCCTAGGATGCTTTTCGCATCCACTCATGTTGTGCGTGTTATATTTATACATGAATGGAAGGGACCTACAGTTTAAAGCCGAATCCGAACGGCGAAGTGAAAAGCTTTTCATAGCAATTTTTACTCTTGTAGGTTTGCCATTGCCTGACAAGAGGTGGTGCCGTGTAGAAAAATTATTTTTTTTACTTTTTTGATTTTGCCTGTGCCGAGATTCGAACCCCGGACACTCTGCGTAGCAGTCCAACACACTACCACTACGCTACAGCGGCGTTTTAGTTCTTTAATATTTGTTTATTTTTGGTTTGAATTTAGGTCTGATATTTACCTAAGTTGGCTTTTAGTCTGAAGTTTTGGGTGATTTTTGTTCTGAATTTGGTCCGAATTTTGGGCTGTGCTAAACCCCATCTGAGGTTTAATCATTTTCAATTTTGGTCTGCCTTTTGGTCTAAGGCTTTGTCTACTTTGAATCTAAATTTTGAGCAAAGCTTTGGTCTGTGTTTTGGTCTGATATTTTGTCGACACTCTAGGTTTAAGTTTTGTTCTGAATGTTTGACTGTTTTTAAGTAAAATATTATTTGAGTTGTGATTCACTTTGTTGTATGCTGTAGGGGTGAGATTTGGTCTGTTATTTACTCTGCTTTTGGTCTGAATTTCTCCTACAAAAGAGTGAGAGTTTGGGTCTCCTCTCGAAATCAAATTGATCTGAGTTTTGGCCGGTGTTTTGATTTGAATTATTTCAAAATTTTTATTTGGTAGTCGAACTGGTGTTTGTTTCACTTGATTTTTAGTCTAGTTGTTAACTTTATCTCAAATCTTTATCTCTTATTTGTATTTACAACAACTGCAATTGCAATTTGCAGAAAGAAAAAAAACTGGAAAGAATATTTGTTTTTGTCTTCTCTGAACTATTTCAAAATAATTTTAAATGTTCTGCTGTACTCTGTCAATTATTCTTAATCTAAAATATATTTAATACATAATTTAGAGTAAACAGATATCTTTCTGAAACTCCACTCCCTCCTTCCTCCCTTTGACCTCTTCCCACTCTTTCACCTTCTTCACCCCTTTTACCTCTTACCCCAAAACAAAATCATGAATTCGCCACTGCTTACAAATACATTCAAACATTTGTACATATTATTTCATATAAGTACATATGTAGTAGATCCATGAATGTGTTTGTATTTGCTGTATGTGTGCAACTACAACAATAATAATAATAATAACAATAATAGTAAAAACAACAACAACAACAACATCAGTAAAGTACCACATGCAAAGTTGCTTATTTGTATTTACAACAAATGCAATTTGCAGAGAGAAAAAAGACTGGAAAGAACTTTTTGTTGTTGTTGTTATCTCACTTTATTTATACATACATATGTATATGTGCATAAATATGTATGCATGTATGTATTTTTGAGGGTGTTTGGCTTCCTCCATTTAGCTTGTGCCTTTTTGTCAAGTGATTGTGTAGCAACTGCTGTAACAAAAAGCAGATCAAAAATATTTATATAAATACACACACTTGTGTACTAAATTTGCTGATGTTGTTGTTCTTGTTGTTGTTCTATAGCATCCATTTTTTTCTTTTAAATTACATTTGTGGTTGGTGAAAACTCACTCACTTGTATACTCTTTGCATACGAGCACAACTACACACACACTAACATAAAAACGCAATGAAAATGGAGAACAAAATTTATTCAGAATTAAATTTGTTTTTGCTGAAAATTTAATTAATAACAAGTGCAAATGATAGTTTTTTGTTTCTTTTTTAAATTTAAACATGCACAAATAGTACATTCAAGGTGGGTCAAAAGTAATGTCTTCCTTTGGAGCTTTTAGAAATCTAGAGGTTATCTCAACAAAGCACAAACCTTGTACGTTTTGACAGCCACCATTGAAGAAAAAAATCAGTTGGTTACGAGGTGGTCACACGAATGATATAATTCTATCTATAACTGACATTAGTCATCAACAATTTTACACCCTCAAATAAACTTTCAGGGAAAACAGAGCAAATTGTCAGTCAATACACTTTATGATAATACTTTTGCCCCGCCTTGTATGTAGTTAGTAAAATGATAGTTTCGCTCCACTATTCAATTGATTTTTGTAAGTGATTAATGTGTCACTGAAATGAATGGCTCAATTTTCTCCAACCCTACACACAGATGTGGTCCGATAGTTTGGTGGACAGTAATTGAGAAAAGTAGCTATCTTACTATACAGGGTTAGGAGATTGAAGTGATACCAACTTCACACCGGTATATCTGGCAAGGCTATGTCAAATTCATAAATTCATACCAATGTCAGTTGTTTATATTGTTTACAAACTACCACAAGCATTTGCGTCTAAGTTTTATATAACAAAAGTTATTCGAAATGGAATTCAAACGTAATAGTGTGATTGCGTTATATTTGAATGGAAAATCACACCCAGCTATTGTTCGTGAGCTCAGACATCTCAAAGTGAATAAAATATTTGTGTATCGCACCATAAATCGCTATAATTATGATCCAGGCAGCATTGCCAAGCGCCAAATCAAATGGCCAATGAACTGAAAATATCCCAGCGAAGTATCCGACGTATATTCCAAAATCAACTCAAGGTAAAGCCTTACAAGTTCCAAAAGGCACATGATCTTACACCAAAACAAAAACAAGACTCGAAAGAGCAAAGGAGTTTTTACGCTTGCATGAACGTGGCGAATTTCCAAACATTGTGTTCACTGATGAGAAAAATTTCCCGGTTGAGCAGTTCATAAACTCTCAAAATGATCGTCTTTACTTAACTGAACGTACGAAAATTTGAGCCTACGAACGGCCACCCGAAGTAATTTTCCATCTCAAGTTATGGTATGGGCAGCTGTGACCGCCGATGGACGCTGTCCAATCGTATTCATCGAGCCTGGTGCCAAAGTCAATGCGGCTGCTTTAAAGCCGTGGGCACTCAAACATTTCGGTCGTACACCATGGACGTTCCAACAAGACGCGTCACCGGCACCGTCTCGTAAAGCTCGTGTGAACCAAGAATGGTTAAAAAACCATGTTCCACACTTCATTTCGTCCACACACACAATGACTTTCGAATTCGCCAGATGCAAACCCGACGGACGGACTATTCCATCTGGGTCATTTTGGAGAGCAAGGTGAGGACTAAAAAATATGCCAGCATGGATGCGGTGAAGAAAGCCATTGTACGGGAATGGCCCAAAATACCGCAAGATCATATTCGTGCAGCATTCAACTTATTTGTTAACCATTTGAAGGCCATAGTCAAGGCAAAAGGGGGCCACATCGAGCTAAAGTGAATGGATTCTAAAATTTTTATTATTTCCATACATTTTTGTAATTTAAATAAATAAAAAATAATTTCACACAAAAAAAAATATGGTCGTTTGATTAGGTAACAATTCAATCGCCAAACCCTGTTCTATATTCAGTATAGAGGACAGCGTGTATTTGTGTTTTAGAACTTAACGCACCTAACATGGTGCCTTATGCCTACACTGAGATCGTTATGTCAAAGGTTCAGTGGCTAGCAGTGTATGAAGACTCAGATAGTCAAGCCATTGAATTGCTAAGCGACGAGTTACAGAATTTCTACACTTTATCTTTTCGGTTGCATTAGTTCTATCAAGTTCTTTTTGGCACACTCAAATAAGGTATTCGAGGCATAAGTGTTTGTTGGCTATACAACGTGCTAGTAGATAAATTGTTGGCTACATACCGACTGAGATGAAAAATAAAACAAATCTTTCTGACAGTCAACATCTTAAATTATGACCTAAAAAATTATCAAATCTAAATTAGTTGACCAGTTAAAGACTGACCTTTTTAAACTTGACAAAAAAACTTATTTAACTCTCATTTGGGTACATAAGTTGTAATACCGATGCTCTGGCTAGATGTGGGTCTTTGCTGGATATATCTCAGTCGGAGCAAGTGCTATATTCCCGAAAATTTTGTGAAGGGAGCAATTTTCTCACACTTCTTACAGCAATAAGACTTTGAGTGGAGAAGCTTAACAAAATTGCACTATTGCAAGATTATATTGGCCTCAATATAAACTCTCCAAAGCTAAACGTGTATTATCGTTTTCAAGCAACGAGACAGGAATGTTTTATACGGTGGTTGTTATCGAAGAGATCGGTAGTTTCGAATACTTCCGGTGCCTGGTTCTAGCAAGATATAAAACAAAACCCATTAGTAGAACGTTGAATTTATATGGGAGACTGTTAACCTCAAAGTTAATGTACTGCTAAAATTTCATGATCTTAGTAGACCTGTCATACTGCAATAGCAGAAATTAAACTTTCCCTTTAACTACTTTCTTTCTCTATTACTTTAATTCGTTTCTAAGTTTAAGTCTAATTGGAGAAATGAGTACATAATCTAAGACAACCTAGTATAGCTTAACTTATGGCAAATATTAAAAACAAAAGCCCAGGCCCGCTGTAATTTATACCTAAGTACCTTAGAATATACGTGAATTTAACAGTTTACTTATTTCCCACAATTGCGTAAATGCGAAGAGAAACTACAAGGTCCCTTCATGGATGCCTCCTAATTTAGATGACATTGAACCTGACTCTATAAACT